>OZ007598.1:199062553-200301051 GCA_963931845.1 Maratus michaelseni
AGTTTGCATTGCGAAAAAAAAACTAATTTATTAGAAAAAATCCTTTTTTTTTTTTTTTTTTTTTTTTTTTTTTTAGAATTTGGAATTGCTGCATTGTTGTTACGTTTTATACTTATAATATAGCTAATTAGGCTTATTAAGGTTAAATATTTGTCACAGAAAATGTTTTATACTCCTATTTCCAAAAAAAAAAAAAAAAAAAAAAAAAAATCTTCGTGGCATTTGCAATAGAAATTTGTATATTTTTATATTATTATAAAGTGTGTTGCGGCCCGCCAATCGTTGCAAATATATGTTTGCGGCCCGCGAGAAAAAAAGGTTGAGTACTGCTGCTCTAACCTTTAATTTAAAAAATATAATTTAAAAAGTATAATTTAAAACTCCTATCGCTCGCAGCGTCATCTATTGCTGGTATTTTGAAGTAAAATCAAGAATCACAGTACAAAAAAACTCCTGACATCTTACATTACTCTTGCAAAAATTTTTTAAATATCTATCACCGTTTGTAAGTTGTTGAATATTAAAATCAGTTAGTCCATTTTGGACACCCGGTATATTCATTTGAGTTTCTTAAAGATTTAACGCGTTTTACACAATTCAATCTGAGAAACTTTCAAATATTTAAATGATTTCATGCTTGTAAAATTTGAATGTTGTCGTAGTTACGAAAAGTATCGTAAAGGCAACCATATATTTTTTAGTGATATCCATATTGTTATTAAAAATTAGTTAAAAATATTTAAAAATACTCTTCAGTATCAAATTTAAAGAGTTGACAAAATGAGATTGTATGTAATTTTTGTTAGGGGTTTGCACAGGAATGTGTTTGACATGAAATCGTGTTTTTAGACATTCTGCAATAATTAATTTCAAAGATGGTACAAAGATGACCACTCCGGAAATTCAGTTTTTGGTTTTGAGTTGAAATGCAATCCCGGAAAAAAAATGTACTATTAGCTCACTTGCAGATACAGGCACATCTCCAGCATAGAGGAATACATCAGTGTATCTTGTTCAGAGGTGTTATTGAGATGTTACATGGTTTAACCCTTTGAGGGGCGGTGGTATATATTATATACCACCTAATTTTAATCCGATTCAAACCAGAAACTTTTAATTAAATTTTACTTTTTTTAACTTTGACGAGAAAAAGTTGAAAAATTGCTTATTCTTATTTTGAACTAAATTCTTTCCTAAATTCCGGTGGGAATTCAACATTACAGGAGCACAAATGCTTGCCTCTGAAAGGTTTAACCCACTTGTGAGTCTGTCCATTGTGTTGCCAGTTCTGGATTAGAGTTAGCTTTATGTGTAATTTTAGGAATAACGCTGATAATTAATTGCAATAAAAACCACCCAAAAAAAATATGTAAGTTTAATTAATTGCATTCAAGGAAAACAGCAGCTCTGAAAGGAACTTTTGTGAAAACGCAATCTTGTCAAGCAGTTGTTAATGTCAAACAAACAAAACTGTCAACATGTAAATGTAACTTGACAGAGGGTTTATAGCTCCTGTGAACTTTATTCCCAAAAGTGGCCCTAACATCGTGCTAGTTCGTTTTTTGCTCCATTGTCCTATCCCTATGTTATTTAATCGATGATCTACACAAAAGTAGTTTAGTGTAAGATCTATGCGATATCCTTGATTTAGGAAACTTATAAAGCTGGTATAAAGAAAGAGGCTGACGACATAAAATTTAAATTTACTTTCTATAATTTTTGCTTATGGGCATTATCGGCGTTAAATAAAATGTTGAGATGAATTTGACCTAATTTGATGTGTGGTAGAAAAAAAATCATTTTAAAATTTTATTTATGGAATTTCTCACTGGGGGTGCTACTAGAGAAGAAAAAACTTATCATATGGAATTTTTTTTAATCAATTATGACAGACTCTTTTTTCTGAATAATCGAGTATGGGAAGTCAGTTTAACATGCGTAGTTACGCAATTTCCCATCAGAGGCGCTACTAGCATTAAAAAAATCTTTTATGCGTAACTTTTTATCGAAACATAAGATTGGCCATGCCGGAAGCTTATTCTGAAGATTTGAGCGAAATGCGTTCGTGGAAAGTGAATTTAAATTAAGTATATATTCAATATTTTAACAAGGGCATTTCTATAATAAAATCCTATCGAGAGAATTTTTTTTTATAAAACTATAAATTTGACCAAGCTGAAAGCTTATTCAGAAGAATTGAGTGATATTCGTTCAAGTGAAGTGCATTTAATTTGCGTAATTTTCAATTTCCTGCCAAAGACATTTCTAATATAAGAGCACTTATCACGTGAAAACTATGATCAAAACATAAATTTGATCATGACAGACGTTTATTCTGAAGATCTGAACGAATTCGTCCGTAGGAAGTGAGTTTAATTTGCGTAGTTATACAATTTTCCATCTGAGACGTTACTAATATAAAAACCTATCATGTGAAACTTTTTTTTATCGAAACATAAAATTGAATACGATAGAAGCTTATTCTGAAGATGAGAAAGAAATTCATTCTTGAGAAACGAGCTTAAGTTGCGTCTGAAAAGTTAGATGGAGACATAGTACGTAATAGATATATATACAGGGTCTTCGAAAAGGTTTGGACAGATTTGAAAAAATCATAACTCTAAAAGTAATTGAGCAAACAATAATTTTCATTCCAAAGTACTCCGCAATTATCCAAGATTTGTTAGATGTAACTGTTTTAAAGACGTGACATTTAGACGATGCGCAGAATCGATGATCTAAAAACCGCAAATTCGCAATTTTCACATTTGGCTTAGGCTTTTCGTATACACAGTGAATCTTTTCCTACTAAATCGACGATGCTGAAGAACTTTTTAACTGACATTTTTTCCAAACCTCCAATAATTTTAGATATAGGATCACTAAGTTTCACATTTAACCTTTACTTACGCTGCGAGTAGGTTAATTTGGTAGCACGTACTCTTTTTCTACTTTCTTATATGTAGACATAAGTTTTTTAACTGTTGTTGCTTCCGCTCACAAATTAAATGTCTACGGAACTTATACGCATTCCATTCCAGAATTACCGAAAAAAGTAGGACAGAACAAAGGCTTCATTCACAGTGCAATTGCTTCTTCGCTTCGTCTGAAGCTCACGGTTGCCAAGCAGTTACATCTAAAAAATATCGGATAATTGCCGAGTACTTTTCAACGAATCACTCCGTTTCATAAAGTTACTTTTGTAGTTATCATTTTACTTACCCATCATACGTAGTATCGGGTAAATCTTGTAATCGTTTTAAAAATCGAAAGTCTGTCTGCGTGTGTGTCTGTAAACGCTCCATCTCCTGAGCAAATTGAGATAAGGACTTGAAATTTGGTATGTACTTAGTATGTAATAATGGGAAGAAGCTTATTGAATTTCAGTAACCTCGATTATCCGGAACTACTTTTTTCGGACTCTCGAAATATTCGTTCTGATAAAAGTAGATAGAAATTTTCGAAATTGTTTATTTTAAGGAGTGAATATAAAAGACAATAAAAAATCATAAATTTTGCATAAAGACTGAAGTCGATCGGATAATGAGTTGCCGAGATATTTGTAATCATATTTTTCACACTCTTTGATTTTTCATGACCCTGTATTTCATCCAAATTTCAATTCAAAGATATATTTTAATTGGAAATGAGACACTTGATCCGACGCAATAAACCGTTAGTTAATATGATCATCATTTTTGGAGGTATAAGGATGTTTCTTTTACGCAATTCAGTAATAGAGCATTTAAAGTTTATGATGTCATCCAGCCACGATTTTATTCGAATTGCAATGCATTTCATAAGTAGTTTACACATGTTTTTATTTTCATATTTTATATTATGCATATCTATGATGGGTAAGTATTACGGTGGCCCCCAACGACTAGTTTGAAATGAGTGCAACCTTTTTCGATGACTCTGTACATGAAGCATCATAAGTTGAATAAAAGTCAGTAAATAAAGAAAGCGCGGACACCATTTGTTTCAAAACTTTCCGTTATGTTGATCTTAGGTGTACGAGTCTGATTGATGTGCTAACTATGTATACTAAGTATAAATGTTTTGTTCTGAAATACTTTTGATTGATAAATATTATCTTTAGTGCATGTAAACCGTATATGTGGCTTGTTTTGTAAATTGATAATAAATCCAAAATAAAAAAGTGATTTGTTTATAAAACTCTATTTTAAATACAAATTATTTTTTCATCTATTTAAAAATAATTTATGCGTGTGCTGGTTAAGGTTAATCTGAATTAGTTTTACGATAAATGCATTAAACTAACATCTAATACTGCAATAACAAATTAACAACATTCTCTTATCCATACAAAAGCAATTTATTTTTCATATGCAAGAAACAGACTACTTTACATAAAAATGCTTTCATTTATTTTGCATAATGATCCATTTATCCAGAAACAGTTTTGTATCAAGAAAATAAAAGCTGAAAAAGCACCTAATAAAATTTCATATAAAATGTTGAATCTTTTTAGTTTTTTTTCCTTTAACTGGCTACAAAATTTTAACAAATGTTCCCTGTTTAAAAAAATTTAAATCCTTTAAAATACCAAAAAATTCAAAATCATTGTCTTTCACCTTAAACATGTATTCATTGATCTTGCATGGTGAAATCATCAGTATCAGAAAAATCACTTGATTCTTCTATTTCTATATACGATGAATCACTTTCTGGGTAAAATGAAATATTCAAATCTTCCTGTGCGTCTTTTTGTTCTTCAATAACTTTTCCAATAACTTCTTCGAAGTACTCCATCGATATGCCTCTACTGATTTCGTTATTTTGTTGCATCCGATTTCCTTCATTTTCACCAGGGTCTATAAAAACAGTTTCGTAATCATCATCTCTCTCATTAGCATCATTGACGGAAGATATAAAATCTCCACAAGCTGCATCCAATCCACATTTCATGGGAATTTTAGTATGTTGGTTTACTGGTTTTTCTTTCTGTGCATCCGTCAAAACTAGATTACGATCAGAACGTTTCTTCGCCATTTCAATGACTTCAATACTGCATTGTTTCCAATTTTGTTTCCCATTATCTTCTTCTGTTACACTATTATCACAAGTAACAATATCCTCATTATAAAGATTTGACTGACTTTTATCTTTTGAATCCGTAGACAAGTTTGTTTCAGACAAAGCTTCTTGTGTATCGCCAATCGTTACATTCTGATCAGTTGTCAATACGACTGAAACATCTTCTTTAACATTATCTTCACACTGATGTGTTTTTTCACCTGGCGCCTTTCTTTCAGATAAGTTATCTGATGGTCTTGTACTATTAGATCTTCGACGGATTTCATTAGAGCAAGAACCTGAATAATTAAATTCTGCAATGACCCTCGAAGATTCGGAAGTAATTTGACATCTTGAACGACGGTTCATGGAGCTATTTGGGATATAAAATCTATCAGGAGGAACATCTCCAGCTTCTTCAAAGTTATGTCTAGGAGGAACGTCTCCAGCTTCTCCAGTGTTAGGTCTACGAGCAGGATACTGTTCTCGATTTAATCTAGGATCTCTTCTATGAGAAGTACTAAAACCATCTAGAGAACGAGCTTCGTTCCATCTTTTTCTTGGTAATTTATTAACAACTATTTGAGGTAGAGATTTATCTGATTTATCATGATCTTCTTCTGCTTCATTTCTAGAAAATGTAGTCTTGGGATTTTCTTTATCAGGAAATGTTTCATGCTGGAAATCCATCGGATTAGTAAAATTTGTTTTTACACATTCATCTCCTTTTTCTTTAAATTGGGAAATTTTAGATTTATGTACAGATGGTTGAGATTCAAACAATTTTCTTCTCCATGGTTTTTGAACAACTATTTGAGGTTCAAACTGATTGTATTTATCGTGATCATCTTCAGCCTCATTTCTAACAAGTGGAGACCCAAGTTTTTCTTCATCGGGTAACTTTTTTTGCTGGGAATTCATAGGTTCAATGAAATCTGTTTTTCCCTCTTCACCTCCATTTATTTCAGATTTAAAATGTACAGACATATTTGTAGGCATATGTTCAAAAACTATTTGAGGTTCAAACTCACCGAATTCACCATTATCATCTTCAGCATCACTTTCAAAAACTGTATTATCAGGTTTTTCTTTATCGGCAAAAGTTTCTTGCTGGGAATTCATTGGTTCACTAAATATTTTTTCTGCTTCTTCACCTTCTTTTCTTTCGGATTTAATAAATACAGGCATATTGCTAGGCATTTTTTCAAAAACTATTTGAGGTTCAAACTCATCAGATTTACTATTATCGATTTTTTCTGCCTCTTCACCTTCTTTTTTTTCGGATTTAATAAATACAGGCATTTTTTCAAAAACTATTTGAGGCTCAAGCTCATCAGATTTACCATTATTGATTTTTTCTGCCTCTTCACCTTCTTTTCTTTCGGATTTGATAAATACAGGCACATTGCCAGGCATTTTTTCAAAAACTATTTGAGATTCAAACTCATCAGATTTACCATTATCAATTTCAGCATGATTTATAAAAACTATAGTTTCAGGTTTTTCTTTAGCAGGAGAATTTTCTTTCTGGAAATCCATCGGATCAGTAACATCTGTTTTTTCATTTTCATCTCCTTTTTCTTCAGAGTCGAGCATATTTCTCAAAAAGGAACACATTTGTGTAAAAGGACTTTCCAGACCAGATGGATTTATTTTTTCGCCACTAGTGTTATTCGTATCTTTATTACTATCCAATTCGTATTTACCTGATGTTATAGAGGTTATTTCATTTTGTTTCTCTTCAATAAAATCCTTTCCACTGGCTGAAATTTGATCAGATGTATTGTCGAAATCCATCGCACTTTCAGTATTTTGTTTTTGTATAACATCACTGATTTCTTCTGCATCTTGAAATTTATCATTCAAATGAGCTTTAGTAGAACTTATTGTATCTTCTAAGCCGTGAAAAGTCTGAGAAACCTTCCTCGCGATCTTACTAAGCTTTTCAATTTGTGTTTTTGATCTTTCTCCATCAGAATCTCCAGAATCTTTTTTCTCCATTTCCTTCTCTGGATCATGTTCATCGAGGTAAGTACCAGCAATCTTCCTTGAGATAATTTTCCCAGATAAATTTTCGCCACGAGAATCTTCTGAATCTATTTTTATCATATCATTTAAAGATCCCGATTCATTTTGGTGCGGTACAAAACCGAAGGAAGAATTTGGTGATAACTGCTTTCTACATTGCATTTTAATATCTTTTGTCTCTTGATTAGAATCGTTATATCCTGAGTAATCAGACTTAGAAAACTCCAAGATTTCAAATTGAGTGCATAAAGTTTCGAAGTTTTCCTCCGTACTTTCACTACAAGAATGAGCTTCGGCAACTGAATCAATTGTTACTTTATTCACAATCGTATTTTCATCGAAACTGTCGTGTTTTAAACTAGTAGCTACATCACCTGCTCTTATGTCATTCTTCATAGCTTGAAAAACAAAAAAAAAAAAAAAATGGTTAATTATTTTATAAATAAATTATGTATATACTGATGTAAAACTAAATTTAAAAAGAAAAAAAATCTTAAAACTACAATAAAAATGATAAAATCTCAACGCGTTTCGAAAGAATTAAATCATTTTTCATCAGGCACAAAACTTCCATTTTGAAAGCTGAAGCAAGAAGGAAAAGAAATTGGGTCAGAAAAGAAGAGAAAGGATTGGTGGTAGATAAAATTAGCTTTTCTCCCTTGTTACAGTCTCGTTGTCGCCTACCACATCTGTTAATTTTAAGGTTGCCATTTACTTTCTAAAATTTATGAATTGCCAAAGCTGGTATTCCACTTGGCGGCTTTGATTTTTTTTTTAAATTTAATATTTGAAAAGTCAAACTGGCATCATGATTTCTATTGACATCATGACTCAATGCGATATAAGTTTTGTTGACGATGTTAAGTGGCCACTTCTTATCAGCCTGCGGTAGAAAAAAAAAGCACTTTCTATTTGTAAAGGAGGACACCTCACTTTATGCGTGTCTCTCTTTCATCGGATGAAATTGATTTTCTCTATAGATAATTTTTGCTTTATGAACTTTATTGATTTAGATTCACCGGATGAGAGTCCTGGAGACCTTGCTTTTAAAGTGATTGATGAAATCTTCAGTATTTAAAAACGATCTGGAATTGTAATTAGCTCCAATAACCTACAATACCTCATTACTACCTGTTATTCTTTCTTCTATTTTCTTCTTTTTTTTGTCAACCTTGCTCCTATTCTCTTCTCAAAGTGGTGGCAAGTCTTTTTGCGCCTGATGAAGAAAGACCAAATTCTTTCAAAACGCGATTTATCATTTTTTACGGTTAAAAAAGTTCTGACTTTTATATTTATTATTTTAGTAAAAAACATTTTACCGTAAGCTATATTTCTCGAAGAATTTTTAATCATAACTTTTACAGAAAAGAAAGAAAAGTCATGTTACGACCATAATTTCTTCCTACATTGTTTATTATTCTATTTTATTTTTATTTATCCCTCAGTGAGCTTTTGCACATAAAAAATGTTATTGGCTTATTTTCATGCTAAAAAGAAAATTAATTTCATTTGGCGAATTAACAAAGCCATTTTTCTATCATATACACAAACAAAGGTAATTCATCGTATACATGTAATCAGAAGCAATTTCCTGTAATATACAGGGTGTCCCAAGGTTATTGGGACAAACTTTAAGGGGAGGTAGGGGACATCACAAGGATTCAGATTTGCATAGCAACGCATGGTCTGAAACGTCATGGGAAAGTAGTATGACAGGTACAAGAAACGAAGAGACACAAGGCTGAGATCATCTGAAATAATTTATTGGTCAAAGGTATTACGTGTGCTGTGGTAGATGATACGTGAAAATGTCACAAAAGATGTTCAAAGTTTCCGCCATTACTAGTGATGTATGCATTACACCGTCGGACCATGGATTGGCGGACTCTCTCAAATACACTTGAATTTTATTGGATATCTGCAGCAGCACAGATGAGTCTTGCAACCAGATCCATATCGGAATCCACAGGCGTTACTTTTCAGTCCACCTCAAAGAAAGAAATCTATGCTGCTTAAATCAGGAGAGCGTGGACCAATCCATCGGTGACCAAACACCTGATTCAAATGGTCACGAACACATCTGCCATAATGGGAAGATGCCCCATCATGTTGAAACCACATATGGCGTCTGACATGTTTGGCATAGTGTCAAGTAAGCTTGGTAGCACCTCTTGCAAAAGAGTGAGATTATCTGAAGATGTTAGAGGTGCTGGCGGTAAGTAAGGTTTCCTCCAGTGCTCTCGTGAACAACACTACCCAACGGCGAACAAAGCCGTTTCCGACTATGGGTTGCTATGCAAATCTGAATCCTTGTGACGTCCCCTACCTCCCCTTAAAGTTTGTCCCAATAATCCTGGGACACTCTGTATATAATAAACAAGCATAAAAGTTCATAAGTTTTGTTTTCATAGTTCTTTATATCATTTAGCAACAAATCTCATTTTTAAACACGAATTGCGATAATGCCATTTTAAAAAGTGCTAAAACTTCTGTAAAAAGGAAGTACTTAATAAAGCATCGGTTTAACTGTTGTTAACGGTCATTATGTTGCATTTATAGAAAAAAAAATATGGGTACTTCTTTGTTATAGGGGCTTTGGCATAACCCAGTCTTAAGAAATGCGATTTCGCGCCAAATATTATAAACTTCGCGCCAAATATAAACAATCATGAAAGTAAAATGACGACCAATGAAAAATTTTCTAATTTTATATGGCTTATCTATGCAATCAGCGTCTAAAATATTATTCCCACTCATCACTGAAACTTCGACTCGTCATTGCAGCATGTGCGCTAATGTAATAAACTGGTTTTTCTGATAAAAAGTTTCTTCCTGGTCAGAATCAACAGTGAACTTTGTATTTTGTGGAAAAAAGAGATTGGAATGATTCTGAATGAGGGTGCGAGAAGGGCTGATTCCAGAATATCAGAAATAGTGGGTAACAAGAGAGACTAACTTCTGTTTTTTCTTGTACAAGAATATCTCGTGTCTTCAAAGAATTGCATCTAAGCCAAAAAACGTCTAGCGAAAAGTGGAATTGTGGTCGAAAATTGTTTGTGAATAATAGAGATGCCAGGTGACTTTCACACATTGGGCTCGTTCACGGACCGCAACCTGAGTTACGTAGGGTAACACATGGGTAACTCGAAGCGTTCAAAGACCGATATCACGTGACTTTTCCGGTGTTACATGTAGCGTTCAGAGCTGGAAATTACCCGGACTTCGTGTAACCTACATTATTTACAGAATTTTGTTAGGTAAAGTGATCATGTGGTTGGGAATCCTGGTTTGTTTGTTAGTTTTATAGTTAACTGCAACTGTTAACTGCCGTTCTTTATGATTGCTACTGCACAGTGTAAACCTGAGTTCTGACCATTTAATTGGTCTATGTGTAACAGGTCTATGATATAATTGGCCAACGCCGCCAGGACAATTCCTGCAATGATCGCTATTATATAAATGTACTGGTAGATTGGTTGACGGAAGTATTTGTTTCTTAACATGCCCACAACTTTACCCTGTTAAATTCACATGTCGTCATTCTCAGTTATACAAGTAATCCACGTTTCGGTCTCTGAACGCGCCCATTGTTTGTAGGATCACATGAGCTAAAACTCAACAAATTTTAGCGCAATGCAACTCAGAATCATCTCAAAGCATATCTGAATGCCCTACTAGATTGATCTTAAAAACGATCTTAAGAATTTAAGTTTCAATGAGGAGTGGTTATAGTATTTTGGCCAATAAGTCTATTATATATTTTGTATTACATTATTATACGACTTATTTATGTATATACATAAAAAATACTTCTCAATGTATGGATTAAATGGTGTACATATAAAACAAATTGTTTGTGATACATTGATAGTTATCTACTATCTTCTATATTATAAAGGCCAAACGTGTCCGTGCGTAACGCATACGTCATTTTGCGAATGGCAACAGCTGACGATGAAATTTCGGTTTTGTGATTTTTGCTATTGCAATTTTTTTAATTTCTAAACATACCACATTTTCAATTTTTACACTGTTATAGAGGAAAAAAAATTACTTTCAAATGCAATTTGTTTGAAAACTATATCTTAATTGCCTGATATATTATGGCTTATAAAATAATTTTTAAGCTTGAATTTTGAAACGCCCAATAAACAAATGGAAGAATGCTGCCATTATAAATTTTTAGATAGTTACAGGTAGTAAAATTAATGAATTTTGAAATAAAAACGTCACAAGAATAGGGTGCTTTTATATGAGAGTAGCGTTATACCGGATACAAAATTTGATTAGTTCAGACGATTTTGGAGAAAAGGAAGCTTTGTAATAATTTAAAAATTTAAAAGAAAATTATTTGTTTACACCATAAACAAACATCGGATATTTTAACAGATAATATAAATAGAAAATATTGTTTTAGATATTGCATTTTTATGAATAAAATATAAAAAAATTATTTCACAAATTTAATAAAAATGCATATAAAAAGTTAATATGTTCAGTAAGAAACAACGTTTTAATTCATATTTCATCAGTATTACAAATAATGTTAACGGTCATTGCGAAGTTGGAAAAAACGAATATACATGAAATTCGTTAATATCGTGATCACTATATCGCATGCATAAGATGAATAATAAATTAACAAAGAAGCATCACTGGATGCAGCGAACTCCCTGTATTAATAATACCAAAAAAAATAAAAAGAAACAAAACCCTTGAAATTCGTTAATGTCGCGATCACTATATCGCATGTATGAACGTTTAGTACGAAAAACTGGATGGATACCGCATGTATGAGCGCTTCACGCACAAGAAAAGTAAAGAAACCAGTAAAAAAAAATCACTAAATACAGCAACTTTGACAAATAAAAATATGAAAAATCTATTAGATTTAGGGAAAAAAATGGTTTTCGCCTGCGTTCTGTAACCCGGGAATCCCGGGTTCGATTCCCTAGTATATATAAAATACAAATGGTTCATTTCAAGAGCTTATAACATAACTCATGTTCTACGAAACGGATATTTATGGAACTTATCTTGTCAGTTAGGTAATTTTTGAGAGAAGTATATATCAATCTACGTTGTTTAATTACAAAGCTATTGGAGAAAGTTCTATATTATGTCAACCCGATTATGTAAGATAATTTCATACCGAATGTTTATAACTCACATTCTGCTAAATGGATTTTTAAGGGAATTACAGTGTCATTTAGATAATTTTGGAGGAAGGCTTTAGAGTATAAAACATCGTTCAACGTTGTTTAGTTATAGAACTATGAAAGAAAGTTCTATAATTAGGCCAACCCTATTAATTTCATTACGAATGCTTATAACTCACGTTCTGCGAAACGGATTTTTATGAGATATACATTGTCAGTTACATAATTTTGGGGGGAAGGCAGAGGCGGATTACCAAATAGGCTGAGTAGGCTGAAGCCTAGGGGCCCGGCGCTAAGTTTGTAAACTTTATTTTTGTCCTAAAAAAATATGTATGTATATATATGTATATGTGTGTGTGTGTGTGCGCGTGTGTATATTTGTATATATATATATGTGTTGTATGTCAATGTATATACATATAGAGCAGGAGGGGGGGCCCCCAATGTGTTAAGCCTAGGAGCCCGGTAGGTGGTTAATCCGCCTCTCGGGAAGGTTTTATTGTAGAACACATCTTTCTACGTTGCGTAGTTATAGAACTATGGGAGAAAGTTATATAATCTACTATATAGATAAAATGCAACTCGTATTTCATTCCGAACGCTTGAATTTCATGTTCTGCTAAACGCATTTTTATAGGATTTATATTGTCTGTTATGTAACTTTTCAGAAATTTTCATTTGATTTAGGGTCTTTTGGAAACCGTGACTAGCGGGCGACGCCTGCTAGTATGATAAAGCTATGGCAGTCTGATGAATTTTTAAAATGTAAATAAAGGTTAACTGAAAGTGCTTTTAATTCAACCTCGTAGTTTTCTCTCGTGTGCCAAAGCCTTTATGACAAAGAAGTACTATAGTTCCAAGAATCAGGTAGTGTGTTTATCGCACAATGCTAGTCAGATGTGCCAGTTCCAATACTTTCTTCTATCTCATACATTTTAATATTTTACAATAACAGAATATGAAGTTTGATGTCAATTCCGTGCATTAATTCTCGAGAAATTTCTATCACTAAAATCGTGTAAATCCAGAAAAATGCAGCACAGAAGCACCACCACCAGTTTTATTTACATTACTACAGAGTGACTAAGATAAAAGATACCCGGTATACAGAAGTACAAATACTTACTAAGTTTTATTTAAAAGTAGTAAATACAGAATATTATGAACTAGCAAGCTACGCCCGATACGTTGCTCAATTTCTCTTAACGCACCTTAAATCAAACGAAATATTGACCTTGAATTTGACCTTGTGTTTTAAAACCATATGGACCTTTACTTGGAATGTCCTTCTGCCTTTCTGAAAACGATACGAACGCCATTGCGTTATTACATTTTTAATATCTCAGACAAAATTTGGACTGTTAAGGACAAACTCTTTTTGTTGATCATTTACAGTAGAATTTGGTAAATAACGATAAAACTATATACTATAACAATCCTTGAAAACTCATCTAACAGTGAAAGTTCCGTCAAAATCCATTCGGCATTTCTGTTGGATTTTAATGAAGTTACAATACTTCAAATATAATGAAATTGATATGCCTCACTGAGGTGGACTAAACTATGCTTTTTGTCGAGAATTAAATAAAAATCATGCACTCGTGATATCATAATCCATTTTATATTTTAACAGAATAATAAAGCTACTATAATTTGTGATTCGTGCTATAGTCTGTATACATACGTCAGGACACATTGCCGTTATCATTATCTTTTATGCGTGAAGGTTTAGCTATGGTACTCCATTGTAAAATTTGGTAATTTTTGAAATTCAACATTTCAAAAACGGTATAGCTATTAGATTTGAAATTTATATCAAGAAAAATACAATTTTTTACCTTTCTAACGCAGTTTGTCTAACAATTTTCTGACAAATACTTTTCGAGCTATTAATTTTTTCAGTAACTTCACATGTTTCATTTTCCGAGATTAATCTGTGGCAACGATTAGAAAAAACCCAGTCATCAGCAACGCATAGCTTTTTATTAATAGCTTTTTATTAAAGAGGATAACAACATCTCCTGTGAACTATTGAATGTTTAGTATGTTATTATTCATATTATTCTTTATTTACTACTTTTAAATAAAAATTAATAAGTATTTGTACTTCTGTATACCGGACCTCTCTTATCTTGGCCACTCTGTAGTTTACACCAAAACCTAATCAGCAACAACATATGTTAACATATAACTGAATCTGAAGTTTGATGAAAATCCATGCGTTAGTTCTTGAGATGAGTCTGGGGAAGCATTTTATTAATGTTACGACATTTCAAACATAACGAAATTAATATGCATTACTGAGGTGGACTACAGGATGCTTTCACCGGAGTATACAATTAGTAGAATTTATAGTCCAATTCAGGGACGAATTTATTCCTTTACATTATGATCTATGGGGAAAAATCATTTGCTGTGCATTTTGAACATGTTATGATACTTGAAACATAATCAAATTTAAAAAGATCACTAAGGTTCAATACAGTTCATTTTCTATAGATTATGGAGTGCGTAGGATTGATCGTTCATACACAGAGACGAACAAGAGAATTCGATTAAAGGACTGACTATGACCAGTAATTGCTAGACGTGCTCTTTCCGCTATGGTATGCAATTTTATGTAATTTTTAGTGTATTACGTGTTGTTTACAAATTCTGTAGGTCATATACAGGGCTGCACGAAAGACTTTAAATACGGACAGGAATTGCTGAAAATGAACTTTTACCGAGTTACCTATTTTTTTAATTTCTTATTCAGATATCTCATTTCATCGTACGAAAAGGATTAAAATTTCTTAATAATATTCTGTTAGTGTTGGAAAGTGTTTTATAATCTATGCCGATTGCATGATTTTTCCTTCTTGTTGCGGTTCTATTGGCGATAAACACACTACCAACTTCTAGGCACTATAGAAGTACCAAATAATAGATACATACCCATCTGGTTTTCTTCCACGGAAGGTTGATCACCAATCCCGCATACGACATCCTTCAAAACTGCTAGAGATTTGATTGGGTCTGTTACGTTAGATGGTGTATCCCAAGAGCTAGATTCTCTCACATTTAAAATTTCAGCTTTTTTGCCTGTTGACAAAAGAGGAGCGCTTGCTGATCCTTGTACGCTGCTTGGGATCTCTAAAGATTCTATATTCTTGTACTGATACTCCATGCTTTCGTCTTTCTTCTGACTAGACTCCCCAACAGAATTTGGGATTTGATGATCTAAATAAAAAAAGAAAAGTGCCCAGTTAAACTGATGGCATTGAGCTCACAGGCTATCCTAATAATATTACAAATGCGATTGTGTGTGTAAATGTTTGGCTGAAGTAAACTTCAAAAAGAAGAATTTAATGATCCTGTAAAATTTATTATATTAAACCGCCAAAAACGCCCGGACAAGCAAACTACTGCGAGACCGCCTGAACGCCTGAGAAAGAGGTGTTGTATTTTCTCCCCATAGAAAAAATCCAACTATTGTCCTAGAGTAGGGGATTATTGCAATCCACGGGTGGTCAGCCTTTTATACAAGCGAGCTTAGGGAGGTTCCATTTTGGAATATAGCTGCCTTCTTATTGTGCTGCTGCAAAAGTCAGACAGAAGAAAGGGGGAGAAAAAAAATCTCCCAGTATATTTCAGCATTCGAGCGCTTGCCGTATTTTGAATACTATCCAGTTTTTAGGCTTCAATATTCAAAGAGTTAAACACTAAAATAATCGTAATAAAAAAGATTGCTATAAATAGTGAAATCTTTAGCAATTTCTGGGGATTATTTACCGCTAGCATATCGCTTATATGAAATTAAAGTTTTTAATAAGTTTTAAAACTTTATTTAAATACATAATTGATATTTTTTCATATAAAAATGCTTTTTGGTATTATTAGTGGGTAATTTTAGAGAAAAATATATGAAATCTAAAAAAAAATTATTAGAATTATCATTTAAAACGATTTTTATCTTTGTTCTGTAAACCGACAGTATTTTCAGTAACACGGAAGCCCGGGTTGTATCCGGGCCTCCGAGATGGCGCTGTGTGCTCTTTTTACCTTTAAAAAAGCAAAAAAAAAAAAGAGCAAACAGCGCCATCTCCAAGGCTCCGGTTGTATTCCCTGGTACTAATAATTTAGAGACACTTTAAATTTCAATTATAATCTAAAGCTTTTTTGGATACTTTTCTGTTTGTGCGACCCCAGTCTAAAATGAACGATGGTTTGCCAAGAATTTTAGTCTTACACTGCCAACCGTACCAAATATGGTTACTCGCGAAGTTCATCTTGTGAATGTAGTAGTAATGTAATAACGTAGTAACGTAATAACGTAATTTCAGTCCTGCACTGCCATCCGCGACAAATATGGTTACTCGTGAAGTTCATCTCGTGAATGTCGTAGAAACGTAATAACATAAACAATACAACAACGTGAATAATTTAATCACACTCTCTAAAAACGACATTTTCAATACTGAGTAAAAAATACTCAAATCTGAGTATGTCGCATAGTCAAAATGGCTCCGAATCAAAATGACTCAAGTTTGAAACATGTATATACTCATTTCTGAAAACATGCGCACACTCAAGAATAAAACATCATGTGCTCCTATTTGAGTATGTCCATGTTTCAAAAATGAGTATGGACTGACTTCTGTGTGGTCATTTTTGAGTATTTCCATGTTTCAAAAAAAGCTATAGCTGATTCTAATCATTTTTGAGTATGTTCGTGTTTCAAAAATGAGTATGAACTGACCTCTATGTGCTCAGTTTTGAGTATGTCCATGTTTCAATATTCTGAGTATTTCCGGTATTTCAGAATTGAAAGCATTGAGTCGTCCTATTTGAAATAAAAAAATTTCAGAACAAAATGAAAAGATCGATTTACTCAGATTTGAAAGTTTCATTTTTCTCAGAGCATAATAATGTAATTTTGTTTTATATTCTTATTCTTGGTTACAAAATTGGCGCCGTGCTAATGGAAAAGTCATTTTTGACTAGGGTCGCGCTAACGGAAAAGTACTCCTTTTTATTACCTCGTAATATCCACTTACTCATATTTTCGAGATTGCTTTTCCTTTTCTGTAGAAGATCTTTAAAATAGTCAGTACAAAACTGTATTTCATCCGAAGGATTTTCGTCGTAGAGAGCTCGTACAAGAGGAAAAATAACTCGTTGTATCGTGTCTCGAATGTCAGTGTAAGTAGTTTCTTTCGGCGCAATGTTATCCTGATTATATGAAAAAAGATGGACAGAATTATTTTATTTCAAAGCAACAGACAAAAAAAAAATAATAATAAAATAAAAGTTCTTCATTGTAACATCTTACTGATATTCATTTTTTAATGAATTCTTAAAAAGAAAAAAATCATGCTTCAATAGAGTTGCAAAGGCTAGAAAAAACCCGGTTAAAACCTGGGAATAAACCGGGTATTTTGGGAATAAATTTGGTTTTTTGGGAATAAACCAGGTCTTTTGGGAATAAACCGGGTCTATTGGAAATAAACCTGGGAATAAACCGAATTTTTGCAACTCTATGCTTCAAGCATAGATCATGAAACACTTTCAACCACATTGAGAATAGTGTAAAAATACATCACCATTTAATAAGGTGAAATATGATATCTAAGTAAATAATTTAAAAAACGCATAACACACTTGAATACCAACAATATCCGAATTTTTTTGTGAAGCCCTGTATATGATCTACAGATTTGTATGAGGGTATTTTAGAAAGTAAAGATACAATGCCGCATACTCATTCAAAAAACTTTTAGTTGATAAAATGTCCATTACAAATTACTTATTGGTATATGCCTTATTTTTCGACATACTTGCCATCATTATCTGGGTACAAGCTTTTGTATCCCACAGTCATAGATGTTTACCGCCTGTTGTCGAAACCACATTTCAATTTCAATTTTGATCTCATCATCGTCGTGGAAGTTTTACCATGCAAGATGTTTCTTCAGGTAAAGGAATGAGCGCTAGTCGTTGGGTGCAAAATCAGAGATCACAGATGGCCTACCTGTTCTGGGTTCTGCATGAACATTGGTCCTACCTCATGAGGAAGCACAGCACCATTTCGTTACATTTTGTCGATTCATAATGTTCCCATAGACGGGAACAATTTCTTCGTGAATATTCGCTGGACGCTCAACTTTTACATGAAGAAAACGTATGACGGAACGTACTTCACATTTAGCGAAATTCTGAATTGACGTAGTCTCTGTAAACACGTGCTATACGAAACAGACTCACCGTACCAATAACGAATGACTGCGAAGGAAAGGTTAAATGTTCAAAGTTACAATATATGTTGCCAATGCGCTCATTAAAACTTTTTATTTCCTGCTGTCTGAGGTATGTGTATCTTTATTTTTTGAAAACACCTCGTATATAAAATATATAGTATGCTAAAATTTAATTCAGTTAGGATACACATAACACTGTGGAAAATTTCCCTTCAGCAATTTCTGTCAAAGAAAAGAAATGTACTTTAATTCTTTTCTGGAACCCTGTATATGATTTATAGAATTTAGACATAAAAAGTATTATTCAAAAATTTTGTTAATTTTAAAAACGCATAGCACAACAATTGAAAACGTACTTTCAGCAATTATTTCCGATAGACAGTATTGTAACCGAATTTTTTTGTGTACCCCTGTAAATTAACGATAAATGCTATGTACACCATATTCTATAGAAGGCATCTTGTAATGCACTTCAATATTATATATTAATTTCAGTACATTTTAAATAGTATAACATCATTAAAATGCAATAAAACGATTTTTCCCCGTAGACTGTATGTAACGAAATTCTTTTGAGTGCCCCAGCACACGACTATAAATGCTATACGCTTCATTTTCAATACCGAACATGCTACGGTAAGCCTAAATAACGTACATTAATTACATGATAATCCAAATATATTTACGGTAGTTAGAGCACAGAGATATAGACAACCGGACAGAGGGACAGACAAACTGAATTCATGAACACTTTTCAACAATGTTGCAAAGTGTTAAAAAGTTAAATTACAACTGCAATCCAAATTCCTTGAAATTAGTATACTTCCTTTTTAATGTAGTATTATTAAATTGTGAAGAACCATGTACAGAGTGGGCTGAAAACACGTATACATTTTAAAAATTCATAAAAAAGAAACAAATTAGGATACCGAAATGAGATTTGCACGAAAAGAGCTAGATATGGGATGTCTTTCAACAGCTAAAAACCTTGTAGTTCAAAAAGTTACCGTCAGCGGGCACTAACTTCAATATATTTTCTATAATTATGCAATTGAAGATGATTATAATAGAGTTGACTGCTCTGTGGATTCCTTATTCGATTCATTCACTAATTTCGTATGTAGGACGAGTGAGTGAGCGAATGTTGCTTATAAATTTCGTGAACGGAGAAGCAGAAAATAATGCTTTTTTAGCTCACAAGCTATCAAAGCCTGTGAGCTAATGTGACCACCGCCGCCGGTTCTGTATGTACGTACGAATGTATATATGTACGTACGTACGAATGTATATATGTACGTATGTATGTATGTATATATGTACGTATGTATGTATGTAGGTATGTATGTATGTACGTAACGCGATAACTCTTGATAGTTTTGCTTCAAATTTTGTTTATAGGTTCATTGTGATAAGGTGCTTCCCTGATTAGTTTTGGGGGTTCATTGGTTAAGTATAAAGGAGGGGGGATAATCCCTCCTTAATTTAGATAAATGGGTTTCTCATGTAGAATTATCCGATTGGCTTCAAATTTTGTATATAGGTTCATTGTGATAAGGCGCTTCCCTGATTAGTTTTGGGGGTTCATTGGTTAATTATTACGGGGAAAAGGGGATAATACCCTCCTTAATTTATAGATGATTTCTTTATTTTTAGAGGGGCATTATTACTTGAAATAAGAGTAATAATATACAATTAGTATGAATAGCCTGTGAGCTCAATGCCATCAGTTTAACAGGGCACTTTTCTTTTCATTTAAAAAACTCAGACCGCAGAAACATTTAAAGAAATAAATGATCTCTAGTACGTAGCAAGTTGTTGTACGCTCCAAATGGGTAATTCAATCGCATAAAGGTAGTCGTTTCTTTTGTTATCAGACTCATTTGTATACTTCTGTAAGAAGAGGTAATTTGTTAGAATCCCTATTCGAGATCTTATTACAGCTATTATTACACTCTTTTACATAACTCATCTTGGTTTTTAGCCCTTTCCAACATAGTTGAAAAGTGCTTATCAATTCGGTTTGTCTGTCTGTCTGTCGTTTGTTCTTGCTCTAACTCGCGTAAGTATACTCGGATTGCCTTGAAATTGATATATGTTACTGGGGTTTACTATGGAATATTTAGTATTGAAAATGAAGTGTGTAGCATTTACGGTTCGTTTACAGAAACACTTAAAATAATTCCTTTACATTACGCTCTATGGGGAATACTCGTTTGTGGCGCATTTTAATGATGTTACATTATTTTAAACATATTCAAATTCATACAAATCACTGAGGTGCACTAGAAGGCTTTTCCTGTAGAATATGGTATGCATAGAATGTATCGTTTATTTACAGGGACACTCAAAAGAATTCCGTCACATTACGGTCTATGGAGAAAAATCGTTTGCAGTGTATTTTAATGATGTTACACTATTTTAAACCTATTCAAATTGATACATATCACTGAGGTGCACTACAAGTAGCTTACTGTAGAATAGGGTATACATAGAATGTATGGTTCATTTACAGGGACACTCAAAAGAATTTGGTTACAGTACTGTCTTTGAACAAAACTTGCTGGAGGTGCGTTTTTAGTTGAGGTACGCGTTTTTATATATAAATAATTTTTTGCATATTAATTGGTGCATATAAATTCTATAGATGAAATACAGGGTTGCCATAAAGATCTTACGTGCATTTCCTTTTATTGACGGAAACTGCGGGAAATTGACGGAAAAGGGGAATTTTCAATTGTCCTGTGTATATCTTAACTGAAGTACATTTTAGCATACTGTGCAGTATACATGCAAATCTATAAATCTTATACAGGTATGTACAAAATAATTCGGATATTTTGTTTGACTATTGGCTGTAATTGCTGAAATTGTCTTCCAAATGTGTTATGCGTTTTCTAAATCGTTTACTTAGTAAACTGTGAAGTTTTGTTACAGTGTTCTGGCTGTGTTGGAAAGTGTTTCATAATCTATGCTTGGCGCATGATTTTTTGTTCTTGTTGTATGCAAAGAGGGAATTTTGCAATCAATTTTTAACACTTTTCTGGTAGGATTGAATTATAACGTTTATGTGCACAAGTGTATTTTTGATGACAATACAACATTTACAAATTTTTAGAATCTATATAATAAAACCGTATGTCATGTAACTGTCCTCAACAGTTCCGGGATGCCACTTCACTTTTTCATATGCCAGGCAGCCATTTTTATTCAAAATTATTTTTTCTAATAAAACTGCATAAAAGTTACATTTTTAGAAAGATCGTTCAAAATAAATTAATATTTGAGAGATGACTTACGTTCAATTATGTATACATTCTGCAATAACTTCAGTTTCAATTAGGTTCGCTGTTCAAATTCTCTATCCATGAAAGTAAACAACAACAAAAAAAAAAGATTCATTCGTTGTGAACGTTTAAAATATTAAACCATGAATTTTTGGACCGCTGCCTGGTGTAAAAAAAAATAATCAGCACCAGTGAGACAGTCAAAGTTTACCATAATTCTGTTCCATACAACTCAACTTCCTTCGGATCTTTTCTTGATGTAAGTTGAACTCCGTGGTTGAACTCATGTAATAATATTTAATGGATCAAATTTCGAAACAAATTGTCAGCTTTTATTTTTCGTGTGTATTAATTAGAAACGATATTTTAATTTTGAAATCAAATGTTTTGATTTATGATAATATTTCTTATTTATCTATTTTCTATTTTAAAGAAAAATGTGAACGTCATGTATTTTAAATTGGAACAGCTGTCACGGACGCACCAGGGTTGGCGGAATTTTTGTTTTGCGCCATTTTGGCGAGAAAATCAGGTACCTATTTCAGGTACCTATTAGAGATTACTAAAACAGCATATACTTTTATTTTATTATGAAATAGTTTATTTTATATTAAAAACACACACACAATGATTAATTTATTATAAAGTGGGTTAAGCGGTTTTTGTCAAGAAAGATGAAATACATAACAACAAAAAATATGCGAAATGCTACCACGATCGCAAAAGTTCTTGATTTGTCTATTAGATTTTTCCGGTTTGGCGAAGGATTAAGGAAAAAAATAAATTATGAATAAAAATAATTTGTTACAATGCTTAACATACATTTAAGGGCGACCAAACTGGTCGCCAGTGGCGGCTAGTCTTCTAAAATAAAACCGTAAGTCATGTGACTGTCCTCAACAGTTCCGGGATGTCCGTTTCACTTTTTCATATGCCAAGCGGCCATTTTTATTCAAAATTATTTTTTCGAATAAACTGCATAAAAGTTACATTTTAAGAAAGATCGTTCAAAATAAATTAATATTTGAGAGATGACTTGCGTTCAATTATGTATATATTCTGCAATAACTTCAGTGGAAAGATTCGCAGTTCAAATTCTCTATTCATAAAAGTAAACAAAAAAAAAAAGATTGATTCGTCGTGAACATTTAAAATATTAAATCATGGAGGTAATCATTCGCAAAGCAAGTTCTCCGCGAATGAATTTTTGGACCGCTGCCTCGCGTCAAAAAAATAATTCGCACCAGTGAGACAATCAAAGTTTACCATAATTATGTGCTATACAACTCAACTTTCGGACCTTTTCTTGACGTAAATTGAACTCATGTAATAATATTTAATGAATCAGATTTTTAGCATTTTTAAAATCGCTAATACAGCTTTTATTTATCGCGTGTACAAATTAGAAATGATACTTTGATTTTGAAATCAAATGTTTTGATTTATGATATTATTTCTTATTTATTTTTTTCTCTTTTAAATGAAAAGTGTGAAGTATTTTAAATTTATGTAATATAAGCATTTTAGATTAAAGTTAAGTATTTTAAATGAAATGAGTGACAGGTTTATAATTTAAAATTAAATTAATTGTAGTATGAATGACGGTGATGGGAACGATATTTGGCGAATTATCATCTGCTCCCGGCTAACAAAAATACTCATAATTAAAAAAAAGAATAAAAATAAATAAATGATAGTTTGTTGTAAATAAATATTGATATACATATCAAAAATAATTTATAGAATTAAAATAAAAAATAAAAGTAAATAAACAACAATTTCCATAACAAAGTTTTCGCCAAATTGGCGGGGGAGGGGGGGGGGAAATCGCGCCAACGTGCGTATGTGACATTTGTGCCCAAAAAATATGCGAAATGCTACCATGATCGCAAAAGTTCATGATTTGTCTATTAGAATCTTCCGATTTGGCGAAGGATTAAGGGAAAATTAAATTATGAATAAATGTAACGTGTTGCAATGTTTAACATACATTTAAGGGAGACCAAACTGGTCGCCAGTGGCGGCTAGTTTAATTATAAATTAATTTTAAGGCATTTTTCAGTTAACCCGCCAAAGGCACTAAGTCGCCAAATATTCTTCATCGTTACAGTTACAGTTGTGTACGAATTACAAAAATTTCATAAGTGTGTAATGATGCCAATGGGCATATTTTATTGAGCGTGGCTTGGCAAGAATTGAATTTTATGGGAATAGTTCCGTTTCCTGTGCTGGTTTTTTTAGCGAGTTGTTTTTGCCGATAAATGTTTGATGTGGTTATTGCGATCTTCAGTCTTTGGGGTTGCTTTTTTTTAACTACTGGAATGGGACTTTATCTACGTGACGTCACAACGCTTTTGGCGCCATTTTGGATTTTTTTGCTAATCGTGCCAACCAGCACAGGATATGGAATGCTTCCCACCAATAGTTAAAAAAGCAAACCCAAAGGTTGAAGATAGCAGCAACCACATCAAGCATTTATCGCCAAAAAAGAGCTCGCTAAATCTACCGACACAGGATACGGAACTCTTCCCTGTCTATCCTTTCGCGACGTATTTTAGTGGTCATTTTTGAAATATATTTACTTTATGATGTTATTTGCGAGTCTATTGTGGGATGTGAAAACAAAAATGTACAATTTTTTTTTTTAAACAGGAGAAGAACATAATTTTTTATTTGTTTATTTAAAATATAGGGTAGGTGTGCCAGTAATGGACCGCCTTCCAGTAATGGGCCACCTTCAACGTTTTTGGTTTATAAAAAAATAACCAATAAAAATTTAGCTTTTTTTATTTCATTAATATGTTTTCTTTAAATTCTAGTTTTAAATACAATCATAAAATCATTTATCTATTACTTTTTGTGGTGTGTCCATTATTGGAATTTAGGATGTTTTGATTTATTTCTGTTATTCACAAATAAAATTCGATTCACATTGGGAAATGTGACTATGAGCATGGTTAAATATTGTTGGTAGATTAATATAATATTAAAAAATGTGGAATATAACAATTATAACTATTAATTAAAAAATAATTTTTAAAGAAAATCCTTAAGGGTGTCCCTTACTGGCACATCTACCCTACATTCTATAATTTATTTTTGCAAAATTAATTGATTTGAGGAATATTTTCTTAAACATTTGGTACATATTTGCTAAGTATTCGCAGACATTTCTAGATAGGTAACTGCTCTCCTAGTTTTGCTACATTTGAAAACACCACCACATTGTTATCAACATCGATACTGTTTGACTTATGGAACTTTATCCCTGAATATCGTTAAAGATTTATCATGAAAAAATCACACTCACTAAAAGTTCAATTACCATTTAAACATATTACGGAAGATTAACCGACTTAAGATAATATTATTAAACACTAAGATAACCTCTCAGTGAATTATTTCATTTATTGGAATTAAAATTCATAAATAATACTATTAATAAACCATATATTATTTTTAATAGAAGACGTATGTCGGAAGTGTTGGTCTTTCCGCGAAATATCATTGCTATCTAGTGATGTTTTAAAAATATCGAGTAAATATATTATTGAATTGTTATTATATAACTTCTATACAAATTTAACACAGTACATTTTCGTTTTTTTAGTTACTAAAATTTATGGGTACTTCTCTATTATCCCGTCGATCACTTTTCATAACAAAAAACTATCGCCAAACTGTAACGCCAAATAAACGGGAGAACGTTGCCATTGGAATATCAAAATAAATAAATAAATAAAATACAAGAATTTAAGGACACAATTGTTATTTTAATTAATGAAATAACTAATAAATCAGTAAAACATAATGAAAAATACACGCAAGTGTCAAATTAAAAATCCCTCGATGGCATAACAAACACGTATAATGCTTCTGACATCAAGTAAATGGGAATGCATTTTTGGCGTTTAATCATACAGTTTGGGAATAGTTTTTTGTTATGGAAAGTGGTCGACGGGATAATAGAGAAGTCAAGATTTATCATGGAAAAATCACACTCACTAAAACGTCCAATTACCAGCTAAACAGATTACGGAAGATTATCCGACTCAAGATAATAAACACTATGATAACCTCCCAGTGCATTATTTAATTTTTGTAATTAAAATTCATAAATAACACTATTAATAAACCATATATTATTTTTAATAGAAGAAATATGCCGGAAGTGATGGTGTTTTCGCGAATTATCATTGCTATCTAATGATTTTTTAACAATATCGAGTAAATATATTTTTTGAGATTATTGCAATGTTATTATATAATTTCTATACCAAATTTAACACAGTACATTTTCGTATTTTTGGTTACAAAAATCTTATGATAAATAAAGAAATACTCTGTTTAAAATATAATTCACTTGTAAAAACACATTTAAGAATGATTATAAGTAACATGGATCAAATATATAAGTTAACAAATTTTTTGAATCTTCAATTTTTAAATTTATAATCTTCAAATTTATCTTCAAATTATAAACAAATTACATATGAATTTGCAAAAAGCATTCCTTATGTAGTAATTCGTTATAGACATAATTATAATATCTAATTAACTAATGTCATATCATTTTCTCATTTGAAAACTAAATGAAACTCACTAAAAATTTAAGATACGTTATACATAAATATATCTTACCATATATCTTAGTTAATACACCATGTCAATATAATTTAGATTAAAAGTAAACACAGGTTTCGACATTTAATTGCCGGTATTAAATTTATGGAATACTTATACTAACTCACTTCACAGCTTTATTGTAACAAAAAGGCACGTGTATTAAAGAAAGTTTTCATTAATGCTCATGGGACTAAATATCAGTACACGAACAGAATAAAAAAAATTACATGATTATTTGAACGCAGTTATTGTCAAATTTTCCTTTTTTTTAAAATACAAATATAGGATGCAAATGCATATTGTTTACAACACATAAGAACAATTTCGGACGCAGTAACTTTTTTTACGTACGTAGATTCGGGCACAGTATTAACTTAAATGAATTCAGAAATAAATGCATCAGAATATTTTCAAAGAAAGCAAAGAAATAAATTCTAATCTTATAATAAAAAAAAAACAGTAAAATATATTACAGTTTTATAAATAAAAACATAAGTTTTCTGTTAAATATGACGTCATTTTCGAAAGTGAAAGATTTTGTACGTAGTCTGGTATCAAATTAGATACTTTTATTATGACTGATGGGGAAAATGTAACTGTCGGGAGTTTAGAATGTTTGCGTTAGGCCATATTTTTAACACTTATGATCTTGATAGAAAAAAATTAGCAAGCGTTAAAGAAAATTATATTGTGTATAAGTGAATAATAATATTTCTTATCATATATAAATTATTGAATTTTACAATCCTTATATATTATTTCTCCTGTCAACATCCCTTTTACTCATAAAATATGAAACGCAGAACAACGAATGAGATACCATATGAAAGTTTTTAGAACAGGCTTCTGACATTTTATTATGACAATTCGTTAAAACATGTTTTTGATTAAAAATTGCTGAAATTAAAAAAATAAATCGGCATTGTTTTCATGAAAGATATGAAAGGTTTTCCTGAAATTATTGCTGCCGAAAAAATAAAATTCCACATTATACGATGCTCATAGCAATTATTATAAAAAACACCGCACGGGTTTATTTTATACTTATGATTAAAAAGCGAAATTGAAATTGAAATGTTTAGATTTATATTTCTAAGTCCCATGGTTTTCCCGAAGCGGATGACGTCATCCTCTAATGCAGTCAAAATACGATTGTTAATTTTTTTTCTCGCGCGTTCCTTTAGCAATCCTGGATCAGTTTTTAGTCAAACTTTGATGAAATAAATTAGATGATATTCTGGCTTGACTAACAACTAAATGTTGTTTGCAGGTATTTTTATTCTTGCTTTTTCTTTAGAAGTTTAAACCTGCATGTAATAAATATTACATATTGATAAAAAATGATACTTCTCTGTTATCCCGTCAACCACTTTTCATAACAAAAAACTATCGCCAAATAAACGGGAGAACGTTGCCATTGGAATATCAAAAAATAAATAAAATATAAGAATTTAAGGACACAATTGTTATTTTAATTAATAAAATAACTACTAAATCAGTAAAACATAATGAAAAATACACGCAAATGTCGAATGTAAAACCACTAGATGACGTAACAAACACGCATAATGATTCTGACATCAAGTAAATGGGACTGCATTTTTGGCGTTTAATCTTACAGTTTGGCGGTAGTTTTTTATTATGAAAAGTGGTCGACGGGTTAATAGAGAAGTACCTAAAAATATTAGATTTCAGTGCGAAATCTTCGCACGGGCCCTCTGGTTTTTTCTAATAATCTGTTAATAAAAAAGGTTTTGCCTTGCACGACTTACACTTTCTGCGTGATTCTGAACCTGAACCCACAAATTTGTCTTAAAGTAAACCCGAAACCAAACTTGAATCCGACTAAAATATTTTCGTTCACCCGAAACCCAGTTCGAACCAGACAATTAATTTTTCGTGAAACCGAACACCTAACACCAACGCGATAAAAAAAATTTCATCGACCCAAAAGCCGTAAGTATTCAAACTCAATCTTCTTCAAACAATTAGTGTCAACCCGACCTGCATATCTCTAACCCGACCCGAACTAAATCGCACTTCGGGTAAAATTGGATTTCCCGATCCAATTCATTACACTACATTAGACACTTTACCAGACATTGCATAGAGGAGTAAAAAAAATACTTTTATACGCTCAAGGCTTATTTTTTCTATACCAATATCTATTTTATAAGTATATTATTTCTGGCATCCAAAAAAAATTGCTTAGGTATTTTATTTTATTTACTAGCAGGCTTCACCCTCTGCGCTCGTCAGTTTCTCTAAACGAACCTTGTATTAAACAAAATATATAGATGAATTGGACCTAGTGTTTTAAAGCAATATGGATCTTTACCTAAATTGTCCTTCCGCATTGCTGAAAACGATACGAACGCCATTACGCTATAATGTTTTCTAACGCACCAGACAAAATTAGTGCTATTAAGGATCAACTCTTTTAGTTGATCATTTACAGTACAATTTGATAAAGAACAATGAAATGATACATAATATACTAAAACCATTTTGGGAAAATTATCTAACCAACAATGAAAGTTCCATCAAAATCCATCCAGTGGACCTTCTTAAAAAGGCTAAGCTTTCATATTCGGGTTCGCTTGATTGGAGAACTTTCCCCCATAATTCTAATTCCCATCTAAATATAATAAAACCCTGTATAAGGATTTCGGCCCGAACCCATTCAAACAATGAATGGGAAACAATGGATTACTTTCTATTGTTGCAGAGAAAAGAGAAATAATAAAACCTATTCGGACACATGGATTTTTTATTTTTTAATTAGCCGATTAAATTTCATAATCATATAATAAAATCACTAATCATCATTAAAATACAGATATAAATGCTTAAGTGATAAAAATAGAACACAAAAAGGGTTGTAAAAACTTTTTAATATAATGATCACCATGTTTCGAAAGCACAAATGGCACCATTATCAAGATCTACACGATAAATGAACTATTCTCGCAAAAATGTTTGAAAATAAACTTGAAAAACTTGAAAAACTATTTCGGTAAATTTCTGTAAAAATATTTCTACACGTGTACTTTGTTTTTATAAGGCAATAAAAATTCTTATATACTGTGACGTCACTAGAATAGCGCCTATTGGGTTTATTTTTACTTACCCATCATACGTAGTATAGGTAAGTCTTGTAATCGTTTTGAAAATCGAAATTTTTTTTTGACGGATTTACACGTTTCAGACACTGGAGATTCCGAAAAACATATTTTCAGAAAAAAAAAAATTTGCCGTCCGTCTGTGTGTCTGTTTGTCTGTAAACGCTCTATCTCCCGAAAAAATTGAGATAGAGACTTGAAATTTGGTATGTACTTAGTATGTAATAATGGGGAGAAGCTTATTGAATTTCAGTAACCTCGATTATCCGGAACTATTTTTTTCGGACTCTCGAGATATTCGTTCTGATAAAAGGTATATGAATTTTTTCGAAATTGTTTATTTTAAGGAGTGAATATAAAAGACAATAAAAAACATACATTTTGCATAAAGAATGAAGTCAGCCGGATAATGAGTTGCCGAGATATTTATAATCCTATTCACACTCTTCGATTTTTCATGACAATGTATTTTATTCAAATTTGAATTCAAAGATATATCTTAATTGTAAATGAGATTCTTAATCCGACGCAGTAAATTGTTAGTTAATCTGATTATCATTTTTGGAGTCATAAGGATGTTTCTTTTAAACAATTCAGTAATCGAGCCTTTAAAGTTTATGACGTCATCAAGCCACGATTTTATTCGAATTGCAATGCGTTTTATAAGTAGTTTACACATTTTTTATTTTAATATTTTACATTATGCATATCCATGATGGGTAAGTATTACGGTGACCCCCAACGACTAGTTTCCTTATGCATTATAACTTTATTGCGGCCATTTTATTCATTACAACTAAATAGAAAATATATTTTCATTAGGATATATGGTAGTTAAATATAACATACGTGTGAAAAGTTTGTGCCGGTGAAACTGATGTTATGCTTAGCATAAAATGTATTTTTACACTGACAAAACTAAAACATTTTTGCCAACATGACGTCATTTTCACTGTTTTTTCAATTGTTAATTATAAAAATTAGAATTGGAACCTTTATTGATTACTTCATCTTTATGGTATACATTGATTACATGTTTGCGATTACTTTTTTAAAAAACTAAATTATACGTAAGATGAATTAAATTTTTAATAACTAATTCAGATAAAATAAAGTTTTACAAAAAAAAAAATATTAACCAACTTAAAAAAAGCACTAAAAAGTATTAAATAATTCTTTAAAATTCTCTAATGACAAAATGTTATCCATTAACCACAAATCCGATATCATGTGTCGGAATAAAAATGATAAATTTAATATGTACAGTTCAATACCCACCAAACATGGATTTTCGAGAGAATATATTTTACAAGAGATGAATATTACAGACTTATGATTTAGTTTACGAATATATACATATGAAAAGCAATCAATTACTTTTTGAAGTCGGTGCCAAACTAACCTTAAGTTTAGTAAGAATTGTGAATATATTGTACCTAGTATCTACTAATTTATCGATTGGGGTTGTTTGGCACTGACTTCAAAAAGTAATTGATTGCTTTTCATATGTATATATTCGTAAACTAAATCATAAGTCTGTATATTCATCTCTTGTAAAATATATTCTCTCGAAAATCCATGTTTGGTGGCTATTGAACTGTACATATTAAATTTATCATTTTTATTCCGACACATGATATCGGATTTGTGGTTAATGGATAACATTTTGTCATTAGAGAATTTTAAAGAATTATTTAATACTTTTTAGTGCTTTTTTTAAGTTGGTTAATATTTTTTTTGTAAAACTTTATTTTATTTCCTACTTTTTAGTTATTAATACAGTAATGCAGAATTATCTTGATTTCAACATTTGCTGAATAAATAAGTAATTTGTAATAGAAATTATAATTTACCAAAATTATCCATTAAATAAATACTTTTTAATAAAATCTTTGACAGAATCAAATTCTTGTCAATCTGGACGACAACTGGAGAAATATCGCCAAATTTGGCGATCAAAATATGTTGCCATAAATGAAGCCAACGTGGTTATAGTTGACTAATTTGACGAAATTCTCATTCAGATTGACGAGAGTTGGGAATGAATCTTCTGTAATCGGGTTCCACGCATTTTTTAATTAAAAATTTTTTTTTAACAACAAAATTGTTCTAGTCATCAGAATTTGACGAAATTTAAATGGGACCACCATTAAACAAAAAAATATATACATCAAAATCGATGCACATTTACGAAAGTTATGCGTGAACAGGACTAAAACATACATACATGCATACATAGGGTCAAATTATTAACATCCTCCTTTACTCACCTTCTTCGATCTAAATAGAAGAAAGTATTGTGATCAAAATTTTTTCAACTTCCGGCTTTCGACGGATTTATATGTTTTAGGAGTCAAAGATTCCGAAAAACATGATTTTACAAAATATCTGTCTGTCCGTGTGTGCCCTGTTTGTATCATTGAAAAGTGTATCAAGTTATGAAGCAATCTAGAATTGAACGAAATTTCATTTATAGGTTTTTGGCTGTGACCAGCAGGTCCCACTTGAATTCGCGGATATTCTTCCGAAAGCGGGCGCTGTGATAGCGATTTTTATTCCATTTAAATTATTGTATCATCGAAAAGTGTATTAGGTTATCCACAGTACTGAACCAAATTTTTTGTATGTGTTTTTTACTATGGCCTGCAGGTCCCAGTAGAATTTGGGGATATTCGGCAAGAAGGAGGCGCTATGATAGACACTTAAAGATTTCAAATTCAAAAAGATGTACAGTTAAGTCGTAAAAATATTAGAAATCCTAAAGGTTTTTTTCAATTGAATGGCCTTGATCCAAGGATACCGGTCCAATTTTTGTTTTGCTCTACCTTAAAAAGTGGCTGAGATATAGCATTTTGAAATTTTAGAGTGGCTGACATTTTTAAACAAGACAGCAGGATTCCTCCATAAACGGTTTTAATTTAAGAGTTTTAGGGAACATGCTATCTCGCAAGTTTTATTTCATTGTTGTACCATCATTCTAACTCTTACATTCTTAACACTATATATTCATGTTCGCCAGCGTTAAAATCTCTCCAAGCTAGGCAATATTTGGCGAAATATCAACAAATTTCGCGACAAAAACAAGTTGCCATAAATGAAGCCAACTTGGCTATAGCTGACGGAATTCTGATTCAAATTCAATATTGACGAGAACTGCGACTGAATCTTCTGTAATCGGGTTCCATCCATTTTTATAGCTTGGTGTTTTCCAGTAAAATTAGCTAAAATCTTAAAACCAAGGAATAGGTAGGCTGTCTTTTCCTGCCGGTATAGACCATAAGGACTTTTCGTAGTTTAGTATACATAATATATCAGCTACAAATAAATTAATCTCTCGTGTAAATATGTTTTTAAATTGAAACTGTTTGGAAGTAATGTTATTTGAGCATTTTAAATATGACGTAAGTTTCCCCATTTAATGTTTTGAACGTGTAATAATTTAACTATTTCTCTTTTTTAATATTCACGTGCAAGTATATTTTTTATAACGTATTTTTCTACATTTACTGCTTTTAACACGTGATCTTTAATTATTGTTTTAAAGTTTTATTTCTGTTTTTGATAGTCACGTGTAAATACGTTTTTTAATTGAAAGGGAATATTATCATGTGCGCTATTTTACAAATTGGCAACATTTCAAATAATGGACTTTTTGAAATATAAATTAAATTATCTAAATAATGGAAATTTGAATAAAATGATTTGTTCTAATGATCAGATTTTGACGAAATTGAACTGGGACCACCTTGGACCCTTACTCTTTCAAACAAAATAAAAATGATCAAAATCGATGCACATTTACGAGAGTTATGCGTGAACAACAAAATACATACATACGGGTCGAATTGATAACCTCCTACTTTTTTTAAGTCGGTTAATAATAATGGAAATTTGAATAAAATAATTTGTTCTAATGATCTGATTTTGACGAAATTGAAATGGGACCACCTTGGACCCTTACTCTTTCAAACAAAATAAAAATTATCAAAATCGATGCACATTTACGAGAGTTATGCGTGAACAACATAATACATACATATGGGTCGAATTGATAACCTCCTCCTTTTTTTAAGTCGGTTAATAATGGACTTTTTGAAATATAAATTAAATTATCAAAATAATGGAAATTTGAATAAAATAATTTGTTCTAATGATCAGATTTTGACGAAATTGAAATGGGACCACCTTGGACCCTTGCTCTTTCAAACAAAATAAAAATTATCAAAATCGATGTACATTTACGAGAGTTATGCGTGAACAACAAAATACATACATACGGGTCGAATTGATAACCTCCTCCTTTTTTTAAGTCGGTTAAAAAGTAGAGGATTTCAGGAAAAATAAAATTATTAAGAGTAGTGTTATGGTAAGGAAAAAAAAAGCTTGAAACAATTACGAAACATTAACACGTTTACACTTAAAACAATATAAATAGTTCAGCGTTTGTTTCCGGATAATATACCATAACAAAATTAAGATTTTATAATAAAGAACATATTAGAAGTATATCTACATCTCTTTTCTTTTACGAATTTAGAAAGATCTGTAATTTCTCTGTAAGAAAGATCTGTAATCTCTGAAAGATATGTAATTTCTATCTGCCAGTTCTCTCATTTTACTTAACATGAAATTAAAAAAATTGTTGTTAAAACTCAAGAGGCACACGCACTAATCAGGCCCTGAACTTAACGTTTCATGTCAGTTTTCCTTATTGTCGAAGAGTAGTATATGAATATTTTATCAATTATTTAAAATTTTAAGTGAAAACAATGATTACTACCAACCGTTCTACGACGGGCACTTACACTAGTTATAGTAAATAGAAGTAGATAGTAGAAGACAGTAAATAGATTACGAATACATCTGTGGAAGTGCGATTTAGATTTCCAGAATAGAATTAATTTTTCGGATAATTTTTCAGACTCAAATTTCTTCTGATTGATCTGCCAGTGAAAAAAAAAATCTGCTTCTTCATAAGTTTGCTCAAGTACTTTAAATTGCGAAAATATAATGCAAAATACTACATCGGTTAAAAACAAGTACATTTTTACAGACAATTAAATTATAAAGTTAAAAAGCACAAACATTTATTACAAACAGTATTATAAGTTTCGAACTTTCCAGAAGCCATTCATCAGTAATGTAAAATTAAAAATCACAAGAGATGATAAAACGACTTACAGGAGAGAGCAAATGTCAAAAACAATTAAAACAACAACAACAAAAAATATATAATTTAACAAATTACAAAAACCATTGGAAAAATGTTCCGAAAGCTTAAAAATAAATAAATAAATAAAATAAATAAAAGCGTATTTTTGTGTTATAGCGGCCCCCACAGTTATGATTATGCCAAGGTTGCAGTTATGATTTCGCCAAGATTATCGCAAAGCTTATATATGCATCCTATATACGCATATTTATATTCCAAACATCATATATGAATATAATTTGGCCATATACGTCAAGAAATGTTATATATATATCATATATTACTATCGTAGTCAATTTTTGAATTCAGCTTTTCTTCATATCTGATAGTTTGCATCTATCCTTTTTGTAACTAACATTTTTGTAACGATTTTATGCATTTCTATTGCCTATTCAAACAAAAAAATCTTCTAAAGTTACAGAATTTCGTTAACGGTTAAGATAGTAAAATGCGACCATCAAGAGGTCCATTCTCGACCGAAAACAACAACCATTTTCCCAATGGTTAACAAGAACGAAAAATCATGCGTCAAGCATAGATTATGTAACACTTTCCAACACTTCCAAAATAATTTTACAAATTATTACCATCTAATAAGGTGAAAGACGATATCTAAGTAAACGATTTGGAAAACGCGTAACATATTTAAAAACCCAATTTCAGAAATTACCATCAATTTTCGGAAAAATATCCAAATTCTTTTGAGTAGCCTTGTATATGATCCATAGATTTGCGTATATACTACATAGAATGCTAAATCTTAATTCAGTTAAGAAACGCGTTGTACAGTTTAAAATTTTTCTTCTGGAATTTTCGTCAATAAACGGAAATGTACTCGAGAATCTTTATGTTGCACTCTGTATGATCTATATAATTTATACACACCAAGTAATAGATAAAAAATTAGTTAAATTTAAAAGCGCGTTCAGCAACTGAAAACGCACTTCCAACAATTATTGCTAACAGACAGTGGCGAATTTTTTTGTGTGTCCCTGTAAATGAAAGATGAATATTCTATAGTAAGCCTCTTGTAATGCACCTTATTCAACAAATAGGAGTGAATTACATCAGCCAGGTATCGTCCGGGTAGCTCAGTAGGAAGAGCATTGGAACGGGAATCCAAGGTATCCAGGTTCGAGCAGGTTCGAGTTCTGGCTTGGACATTTTTATCTCTGTTGCAATAAACCTCAACTATGCTACTCCAATCTTGAAGATGATTTATCTGGTTAAAAAGAAATTCCCTATTCTTCATTATGACAATAAGCATTAGTTTGGCAATAAAGTCAGGCTGCCCAAGTCTGAGATAATAGTGGGCTCAGAAATAGCCTAAATGCCAATGGATGCCTTTTATCGGACGTATGCCGCCACTGTTTTATTTATAAAAGGCACTCAACCTAACAGAAATGCAATTTTCTCGTTTTCCACATTTTTTTTTTCATTAAACATTTTCCGTAAGCCAGAATGATGAAGCTGGGGACGGTCTTAACAGTATAAGTCAGTTTTTGGCATTGAGCTCAATATATAACAGGGGGTCTGAGTCGGCAGTGAGAAGCATGAAAGGCAAATAAAGCTTGCAAGGCAAAAGTAAAAAACAGTCCGCATTGTCAATGTTCGATATTAGTGTTCTCATTTACTATTATCCTAATTTTTGGATCTCTAGTTAATGTATGCTTATATAATTCATAAATGATTCACTAATCATGTAAGGGAATGCGATAAATAGCATATTTTGCCATAAATGATAGCTAAAGGTATTGTCACTGTATTCTTCCGCGCTGACCGATGGAAATCATGTTGGGTAATAGGAAGACAGATCTCCTGTTATATATGGTTTTTGGTCAAATCAGTATATTTGCATATTTTACAGTGGAAATATGATATCTATGGGAGGTTAAAAGAGTATAAGTCAAAGTGGAAGGTACCGGACTTTTTTAGCTGTTTATCATAACGATACAAGAAAGAAATTATCCTTATTATATACAGTGCGCAAAAGTCCTTGATATATTTTAAAATTTAATAAAAGATCAAGCAATTGGCGTACAAGAGTGTAATTTGGACGAAAATGCTTCCTATGATCTGAAATTTTGTTTAAGCAAATAAAAAAGATCGTTCTAAAAATTTCTCCTAGATGGCGCTGTTTCTGGAAGTTTATCGCATAAGTAGAATGCATTTATGCATAACAATGGCGAAAGACGCCGCACAGTGTGTAAGCTCAGTTTTTGTCCAAATTATGGCAACCTGCATTCCAGAACTCAACAATATTCACCCTCCTCAGTTCTATTAGACGAGTGAGGATGGGTAGACGAGTCTTCTTAACTCCTGGAATGTGGGTTGCCATAGTTTGGACAAAAATTGCGCATCTGCGTAGTGCGTCTTTCGCCATTGTTATGTATAAAGGCATTCTACCTATTCGATAACTTACCAGAAGTAGCGCCATCTATGCGAAATTTTCGGAACTATTGTTTTTATTTGCTTAAATAAAATTTCAGATCATAAAAACATTTTTGTCCAAACCGCACACTCGTACGCCAATTGCTTGATCTTTTATTGAATTTTTAAATGTGTCAAGGACTTTTGGGACACCCTGTATATATTACAGTATTTACTGCACAAAACAAAATCTTAACAATTATTACTTTACACTATCAAAACACATTTCACGGTAAAATACATTGATATTAACCAAAAAAGCCTGTACCCAGTTGAAACAAACCATGCGTACAATTTTTTTTCACTTTCCTCTAAAACTGCAATTTTGGACTTGTGCTGTTAAAACCGTCTAGTTAAGATATAACGACCAGTTAAAACTAGTCGGATATGCCAATCTCAAAACTTTCTTCTATCTCACACAGGTATCGCATACACTAAAAAGAATCAGTACCAATTTATATCCAGGTCTAACTGAATCTAAAGTTTTATTAAATTCCGTGCATTAGTTTTTGAGCTATGACTATTGCTAAAATCGTGCAAATCCTGCAAAATGTAGCACAGCAGCGCCATCTGTTGGTAGATTTAGACCAAAACCTAACCAACAACAACTCATGTCAACGTTTAACTGAATCTGAAGCTTGATGAAAATCCGTGCATTAGTTCTTGAGATATAGTTATCGTGATAATAATGAAAAAAGTAGCATAGCAGTGCCACCTGTTAGGCTATTTACACCAAAACGTAAACAGCATCTATTTATGTCAAGGTCTAACAGAATCTGAAGTTTAATGAAATTCCGTACATTAGTTCTTGAAATATAGCTATCATAAATATCATGAAAAAAGTGGTATAGCAGCGCCACCTGTTGGGATATCTACACCGAAAAGTAATAAGCGGCTATATATATCAAGGTCTAAACGAATCTGAAGTTTGATGAAAATAAGTGCATTAGTTCTTTAGATAGAGCTATTGCGGAAATCACGAAAAATACAGCATAGTAGCGCCACCTATTGTGCGATTTTCACTAAAAACTAATCAGCACCAATTTATATCAGGGAATAATTGAATATAAAGTTTTATTAAATTTCGTGCATTAGTTCTTCAGAGACAGCGCCCACAAAATTTTTGTCACATACAGACAGACAGAGTCACAGACAGAGTCACAGAGTCACAGACAGACATTTTCTAAAAACATTTAAATCGTGCTCAGGACATTCTAAAACGTATAAATCCGTCGAAAATTTTCATGAATCTAATACTTTCTTCTTGTAAAGATAGAAGAAAGTAAAAAAGACCAACTTCATGCGATAGTTTCTTACCCATGGTACCCATGGCTTGCGAAAACATCCGTGTATAACATAACCTATTTTTAATTTCTTCTATCTTTACAATAAGAAAGCATTGGATTCATGAAAATTTTCGACTTCCAGTTTTCGACGGATTTATACGTTTTAGAAAGTCCTGAACACGATTTGACTGTTTAAAAAAAAATATCTGTCTGTGAGTCCGTGACTTTGTCTGTCTGTATGTCTATCATGTCCGTTCAATCTTAAGAACTAATGCACGAAATTTAATAAAACTTTGTACTCAGTTAGTCCCTGATATAAATTGGCGCTGATTAGTTTTTGGTGAAAATCGCCCAACAGGTGGCGCTGCTATGCTGCATTCTTCGCGATTTCCAAAATAGCTCTATCTCATGAACTAATGCACTCATTTTAATCAAACTTCAGATTCAGTTAGACCTTGATATAAATAGACGCTGATTACGTTTTGGTGTATATAGCCGATAAGGTGGCGCTGTTATACCACTTTTATCATTATTTTTACGATAGCTATATCTCAAGAACTAATGCACGGAATTTCATCAAATTTCAGATTCTGTTAGACCTTGACATAGATAGATGCTTCTTACGTTTTTATGTAAATAACCCAACAGGTGGCGCTGCTATGCTACTTTTTTCATTATTATCCCGATAACTATATCTCAAGAACTAATACACGGATTTTCAACAAGCTTCAGATTCTGTTAGACCTTGACATAAGTTGTTGTTGATTAGGTTTTGGTCTAAATTTCTTAACAGGTGGAAATGCTATGCAGCATTTTGCAGGATTTACACGATTTTAGCAATAGTCATATCTCAAGAACCGAGGCTTACGAAAAAGAAAGGCTACCGCGTTGCTTTGCGCGTATCTTTTTTTACAGACCGCCGGAGTCACGTGATGCTCGAATGCACCAATGCAGGTGTACGAAAAGAGCAACACGTCACTCTAGCGGTCTGTAAAAAAAGATAAGTGGAATGCACCGCGGTAGCCTGTCTTTTTCGTTAGCCTCGTCAAGAACTAATGCACGGAATTTAATAAAACTTTAGATTCAGTTAGAGGTTAGACCTTGACATAAATTGGTTGCTGATTCTTTTTAGTGTATGCGAAACCTGTGTGACATAGAAGAAAGTTTTGGGATTAACACATCCGACTAGTTTTATTTATCGTTTGCATGGTTTTTTACAACTGGGAGTTATTTTTTTGTTTCAACTTTTTATTTTTATCCACATTCATTCAAACATTTCGACATTTTAACCTTTTTCGTTCTCGTTTCTGAAAAGTGGATAATATATTGCACAGTAGTTTTTATTGTTTCGGTAGTCATAGACCATCCTCAGTCAGGGTATTTTAGGTAGCTAAGTAAAAAGTTATCTATTGAAACGGTTCAGAGGAAAGAAATTCCGGAAAATTTCGGCATATTTTCACCGATCATAACCCACAGACCCCAATACAAACCACCGTTCAAATGTTGATTTATATATATATATGTCACATTTTAACTTCACAATCACTGCATTTTTCGTAACTCAAATCAAGGCCAGGGGTCTCCACCCAGGATGTTTTCAGTCGTACGCCGATTGTGATAATTCGTTGGTGCTTATTGAAAAAAATAACTAGGCAGTCAAGTCCACTTCAATTTTTATTATGATCCCAAGAGCTCTGGTTATGCTTTTAGCTCTCATGATAATTCACATGCAGTAGAGCCAAGGAGAAGCGTCGTATTCCAAATACCATTCGAAAAAAATCAAGTTGTTAAGGGGCGGCATCTTTGCTTACATCGGCAGCTACGGGGATTTTTATTCCATGATGGCGAGTCACACGTCGCATTTCCACCTACATCCTGCTCCGGCAACATCTCTCTCTCTTAAAGGCGGGAAACACAGAGTATATATATTCTCTAACGCTCATGAATACAGAGCCGTTTAAATCGATAGATATATAGATTAATGATTTTTCGGATTTTCTTCCTTTACATGGGCTATAAGACCTTCTTTCGTGCCCAATTTAAAGGTTATAGGTTAACCGGAAGTACCTTATGTATTTTATTATCAATACCTGTAGGATACTTCAGGTTGACCTTGATCCTTGAAATTTGACACGAAGGAGGGTCTCATAGCACATGTAAAGGAGAAAATTTGAAAATCATTAATTTAAATTGTATGTTGATTTATTACGGATTTTCCATAACTGGGATGTCCAAAGCGAGACTATAAATGTTCGGTTTTTTCCCTTTGATGGACGGTGCCCTAATGAGTTATAGCTTTTAGATACCATTTCACATTACACATGTAATTTTTAAATGCACAAACTGGACATAAATCAGTTGGTCAAAAGAGTTTATTAAGAGTAATTATACAGCCAAACTTGATAATATGCATAGTCATAAAAAAGTTTATATTTTTAACAATGTTCGATATGACTTTCGTTCTTTACTCTGAAACCGGTCAGAGCAATTCTTATCAGATATTTGTAAACATGATCACGTCGAGAAAACCAGGAGCGGATTTGATTCGTGATTTCATTTCAGGAATAGATTTCGGAAGTAGTAGCAAATTTTTAATCTGATCTTGAACAAATCCTTATGCACTAAAATCTAGGAGCAAAAGGTCCGGTGATCGCGCTGGCCATGAAATAACATTTGCGCGACCAATCCAAACTGTGACTTCAACACTATTCGCAACGTTAGGACACAATACTGCCACTGAACTAGTACCGTACGATTAGTATTTCGCATATTATTCGATTACGAAATTGGCAAATCGTGTTCACACTCCATTTACATGTATTTTTTTGTACTATTTAAAAAATATATATAGCTAATTTATTCTGTGGTTATATCGAAGAAACAACTGCATGTATAATACAGATAAAATAATTATTGATTTACTAAAAAGGTGCATATAATTTAGTTAAAACCTTTCCGTTACACATAAGTAGGCTCTAAAAACATATGGGATATGTTACATACATATTTCAATACAGAAGTTCGTTCAAACTTTATAGAAACGACTTTTACAATTAATTTCTGAACATAAATGTCATATTCTTTGCGACAATTTTACTCTACTGTATAGCCCAGCCCTGACTATTTATTATACACTCATGTCCAAAATTAAGGTCACAAACATAAAATCTGTGAAAACTGCTGAACTATTCACTGTATTGCCACGAAATTTGACACAGAGGTATATTACAATGGGAGAAAGAATATAGCAACATAACAATATGGAAAGGATTTTAATTGTGAATTAAGATACAGGATATATTAAAAAGTGTTAAATCATGAATCGGAGATAAAGCATTTATCTAGAGGAAAAGTATGTCTGATATGGAGTGTAACCACTGCGCACTGCTATACAAGCCTCACAACGAGCTCTCATACTGTTTATGAGAGTGTCAATAAATGTTTGTGGCAACAAAGCCCATTCTTCCAAAAGCGCGGCTTTCAACTCCTGGAGGATCCTAGGAGTGGGGTTACGCTGTGCAATGGCTCTTCCTAGATCATCCCAAACATGTTCAATAGGATTGAGGTCCAGAGATCTCGAGGGCCAATTCATACGGCGAATATCCTCCTCTTCAGGAAACTCAGCAACAATGGGAGCACTGTGTGACCTCGCATTATCGTCCATAAAAATGAAGACTTGGCCTACAGCAGCACCTCGGGACAACCTCACATAAGCTTCAAGGACCTCATCCCTACAGCGATGTGCATTGACAGTACCCACATCGAAGACGTGCATTGGGGTACGGCAGCCCAACATTAAGCCGTCTCAGACAAGGATTCCTTTGCCACCAAATCTGTCGATTTAATTTACGTAGGAGGGATGATAGCGAGCTCCACGTTCTCTCCAGATGAAGATTCGACTAGAATCACTTTCCGTGGTGAATCCGGACTCATCACTGAAAAGAACACGCTCCTACTCTTGTTGTGTCCAAGACTGATGTCTTCGGCTCCATAACAACTGGATTCTCCTGTTTGATGCAGTGAAAGGGACACACACGACTGGATGGTAGACGTAAAGTGCCCTCTCTGCTAGTCGTCCATATACTGTTTGCCAGGAAATTCTTATTCCAGACGCAGCAGTAAGGTCACTAGCAAGCTGAGGAGTCGTTGCCAGCCTATGTCGTCGTCTGTTTAACGCCAAATAGCTATTCTGTGCAGATGTCCTTGCTATGTGGCGGTCTTGGCTTGTCTTCCTGGTGACATTGGGATGGTCTAGGAAGAACCATTGCACAGCGTAACACCCCTGCCATGACCCGCCAGGAGTTAAAAGCCGCGCTTTTGGAAGAAATGGCTTTGCTACCACAAACATTTATTGACACCCTCATAAACAGTATGAGAGCTCGTTGTGAGGCTTGTATATCAGTGCACAGTGGTCACACTCCATATCAGACATACTTTTCCTGAGATAAATGCTTTATCTTTGATTCATGATTTAACACTTTTTAATATACCCTGTATTTTAATTCACAATTAAAATCTTTTCCATATTGTTATGTTGCTATATTCTTTCTCCCATTCAAATATACCTCTGTGCCAAATTTCGTGGCAACACAGTGAATAGTCCATCAGTTTTCACAGAAATTATGTTTGTGACCTTAATTTTGGACATGAGTGTAATTCAGGATCAAAATTTCCATCATAGCCGATTTTTCTCTTTGTACAATCATATCAATTTTCTCCTACACCTCTTGGAAAACTTTCCAAAAGTCTTCCAATGTGTTGTGGATATCGCTTTCTAACGCTCGCTTTAACAAGCACATAGGTGATGATAAATAAAAATTTATCGTAACACTGGATGAAAGATGGGTTTATTTAAGTGAGTGTATCAAAAGAAGAGCAATTTTTTTATCTATTATTAAAAAATAAAAATAAACTGTTTTGTGAATGTAAAGAAATTTTTTCAAAAGGATTTATGATTGCTGCTGGATTTTGTTATGAAATTAAATTAAAGCTAAAAAATGCTGTAAAGCATTAAACAGTAAAATTAGTAAAGCAGTAAAGCTTTATTAACAGTAAAATATTTTAGAAGTCCTTTTTGAAGAAGAAATTCCAGCTTCATATGAAAAAGATAATGAGTCTGAGCTTCATATGAACAATGTCCTCCCATCCACGCTTCCATAACTCAACTGACGCATATTTAGCAAAGAAAGAATCGCAAACGGAAATAAATTGTGTCCCAATTGAAGAAATACATTTAAAATCACCTGGCGCACACCCACACTCCTCAATGACCATTTTCTACATTTAACTTGTTTAAATGAATTCACGAACATTGAAAATATTTTACAAGAGGTTTCGGGAAAAATTGATATACAAGGAAACAAGGAAATTTTATTACCATAGAAATTTCGAGCCAGAGCTATAGCCAAAAGTCAAGGCTGTCCAATAGAGTCAAATTATTGCAAATAATGTGTGATTTATGCGTAGAAATTAACTTTCAAAATCGTTTCCATAAACTGTTAAGGACCTTCTGTATTATCCCTCGAGATCTTTCAATCACGAACATGATCTTTTTCAAAGGTGATTAAGCTTGATTTCATGATTAATCTTGATTTTAATCATGATTTAAATCATGATTAAAATCAACTGATTTAAAAAAAATCATTGATTTAAATCAATTTTACTTTAAAAATTTTATTTCAAATTTAAGGCAAGATATTTTGTAATAAATATTATGTTTTGACAAAAATACACCGTGATTATTTAAAGGATGGGAGAGAACGAGAACTCAAAATCCATGCTTTTCTAATTTTATTTAAATCAAATATTAGTCTTTAAAATAAAAATCGCAATTTAAAAGTAGAGAATCTCAGCTGAAAAATGTTAAAATATTAATCCATATATTCACCTATTAAAAAAATATCTAAATCTTAAGTACATTTTTTAATACAAAAACATGGATACTTTCTGTGAAGAGATAGAAAACATTAGAATAAACACATATAGGTCATTCAAAAGTATTTTTATTGATATTTATGCACCGATCTCATTACGTCCTTGTGCACATGTAAATTATAAATAATTCAATATTCCAATGCAGTTTATTTATGAAAAGATCTGGAGAAAAAAAGAAAGTATTCAATGAAGTATGTGTAAAAGCTTTCAATGCTTGTTACGAGCAAGCATTTTGAGACCAATACATTTTTTATCCCATCTTTTGGATCCCCTGTTATTCAGGAGATAAATTAACAGAATCTGAGAAAATGTCAGCATTATTGTTTGCTAAAGAGAAATACTCTACTTTGGTGATGCCCATCATATTAAAGTTTGAAGTAAAATCTGAATTATTCAATGAATTTTTGTTTGAATCTAATATAGTGAAATAACTCAGTCCTTTAGGATGGTGGAAGGCACGTGTTACAGTTATCGAAAAGGATGATACTAAAAATCTTATAAAATTCACGATCAACGAGCTTTTTACTGCAATAGATTCATTTGCTTCAGTAGAACGATTGTTTTCTGCTTTTGGTTTGGTACATTCGAAATTTAGGAATCGTTTAGGAACGGATAATGCTGCTAAATTCATTTTTCTGTACCAGCACTTTAACAAAGATGAAAAGTTTACGTCTTAATTGTCTTCTAAAATTGTATAAAATTTTTATGTGCAGCAGTTATTTTAATTTTAACTAAAGTACTTAAGGTTAAATTTACTTTTGACATCTGATTTGTAGTTTTTTATGCATTTTGAGTAATAACATATTTTGCTAGCCAAAAATGTTACCTTTTAATCATTTATGTAAATTATCTAATAATATTATATATTGTTAATACTTACAGCATGCATTGCATGAGTGTGTGTATAGTTTGTATTTTATAAATTAAAAGAAAAGTCGTATAATATTGTAGGAGGTTTTATAAAAAAAAAATCAGAAAAATCTGAATTAAAAAAAAAAAAAATCCGATTTAAATCAAAAAATCCAATTGTTTTGATTAAAAAAAAAAAAAAAAAAAAATCACGAACCCTGGTTTTATCTAAATTGACTCAAGGCGAATGTGACATTCCACTTTAAACTTTGAGTTTTTCTCTTAGATATATAATATATATTATACCTCTTTTTGTTCAGTGATTTATGTAAAATTAATTATAAAATAGAGACTGCAATATTGTGAACATTTACCAAAAAATTAGCACAATGCTGTGTGGTGAAAATGTGTTATTGAGCATTGTTTTGATGTACTTTTAAATATAAATATTTTTTGTGACATAATTAGTTGCTTCTAAACCTATAATTGCGTTTTGTATTTTATTAAAAGTAAAAAAAAAATTAAAAATTATTTCACTTTTTATAAGTAACGTTATAAGTAACGAAATTTGTGATTTATCTTATTTGTTCAACTCTAACTGTTTCATGAATAATTCGTTCCCTACCATCGGATTTTCAGACAAAAATATTTTCCATTTTGATGTTTTAATTATAACCAAAGAATTCTTTATAAAAAACTGCGTGCATGCTTCTGTTAAATCTTTCTCTTCATGCAAAAGTGATAAAGTGAGTACGTCACAGTAATTATCGATAGAGACATTTTTCAACATATATTCCATGCACGTTTTTCTAAGTTCGTGAACCTGGTATTTATGTGCAGCTCTGTAAAGTTTCTCAGCATTTTCTGATGTAATACTTTCTATGTTTCCAGTATATATATATTCGAGGAAACTGGCAAAGGTATTAGGATCAACATCTTGAATATCTATAATTCTTGTATTTTTTTCTTTTGTTTCGTGAGTCAGCATAGCCATGAAAACTGGGGAACGAGAAGCCAAAATGCATCTATGGGATTTAAATTCCCGATTATCCACTCTAAGAATAACATCGCTAAAATGTCCCTTTTGCAAAGTATCTTTTAAATCTTCCTGCAACGTCTTGATACCTAACAAAAACATACAAGAAAATCAGGGATTAAATGAAGGTTATTAATTTTAATGTTAACAACAATAACAATAAAAAGAAAAGAAAAAAAATATAATTTAACAAATTACAATAACCATTGGAAAAATGTTTCGAAAGTTTAAAAAAAAAAAAATTACCGTACTTTCGTGTTATAGTGACCCCCATAATTATGGTTATTCCAAGGTTGCAGTTATGATTTCGCCAAGATCATCGTAAAGCTTATATATGCATCCTATATACGCATATATATATTCCAAACACCTATATATGTGCCATATACGTCATTATACACACATTACTTAAGTCTTATATGTCGTATATACATCATATACACATGTCATATATATACATCCTATAGGCATCATATAGGCATCATACATGACTATAACTTGGCCACAACGTCAAGATAATGTCATACATGCTTTATAATTTGGCGATAAATCTTGGTCGCTAGGCGATTAAACCTTGGGGGCCACTATAACACGAAAGTACCAAATTTACAATGTATTAATGAAAACAGAAAAAACAACAACAACAAAATTATAAGACGATTTCTCATCCGACGCCAATTTTTGAATTCGGCTTTTTTTCATATCTGGTAATTTTCATCTATCCTTTTTGTAACTTTAACATTTTTGTAACGATTTTATGCATTTCTATTGCCTATTCAAAGAAAAATTCTTCTAAAGTTACAGAATTTCGTTAAAAATTCTTATAAAGTTACAGAATTTAGTTAAAAATTCTTATAAAGTTACAGAATTTCATAAAAATCACTTAAGAAAGCTTCAAAATGCTAAAAAAAAATAAAGTAACGACGTCAATAAAATGATGACGTCAATAAAATGATGACGTCAATTAAATGACGACATCAAGAGGTGCATTCTCGACCGAAAACAACAACCATTTTCCCAATGGTTAACAAGTATTTTCAGAACGTATTTTTAATGTCACCTTCATAAATTATTACAAATAACCTTTACATACAAGTATGTAATACCAGCATTATGTGTCAGCAAGGAAGGCCGAGGTATGCCGGTTAAAATTACCTTTGTGCTCAACTCAATATAACAATAAATTCTCTGTACAACATATAACAACCGGTTTTATGTAGCCTGATTGGTTGAATTCTTTTTTCGAGAACGTTCTTTGGGTGCTGATTGGTGAATCATGTATCTTGGCTCCTATTAAGAATATCTAGAAAATTCCTTCATATTCTAAAAGTCAATTGTTTCGCTAAATGTCGCCAAAATTTGTAAAAAGTCGAGAACTTGGCGACATTCTTTCATTTTGCTCCAAGCATATGTTTTTACATTGGTAATTTTAACAGTAAAATTTCTCGCCAAATTTCACGAATGTCGCCATTATTTCACCAAATTTTGCGATATTTGGAAAAATGTTGCCAACTTTGTGACTTAATTTACTGCCAATTGTTCTGCAACGTAATAACTGTTTCAACCTTCATGCAAATTGAAATGCATTGACCCCAAGAAACCCCAAAATGACCCACTTATTGAATTTTCTCGAACATGTGACCTAAACATATGGTCTTTTCGTACTTGAAAACGGTAGGATACAAAATTTCGTCAAAATCGTTTCAGCCGTTTTTTACATAAAATTAGTTTGATCCTGACCCATAGTGATCCATAATGGCTCACTGATCTAATTTTCTTGAACTTGTGACCTAGCCCAATGGCCTTCTTGTAATCCAAAACGGTAGGATACAAAATTTAGTAAAAATTGTTTCATACGTTTGTTACATAAAATTAGCTTGAGCCATATTGACTCAAAATGACCACCTAATGGATTTTTCTCGAACATATGACCTAGCTCAATGGTCTTCTCAATACAAAACGGTAGGATAGATTTTGATTGGTTAGTATTATTTGCATGTTAATAGAAGATCAATTTCATCATAAATTTCTGTATCATGGTTTCGGAGTTTTGGCATGGCGTATATCTGATGAATCTATCATCAGTTGTAAAAATCACAACTATGATTACCACTTAACTGCAGTAACAGAAATTGTTGCTTAGGTATTGTTAGTGGTCTCCGAGACCATTTGATCGAAATATGAATAAAAGTCTCGAATATCTCATGGGATATGGTTACTGTACTAATCTTTATGTGCGGGACTGTTATAATTAAAATACACCTATTCAGAAGTCTCTAGCGATAGTATACAGGAGCTCTAAACAAAACAAAACTTTCCTAGTATTTATAGTTAAACTGAAAATTGCAAATTAAACTGTGAAAATTGAAAAAAAAAACAGCGGTCTGTGAGATCACTAACAGCAGTTAAGGGTTAAGTGTACAGACATTCATACACAATAATAAAACAATATTGGTTGTGTTGAGGCGAAATAGCGTACCAATATTGCATTTATCCGACATAATTCCAATAACATAGCAATATTGGTCAAATGTTTGCTTCATTGGAACAGCAATATTTTATTGCATATAAGTTCTCCATGAAAAAAAAAAAACATTACTCGAATAATAATTTATTTATTTCATTATTTTATTGTTTTATATAATATCTCGCAAAAGCCCAACCATAACTCTTTTGTTTATTTGTTTATAAACATGTTTTTGTAACATTAAGTATTAATTAGCAATGCGAATATTAAAAATTCATGGTCACCATTAGAATCTCCGTGATCATATCCCCTCCCCCCAATTTTATAATTGAATTTCCTATTACTTTTGACCATTAGTTGCGAAGTTATCACTAGATATGTAAAATTGGTAGCTTTAAGAAGGACATGCTTCTGGTTAAAGTTGAAAATCTATTTTTTGCAGTTTCATGAATTGCATAGAATAACATAAAAAGTAATAGAAAGTGTACGATATATTTTTTTGCTAATTAGCATTGTTACTCGCGTTAACAGATTATTGTTACGCATTTATTTTGACACTTTTAGCCCCAATATCATGCAATTTGCCAAAATGTGTTACTCAATATTGGCACAGTCCTTGAACATATTTTTACGTATATTTCACATGTTTTTATAAAAAGTACAATGCGATTTGTTTTATTGAGGGTGAGTGAGACATTCCAATCGAATGAAAAAATATATATGGTTCATATTCAGATTTTTAAAGTTCTTATAAAGTTATGAATTCAGAAAATAAGTAACCATAATGTAACTGTAGACAATCATAAGCGATTAACTTTGATACAATTAACTTTTTTGTACGACTTTTAGAAATGGAGTTATGACTATCGTTGGGGGGTGGGGGGGATTCGTTTTATATACGCTATACAATGAATTACGATCGATGAGATGCTATCAACCACTATAACTTTGCTATTATATAAGGGGAAATGGTAAACTTTTCCCTAAATATGTATGCATTCCATTATATGTGGAATTAGTTTTATCCATTAGTTAGTCTATCTAGTGATTGAACGAAAAACGTACATGGATTATGCAAACTCTCAAGAGCGAGGACACCACAAATCGAACACAGCAAAAAACACAGCATGGCAACACAGCATGGCAACACAGCAGACTAATGTATCATACATTTAGTTTATTAATAATGAAAAAATAATATTATAAAAATTTGTAAAATACTTAATTTATTTCGTTTTAAAAGATAGAATGTTTACTTACCTTCTTCTGGGGATGTACACGAGAATATTTTCGCTTCAGCCTTATCACCTATTTTTTCTACAGAAGAGAATAAATGAAGATTTCCTTCTCGTATCCAATTTTTCTTTTCTTTATCGAGATCCAGACTGGACATAGGAGATACACATATATTAAATGTCTTGCATGAAGTACAAATAATCGAAAGTTCTTTATGCTTGCCAGTGATACCAACTTTCAAATTAAACCGAGGCTCTGTTATGGCAAAAGTAAGTCCAGGCACATGTTTCTCGCTAACTCTGATTAGTAATCTGTTGTTTCCTTCTTCTGTAAGCAAACATGAATATGGTTCCGTAGACATACGGCAGTATCTCTCCATGACGAAAAGTTCTGGACTATATATAATGAGATTTGTTTCTTGTGGAAGGCTATAAAAGTTTGGTATTTTCCAACAGATTCGATTTTGATGAAATGAAATTTCTCCCATAGTACTAACCTCTCTTCCATGTAGATCCATTTTTGTTTCTATTTTCTTACATACCGATGATCCTTCCTAGTTTAAAAGTTTTAAAAACACTATTATTAAATATTGATGTTATTTTATACACTCATGAAAGAACACCAACCCCTTCGTGACGAGCGACCATAACAAAAATTGGTCTTTTATCACCGGTAATTCAGAAAAGAAATTTTAGTCTAACTTAATTGCAGAAATGCTATGATTAACGCCTTAACCCATTCGCGGTCAAGCTATTTCCATTTTTTTTACTTCGAAAGGGTTAGCGTGGGATGCACTCAGTATCTTTATAAATGGTCAAGGTTCTAACATTGTTAAAAGTTTAGCAGCAACATGGTAAAATCCAAAATTTCCCCTTTTTAAAACACCTCTGGTAATGAATGGCCTATTGAAGTCCATTGTGGACGCATCTGGTTAGACTTGTCAAGTTTAGTTTCTGAGCGTGATTGATTTCCTTATAATCCCCCTTCGAAAAACTCCTTGTACTGTGTAAACAGGTAGGAGACATTCTATTCGCATTTACATAGAAGGAAAAAAAAAGAAATAGAAAATGTTATATTTCCATTTGATTTTAAAAACTATCAAACAATAAATTCTAAATTATTTCGTAAATAACTTGCTTTATATTAATGAGTTACAATATAATGTGTTAATATTTTATCCCAGTAGGGATATTTAATGAAACACTGCATCTCATTCCACAAATAAAACTTGATTATTAACTAGTATATCATCACTGTAAATATAAGCTAAAGAAGTATAGAATCTTCTAACATGTGGTGTCAGATTCAGTTAAATTCAGATATAGATTATTTTATTTAAATTAAATCAAACCTACAAGGAATAATTCTTTATGTACCTAAGATGCCTTAGATTGAAGACTTTCTAAATAAGATAATTTTAAAACAAATGGTTGTTATATTTTTTATTATTATTTACTCCCATTTCTTTCTTTTCTTTTCTCTTTTTTTCTTTTTTGAGCAATTTATTTACTTATTTAGTAGCTTCGGGATAATAAGCCTCTTTAGGTAGCTTTCAATACAAAAAGCTACATATTGCAGCCGTTCGGAGGAAAGTAATTCCAAAAAAATTTGGTATATTTTCACCGATCATGACTCCCAGACCCCCCAAAACACCCTCCGTTTAAAAAAAAAAAAAAAAAAAAAAAAATATATATATATACCGTATATACTCGTGTATAAGTCGACCCCCTCCCCCCCCCCCCAAAATTCTTGCGCAAAATTTTGGAAAAAAATTAATTTTCGTGTATAAGTCGCACCATATTTCTGGTAGTATATTGAAAAATGATTTGTAATCGAGGATAAAAAAAAAAAAAAAAAAAAATTCATTAAGTTAGCAATGGCAATCTTTTTTTTTTTTTTTTTTTTTTTTTTTTTTTTGTTTACGTTTCTAATCAGACTTTCTTTTTTTTTTAAATTCAACATTTTAAAATTGTATAATAATTATGTAAAACTAAAGAAGATTAAACTATTTTGAAAGCTATTCACATCAATTTAATAATTACATGCTTTTTTAAAAAATTCTATTCAAGCCTTATTTACAAGGTGTAAACAACTTCTTAAACTGCTAAAATATAGAATTTATTTGTATTGTAGGACTTTTGGGAGAGAAATCTAGAAGCATTCTCAAGTTGAACTCTTTTTAAAAAGGGGCTTAAAATGTTGAAAAGAATGCCCCTTTATTGAAGGGAACTCTATCCCAAGAGAAAATGAGTGCAGCACAATTACAGAGACATTATATTATTGTTGAATTTTTTTTTTAAACCAATCACCACTGTTCGCTTTTATCTGTCGCTCCAACCTAAACCCATATGTGATTAATTAAAAGACTTGCACATTCACCAATTATTTGCGAAAACAATATGACTCCGGTATTGCACTCCGCTATTTTTTTTTCTTTTTTACTTACTCGTGTATAAGTCGACCCCCACTTTCAGCTCCCAAATTTTGTCTAAAATTCTTCGACTTATACACGAGTCTCTGGACGGTATCTGGAAAGGTTTTTTCAGAGTGAAGATGATTTCTAATTACATTGTAATTGTTATCTATGACCATTTGAATGCTATATTTTATATTAATTAATTGATATGCGTTTAATTTACAAATGAGAATATTATAAAAATTCATTATCCTTATTTCTATAAGTATAAAAGGTGTTTTTTATCTGGTGTGCCTTCCCGCTTTTTTCATTTTTATTTTTAAGAAATACATCTTTTTTATTCTAATTTATATTTTTTTCTCATTTTCTTCCCATATGCGATCTAAATATCCAAATCAGTTACACGGTTTCCGTATGGAAAATGAGAAATAAGTATAAGCTAGAGAAACGGAAAAAAAATTGGAAATTTAATAAAAATCTTAAAAGAGGATTAAAAATTTTCAGTGGAAGGCTAGTACACTTTATTAGGAAAACTAATGAACTAGATATAGTCATGAATACTAATTGTTTCAATTTTAGTTAATGTTTCCTTAATTTATTAATTTGAACATACGTACAAAAATTTACAAACAATAATCAATATTGTTTGTAGAAAAAAAACATTTGTACCCGCTCAACTACGCAAAACTTTATAAAAGATTCACGGACTTGTTTTTACATATAGAAATATTAAATTTGCAGGCATGATTATTGAAATGATTTAGAATCGAACAGCATTCTTCATTTTTTTGATAAGTGGATTGATTTTCGTGCATTTAAGAATAAAAATGTTTTTGTGGTTGTGTTAGAAAATAGAGAGTTTCGCCTTGAGAATATTATTAATAGTTACTTATTTCCGTAAGTTTCAGTTTAAAATAGTAACTGTTGCTGTGTGATTCCCAAATAAATATGATTTATTTCTTTTTTATTTCTTTTCTATCTTTCTTTTCTTTTCTTTTCTTTTTTTTTTTTTTTTTTTGGAGTTTTAAAAAGACAAAATGTTATCTGATTTTGAACATAGAACTTTCCTTTTAATAATTTATACAGAATATTCTTTTTTAGTTAATCAAATTTTATATTTTGACGATGGCTTTTATTAATGTTATATTATGTCATGATATGGCTTTTTTAATTAAATTTATTTATTATTTATTAAATTATTTCTCAAAAATATTTGTCTGTATCTTTTTTAAACTTGACTAAAATCTTCTTTTTAATACTTGAATGCAATATTAATATAAACGAACATAAAATATGTATATTGCAATTCTGTGTGATACTGATTTCACAAACTTTTATCATTTAAAACGGAGTAAAAAAAAAAGACGTCAAAAGATATTCATTCTCCACATTTGTTGAAAAGCCTCTAAAAGCCCAGGATTATAGCAACCTTGCCAAGTTAACAATGACAAAAATACATAGTTGTAAAACATATTTGCTTGTTTTGGGGAGCCTGTCTGACAAACCATGAAATAGTGAAACAACCGCGCCAGATTACAATAAATTTCATCCGTGGCAGTGACAGTTGTACAAAGAAAACGATTTTCACGAGCAACAGCTAATCAGTTTGAGTCAAATAGTTTACAGGATAATGTTTAAAAACTCTATTATTTTCTAAAGCCTTTAATTTGAGTCATTGGGGAGGCGGTAAAGTGGATTTCTAGAGAGCTAACAAAACCAGAAATGCCTTACGCAAATCTAATCTCCATATCTTTTGGATTGAGAAAAAAAAAAGTTTTATACAAGGGTTTTTGGGATGGGTGTCTATGATTTCGGTCTTATCTGGTAAAAGAAGTTAGAAAAAAAAGAAAGAAAAAAAAGTTCGGAAAATTAAAAATGTTTTGATGAGGGGTCGAGTCAACCATGCTCGGACGGACAAAAAAAAATTCCAGGTCCCCCCCTACCCCCGCCTTCTTAGATACGGGCATGGAACTTTTGCTGAAATGTTAAAAAATTGCCAGCAATTGGACTAATAAAACCATATACAACTGCTTGCAGTCTTTAATTTGATCCCAACAGTTATAATGGTAATTTTGAACATAGTAATCAACTGAATGTTTCTAAAAATGAAAAATTTGTGCATAATTTTCTTACATCAAATCAATTCTGCAAGATATATTTAAGGCTCCTACAAATATTGAGGAGTATTAAAATTTAATCAAGTACACATTTTTTACACGAAGTATTTTTCTTTGGTTTCATATTCGAATAAATAATACCTGCAATTTATTTCTCTTTTTAAGAGTCAAAATTATAAATTCCTAATATTTTTCAATCACTTGTTCATGTAATTTTACAAACCTGATAAAAGTAATAAAAATATTATTTTTATCAGATTTATTTATACTGTACACTTTTTATATATTTATTTAATAATGCAAAATTCTGATTATTTATAAGAAATAAATTAAATTTCATTATGTAATTAGATAATTCTAGAAAGTTAAAATAATTTTCTATCTACATATATAATTCTAATAAATTTAAACTAATATTCCATCAATATATAATAATTATTCTACTATGTGAATTAATTAACATTCTTGAACTTGCCTATAAATGTAACCTTTCTATATTAATACTTTTTCTGGTCCTTTCAGTATTGTTATAGACAGGTTTCACTGTTTTATTATTAAAGTTATGCTATAATTGGTATAGCAACAATAGTAAATTAGCAAATAATTTTTGAAGTGTAATATTAATTTGGTATTATTATTAATATTATTTGAGTATTATTAGATTTTTGTTACTATTACATTGCAAAACTGGTAAAAAAAAAAAAAAAAAAAAAAAAAAAAAAAAAAGATTTCAGTTATTTAGTAATATATTTAAACAAAACAAATTGAAATACTGTTAGAAAAATAAGAACATATGTATTCATTAAAAGAACAAATTAAATAAATTTAACATGACTAAAGATTTAAAATAACAATAATTAATGTAATGAATTAGAATCGTATGGATAAGATTTTTAAAATAAAATAATAAGTAAACAATAATATTCTATGAAGTTGCTTCGTTTCATTTAAAGATCTGTTTTGAAATACAATGTTCATTCTTAGCCTGTACAGAAAACGAAATTCTCTAAGGCATTTTCTAACCAAATCTGTAAGGCATTCAACTAAAATACAATACAAATAATCCAGTTGACAAATGGTCTGCTCACAGACAATAGAACCCTTATCCTATATATCCTATTCTGTGAGGTCTACCTATAGCCCCATTGTGTATGTAGGAAGGGGAAGTGTGCCGATAAACGCCTTCTTTACCGCCCAGTGTGGAACAACGGGGGGGTGTCAAAAACGCAGATAGACGGCCATGACCATTTTGAGGTAGAAAATCAGAACCGTTCATACGCGCCGATGACCATTTAGAAGTAAAAAATACTGACTGTCTATAAGCGCCCATGACCATTTAGAAGTACAAAACGTTGACCGCGTATACGCGTTCATGACCACGAAAGGGTTAAACGTGGCGCCGATAAGCGTAGGCTACTTTTTAAAAATTCAGATTGCTTGATTGCCACCAATTTTTTTTAAATAGAAATATTCGGATTACTTAATGGCAGATAAAATAATGCAAGCATAAAGCCAATTACACGATTTTAAAAGACTGCTGGGAATCAAACAATCTGAATTTTTAAATGATAGAATTTTGATCTGAATTTTGAAAAGACTGCCCGTTAATGTATCGGGTGCGACGATTAAGGGGTTAAATAAGACGAAATTTTCTATGTAAATTTATCGATAGGAATAATCAAGGACTTTGAATACCTCATACGTCACGTATGCGTGATGCTCGTCGTGAAGGGAGTATCTTTTTCGGGGCAAGCGTCACGTATACGTGCTGTTTAGGTTATGTACGGTTCTAAAATTTGAATATTGCAATTTTCGAATAGTAAGCACCGCTTTATTCAAACAAAAAACTTCTGTGATTAAATAAGACAAAGATTACTATTTTGAAATAGAGCTTCGGAAGAAAAAACTCGTATACATCAGGCTCATCCCGAAGGGGTTAATATAAAAGGAACTCAGGTCGAAAATCAACTTTTATAACTAGTTACAAGAGATCTTTGATAAAGGTATTATTAAGAAAGTTTTAAAACTTTCATTATCTTAACTTGCGTACATTTACCATACATTTCTTAATATACATATTTCTATAACAATTACAAAATAATTTTTATCCCTGGAAGCGACAGACTTTCAGATATTCTCAATCAAAGGACAAAGAATCGAATAAATAATTTTAATTTTCTATAAGTGTTGTATATATTTTATCACACTTAACGGCTTTATGATGACTTCTTTTCCACTACTGTCGTTTTTCACAAATCAGTTTAAAACATCAAGTTTCATAACATTTACGGAAAGAGTAGGCAAAAGTTCGACAAATGCGATAGGTGAAAAATTCGGTGAAAGGAAGTAAAGCAGTAAATTTCTCAATATATTCATTGAGAGGTCTTGGTGAATGCCATATACATATTAGTGTTTAAAGAAATCACATTTACTTTAGAATCCATACGCAGACATGATTTTAACAAGTGGACCGCCAAACATGATGCGCACAGATTTTGATGATTTTAAAGTATATTGTGGGAGTCATACCCCTAACTATTCCGGTCAAAGGTTTCCTACAAATGAGCCTTAGTTTTTGAGAAAATTTCTGGTTAAAGTTCAGCATGCGTTTTAAATACCCAATAGTTTGAACTTATGTTCGTGGACTTCGTGTCGCCAAGATAGAGTTCACGCTTACTGCACAGGAGATAACGGGTTCGGTCCCACCTTGAACATTTATTTCATGTTTTTGACACGTTACAAGTTTTAAGCAGAAGTTTGAATTCTGAAACTTTCCTGTTTAATATTTGCCTAATCAATTCAATGTACATTTTTGAAATTTTTATGAAACTTTATATTTCTTCTGCAATTTTTAAATTAATACTTTTATTGACAAAAATACAAACTAATTTAAGTCTAGATTAAAAAAAAAATATTATTTACATTTTTACATTTTTATCGCAATTTCTGAAATAATACTTTTATTTATTTATTTATAATTTTATGAAATTTTAAATGAAAATTTATCAATTTTTTTGTACAACTTTTACAAAATATTTTTCATGTCGAATCTTCCAAAGGTATTTCTAGCAAACGTAAATTTTTAATGTCACCTATATATTACATTTTTCTGTAAAGTTTACAGTAATATTAACAATAACATGCAGTGCATAACGTAAAGAAGAAAGGCGCATAATAGAAAATACAGTAGTACACATTTTAAATAGAAATTTTATACATTTCTCCAAATTAAGTAGATTAAAAGGAAAGCGACATTCTACTAACATAATTTATTTAGAGGAATAACCTGTTATTTATGGGATTTCATTGGGATCCAGCAACTGAGTATGTTACCGAAAGTACGTTATAGGCCTAGTACGTTACTGCCGGTGCCTACTGTATTTTATTCTAACAAGGGGACCGCCAAACATGATGCGCACAGATTTTGATGATTTTAAAGTATATTGTGGGAGTCATACCCCTAACTATTCCGGTCAAAGGTTTCCTACAAATGGGCTTTAGTTTTTGAGAAAGTTTCGGGTTATAAAGTTCAGCATGCGTTTCAAATACCTAATAGTTTGAACTTCTGATCGTGGACTTTGTGTCGCCAAGGTAGAGTTCGCGCTTACTACACAGGAGGTATCGGGTTCGGTCACACCTTGAACATTTATTTCATATTTTTGACATGTTACAAGTTTTAAGCAGAATTTTGAATCCTGAAACTTTACTTTTTAATATTTTCCTAATCAATTCCATGTACATTTTTGAATTTTTTATGAAAATTTATATTTTTTCTGCAATTTTTAAATTAATATTTTTATTGACAAAAATACAAACTAATTTAAGTCTAGATTTAAAAAAAAAATTATTATTATTTACATTTATATATTTTTATCGCAGCTCTGAAATAATACTTTTATTTATTTATTTTTTATTTTATAAAATTTTAAATGAAAATTTATCAATTTTTTGTATTACTTTTACAAAAAAATTTTCACGTCGAATCTTCCAAACGTATTATAGCAAACGTAAATTTTTAATGTCACCTATATATTACATTTTTCTGTAAAGTTTACAGATTAGTTTTTGAAATAGTCCATAGAAAACGCAAATATATATATAATTTCATAATTGAAGTATATATATATATATATATATATATATATATATATATATATATAAACGGAAACAATAATAGTTTTAAAAATATGACATATAACTAGGCAAAAATTAGTTCATAAATTAAGACATTCGTCAATAGAAATACCAGTTTAAAATTTCATAAAAAACTCATAAATGTAAATTAATTTTTCTTTTTAAATAAATAAAAAAGTTCAAAGCTGCAGAATTCATAACTGTGCTTAAAACTCGTAACGTGTCAAAAATACTATATTAATTTAAAAGGAAAATGCCACAAGGTGGGATCAAACCCGCAATCATCTGCGTAGCAAGCGCGAACGCTACCGCAGCGCCACGAAGTCCACGTGTCGATAATTAAACTAATGGGTATTTGAAACTCATGTTGAACTTTAACCCCAAATTTCTCAAAAACTAAGGCCTATTTGAAGGAAACATTTGACCTGAATAGTTTGGGTATGATCCCTACAACATACTTTAAAATCATCAAAATCTGTGCGCATCATGTTTGGCGATCCCCTTGTAAGATAAGAAAATAATAAAATATTTCATAAATTTTATGGTTCATTTGGCATAATCTGGGTACACGTCATGGTTTAAGGACTAACATTAGTAAAATCGTCAAAAACGTGATTGCACATAACACTATAAAAAATAGTAACAGCAACAAAGAAAAAAAAACATGAAATGCTTGAAATTATAACTCAGTAAAAGATTGAATGTATGTCAAAAAATATCTTTCCTAGTAACAAGGTCAAGTTCACGGTCCGCCAAAACACAACAGCGAAATTGCACCAAATTTGACGTGGACACAGATTATGAAAGATTTTCAATTTTGGAATGTGAAAAATATGATAGGGGTTTACCATGTATACATACATACTCTTAACATTCACCCATAACTTGATATGATGTAGCTATGGAGCCATATAAGCTCTTGAGTCCTGGGTACCCAAATGGGTACCTAGAATCTTTTGCTCATAAAAACTAAAAGGGTTGTTATTTTTACAGTTTAACTTCACTTCTATAAAGTTGAATGCTTTTGCTTTAAGATGAAACCTATAAATGGCAGCACCGATGTCCTGAGTTTGCAAAATGCTTTCGAAACAGTGCATCCAAGAAAGTAGGTGATTATCACAATTCTTTAACTTAAAAACTTTATAATAAAAAAAAATTTAAGAATTTGCAGATTATTCACTTATTTAAAGCTGTTATTTTTTTATTGTGTAATTTTAGGTTATAGATAATTAAATTGATATTTGGGGGGGGGGGGGCGGTTGGTAATTTTATGTTCATATTTGTGAATCTAAATTACAAGCCCCTAAAACAATAGATTAAAAAAATATTTTTTTTGTCATCTACTATGTTATCTTGTTTGTTTAAAAGCAAATCCAAAAATACCAAAAGTTTTTCAGTAAAAAAATAAAAGATAAAATATAATCGCATTCAGTATTAATTTTTTTAGAAAAGTAATTGTAAATATTATTTTTTGATTTTTTTCAGAAATCGCTTTCACTTTTATGAAATTTGAGCAATAAAAACATTTTTGAAAATATAGATATACTTAGAATACGCGTGTCTGTGGATGTGTTTCTAATTGTTTATGTATGACTATTATTACAAATTTCGTAAAAAAAATCTACTTATTTTTGCTATCTAATGCATTTTAGGCATTGGTGTACCCAAGGCTTTACAAATTTGATAAAATCTGGTAGCCAGAAAAAAAATATTAGTCGCCAGTAAAGAATACACCCCCTCCCCAATCCTCTTTCTCATCATTGATTTAAAAAAAGAACGCAAGAGCTTTTTATGAATTAATTGAGACAAAATTATAACAAGCATAGTTTAGAACAGGGGTCGGCAACCTTTTTCGGCTGCGGGTCACAATCAACCAAAATATGTGTATTAAGAAGACGTTTCGGGTCAGTGGTAAGGACCGTGCGAAGAGAAAACTGCGCGCACCCGGGGCAAAGTTTCAATTTGGCGCCCTCCCCCCCCCCTTCTTTTTATGACAGGTAACACAAAACTGATAAAGTACAGAAACAGAAATAAATTCTATTGAATAAACATTTCGCGTTTATGTTGGAACTTTAAAAAGTTTAATTTTAATTCAGAAATTGCAAAACAACTAAATAGCGTAAGAGAAAATTACACTTATTTGTAGGAGATATCATGATATTTTGAGATAGAAAAAAAAAAAGAATGATGAAAAGAGAAAAAGAAATTCCCCAGAAAATGATCGCTGACCAAAAAATGAATAAATAAATAAATTTAATCGTGGTTGGTAGTATAAATTTGCCGCCCCCTCAATTTCCGCGCCCGGGGCGAAGCCCCCCCCCCCCTATTCGCACGGCCCTGAGTGGTATCGTCCAATTGCTGCATCGTTATGCAGTCGTTCATTGGTGCAGGGGAAGCCAAATTTATACCAACTCAATTTCCGGAGAATTTCTTTTTCTCTCTTCGTCATTCTTTATTTTCATGTCTCAAAACATGATTTTTATAACAAATACGTACAATTTTCTGTTATGTTATTTAATAGTTTGGAATTTCTTAATTAAAATTAAACCTTTTAAAATTCCAAAATAAACTCGAAATATTTTTTTAATAGAATTTTATTTTTGTTATACTTTTTTTCGGAACTCAAGTGGGTCACTTGAAATTATGAAATAGGTCACTTGGTGACCCGCGGGTCATAGGTTGCCGACCCCTGGTTTAGAATATAAGTTACATAGTTTAAAATAGTACATAATTTAGAAAGATAATATAAACTATATTTTCTAATGAAACTTATAAAACTTATAATCACTTATAATCACTTATATTATGTTGACAACTTATATAAACACAAAAATCAGATTTAAAACTTACAAAAAACAAAACAAAAAAAAACGAGCATTTTTTAGCATTGTATCCAATTTTAGATGTAACAGACGCTGGATTAACACTATTTCTTACTGTTTTATTGAAATATCCTCTTTCTCCCACATTCTAATCACGTGATATATATTAGCTGGCTATAGCTTAAAAGAATGTCCTAGCTGTGCCTGAGTGGGAAAATACCTTTTAAATTTAGTTCTTCCATCAAAAGTATGAGAAGAGGAAGATCACTGCTTGCCGCGAATAAGTAGGGGTGGGGGAGATAAAACATGCCATTTGTACTCATTTCGTATGTCAATTTTTTTTACAGAAATCACCCCGTAAGATTAAATAACTTGGTCACCAAATAAAAAAAACTTGGTAGCCAGTAGCGACCTGGCGACCGCATTTGTCACACCCTGGGTATACCTATTAAATATTTTTAAAAAAATTCAATTTCTTATACTAAAGTACCCCATGCTAATGTTATATTTCAGTGTATATGCCAGTGTATAGTAAATAATCACCAAGAAGAACAACAGCAAATCATACAACTAGTAATTTTTCAACTGAGTGAAAATTTCGTCCACATGGCTCAACTAAAATAGTATTGGCAATTAAAGCCAAATGTTATGGGTTTGAGACCCGGCCTGCAAACATTTTTTCTCTAGTAAATGATCATCAAGAACAACAACAAGAAATCATACGACTAGCAATTTTTCAACTGAGTGAAAATTTCGTCCACATATCTCAATTAGAATAGTACTGGCAATTAAAGCCAAATGTTATGGGTTTGAGACCCGGCCTGCAAACATTTTTTTATCTAGTAAATGATCATCAAGAACAACAACAAGAAAGCATACGACACTAGCAATTTTTCAACTGAGTGAAAATTTCGTCCACATATCTCAATTAGAATAGTATTGGCAATTAAAGCCAAATGTTATGGGTTTGAGACCCGGCCTGCAAACATATTTTCTCTAGTAAATGATCATCAAGAACAACAACAAGAAATCATACGACTAGCAATGTTTCAACTGAGTGAAAATTTCGTCCACATATCTCAATTAGACTAGTATTGGCAATTAAAGCCAAATGTTATGGGTTTTAATCTCGGCAAGGAAACATTCTTACTCAGTTGAAAAATTACTACTAGCATGATTTATTTACCAATCAGCTTGATTGTGTTAAAATAATATACATCTAAAAACAAATAGTGTAATCAAATCAATTGCTAACTTTAAACTAAGGATTACAATATTGCTTAAAGTGATAAAAACATTACACAAAAAAGGCAATACCTTTTAAATTTTAACCTTAAATACATATTAAGATGACATGTTTCGCACACTCAAACGGCGACTTCTTCAAGATCGGAAATAATAAATAAACTATTTTCGCTAAGTTTTTGAAAATGATAATCACAAAACACGAGACCATATGTATAATGAAAGCAGGTGCTTAAAATGGTTAGACTGTAAACGTGTAAAATTCGACACGAGTGGATTTACAAATTAAAAAAGCAATAAGTAAAATAATAATTTTCACATTTACAGTTTAAACTTTTTAAGCACCTGCTTTCATTATACTTGTGTTTTGTGTTTATCATTTTCAAAAACTTAGCGAAAATAATTTATTTATCATTTTCGATCTTGAAAAAGTCACCGTTTGGGTGTACGAAACATGTCATCTTTATATCAAAAGGCATTTTAAGCCTTTTCTTGAATAATGTTTTATCACTTTTAGCATTATTACATACTTAATCTAGAAACAAGTTGGCTAAGTTATTTACTGCAATGGAATATACAACAGAAACAACTTAGAAAATTCAGTAATGTAACTAAATAAACTCAAACTTACTTAATACCCGTGTAACAAGAAAATATGCTCTTAATGATTGACGTTTAGTTAGATTTTATACGTAGTCAATATAAAATGAAGTAAAAAAAAACGACAGCAAATTTAGAAATAAGAAAGTCAAAAGGCAAGTATTTAATTTTTTTTAAAATATCAGAGTTTTGAGAAGATAACTGATATCATAATCTGATAATAACAAGTTATCCATTCTTACGATAATGTGAACAATTTAATTCAATGCAATTGAAACAAATTTAAAAACAAGGAAAAAATATATTGATAAAAAATGTACTTTGTTTTTTACCTTACTTACTTTACCTTACTACAAATGTACCTTTAATGTACAATTACCCCTTTAATATACTATGAAAAAGTTTTCCATATATTTTTAAAAAATTGTAGTACATTTTTAGTACATTTGTATTTATCAAATTTGACTGTTGTTATTTTATATGTGAGAAAAATTTAATTAAAAGAGATTAATTAAGTAACATGACATTATTTAGTTTTTTAACATTTGTTTAATTCAATTACAGTTACATATAAAGCACAAACATGTTCTCCATTAATGTTAAGCCCAAAAGTAAGGCTAGATATCATAGCATGAGCTATTGCTTACGCTGTGATCGAATATATCTTCACTTCTAAACAAATAATTTTACTCTCTCGAATAGAACAAAACACGTACTTTTAAAAGTACATATCAGAAAAATGTAACTTAAATAACTGATTTTTAATTATTTTTAAAATAATTTTAAAGCACTTCATTTTTATAGAACTAGCAACACGCGATGTTACAATAAACGCATGTTTGTTACAATATCGCGAAATAAAATTTATACAATGTTGTAAATACGTAAAACTAAGGAAAAAATGGCAGGGTTGCTGCTAACTGCGATTTATAACCCAAGTTTTTGGGAGCCCCTTCTCGTTGTTAATTATAAGTTATAATGCTGTGTTGGTACAATTGCATAGATTCAAATTTTTTCTAATTAAAAATTCCGTGCTTCTAAACTAAAAAAGTTTTAAAAATACTGCCTCATTTAAAAAAACTGCAAAAAGGAATGATAAAAGAAGCAATAATTGCGTATAAATTTGACACAGAGTCGAAAGATTTTTGCTACGATTTCATTTTTATATTTAGATGAAACAATAAATGCTAAATAAAGTTTTGAATTACTCATCTTAAAAATACGTTTATAAATTACAATGACTTAGAAAAGTCATGTCAAATTCGTTTACCACCGCGTGCCACAATAAAAAAATGCAGATAATACCATTGCACAGGATAAAATTTGTACGTACAAAACACAGCCATGTTAAAGAAATATTCACAAGTTTCAAAGTTATTATTAAATATAGTTTATTTTATGTTATTTTTTGAAAAAAATACTCAAATTTTCTTTTTATCAACGAAATCTATAAAATGTAATTGAATATTCTATATTGTATTTATTTCAAAAATTGATTTTACACGCTGGTTTGTTAATCTGATCTGATCAAATGTATAGATGCTGATCTTTTGTGTTTTCTTAGAGTAAAAAAAAAAATAAGCATATTTTAAAACAGAAAAGTTATTTAATAAAATGTGTCTTGTACCCATGCTTATATAATTTTCTGGTTCAAATTTTGTTGATTTGATTTAAAAAAAAAAAAAAAAAAAAAAAAAAAAAACGTTGGCAGCTATGCAAAGATGTATAAAAGTGCGCTGCCGAATATAGCTAAAATATGCCTAATTGCACACTATAGTTTAAAAAATCGGTCGATTGATGAATATTACAGAAATTTGGAAACCCCATATGGGGTAAAAACTGTAAAAACCCCATATGGCAGGGGTGTACAAACTGGGCGCCAATGGGCGGATTGTCTCCACTAAATTTTATTAGCATTCTTCGTCTAAATTTTATTAGTATTCTTATTAGGCAAAGAATAATAAAGATTTAGTGGTGGCAATTGGCTTATTGGTGCCCAGATTTTACACCCTTGCTCATATCTCCATATATTTTTGCTTTAATATGAAATCGTACTGAATTTTGAATGACCGCGCAGTAATGAATTCTGAAGAATTATTTCAACATCAATCATTAAAGTTGAAGTAAATAGATTAAACTGAATTTCATATTTTTCAAATTCAAAATTTGTTTTTAACTAATTTTTGAACATATTTTTAGTATATTCCAAAAATTTCCACTTCGATGATTTTTGAAGACATGCCTGACACTATTTAAATTCAAATACATTTTCTTTTTAAAAATTGTTTTATCAAAATAAGAAATTCTACTTGAAAACGCTAATACTATCAAATAACATGATGGGATAGCATTATGAAATTTGCCTTGAAGTTGAATTTTACTCGGGCGCTTTGTAATTTCAAATGAAAACTCAAAGTACTTTGTCTAGCGGTGGACTTTTAATAATCTACATTTATAATTTGTCGATTTAAAATGAAAATTGTAACTTTTTTTTTTTTTTTTTTTTTTTTTGCAATTCAAAAGTAACAGTTAAAACTTTATAAGTGAAAGCCATTAAATTCCGTATAAGAAGATAGATCTGTTTATTTTCATACCCATATTTCCAAGATATTTTCTAGATTGACGATTATTAAGAATGTGCATACGAATATAAGTTTAGAAGCACTAAGTTTTTAAACCCATATCAGGTTTTTTTAGAAATCAAACCGTTAATAGATAAATCTTTCTAGCAATGGTACTTATGCTTATAGTATTTTCAAAAATTTTTAACTGCTCTAGACATCATTTCTTCAATTTCGTTTTGAGTGATTTCGTCTCGCGTAACATTTATTGTAATAAAGACGATTATTTTTTATTTATTTATTTATTTATTTATTTTTTAAGCAAACGTATTTTATTTAATAAGCTTGGTGAAAGCAGTTTGACTTTCTTTTAAGAAGTATCAGTTTCAATTCTGACAGTTTATTTTTCGATGTTTAGCCAGATTTTTGCGAGTTTTCTTTATACCTTGTGCTATAGTACTTCTTAATGTTACATTCTTTCTAAACTCCAACAGTGTCTACATATCGAACATAAAATTTCAGTTTTCCTTTTAATATAATTGTGTTGTAAATCACCTTATCTTATGCGATGTCCATCTTCAGTTTATCATATTTATTCATATGTTAAAAAGCTTTAACATATATTTTTAATAAATCCTGGTTTGTAAGAGAGTATGTCAATAAAATGTGTGTATATCAATACAAAATTAAACAAAGATCACGCACATTTACTAACTTAAGTAATGAAAAATATTAAAGATCTAAAATCCAAATTTTATATGTTCGACTAAAGCGCAAGTGTGGCATATTCGGGGGTTTTGTGTCAAGCTCAAATGTAATAATTTGTGCTATTTTCAAAGCAACTCATTTAAAGCTATTTAATTTTATATTTTGATTTCTTTTTAAATTTTAACAAGTCTTAATTAGCACTGAATTTATTAATTTTATAGCACATTTCTTAGTGTTTAATAAATACAGTATATTATTTTGTAAAGTGGTGTAAAATCTAAGAGAGTAGTAAATTAAGGTATTAGTTTTCAGCATAAACAAATAAAAATTATAAGTAAAATACTTTAAAATTTTTACGAATCTTTAAATTTTCAGATTCGAGATACCGCGCTTTGTTACGTTCCGATTGGTAATCTTTGTATCCACAATTTTTTTGTGCTAAAATGTAAAATTGAGTTATATTTGTCTATATATCACAGTTTCCAGATGAGCAGGAATTTTTCTGTAGTCTTCACAATGCTACCACATTCTGAAGACAAATATACCCCTTATTTAATGACATAATAAATATGACAAATATTACTATTCAAAAATAGTGGTAGCATTTTTAATTAATTAATAAAAAAAGCCCGTCAAACTGATAACATTGATATACATATCTTTATGTTGCCATCTCTGAGACCACAATTTGTTCAAGTGCGTTCGTGCAAAGTAACATCCATGTTCTAACAACTAAATTACACACATGTAAATTGCCAAAGCCTTCGCGGGCCACAGATAAGTTGCCGCCAATTGTGGCCCGCGGGCCACGTGTTTCGCATGCCTGACTTAGAAGAATATTTTTGTAAACTGAAATATGTAGACTGGAATTAAAGTTAGTAAAATAAATTACATTAAATAAAAAATCATTTCTCTTATTCTAATTATTGAATGTTAGCATTGAACAGTAATAATAACAACCATACAATTAATAGTAGAATTATTTCATTTGGTAATATTAAGTTCTAAACGAATCAGCTGAAGAGTGAGATATAGATCAATTATCATTTTGAAAGAAAATATTTGTAATTATATCATTTATACATGATTTAGAGTAAAATGTTATTGTTAATGAAGTTTCTTTCATAGAAATAAAGATATAAATCAGATAAAATGTTAGAAACGGCTGTACCTCGTGGAATTCCTTGATGCTCGATAAAAATAGCATTTTGTTTGAAATTATAGTTATGACAGAGTAAAAATATTAGTTAATGATTTTAAGTAATCAAAATGTTATCAGGTAAATGTAGAGATGGGGAATATTCTATAAATAATGCATTAATAGTAAAATATAAATCTGCTATAGTTGTATTTGATGGCACTTTCTTGTGTTATGTATCTGTTTAGATTTTAAATTTTTACATTTTATAATTCAAGAGAAAGTAGAGTTATATTTGTCAGCAGTAAATTATCCATGTATTACAGGCTTAAACGATAATACAAGCAACCTCTGTGCTTTTACAGAGCATGCTTAGTTATTTTTGCTGACTCGCAAGCAATTGTTTTCGATATGATTGAACTTCAATTTAGCCTTTAAAACTAGTTTAATTACAGTAAAACGGAAATAGATGGAAAAGTTAAACGTACGAAAGCTCTGGAATACGGATTGGAAGTGTAATTTCTGTAATAATATTTTGTATAGTTTACGAGATACATTATTTTATTAAAAACATAATATGCATGCATGAAAAAAAGCCACGTTTGAAGCCGATTTTGTAAAGAAAGAGAAAAATAGGGTGTATGCCTGATGACGGAAACTAGTACGTCATCACTGGTGTACGGATTACGCCGCCCACGTATTTGTGCAATATATTCTAATTTATTTCTTAATTAAACTTTTTTTTAATAAATGTGATGTCTGTTACTTTTATACTATTATTAGACATTAGACACTATTCTTCTTTAACATCAAAAGTTGATATTTATGCTTTAAAAGGGGTTTGCGCGTGGTGTACGCCACCCGTCTCTTTATGTTCCTGCAAACCGCCCTTGTTAAATCTAATTAAATTAGTTTTTTTTTTTAACAATTTCATGTTTACATGGTGACATTTAATTAACCGACAACTTTTAACTGAAATAACGTCTCAGAGCCTCACTAGAGGGCGGCATGAATGCGTGCAGTGAGAAAGGGCATAAAAGAAATTTGTTTCACGCGATTTTGAAAATATCTCCCAAAGCATTATATTCAACTGAAGATCGTATTTTGATTGTTAAAAATTGGTATTTATGTGGTGAAAATACAACACTATTTCTGAGGAAATGGTCTTCACCATTTAGAAACCGACCTAAGTCTCGAGTTATCGCTTATCAATACCCTAATCGTTATCCTGGTACATTGCATTGATTACCTTATTCACCAGATATAAATACATGTGATTTCCATCTTTGGGGACTTTTGAAGGATTTGGTTTACAAGAAGAAGCCGACAATTTCTTATTAGTCTCAAAAGTTCCATAAATGATTCATTTTCAAGCATCAAAACAAAAACGCTCGATTTTGTTGCTGTCTACGTTGTGACTAAGTTGCGCTTTTGTATCACCCTGAAGGTTCTCATTTTGAAAACCTTATCCATTAAAGTCCTTTTGAACATTCTTTACAATAAAAAAAAAATGTTTGTACTTCTATCTGCAACGACTCAAGAGTTACTTCAATTAAAATTGTAGGTTAATTAAAAGTCATAATGTAAAACCTTTATATTACTGCTGGGCATTGAATTAACCAAGGATGTCATTAAAAGCTGTTACTTATGTTTTAAAAACCGATGGCGCATAGAGTGCGCTGCCCTTGTCTTTAATGTTTATGGGTTTGATCCTTTTATGCACGCTTTTACAGCTGCATGCAGAGGTAAATGCAATAACTTTATGTTACAGAAAAAACATTCGAATCTTCTTTTGCCCACAGTATTTTTCAGTTCTGTCGATATATACGACATCAATGCGATTCTGATGAGGTCTTTAAAGGTGGCTTCCTTATTCTCTTCAGACCTGAGATGTACACAGATGTGGACCCTATTCTTTTCCTCATAAAAAAATAACCGTTTGATTTTTTTACATAACTAGGGGGCTCTGCCTCCTGCTCGCTACGCTCACCAACCCCCGTTCTCATTTCACAGCCTCTTAAAACCTGGTAATTTATCCTGTTTTAAAAAGATGATATCACGAACGGCGATTATCTTCTGTAATCAGGTTATAATGATTTTTCATTTAACTGGTTATAATGCTTTTTCATTTAATTCATCTTTTTTATTTTTAATATTCATGTGTAAACACAATTTTTAGGACGTAATTTTCTTTATTTCCTGCTTTCAACACGTGATCATTTAATTATTGTTTTTAATAGTCTCGCGCAAATACATTTTTTTAAATTTGAGATAAAACATAATCCTTTGCGCTTATTTAGAAATCGGCAACAATATAAAAAAATGACTTTTTAAATAAAAGATTTTTCACTCGATTTTTAAGGATTTTTTGAGTTTTTACTTCCCGACCGGGATAATTTTTTGAATTTCTGAAAGCTTGTTATATTTCGCGTCTGGTGGTATGATTTTCGAATCCGTAGGATGGCTAGAAAAAAAGTAATCGCTCGTCAAAAAAGTCCCTAGTAAAAAAGCGATGAGAATAACCCGGAATATCTACGCAGATTTTCATTGGTCCATTTCCAAACCATTACTTTTTATATATATATAGAAGGATTTTTACTTGACTTCTATATGTACAGCTGAATGTTTTTTGCTTTGGAAAAAAACAATAAATGGCAGCACTGATGAATATTTCCTCATAAAATTAAAGTTTTTAACACTTTCACACATAGTTGAAAAGTATTTTTGAATACGGTTTATCTGTCTGTCGTCTGTCAATTCTCTAACTCGCGTAAATGTACTCGGATTGCCATGGAATTGATATATGTTATTGAGGTTTACTATGGAATGTTTGGTATTGAAAATGAAGTATGTAGCACTTACACTTCGTGTACAAGGACACTCAAAAGAATGCCGTTACATTATGGTCTATTGGTTAAAATCCTTTGCAGTGTATTTTAATGGTGTTACACTATTTCAAATATTTTGAATTGATATATAACGTTGAAGCGCACTAAAACACTCTAAAAACGACATTTTCAAAACTGAGCAAAAAATACTCAAATCTGAGTATGTCGCATAGTCAAAATGGCTCCGAATCAAATTACGCAATTTTGAAACATGTATATACTCATTTCTGAAAACATGCACACACTCAAGAATAAAACATCATGTGCTCATATTTGAATATGTCCATGTTTCAAAAATGAGCATGAACTAACCTCTATGTGCTCAGTTTTGAGTATGTCTATGTTTCAATATTCTGAGTATTTCTGGTATTTCAGAATTGAAAGCATTAGGTCTTCCTAATTGAAACAAAAAGTTTCGTAACAAAAAGAAAACATCAATTTACTTAGATTTGAAAGTAACATTTCTCTCAGTGAAGATGCTTACTATCTAATATAGCACGTATAGTACTTATAATTAGTTTACAGGATAACTCAAAACAATTCCGTTATATTATGGCCTATGGGGGGGGGGACTCGTTTGCGGTGTATTTTAATCCTGTTACACTATTACAAACATATTAAAATTGATATAATTTTCTAAAATGCACTAAAAAATGCTTTCTGTAGAATATGGAGTGTAAAGCATTTATCATTCATTTACAGGTCCACACAAAATTATTTTGTTACATAATGGTTTACGGAAGGAAACTGTTTGCAGCGTATTTTAATTATGTTACACTATTTGAAATATAATGAAATCAATATAAATTACTGAGGTTTACTATAAGATACTTGTTGTATAATATGCTGTGTATAGCATTTATCGCTCCTTTACAGGGACACACAAAAGATTTCGGATACAGACTCGGGTTACTGTATCCGAAATATTATCTATAACCGATAATTGCTGGAAGCGCTGTTTTAGTTAGGTATGCGTTTAACTAAATTTTTGCATACTATGCGGTATGTATAAATGCTATGCATGTTACATAGGGCTACACGAAAGAATTCGTCTGCATTACTGTGTATCAGCGTAAATTGCTTAAAGTGTTTTTTAATCGAGTTATGCATGTTGAACGTGAAATATATTTACTATAGTAAGAGATGTTTGTTGAATATAAATAAAATCATATACATGGTCACGCAAAGAACTGTATACAGGAACGCCTCTGTGTGATAATTTCTGGTAAGTGTGATTTCAATAGCTTTCAGCATGTTTTTGCATAAATTAAACTTTAGCTTAATATGTGGCGTGTATAAAAATCTTACAGTAATATACAGCGCTGTAGAAAAGAATTCAAATATATTTCCGTCTATTGGTAGAAACTGCTGAAGAAGAATTTTCAACTGTGTTATGTGTTTTCTTATACTAAATTAAATTGTAGTATACTATATAGAGTATATACAAATCAATAGATTATATACAAGGCTGCACAAAAGATTGGGAGTACATTTCTGGCTATGGCCTGTAATTGCTGAAATCTGGTTTTCAAATGGGTTTGCGTTTTCTAAAATGTTAACTTAGGTATTTTATTTACCTTATAAAACAGCGAAGGTTTGCTAAATTATTCTGTTAGTGTTGGAAAGTGTCTCATAACTTATGCTTGATGCATGATTTTTCTTTTTTGTTTTCATCTGAGATTGAAAAATGCTTTCAAGACTAAATAAACTTGTTGCTAAGGAAGTGATTAATTTTCACAATTGAGGGGGTCGGGGCAAGAGAGTGCTAAGCGACATATTTGAACTTTGAGAAATGTCAATTTGAAAATTTGATAAAATACTCAAATCAAGATATATAACACTTTCGCCTAGTAATATTTGAGATATTCTGAGTAACAATGGCATTACTTCAATGCTATTACTATTACGTTTTTAATAAATTAGCTATCTTCATTGGGGGCATAAACATCTGGGGCAGAAACGAAACCTGGGACATATGCTGCCACCAAGTGACATTAGAAACAAATTATATGTGGATATTATAATTTACAATATTAAGCAACAGATTACAGTGTTAGATTTATTGCACCATAAATGCGGTTTAGCACTTTCTTGCTGGGACCCCCTCAATTATTCAACTTAAATCCTTTACAATAAAAAATTTTGAGGATTTGTAGATCATTCACTTGTTTAAATCCCTTCAATTTGTTATTGCGTGATTTTAGGTTACTGATTATAAATCGATATTTTAAGTGTCGATTATTTTAAGTACGATGGCTAGTAGTTTTAGATCCATATTTGGGTGCCTAAATTAGAAGATCCCTAAAGAATCAGTTTCAGAAAAAGGACTCTCTATGGTGTCATTTTGTTTGTAGAAAAGCAATGAATATGCATTTGTAGTATTATTTTAACTTCAGACCTCAAGAGGTTATAGAATCCGGCAAAAAAATAAAAAATAAAAAAGGTAGTGATTTGTTTTCCCTGATTAAAATCTACTACATGGAAACATTTGTTTTAACATCAGTTTGATATACAAATTGGATTTATGGATGTTTTTCTTGTAATCTCAACCTGATCTTCAGGTTACAAGCAATAGATTTTTATTAAAATGGAATTTTATGGATATTTCTGGAAATTTTTATTTAAATTCTCTTAGCCCAATCCACAAACCAATGTGTTATCAGAAAATAAAACAAATGAACTTTTAGATAATATTTTCTACCTCGCATACATTAAAAAAAATTATACATACATTATTTTTATTATTATACTATGTTTTAAATTAAAAATATGTAGTTCTTTAGTTGTTATATCGCAGCAATACAGTCACATATATAATATATATATATCTCTTTTCAAGTTCAATTATTCAGATAAAATTCATTTGGAAAGCACAGATTGAAATGTTATGAAATATTTACAGCAAAACTGGTACAATTCCTTGTGGAAAAACTCTGTTTAATAATTTAACATGAAATTAAACACAGTATCTAATACTGGCATATAAATGCGTTGTTGATTATTGTTTTTGACTGTAATTTTAAATACGTGGGTGAATCATATATGAAGGAGACATTTTAATAGATTGTATTAAAAATATTTTTTTCCAAAATTATACGAAGGTTATTTTTCTAGATGGCTTTCTTTACCATCTACACCCTTTTTTCAACATATTGGCTGTTATTTCAATTCTTGTATTATAAAAAGAATCAGGACTTGTATGCAGCAATGTTCACAAAATTTCTTTGAATACTCCATCTAATGGATATCTTTCTCCTCCTAACGCTTTTGAAAGGATAACAAAACAAATGCCAGTTCGAAGCTGATAAGTTCAAGCGATAAGGCGAATGTTTGAAGATTGTTCAGAGAAACTTTTGTTTCGTTGCAGTATTTGTGTAAGATCTTACATTGCCTTGGAGAAGACGAGCATTCTTATCGGCAGGGAGAGTTTTTAGGACCGATATACTGCATTAATCTTCCCCAAAAATTAGCTTTACTATACAGCATTATATGTACAGCTTATCAAAAATAAAAAGAGACCATGCCATATATTTTATTCTCAAAATTGTCACAGAAAAAGACGGAAATAAGTTATAAATTATAAGTAACCTATGAATTATAAATACTATTGCTACTATAATAATAAATATAATAATAATAATACTAATAATTAATACTATTATAAGTAACATATTGACTATTATTTGAATTATTGTATCGTAAAAAGAGTAAGACTTGTATGAAGTAATGTTCACAAAATTTCTTTAGGTATTTCATCTAATGGATATCTTTCTCCTCATAACGATTTTTAAAGAATAACAAAACAAATGCCAGTTTGAAGCTGATAAGTTCAGGCGATAAGGCGAATGTTTGAAGATTGTCTAGAGAAACTTTTGTTTCGTTGCAGCAGTTGTGTAAGATCTTACATTGGCTTGGAGAAGACGAGCATTTTTATCGGCAGGGAGAGTTTTTAGGACCGATATACTGCATTAATCTTCCCCAAAAATTAGCTTTACTATACAGCATTATATGTACAGCTTATCAAAAATAAAAAGAGACCATGCCATATATTTTATTCTCAAAATTGTCACAGAAAAAGACGGAAATAAGTTATAAATTATAAGTAACCTATGGAATTATAAATACTATTGCTACTATAATAACAAATATAATAATAATAAATATAATAATAATAATACTAATAATTAGTACTATTATAAGTAACATATTGACTATTATTTGAATTCTTGTATCGTAAAAAGAATAAGACTTGTATGAAGTAATGTTCACAAAATTTCTTTAGGTATTTCATCTAATGGATATCTTTCTCCTCCTAATGCTTCTTAAAGAATAACAAAACAAATGCCAGTTTGAAGCTGATAAGTTCAGGCGATAAGGCGAATGTTTGAAGATTGTCTAGAGAAACTTTTGTTTCGTTGCAGCAGTTGTGTAAGATCTTACATTGGCTTGGAGAAGACGAGCATTCTTATCGGAATGGAACGTTTTTAGGACCAATGTACTGCATTAATCTTCCCCAAAAATTAGCTTTACTATACAGCATTATATGTACAGCTTATCAAAAATAAAAAGAGACCATGCCATATATTTTATTCTCAAAATTGTCACAGAAAAAGACGGAAATAAGTTATAAATTATAAGTAACCTATGGAATTATAAATACTATTGCTACTATAATAATAAATATAATAATAATAAATATAATAATAATAAATATAATAATTAATACTATTATAAGTAACATATTGACTATTATTTGAATTCTTGTATCGTAAAAAGAATAAGACATGTATGAAGTAATGTTCACACAATTTCTTTAGGTATTTCATCTAATGGATATCTTTCTCCTCCTAATGCTTCTTAAAGAATAACAAAACAAATGCCAGTTTGAAGCTGATAAGTTCAGGCGATAAGGCGAATGTTTGAAGATTGTCTAGAGAAACTTTTGTTTCGTTGCAGCAGTTGTGTAAGATCTTACATTGGCTTGGAGAAGACGAGCATTCTTATCGGAATGGAACGTTTTTAGGACCGATGTACTGCATTAATCTTCCCCAAAAATTAGCTTTACTATACAGCATTATATGTACAACTTATCAAAAATAAAAAGAGACCATGCCATATATTTTATTCTCAAAATTGTCACAGAAAAAGACGGAAATAAGTTATAAATTATAAGTAACCTATGGAATTATAAATACTATTGCTACTATAATAATAAATATAATAATAATAAATATAATAATAATAAATATAATAATAATAATACTAATAATTAATACTATTATAAGTAACATATTGACTATTATTTGAATTCTTGTATCGTAAAAAGAGTAAGACTTGTATGAAGTAATGTTCACAAAATTTCTTTTAGGTATTTCATCTAATGGATATATTTCTCCTCCTAACGCTTCTTAAAGAATAACAAAACAAATGCCAGTTCGAAGCTGATAAGTTCAGGCGATAAGGCGAATGTTTGAAGATTGTCTAGAGAAACTTTTGTTTCGTTGCAGCAGTTGTGTAAGATCTTTCATTGGCTTGGAGAAGACGAGCATTCTTATCGGAATGGAACATTTTTAGGACCGATGTACTGCATTAATCTTCCCCAAAAATTAGCATTACTATACTGCATTATATGCACAGCTTATCAAAAATTAAAATATACTATGCCATATATTTTAGTCTCAAAATTATCACAGAAAAAGACGGAAATAGCTATTCGTAAAAAAAAATTCGTGTTTTAAAAAAAGCTTAGTGATCTTTCTTCATAATGAAATTGTACAAATTTCAAAAATTTTTAATACGAAACCTAATTGTGACATCATATTTGGCTTGTTCAGAAAATTTCATCATAGGATACCAAACAGCAAGTGATTTGGTTCTGTAGTTTAGGAATTATAAAAGGTGCAAAATTTGGAACTACTAATGTCACATTTATTTGGAATCGTTTCAAAACAGACTGCAGTGCGGGTAGTTTTTAAAGCAGAACTCAGGAACTACAAAGTGGATTGAACTGTAATTTTTGATTCTCATATTTGAAGCTTCTAGAAACCGATTTCTGTTAAAAAATATATAGGTTACATTTAATATTTCTTTAGAAAATTAATTAACAAAAAAATATGTATTTTTGAAATATATTTTTTCAAACAGTATGGATTGTAATCAATGAAATTTTTTAAAAACACAAATAGATTTCTTGAAGCATAAACTATGCTAATCCAAAACTGCAGATCATTTCCCCAAATAGTAAATTACCCGCATTACAATCTATTTTATAAAGATTACAAATGAAGTTATAATTAGGAAATCAAAACATGGAACGTTCACAATTCTTAAACTACTTGACCGAACGACTTCCCGTTGGTATCTTCAAATAAAATGTATCGAAATAGCCAAATATAAGGTGTGTCCCATCGAAATAAAGCCACTGTTATTGTGTGCCGTAACTGGGCATGAAACAAACCAATAAGAACGAAACAAATATATTAAGAAAGTCTATATACAAATACATATATACAAGTAGTAACTCACTCCTTGCACCACTTGGGAAGAAAAAAATGAATCTTTTAAAAAAAAGAGGGGGGAAAAAGTGTCCCACCGAAATAAAGCCACTATTGTTAATAGCCAATATATCCGCCATGCTTATATATGACTTGGAATATACGATGTGGCATACTCTTTACCACTCCTTGGAGGATAGTAGCATCAATATTACCCCAGACTTCAATGATGGCGGCCTTCAATTCTGCCACAGACTGAAAGTGTCTGCCATTGGTGTTACGGTTGGTTTCAACCAATTTTTTTTTAATCTACATTAATTATTTAAATCACTTTCTCAACATTTATTTAAAAGCACTCTTTTTTTCTGTTTCTAATAAAAATTTAAATAAGTAAAAGTAATTGTAATAATAATAATAAAATCAGTTTTTATTTTTTCTTCTTTCTTTTTCTTTTTGCAAAGTAAATTCAACGTTTATAGTCTAGCTTTGCTTCCTGTTTTCAAATACGAAAGATATATAGCAGGGAGGGAGGTTTCTCTGTAAAAGACCACACATATTGTATTGGGCAGTCGTGTACGTTTTCTCCCATACCCTTGAATCATGTGTTTGTAGTCACCTAGTCTGGTTTTGGTTAAAAGAAAGACCGTCCGCCCTGTATAAGAATTACGTTATCTTATGAGTGTACTATATACGCAATTAGGCTTTGTAAGTTTACAACAGGCTTCAATTGGCTCTGCTATCAGGCGGATAGCTGGCGCCCATGTAAACAGAGGCTAACAGGACCCCCTTCAGCACACGCCATGGGGGTGATGCATGGCTTCCTTCCCCCATGAAGCGGCCGGCAGAGTGGAGCGGCAAGCTATAGTCTTCAGGAAGAGTCCATCTTTCCTTTTGTTTCCATTCCCGTACCCCTGGCAGAGTGGATCGGTCCCGTTTTTTAAGCAGCGCGGGAGAATGAATGTTTACGACACTTGTTGCTTGGCCGAGTTACCTGTCGTTTGACTCGTAAAAAATTCGACTTGTTACGAGGCTCGAAGACTGGCCTGTGGGCTGGATCGCGAAGTTGTTGAAGGCGGACAGGATTCTGAAAGATTATTGAATGGGGCATTGATGGCCCTACACTAACTATCCTAAATCATGGTGTTATGATGAAAAGAGGCTATAAGGGCATTTTCGAATTGCGGATCTATAACTGTTAACGAGAAATTAAGAAGAAGATATGTGTAGCCCGTTTTTTTTGGCGTAGTGGCGCTCCAAGATTATGACTTCTTAACCATCAGAAGTGATCATAGATATTGAACTAAACGGTCGTTAGAAGTCGTAGTGTTCTGAGTTACGGTGATGGCTATCTTCGAATAAAACACATGCTTCAGGAAGGTGAAATTACTGACTCCGACGGTGAAGTTCTGGACCGTAGAACGATTTTCCCATCCGGACTAGATGATGGACCTAGTAGTTGATGGCAAGTGATGCAGTGAGATGAGAGGATTGATGAATGTTAGCTTGAAACCACATGGGTATTGCCTGAATACTCCAGCTTAAGTGCTTCATCAGATTTTGAAAAAGGACGAAATGCTCCTAAGTGCCCACTGACTAAAATTCTAGAACTCTCTACCTGTTGTAAGTACTATTTGCATAGTTTTTCTTTTTATTTATTTGTACCTCTTTAAAAAAAAAAAAAAATATATGTTTGCTATACCAGAGTTTAAAAGTGAAATGAATATCTTTGGATAATTTCAATAAGAATTAACATTATGAACAGAAATAGTCTGTAGGTTAATATATAATGTTTGTATGTTTGAACGACCATTAAATGGTAATGTGATGATAATTTTAAAAATATGATGTGTAATTTAAAGGTAACCAGTGAGTGGTTTCAACTTAAAAGATTAGCTGTTATATTGTTTTATTAAGATTATTTTTGATAACTTAGTTGCTTCATTATTTTAAATGTTCAAATAAATTGTGTTTTTTTTTTGTTTATTATCAAAGATGGTATGTTTTTCTTTGTATAAATCTCTAAATAATTAATTTTTTATATTCGCAGTAGACCTATAAGAAAGGCCTAACCTTTCTGTGAGTAATAAAAAAAAAAAGGGAGAGAAAATTCAACTTTATTAAATTAGGACTTTAAAATTTCTTAAGTTTAAATTCATAACTGACTGTTTTAATGAACATTAATTGAAGTTCACTCAATGTTATACAATCGTATTTTTGATCTTGATTTAAGGATGGATAGATTAATAAGTGAAACAGTAATATTAAATTTAATTTCATAAAATGTTAAATTAAGCTTTAACTCTCCTCTTTCAGAAACATTGTTTTTCTAAAATATACACCAAAATTGTTTTATTTTGAAAAGTAAAAAAAAAAAAAAAAAAAAAAAAAAAAAAATGGTTTCCAGTTATTTTATACCACTATACGATTCTTGGCTAACCGATCGGATCCTGTTCAGAATCTCCATGGTTGTTCTAAAATTTTAGTACATCATCATATCCCTATTCTATTAACGGATTTAACTCCTTCTCCTTTTGGTCCTCATATTGGAGGAATTTCAGGTTGTCTGCATTTTTTCAAATTATATGATGATTACACTTTTGTTAATTTAATGTATATGGAGATTTGAGCTTGATCGGGTTGGAGTGGAGTTGGGTGTTCTTTATGCAATCCAGTATGCTACTTGATTTAGAAATCTGTTGCCCCTTACTACATTTAATATTGTCTTAAAATGATGAGTTCAAAATTGTCATTGTTGTATTAACCTATTCGGATTCTTAAGTCTTGATATTTTGATTAGTTCAATATAATTTACTCCCTTTTCCATGGCAACAGATTTCAGTGGAGTTAATCAAGGTACACTTATTTTTAAATTGTTTAATTGTCAAGTGAGTAATGAGTTGTAAATGAGTCTATTAAGTTTAAGTAAGTTGTGTTTTAGAAAGAACCCCAAAACCACACAACAAATGGAGCCGTAACAATTCGGTCTCTGGGTTATTGATTTTTTTTTACTTGTATGTATTTATGTATCAAAGAGCAACTGGGTGTTTTTGCAATTAAAATTTTATTTATATGTTCAAGTGTAAAAAGAGGTCTAGGCTCTCTCTCTGTGCTAGTAAGCTACAATTCCCAGTCAAAATTATGTCTTGTGAGCATAACCTTTTCTTATTTACAAAAAGCATAGTCCTGTACTTAAGTTTTATGTGTATGTAGGTTTCCTTTTTTTCTTTTCCTCTCTTTTTCTCTTTTTTAAGCTGCCCCCCCATTTTCCCTTTTTTGTGGTTGTTTGTTTATCAATTTTCTAACCCTAACCATGGCTGATAAGCATTCAGAGGCAATTGCCACTATTCAGCGGAAAAATGCACTAGTGGACAATTTGTCAAACATTCCCCCATTCAATGGAGAGGCCAGCTCAGTCTGCTTCTCAGATTTTTCTGAGAAATTTGAGAGTTTTGCCAAATTATTCGACTGGAATGAGGAGGAGAAAAAATTCGTTTTGTTAGCTAGATTATCAGGAGCTGCTTCTAGGCGAATAAAAATTCACAAAGCAAAAACATCTGATGAGCTATTAAAAATCTTAAGAGAGAGTTATACTTCACAGGCCACACCAGATGTTGCCCTCAGTCATTTTTTAAATTTTAAACAGCCACCCAATATGAGTGTTCAGGAGTTTTATGACAAGGCATATGATATGTCATTAAGAGCCCTTGTAATTGAAGGTATCCAGGGTGAAGTAGTCGATAAAAGCCGAACGGCTCTACTACACTCCATGCTGTTGAGCAATCTTACACCAGAAGTTCGAAAGGGAGTAATTGCGAGAAATCCGCAATCTCCAGAAGAGGTTCTCAAAATTGCACTTCTGGAAGAAAAAGCTTATAGGAGCATTAACCCTTTCTACAACCACCGCGAGGAAATTCTCAACCCAAATTTGACCCAAAACCTACCCTGTGCTGCAGTTTTTCAGCAAGATAGCTCACAAAAGAAGGAGATAGACCAACTAAAATCTCAAATTGATGTTTTAGCAGCTAAGATAGACAGTTTAGTTTATCTTAGGGCTAGGGATGTACAGGAGAAAAACCAAGAGGTAAGACCCGTAACCTGCTATAGGTGCTCCGTACAAGGCCACTATGCCAGAGATTGTCCACAAAATTTTGTCGACTATAATTTTAGAAGGGGAGGTGGTCAAAATTTCAGGAGCCGTGGGCAAAATTATAGAAACAGAGGTGAAAATCCTAGAGGGAACCACAATCAGCGAGGCGGATATAGGGGAAGAAGAGGTGGTTATTACCAAAACAGTAGGAATACAGCTGCGAACAGAAATGAAGAGCAGGCGGTAAATAACACCCCAGTAGCTAACAATGAAAGTGAGGCTTTAAACTATTAGTGGCCGGATCAGATGTGGTCAAGTCGATCCCCAACAGGCCCCTGGACCCCCCAACTGTGTATAGTATGTTTCAGCCCCAATCATATACATTACCAACTACAAGAATTTACATAAATAAAGTTTGCCTAAATGCATTATGTGACACGGGTTCTGCAATTAATCTCCTGAGTGGTACTGATTGTAACTATTTAGAGAATTTTGAAACGGAGAATTGCAATATCCCCATTATGACTGTCACCGGTGAGAGAGTTCACCTAAATAAGAAAATATTTTTAAAATTTGTTTTTGATAATGTTTAATGTCAAGCTGAATTCTATGTAGTGGAAGGTAAATTAGCAGAGGAATTTAATATGATTTTGGGAATGCCATTTTTGAAAGAGTACCGGGCACGTATAAATTGTGATACAAATGCTGTTGCTCTTAAAGTGCCAGTTACAGGCCAAAGTAAACAAAGCGTAGAAACCCCAAGTAATACTTCAGTGTCTAATACTTGCCTTGCTACTAATTCTGTAAATATTTCTAATTCTGTATATAATGTAAATTCAAATAATAATTGTATAAATAATGATTGTGTTGAAAATAGTTCTGTAAATATAAAATGTGTCAACAAAGTAGGGGAGAATTCAAAAAGTAGTAATGCCAATAGCCCCCCTGAAAGTTTTGCATATATTAATGTTCATGACTCAGTCAGTGTTGAAAATGGGAATCATAGTAGTGAAGATATGGTAGTTCAGGACCCGCAGTTGAGTAATATGGGAAAAGATGTTGAGATAATCATTCAAACTGAGTCAGATAAGGAAGTTGAAAGTGTTGCGCAGAACTTTTGCATGCAAACAACATCAGGCGGTAGCTCTGAGGGTAATAATACTGAAAATTTTTCAAGTATTCAAAGTGTCGACAACATTCTTTCAGCAGCGAGTCAGGTAACTCAGGGTAATTTAGCTGAAGATACTACTGAAATTTGTAATATTGATGAAAGTGAAGATTTGGTAAGTATAGAGGATAAGGTACCTGAAGTCGAGGAGGAGAGCAATGAAGATAGCAGTAGTGATAAAACCAATAAAAATAAAAATATAAGTTTCGCTGTGTTATGTAGTAAAATTTCAATTCCCCCGCAGTCAAAAATGTTAGCCCAGGTTAAAAGCTATAAAGAAAATTTTATTAAGGAAAATGATATTGTTATGTTAGAACCTTTGGCGAAAAACTTAAATCAAGGTCTCCTTACCTCCAGAGCCATTTGCACTAAAGAACATGGCCTATATATCTCATTTGCAAATTTTTCAGACAATAGTATTCATTTAAATAAAGGAACCTTTGTTGCCAAAATTCAAAAATGTGTAGACAAGTCAAATGTACCCGTAACTGAAAATAACCTTACTTGTAATGTAAATCTGGCCCCTCCAATTGGTGATTTTGATCACGCTGATCTCACTTGGAGCTCAGAAATTAATTTAGATCATTTAGAGCCCCCATTAAAACTTAAGATGCAAAATTTTCTAGACAAAAACAAAGATGTATTTGCAGCATCGGTCTTAGATTTACCCGGCTGTGATACAATCCCGCATGAAATAAACTTAACTTCAAATAAACCAGTTAAAGGCAAGGCTTATAGAGTCCCCTACAAATTACGTCAAGAAATGGAAGACCAACTTAATACTTTATTACAGGCGGACATAATTTCCCCTTCCATGTCTGAATTTGCTTCTCCGGTTATTCTGGTTCGGAAATCAGACGGTTCCTATCGACTTGCTGTTGACTACAGAAGACTAAATAAAAATCTTGTTAAAGATGCTTATCCAATACCTAACATTACCGACTCTGTTGATGCTTTAAGTGGGGCTAAATTTTTTTTCAACGCTAGATTTAACTAGTGGTTTTTTTCAACAGGTTATTCGCCCAGAGGATAGGCATAAAACTGCTATAATCACCCACAAGGGACTTTTTGAGTGGTCCCGTAACTGTTTTGGGCTCTCAAATTCAGGTAACAGTTTCCAGAGACTTATGAATGCTATTTTCGGTGATTTAGGCAATCTTGGAATTCTTGTTTATATCGACGACATTGTAATTGCCTCCAGTGATATTAATTCTCATTTTGAGAAGCTTAGCATGGTTTTTGAAAGGTTAAGACTGCATAAACTTAAACTTAAGCCCAGTAAATGCACTTTCCTTTCGAATAAAATACAATATCTAGGTTTTGAGATTTGTAGTGGCCAAGTATCACCTGTCAATAAAAATATTGCCGTAATAGAAAATTTTAAACCTCCAACTACCCGAAAGGCTGTTAGGTCATTCATTGGAACTCTATCTTTTTATAGGAGATTTATTCCAGATTTTACTAAGAGGGCCAAAAATTTAATCAATCTAACTAAAGAGACAGGAAAGTTTTCGTGGAATGAAGATGCACAGAAAGAATTTGAAGACCTTAAGATAGCTCTTATTTCAAAACCATGTCTGGCACTCCCTGATTTTGAGAAGGAATTCCATTTATATAGTGATGCCAGTGGCGAAGCATTAGGGGCAGTGTTATCACAATTAGATGAAAATAACATGCTCCATCCTGTTGCCTTTGCCAGCAGAAAATTGAAAGATGCTGAGACCCGCTACTCCACCACTGAAAGGGAATTACTAGCTTTAGTTTGGGCAACTGCCCACTTTAAATGTTACATTGCCAATACCCATTTTTTCATCTATACAGACCATGCGCCTCTAACATTTATGTTAAAAATTCACGACCCTACATCTCGCATGGCTAAATGGATATGCACTCTCTCAGACTTTAATTTTACAATCAAGTTTGTTAAAGGTAAGTGTAACAGTGTCGCAGATTTCCTTTCAAGGTATGTCAACAATGATAACTCCAATGATACTGTTAATTGTAATTTTTGTATACAAGTCGAAAAGGAAGTTACTTTTATGCCTCATTCCAATCTACTTGAAAAAATTGGTGAATTACAAAAATCAGACAAGAAATGCTGCGAGATTGCAAGAAAACTAGACCAAGGTGTAGAAATTGCTCCTAAATACATGAAAAATTTTTTTAGAGATGACATTTTAGTTTGTGAGGATACAAGGGAGTCAGCTATTTTGAATAAATCTGTAAAGTTAGTCGTGCCAAAAGAATTGGTTACTCAAGTTTTTGCACTAACACATGAGTCCCTAGCGGCTTGTCATCAAGCCTTTCAAAAGACCATTGATCGCATTCGTGAGCACTTCTATTGGCCAGGAATGTCGTCAGATGTCAAGCATCTAGTGGAGTCATGTATTAGTTGCCAGCAGAAGAGAGCTTATAGAGCGAACCAGCTCGCCCCTCTGCAACGTATGCCGACCCCCCAGTTTCCCATGAACAAGGTTCATTTGGATCTCATTGGACCCTTACCGCAAACTTTTTCGGGAAATAAGTATATTGTCGCATATATAGATTCATTTACTAAGTGGCCAGAAGCATATGCGGTTAGTTCAACCACTTCAGATGTCATTGCGGACACTTTAGCTGACTTCATCTCACGCTACGGAGCACCCTGTTTTATTACGACGGACAATGCGAAGAATCTAATTTCAGATGCGATAGAGCACGTATATAAAATGTTTGGTATTAAACATATTAAGACCTCATCTTATCACCCGGCTGGCAACTCGCAAGTGGAGAGACAGAATCGTACTCTTAAAAATGCACTTTGTCACATAGTCAATCAAAATCAATCTGACTGGGACACTAAACTCAAATTTGCACTACTAGCTATGCGTTCAGCTGTCCACTCTTCAACTAAACTTAGCCCAGCTGCAGTTATGTATGGCAGAAATATGAATCTACCATATAATCTCTTTTCTCAACCACCTTCTTTTAATTATAATGATGCACCCTCTTTTTGTGAACTCTTAATCCCAGCTCTTCAAAAAGTATACACTGAAGTACATAGTAATTTAATTAAAGTTTCTGAGCAGCAGGAAAAATACCGTGAAAAGACAGCTGTTGATAAAAATTTTAAAATAGGAGATCTTGTGTGGTTATTTACACCCACAGTCGCCCCTGGTAATACAAAAAAATTAAGCAAGCAAAATAATGGTCCTTTTACTATAATTGAAAAGCTAAATGAGGTTAATTTTAAAATAGCGCTAGTTGCTAATCCCAAAAATTGTCAGGTTGTCCATGTTGACAGGTTGTCTTCTTTCAAAGACAGACTCCCCATCTGGTCCAGTAAACCAAAACAAACAATTGGCCTGGGATCGACTGAAAACGTGACCATCGATTCACCACATCAACCGCGCGATTCTCCTCCTGTACGCAGGTGTAAACGCAACCGATTCATTCCCTGGGCACCATATGATAGTAACCGCGCACCAGCAGTAGTGAACGTCAACAATAACGAAACTCCGGTAGCGCCGGAAGTGGAGGAAACAGACAGCGACGCGACTGAAATCATAAAACCCTCTCCCCCACCTCCCATTTCTCCGGAGATTGCAGCGGCAGAGAATAACGAGATGTGCGTAAATAAAAATTTAGCAACGGCAGAAGGCAGCGAAATGCGCGTAGGTAAAAATTCAGCCACGGCAGAAAGCAGTTCAACTGCTGAGCACAGCGATTCGCGCAGGTCTCGTTCATCGATTCGTCCAGCTGCTAAATCGAATAGAAGTAGTCGTTCAATATCGATTTCTAGAACCGACTATTCGCTACGGGATAGACGAGACTGTCCCAGTTATAAATACTAAATACCTTTTTTCGTTATTCAAGCATTTTTATTCAATTTTACCTTGTTTATTTGTATTTATTTATAGTTTAGTTAATGTGTATGTATATTTAATTATTTTCTTGGGCATTTTTAAAACGGAACTTAGTTTTTCTAGCGTATTAAAGGTTTGTTTTGGTTGTGTGTTGATATTTTCATGTAGGCATTTTTAACCCTTTTTATGCCTATACTTAAGGTTTTTGTCTGTTTTATGGTAGATTATGTGGTATATACCCGTCCGCACCCCGTTTTCGTAGATTTTGGGTGTATTTTTGCAAAAAAAAAAAAAAAACGAATGTAATTTTTGTTACTTTAAATTTTTTTTTAGGATGTTGTGTTTTGTATGCCCTTTTGCCGAGGTAGATCTGTTTAGTTCAGTTTTTTTTTAATGCATCAGTGTTTTGTATATAACTTTTTAAGTATGTGTTTACTTTAATTTCTGCATTTTAACTAGATAGATTTATTATTTACTATGCAATTTGTGGGTTTATTTGAACTTTAACTTTAAGGATTGTGGACTTTTTTTTTTTTTTTTTTTTTTTCTCTTTCTTGTACATACGTTCTCATGTACATACCTGGATGTGGTTGTGTATGGCTTAAATTACTAGAATTAAGTATTTTCTTAATTTTACTTCCTATTTTTGGTGGAGTGTGTGTTTTTCCTTCCTGGTGATATATGTCACCACCCCTGTTTTTTATTTTATTTTGTGGAATGTTTTCCCTGTAGTGCCCAAAAGGCCCGAAACTGCTTTTGCTATAAGTAGCACAGAGGCAGAGATACTCTTTCCCATGCACATTACTTGTAAGTGCATTTGTAAAATCTGCACAGTGAACCGAATCATTGGACTTTTTTCAAAAACAACATGGCTTCATGTAGAAAAATGTTTTAAATGTGTGCGTAACTCTCTACCATGGTCTGTGATACCATAATATGTGTCTTACAGATGTATATGTATATATTTTTTTTTGTGTGTCACCAGTTGCTCTTGTGTATTTTTGTATAATAGAATTAATATGTGTTTTACAAATTTCATTGACATTTACAGTGTTGTAACTATGATATTACTAGTACTTATTTACATTAATAGATAGTGTTGTAATATACTGTGATGCCAATTATTGAAGTTATGTATATAAGCAGTGTAATGACAATTAATCAGTGGGCACTTCTCTTCTTTTTCGGCTAATTTTTTTTTCTCAAAATTCAATTTATGTATTGTTTACAGTTCTGTTGCCAGAAGTTTCAGGTAGGATGCAGTTATGCGTAGGAATGACAGTAGTAGGGAAGTGAAGTTTCACAGTCAGGTGGAACATGTGTTCTTTTACAGGTGCAGAAAATATCTTGGTCATTTCATTGGTAAAATCAGCCTTGTGGTCCCTCCTCTGGTAGTACTCTTTTACGGTCATGTTTCAGGTAATATTTTAGGTAACGGTTTCTACGGAAGTGCGAGCTCTGGTTGTATATATCCGGAATATATTGTCAGGGTGGTATTTCAGCGGTGAACTCTCTGGATCCCGTCCCGGATCGATGTATGATTTGTGTTTGTGGGTCAGTTTTTTCAGTGTTGAGGTCCCAGCATGCCATGTGGTACCCAGTTACCTTTCAAAAAATAATTTGTTTTCTCAAAAATATTTTTTTTAATTAGCCGGGGGGAGCAATCTTGTTACGGTTGGTTTCAACCAACTTTTTTTTTAATCTACATTAATTATTTAAATCACTTTCTCAACATTTATTTAAAAGCACTCTTTTTTTCTGTTTCTAATAAAAATTTAAATAAGTAAAAGTAATTGTAATAATAATAATAAAATCAGTTTTTATTTTTTCTTCTTTCTTTTTCTTTTTGCAAAGTAAATTCAACGTTTATAGTCTAGCTTTGCTTCCTGTTTTCAAATACGAAAGATATATAGCAGGGAGGGAGGTTTCTCAGTAAAAGACCACACATATTGTATTGGGCAGTCGTGTACGTTTTCTCCCATACCCTTGAATCATGTGTTTGTAGTCACCTAGTCTGGTTTTGGTTAAAAGAAAGACCGTCCGGCCTGTATAAGAATTACGTTATCTTATGAGTGTACTATATACGCAATTAGGCTTTGTAAGTTTACGACAGGCTTCAAATGGCTCTGCTATCAGGCGGATAGCTGGCGCCCATGTAAACAGAGGCTAACAGGACCCCCTTCAGCACACGCCATGGGGGTGATGCATGGCTTTCTTCCCCCATGAAGCGGCCGGCAGAGTGGAGCGGCAAGCTGTAGTCATCAGGAAGAGTCCATCTTTCCTTTTGTTTCCATTCCCGTACCCCTGGCAGAGTGGATCGGTCCCGTTTTTTAAGCAGCGCGGGAGAATGAATGTTTACGACACTTGTTGCTTGGCCGAGTTACCTGTCGTTTGACTCGTAAAAAATTCGACTTGTTACGAGGCTCGAAGACTGGCCTGTGGGCTGGATCGCGAAGTTGTTGAAGGCGGACAGGATTCTGAAAGATTATTGAATGGGGCATTGATGGCCCTACACTAACTATCCTAAATCATGGCGTTATGAAGAAAAGAGGCTATAAGGGCATTTTCGAATTGCGGATCTATAACTGTTAACGAGAAATTAAGAAGAAGATATGTGTAGCCCGTTTTTTTTGGCGTAGTGGCGCTCCAAGATTATGACTTCTTAACCATCAGAAGTGATCATAGATATTGAACTAAACGGTCGTTAGAAGTCGTAGTGTTCTGAGTTACGGTGATGGCTATCTTCGAATAAAACACATGCTTCAGGAAGGTGAAATTACTGACTCCGACGGTGAAGTTCTGGACCGTAGAACGATTTTCCCCTCCGGACTAGATGATGGACCTAGTAGTTGATGGCAAGTGATGCAGTGAGATGAGAGGATTGATGAATGTTAGCTTGAAACCACATGGGTATTGTCTGAATTTTTCCCCAGCCTGAATACTCCAGCTTAAGTGCTTCATCAGATTTTGAAAAAGGACGAAATGCTCCTAAGTGCCCACTGACTAAAATTGTAGAACTCTCTACCTGTTGTAAGTACTATTTGCATAGTTTTTCTTTTTATTTATTTGTACCTCTTTAAAAAAAAAAAAAAATATGTTTGCTATACCAGAGTTTAAAAGTGAAATGAATATCTTTGGATAATTTCAAGAAGAATTAACATTATGAACAGAAATAGTCTGTAGGTTAATATATAATGTTTGTATGTTTGAACGACCATTAAATGGTAATGTGATGATAATTTTAAAAATATGATGTGTAATTTAAAGGTAACCAGTGAGTGGTTTCAACTTAAAATATTAGCTGTTATATTGTTTTATTAAGATTATTTTTGATAACTTAGTTGCTTCATTATTTTAAATGTTCAAATAAATTGTGTTTTTTTTTGTTTATTATCAAAGATGGTATGTTTTTCTTTGTATAAATCTCTAAATAATTAATTTTTTATATTCGCAGTAGACCTATAAGAAAGGCCTAACCTTTCTGTGAGTAATAAAAAAAAAAAAGGGAGAGAAAATTCAACTTTATTAAATTAGGACTTTAAAATTTCTTAAGTTTAAATTCATAACTGACTGTTTTAATGAACATTAATTGAAGTTCACTCAATGTTATACAATCGTATTTTTGATCTTGATTTAAGGATGGATAGATTAATAAGTGAAACAGTAATATTAAATTTAATTTCATAAAATGTTAAATTAAGCTTTAACTCTCCTCTTTCAGAAACATTGTTTTTCTAAAATATACACCAAAATTGTTTTATTTTAAAAAGTAAAAAAAAAAAAAAAAAAAAAAAAAAATTGTTTCCAGTTATTTTATACCACTATACGATTCTTGGCTAACCGATCGGATCCTGTTCAGAATCTCCATGGTTGTTCTAAAATTTTAGTACATCATCATATCCCTATTCTATTAACGGATTTAACTCCTTCTCCTTTTGGTCCTCATATTGGAGGAATTTCAGGTTGTCTGCATTTTTTCAAATTATATGATGATTACACTTTTGTTAATTTAATCTATATGGAGATTTGAGCTTGATCGGGTTGGAGTGGAGTTGGGTGTTCTTTATGCAATCCAGTATGCTACTTGATTTAGAAATCTGTTGCCCCTTACTACATTTAATATTGTCTTAAAATGATGAGTTCAAAATTATCATTGTTGTATTAACCTATTCGGATTCTTAAGTCTTGATATTTTGATTAGTTCAATATAATTTACTCCCTTTTCCATGGCAACAGATTTCAGTGGAGTTAATCATGGTACACTTATTTTTAAATTGTTTAATTGTAAAGTGAGTAATGAGTTGTAAATGAGTCTATTAAGTTTAAGTAAGTTGTGTTTTAGAAAGAACCCCAAAACCACACAACAAATGGAGCCGTAACAATTCGGTCTCTGGGTTATTGATTTTTTTTTACTTGTATGTATTTATGTATCAAAGAGCAACTGGGTGTTTTTGCAATTAAAATTTTATTTATATGTTCAAGTGTAAAAAGAGGTCTAGGCTCTCTCTCTGTGCTAGTAAGCTACAATTCCCAGTCAAAATTATGTCTTGTGAGCATAACCTTTTCTTATTTACAAAAAGCATAGTCCTGTACTTAAGTTTTATGTGTATGTAGGTTTCCTTTTTTTCTTTTCCTCTCTTTTTCTCTTTTTTAAGCTGCCCCCCCCCCCATTTTCCCTTTTTTGTGCTTGTTTGTTTATCAATTTTCTAACCCTAACCATGGCTGATAAGCATTCAGAGGCAATTGCCACTATTCAGCGGAAAAATGCACTAGTGGACAATTTGTCAAACATTCCCCCATTCAATGGAGAGGCCAGCTCAGTCTGCTTCTCAGATTTTTCTGAGAAATTTGAGAGTTTTGCCAAATTATTCGACTGGAATGAGGAGGAGAAAAAATTCGTTTTGTTAGCTAGATTATCAGGAGCTGCTTCTAGGCGAATAAAAATTCACAAAGCAAAAACATCTGATGAGCTATTAAAAATCTTAAGAGAGAGTTATACTTCACAGGCCACACCAGATGTTGCCCTCAGTCATTTTTTAAATTTTAAACAGCCACCCAATATGAGTGTTCAGGAGTTTTATGACAAGGCATATGATATGTCATTAAGAGCCCATGTAATTGAAGGTATCCAGGGTGAAGTAGTCGCTAAAAGCCGAACGTCTCTACTACACTCCATGCTGTTGAGCAATCTTACACCAGAAGTGCGAAAGGGAGTAATTGCGAGAAATCCACAATCCCCAGAAGAGGTTCTCAAAATTGCACTTCTGGAAGAAAAAGCTTATAGGAGCATTAACCCTTTCTACAACCACCGCGAGGAAATTCTCAACCCAAATTTGACCCAAAACCTACCCTGTGCTGCAGTTTTTCAGCAAGATAGCTCACAAAAGAAGGAGATAGACCAACTAAAATCTCAAATTGATGTTTTAGCAGCTAAGATAGACAGTTTAGTTTATCTTAGGGCTAGGGATGTACAGGAGAAAAACCAAGAGGTAAGACCCGTAACCTGCTATAGGTGCTCCGTACAAGGCCACTATGCCAGAGATTGTCCACAAAATTTTGTCGACTATAATTTTAGAAGGGGAGGTGGTCAAAATTTCAGGAGCCGTGGGCAAAATTATAGAAACAGAGGTGAAAATCCTAGCGGGAACCACAATCAGCGAGGCGGATACAGGGGAAGAAGAGGTGGTTATTACCAAAACAGTAGGAATACAGCTGCGAACAGAAATGAAGAGCAGGCGGTAAATAACACCCCAGTAGCTAACAATGAAAGTGAGGCTTTAAACTATTAGTGGCCGGATCAGATGTGGTCAAGTCGATCCCCAACAGGCCCCTGGACCCCCCAACTGTGTATAGTATGTTTCAGCCCCAATCATATACATTACCAACTACAAGAATTTACATAAATAAAGTTTGCCTAAATGCATTATGTGACACGGGTTCTGCAATTAATCTCCTGAGTGGTACTGATTGTAACTATTTAGAGAATTTTGAAACGGAGAATTGCAATATCCCCATTATGACTGTCACCGGTGAGAGAGTTCACCTAAATAAGAAAATATTTTTAAAATTTGTTTTTGATAATGTTCAATGTCAAGCTGAATTCTATGTAGTGGAAGGTAAATTAGCAGAGGAATTTAATATGATTTTGGGAATGCCATTTTTGAAAGAGTACCGGGCACGTATAAATTGTGATACAAATGCTGTCGCTCTTAAAGTTCCAGTTACAGGCCAAAGTAAACAAGGCGTAGAAACCCCAAGTAATACTTCAGTGTCTAATACTTGCCTTGCTACTAATTCTGTAAATATTTCTAATTCTGTATATAATGTAAATTCAAATAATAATTGTATAAATAATGATTGTGTTGAAAATAGTTCTGTAAATATAAAATGTGTCAACAAAGTAGGGGAGAATTCAAAAAGTAGTAATGCCAATAGCCCCCCTGAAAGTTTTGCATATATTAATGTTCATGACTCAGTCAGTGTTGAAAATGGGAATCATAGTAGTGAAGATATGGTAGTTCAGGACCCGCAGTTGAGTAATATGGGAAAAGATGTTGAGATAATCATTCAAACTGAGTCAGATAAGGAAGTTGAAAGTGTTGCGCAGAACTTTTGCATGCAAACAACATCAGGCGGTAGCTCTGAGGGTAATAATACTGAAAATTTTTCAAGTATTCAAAGTGTCGACAACATTCTTTCAGCAGCGAGTCAGGTAACTCAGGGTAATTTAGCTGAAGATACTACTGAAATTTGTAATATTGATGAAAGTGAAGATTTGGTAAGTATAGAGGATAAGGTACCTGAAGTCGAGGAGGAGAGCAATGAAGATAGCAGTAGTGATAAAACCAATAAAAATAAAAATATAAGTTTCGCTGTGTTATGTAGTAAAATTTCAATTCCCCCGCAGTCAAAAATGTTAGCCCAGGTTAAAAGCTATAAAGAAAATTTTATTAAGGAAAATGATATTGTTATGTTAGAACCTTTGGCGAAAAACTTAAATCAAGGTCTCCTTACCTCCAGAGCCATTTGCACTAAAGAACATGGCCTATATATCTCATTTGCAAATTTTTCAGACAATAGTATTCATTTAAATAAAGGAACCTTTGTTGCCAAAATTCAAAAATGTGTAGACAAGTCAAATGTACCCGTAACTGAAAATAACCTTACTTGTAATGTAAATCTGGCCCCTCCAATTGGTGATTTTGATCACGCTGATCTCACTTGGAGCTCAGAAATTAATTTAGATCATTTAGAGCCCCCATTAAAACTTAAGATGCAAAATTTTCTAGACAAAAACAAAGATGTATTTGCAGCATCGGTCTTAGATTTACCCGGCTGTGATACAATCCCGCATGAAATAAACTTAACTTCAAATAAACCAGTTAAAGGCAAGGCTTATAGAGTCCCCTACAAATTACGTCAAGAAATGGAAGACCAACTTAATACTTTATTACAGGCGGACATAATTTCCCCTTCCATGTCTGAATTTGCTTCTCCGGTTATTCTGGTTCGGAAATCAGACGGTTCCTATCGACTTGCTGTTGACTACAGAAGACTAAATAAAAATCTTGTTAAAGATGCTTATCCAATACCTAACATTACCGACTCTGTTGATGCTTTAAGTGGGGCTAAATTTTTTTTCAACGCTAGATTTAACTAGTGGTTTTTTTCAACAGGTTATTCGCCCAGAGGATAGGCTGGGCTGCTATAATCACCCTGCTATAATCACCCACAAGGGACTTTTTGAGTGGACCCGTAACTGTTTTGGGCTCTCAAATTCAGGTAACAGTTTCCAGAGACTTATGAATGCTATTTTCGGTGATTTAGGCAATCTTGGAATTCTTGTTTATATCGACGACATTGTAATTGCCTCCAGTGATATTAATTCTCATTTTGAGAAGCTTAGCATGGTCTTTGAAAGGCTAAGACTGCATAAACTTAAACTTAAGCCCAGTAAATGCACTTTCCTTTCGAATAAAATACAATATCTAGGTTTTGAGATTTGTAGTGGCCAAGTATCACCTGTCAATAAAAATATTGCCGTAATAGAAAATTTTAAACCTCCAACTACCCGAAAGGCTGTTAGGTCATTCATTGGAACTCTATCTTTTTATAGGAGATTTATTCCAGATTTTACTAAGAGGGCCAAAAATTTAATCAATCTAACTAAAGAGACAGGAAAGTTTTCGTGGAATGAAGATGCACAGAAAGAATTTGAAGACCTTAAGATAGCTCTTATTTCAAAACCATGTCTGGCACTCCCTGATTTTGAGAAGGAATTCCATTTATATAGTGATGCCAGTGGCGAAGCATTAGGGGCAGTGTTATCACAATTAGATGAAAATAACATGCTCCATCCTGTTGCCTTTGCCAGCAGAAAATTGAAAGATGCTGAGACCCGCTACTCCACCACTGAAAGGGAATTACTAGCTTTAGTTTGGGCAACTGCCCACTTTAAATGTTACATTGCCAATACCCATTTTTTCATCTATACAGACCATGCGCCTCTAACATTTATGTTAAAAATTCACGACCCTACATCTCGCATGGCTAAATGGATATGCACTCTCTCAGACTTTAATTTTACAATCAAGTTTGTTAAAGGTAAGTGTAACAGTGTCGCAGATTTCCTTTCAAGGTATGTCAACAATGATAACTCCAATGATACTGTTAATTGTAATTTTTGTATACAAGTCGAAAAGGAAGTTACTTTTATGCCTCATTCCAATCTACTTGAAAAAATTGGTGAATTACAAAAATCAGACAAGAAATGCTGCGAGATTGCAAGAAAACTAGACCAAGGTGTAGAAATTGCTCCTAAATACATGAAATTTTTTTTAGAGATGACATTTTAGTTTGTGAGGATACAAGGGAGTCAGCTATTTTGAATAAATCTGTAAAGTTAGTCGTGCCAAAAGAATTGGTTACTCAAGTTTTTGCACTAACACATGAGTCCCTAGCGGCTTGTCATCAAGCCTTTCAAAAGACCATTGATCGCATTCGTGAGCACTTCTATTGGCCAGGAATGTCGTCAGATGTCAAGCATCTAGTGGAGTCATGTATTAGTTGCCAGCAGAAGAGAGCTTATAGAGCGAACCAGCTCGCCCCTCTGCAACGTATGCCGACCCCCCAGTTTCCCATGAACAAGGTTCATTTGGATCTCATTGGACCCTTACCGCAAACTTTTTCGGGAAATAAGTATATTGTCGCATATATAGATTCATTTACTAAGTGGCCAGAAGCATATGCGGTTAGTTCAACCACTTCAGATGTCATTGCGGACACTTTAGCTGACTTCATCTCACGCTACGGAGCACCCTGTTTTATTACGACGGACAATGCGAAGAATCTAATTTCAGATGCGATAGAGCACGTATATAAAATGTTTGGTATTAAACATATTAAGACCTCATCTTATCACCCGGCTGGCAACTCGCAAGTGGAGAGACAGAATCGTACTCTTAAAAATGCACTTTGTCACATAGTCAATCAAAATCAATCTGACTGGGACACTAAACTCAAATTTGCACTACTAGCTATGCGTTCAGCTGTCCACTCTTCAACTAAACTTAGCCCAGCTGCAGTTATGTATGGCAGAAATATGAATCTACCATATAATCTCTTTTCTCAACCACCTTCTTTTAATTATAATGATGCACCCTCTTTTTGTGAACTCTTAATCCCAGCTCTTCAAAAAGTATACACTGAAGTACATAGTAATTTAATTAAAGTTTCTGAGCAGCAGGAAAAATACCGTGAAAAGACAGCTGTTGATAAAAATTTTAAAATAGGAGATCTTGTGTGGTTATTTACACCCACAGTCGCCCCTGGTAATACAAAAAAATTAAGCAAGCAAAATAATGGTCCTTTTACTATAATTGAGAAGCTAAATGAGGTTAATTTTAAAATAGCGCTAGTTGCTAATCCCAAAAATTGTCAGGTTGTCCATGTTGACAGGTTGTCTTCTTTCAAAGACAGACTCCCCATCTGGTCCAGTAAACCAAAACAAACAATTGGCCTGGGATCGACTGAAAACGTGACCATCGATTCACCACACCAACCGCGCGATTCTCCTCCTGTACGCAGGTGTAAACGCAACCGATTCATTCCCTGGGCACCATATGGTAGTAACCGCGCACCAGCAGTAGTGAACGTCAACAATAACGAAACTCCGGTAGCGCCGGAAGTGGAGGAAACAGACAGCGACGCGACGGAAATCGTAAATCCCTCTCCCCCACCTCCCATTTCTCCGGAGATTGCAGCGGCAGAGAATAACGAGATGTGCGTAAATAAAAATTTAGCAACGGCAGAAGGCAGCGAAATGCGCGTAGGTAAAAATTCAGCCACGGCAGAAAGCAGTTCAACTGCTGAGCACAGCGATTCGCGCAGGTCTCGTTTATCGATTCGTCCAGCTGCTAAATCGAATAGAAGTAGTCGTTCAATATCGATTTCTAGAACCGACTATTCGCTACGGGATAGACGAGACCGTCCGAGTTATAAATACTAAATACCTTTTTTCGTTATTCAAGCATTTTTATTCAATTTTACCTTGTTTATTTGTATTTATTTATAGTTTAGTTAATGTGTATGTATATTTAATTATTTTCTTGGGCATTTTTAAAACGGAACTTAGTTTTTCTAGCGTATTAAAGGTTTGTTTTGGTTGTGTGTTGATATTTTCATGTAGGCATTTTTAACCCTTTTTATGCCTATACTTAAGGTTTTTGTCTGTTTTATGGTAGATTATGTGGTATATACCCGTCCGCACCCCGTTTTCGTAGATTTTGGGTGTATTTTTGCAAAAAAAAAAAAAAAACGAATGTAATTTTTGTTACTTTAAATTTTTTTTTAGGATGTTGTGTTTTGTATGCCCTTTTGCCGAGGTAGATCTGTTTAGTTCAGTTTTTTTTTAATGCATCAGTGTTTTGTATATAACTTTTTAAGTATGTGTTTACTTTAATTTCTGCATTTTAACTAGATAGATTTATTATTTACTATGCAATTTGTGGGTTTATTTGAACTTTAACTTTAAGGATTGTGGACTTTTTTTTTTTTTTTTTTTTTTTCTCTTTCTTGTACATACGTTCTCATGTACATACCTGGATGTGGTTGTGTATGGCTTAAATTACTAGAATTAAGTATTTTCTTAATTTTACTTCCTATTTTTGGTGGAGTGTGTGTTTTTCCTTCCTGGTGATATATGTCACCACCCCTGTTTTTTATTTTATTTTGTGGAATGTTTTCCCTGTAGTGCCCAAAAGGCCCGAAACTGCTTTTGCTATAAGTAGCACAGAGGCAGAGATACTCTTTCCCATGCACATTACTTGTAAGTGCATTTGTAAAATCTGCACAGTGAACCGAATCATTGGACTTTTTTCAAAAACAACATGGCTTCATGTAGAAAAATGTTTTAAATGTGTGCGTAACTCTCTACCATGGTCTGTGATACCATAATATGTGTCTTACAGATGTATATGTATATATTTTTTTTTGTGTGTCACCAGTTGCTCTTGTGTATTTTTGTGTATTTTTTTGGATACTATGACGCAAAGTAATCATTTACATAAATTTTACTTATGATTTTGGATAGCGTGGCACAGAAGATAAATCAATTTATTGAAATAAATACATTTCAATACATAATATAGGCTCAGTGAAAGTAATATATTTAAAAGTGTATTGAAAAATTAAAAGTATTGTTTGTATGTGTAAATATACTTTAGAAGACAAACCAAAAATAATTTAAATTGAATTTTAAAAGAGTCCTATTAAATTAACGTCAAGGTGTCACTCAAATTTTGATATCATTTCTTTTAAAACCCATATTTTGAATTCATGAGAGATGTGAATGAAAAAGCATCAGCGAATAAATTTTATATATTTTTTCATATTAAGATAATAATGGCACCTGTGAATATAAATAAAACTAAAAAGAAAATTATGATTTAAAAAAAATTATTAACATAGCGTCACTTAAATTTGATATCATTGCTTTTAAGACCCATATTTAAAATTCATAGAGCCAAAAGAAAGTGCTGCGTCACATCTTTTAACCCGTTAAGGGTTTTTGTACTGATATCATTACTTTTTTAAGGTTATTGATGAAAATGTCAATTAGTCGAAATTAAGTATAGGGTATAAATTAATCATTAGAATAAAATTTTAAAGAAATGCTAAAAAGACCCCTTGGACCCCAATAAAATATGAGGGTGGTGGCCCAGGGAGAGGAATCCAAGACTCAACTTTTAAATTATACAGCGAGAGAGTAACACAATTAGAAGGATGAAAATGCATGGCAAAACCCGTTTGTTCCATCTTCCTCCGCCAAAGGACGCAACCTTTTCTATACAAACATAGCTGAAAATTTTCGGGCCGTCGATTCCGAGTCAAATGAGCCATACGTCGTCGTGATCGGTCCCATAGAACCCGATAGGAAAGTGCCCCCTGGTGGTGAAACTTGGAACTAAAATCGATATATCCTGTCGATGTCGAGTCGAATGAATCACACTGCATTGTGATGGGACCCATAGAACTCGAGATAGCTGCAAAATCCGTTAGTTCCATCTTCCACCACCAGGGGGCGGACTCTGTTCCATACAAACATAGCTGAAATCTTTGAGGCTGTCGATTTCGAGTCGAATGAGCCATACCTCGTCGTGATGGGGCACATAGAACACAAGATAGGAAAGCACACTCTGGTGGTGAAACTTGTAACTAAAATCGATATATCCTGCCGATGTCGAGTCGAACGAATCAAACTGCATTGTGATGGGACCCATAATGGGACCCATGTTTCTATCTCTCTCTTTTTTTTCTTTTTTTTTTATTGTTCTGTGTGTGTGTGTGTTGTGAAACTTTGCAACATAAATAATATAAATCTGATTTCTTTTTCAATATTTGACAGAAACTTCCACAAGAAACAATTAAGAAGCTTCGGTACAGAATCTCTAGATTTGAGGATGAAAAAAAGGAACACAGAGAGCATCTGCATTCAGATCAAGAAACGTTAAAATCTAACTTACAATCACTCCAGCAAATCATTTCAGAATTCGTTCAGTATTCCGATTTAGGAAACGTTTCCGTGATAGCAACTGAAGTTCGCAAAGCACGGAAAAGTCTACTCCTATACGACGAGCAATCGCAACTGTATCAAAAAAGGGAAAAGCATTTTGGTCTCCCTATCACTCATTTTCCCGAAATTGCTGAGCTATCGGAGGCAAATTTACCCTATGAAAAGTTCTGGATGAGTGCTGCTGAAACGAGTTAGATGCAAAATCCGTTAGTTCCATATTCCACCACCAGGGAGCGCACTCTGTTCCATAGAAACATGGCTGAAATCTTTGAGGCTGTCGATTTCGAGTCGAATGAGCCATACCGCGTCGTGATGGGGCGCATATGACCCGAGATAGGAAAGCACCCCCTGGTGGTGAAACTTGGAACTAAAATCAATGTATCAAACTGCATTGTGATGGGACCCATAGAACTCAAGTTAGCTGCAAAATCTGTTAGTTCCATGTTCCACCACCAGGGGGCGCACTCTGTTCTATACAAACAGCTGAAATTTTTGAGGCTGTCGATTTCGAGTTGAGTGAGCCATACCTTGTCATGATCGGGGCCATAGAACCTAAGATGGGAATGCGCCCCCTGGTGGTCAAACTTGAAACAAGTTGAATGAATCAAACCATGTTGTGATGGGACCCATAGAACTTGAGTTAGCTCCAAAATCCATTAATTTCCCCTTCCACTGCCAGGGGCGCTCTCTGTTCTATATGAACATAACTGCCCCTGGTGGTGAAACTAAAATCAGTAAGTTCTATCGATGTCGAGTCGAATGAGCCAAACTGCATCATGATTAGGAATGCACAACCTGTGGCCGTGATGGATAACTGGTGGCCCGCAGAGACCATACATGCCAACCTATCCAAAAATTTCGAATTTCCTTAATAATTCGTGAGAAAAATTTGCAAATTTTGTCCATAAATCGTAGGAAAATATGAATTTCATCGATCAGGCGCATAAAATCATGAATTGCATCGACTGGATGCGAATTTTGTCAAATGGGCATGGAAAAATCACAAATTTCTCCATTTTGTCGCTAGAAAAAAAACCGCAAATTTCAATAATCGGTCAACAGAAACCAGAGATGTCAAAATCAGTAATTCCGGAGTTGTAAATTTCGTCAATCACTCAAAAAAAAAAAAAATCTTGAATTTTGTAAATCAATTGAAAAAACCTGCGAATTTTGTCGATAAGGCACTTAAAATCGTGAATTTCATGGATCGAGCAGCGAATTTCCTCGAATGGCGTGGAAAGATCGAGAATTTCAACGAACAGTTGCAGGAAAAATTTGCAAATTGTCCATAGATCATAGGAAAACATTATGAATTTTGTCTATCGGTTCTGCAAAATTAGGAATTTTGTCGATAGGCATGGAAAATCGCAAATTTCGACAACTGGGCTTGGAAAAATCAAGAATTCCATCGAATGTTTGTGAAAAAATTGTAAATTTCAACGAACGGTAAAAAAAAAATAATAATTTGCGAATTTCGCCATTGTCTAGAGAAGAAAAATTGTGAATTTCATTAATTGGCCGATGGAAAGCATATCAGTTGAAAATCATGAATTTTGTCAATCAGGCACAGTAAAAACATGAATTTTGTGGATCGGGAGAAGGGAAATCATAAATTTTGTTGAACACATGCATAAAAATCATGAATTTTGTTTATCAGGCATGTAAAAATCATTAATTTCGTCAAACGGATGCATAAAAATCAAGAAAGTCATCAATTGGGTGCATAAAAATCTTGAATTTCATCGATCAGGCGTGTAAAAAATCATGAATTTCATCGATAAAGTGCATAAAAATCATGAATTTCATCGATAAAGTGCATAAAAATATAGGACAAAATTGCCATTCGCCAATCGGCGAGTAATACTGAAAATTTGCCGACTGACTTTACTGCCACCACTGGTCAAACTTAATAGTTCCAATTGCGATGATTCAATGGAAAAAGATTTTTTCCCCACTGTCGCTCGACAAATTTCAAAACCATTTGGTGAATTTCACGATTTTTTCAAAGAAATTATTTGACGGATTGTGATTTTTTTTCTTCTCGAAGCCATTCGACGATATTCGAAATTTTTTTCCCCTGAAACCAGTTGATAAATTTTGTGATTTTTCCACTATCAATGAATTTTGTGATTTTTCTGCTATCGATTGATGAATTTCGTGATTTATCGACTATCGATTAATGAATTTCACGACTTTTTCCATAAACGAACAAATTGTGCACTTTTTTTCCACTGCCATTCGACGAATTTTGCAATTCTGTTCCGCGATTGTTAGACAAATTTCACTATTTTTCTCCCGAGATCATTTGACGAATTTTGTGATTTTTAATTTTACTGACTGATTGATTTATATTTAATAATAAAAGTTAAAATGTTTTGATTTAAAAACAAGATGGCTAACTGAGGGTGAATCCCAAAACTTAGCCGCATCATCAATGAGTTAGCTAATCAAGCATTTAGCTCTTACAGTTTGTTTAAAAAGTGCACACAAAAGCAAAAAATATGAATTTTTTTTAATCCTTACCATCACTGTTGAAATCCTGAACCAATTAGAATCTAATTGTGACAGTGTATTTATCTTGCAAATATCATTGAGGAGTTTTTTATACAGGGACACGCAAAATCAAAACATCATCAAGATAACATTCAAATTACTAAGCCAATTCAAACCTAATTATGCCAAAGTATCAATCGATGAATTCATTAATCAAATATGTTGGTCAAAATCCTAGAACAAGCAAAACATCCGATTTGGCTATTTTTTTTACGCACGTCAACCAAAAAAACGGCAACTTCCAAATTCTACCCAATCAGAACGCATGCTTTTAAGCTTAAGAAAGCAGATACTTACACACTGCTTACGGCAAGCTTTTTCACAAAATAAACAAATTTTATTTCGTTTTACAATTATTTACAAAGTTTCAGCAAGTTTTTCTTCATGATTTTTCTATTTTTACAAACTTTTAGCAATATTTCGTCTGGATATTTCAATTTTTACATACAAGCATTTAGCAATTTTTTCCTCCAGATTTTTCTATTTTTAATAATTTTTAGCTATTTTTTCCTCCTTGCTAAAACTTTGTAAATTGTCATAAAACGGAATAAAATCAATGTTTACTTCGTGAAAAAATTTTCATAGAAACTGTGTAAGTAGTGAATTCTCTGCTACAAAGAACACAGTTTATGATTGGGGAGAATCTAGAGAATTCTGATTTTTCAAATGCACGAAACTCATTCAAGCACCAGTTAGTAACATGTATATGTACTCTTTGCGTACATTAACAGAAAAAAAATTCCTGGATGCATGAAACTCCCTGTGTAGCAATCTCTAGAATGCATGAAATTCATCCAAACAGCGGTTAATAATTGATATATATATATATATATATGTGTGTGAGTACGCTTCGCGTACATTAACTGAAAAAAATATCCTGGATGCACAAAACTTGCATTTCTCTGACTTCGGTTTTTCGAAATAGATAAAATGCTTCAGGGATTCAATACAGCATCGCTGAAATGTTACATAATCACAGAAGATCACTAATTATAATTAAAATATAGATAAAATGCTGAAGTGATTACAAATTAATCACTGAAGCATTTTATCTATACTTCAAAACATATTTGTTTCGTTTCTCATTTCCAAAATAATTTTCATTCATATTTACTTATTATAAGCATGTTATTTAATTTTACTGACTGATTGATTTATATTTAATAATAAAAGTTAAAATGTTTTGATTTAAAAACAAGATGGCTAACTGAGGGTGAATCCCTAAACTTAGCCGCATCATCAATGAGTTAGCTAATCAAGCATTTAGCTCTTACAGTTTGTTTAAAAGGTACACACAAAAGCAAAAAATATGAATTTTTTTTTAATCCTTACCATCACTGTTGAAATGCTGAACCAATTTGAATCTAATTGTGACAGTGTATTTATCTTGCAAATATCATTGAGGAGTTTTTTATACAGGGACACGCAAAATCAAAACGTCATCATGATAAGATTCAAATTACTAAGCCAATTCAAACCTAATTAAGCCAAAGTATCAATCGATGAATTCATTAATCAAATATATTGGGCGAAATCCTAGAACAAGCAAAACATCCGATTTGGCTATTTTTTTTTACGCACGTCAACCAAAAAATCGGCAACCTCCAAATTCTACACAATCAGAACGAATGCTTTTTAAGCTTAAGCAAGCAGATACTTACACACTGCTTACGGCAAGCTTTATTATACAATTTTAACATAAATTTTATTTCGTTTTACAATTATTTACAAAGTTTCAGCAAGTTTTTCTTCACGATTTTCTATTTTTACAAACTTTTAGCAATATTTCGTCTGGATATTTCAATTTTTACATACAAACATTTAGCAATTTTTTCCTCCAGATTTTTCTATTTTTAATAATTTTTAGCTATTTTTTCCTCCTTGCTAAAACTTTGTAAATTGTCACAAAACGGAATAAAATCAATGTTTACTTCGTGAAAAAATTTTCATAGAAACTGTGTAAGTAGTGAATTCTCTGCTACAAAGAACACAGGTTACGATTGGGGAGAATCTAGAGATTTCTGATTTTTCAAAAGCACGAAACTCATTCAAGCACCAGTTAGTAACATATATATGTACACTTTGCGTACATAACAGAAAAAAAAAATCCTGGATGCATGAAACTCCCTGTGCAGCAATCTCTAGAATGCATGAAATTCATTCAAACAGCAGTTAATAATTTATATACATATATGTATATATGTGTATGCTTCGCGTACATTAACTGAAAAAAAAAAATCCTGGATGCACAAAAATTGCTATATTCCGCACTCCCTAGAATGCATGAAATCCATTCAAGCTGCGGTCAGTAATGTTCGCACAAAAATCGGTTTACAGCAATCTCTAAAGTGCTTAAAATACATCTTATCATATAAAATCAACAAAAATGCACTTACCGTTATTTCTCATCCTTCGTTTTTTTTTAATATTTCACAGGATTTATCCTTTATGACATAAAACACATTTCATAAACATAATTCAACAAATCTGACACACAACAAACCAACCCACAGACAATAGAACTCTATTATAGAATATTCTAATCTGTCAACCAACCAATCAAATCTAATTCCCTCAAAAACCAGCTCAATTTTCAGAACCATGCATTCTGCTCATGCTAGAACCAAGCACAGAAGGCGTGGAAAAAATGTAAGAAATAAATCGGTAACAAGAAAACTCATTTATCGCTTCACTAAATTCGATGACGCCAAGCGTCTCGCTTGTTCTAGGATTTAACCTATTTTTCTTAATTATCTGTCTTAGTTTGTGAATAAACTTTTGTAATGTCAGTTGAAACTGATCTCTCGTACATAACGATGCATCACATTTTTTTAATGTTTTTTTTTTTTCTACACCATGATGTTGCTATTTAACAACATTATTTTAATTTTAAAAAGAAAACAAACAACTAATAAATCAGTAAATATGAACGTTTTGCACTCCTGAAGCCCCCCCCCCCCCAAAAAAAAAAAAAAAAATATATATATATATATATATATATTGTTTTAATTTCAGGGTAACTGAAGAAAAAAAAAATCCTTCTATAGCGTTTCTATTTTTCCATGCGCTGTGAAGATTTTTTAACGGGTTCAAAAACAAATTTCACAAATACTTCTAACTTAATTAACAAATACTTCAAAAATATATTTTTAATTCCATGTTGTTTATGTATGAAGAAAGAAACAAAAGTTTGGTAAACTTCTATCTCTGTTTAAATAGTCTATTTCAAGAATAAAAACATTCGGTAGAATGCATAGCTTTGACAATACATAAACAAAAATGAAGAATACAGTACCTTTTTTTTTTTTTTCAATTTCTTATATTTGGTGCAAGATACTACTGAATACTTTGCTACAAGATTTGTTTAAAGATATTACCCTCTCTCATGATTTTTAGGTTTCCAATGCCACGTCTACCATTGCCCCGAGAACTGACGACTGATTTCGTGATTTATTAAGTAAAATCTATATTTAACATTTGAAAATAAACTTTCACTAGAAAAAAAAAACAAAAAAAAAAACAATGGTAGAACTTTGCATTTCTCTGACTTAGGAAAATAAATATTAGAAGATAAATACATATTTCTTTATTATCTGTTTTTAAAATGCAAATTTAAGAAATGAAATTGAAAAAAAAAAGGTACTGTATTCTTCATTTGTTTATATAGCTGATCAAATATACGCATTTCACTGAATGTTTGGATTCTTATACTATGAAACAGAAGCTTACAAACGTGTTTTTTATCGTACATAAACAACATGGAATTAAAAATATATTCATGAAGTATTTGTTAATAGAAGTAAGAAGTATTTGTGAAATTTGATTTTCAACACTTCAAAAAATGTTCATAGCAGCGAATCGCATCGCACACGAAGAAAACAAACTGATGATTGATTCATTTTGAATGATTCCTTGTTACGCAAATTAATTGATAAAAAAAAATCTTAATCTTTTTTTTTCCTTTAAAAAATCACAAATTAAATATAAATAACAATTAAATTGTATATGTATAATTATAAAATATTTCAATATTTTAATCAAGGAATCTAAATATTTTTCGACTTAATGAAGATTTTGATATAAGAAATTCTTTATTATAACAAAAAAGAAAAATATACAAACAATAATTTAATTTAATACATATATATTACATATTAAAAATTGCATTAAAAACTGTTTTCGTATTAAAAAAAAAAGAATCTAAATAGTTTTTCAGTGATATATATATATATATATATGCTATAACGTTTAACTGTAACCGTGATACCCATGAACTTCCTGACTGCGCAGTAATAAAAAAGGGTGAAAAGGCCGAAAATCCTTAATGTTAGTCTACCAGAAAAAGCATAAGAAAAGAGTCCAATTTTGAAACTGGATTATATAAAAAACAAGAGTTTTCCTACGTTAGCGCAATATCTTAAACGCTTCATCTAAAACCGATTAATATAATATATTAATTTTAAAAAAATCGTTCGATCCATTTTCGAGATAACAACTCTGTGCCCATTACACCATTACATTTTCCATTTTCGCTTAAAAATTGGTTTCCAGATCTCAAAATCTACTGCATGTAGAAATCTATAAATTTCAGGATAGAGTTAGGCCATAGATATAAGACTAATGTGAAAAAATCGAAACGGTATGCCGCATATTTACTGAGATATTAAATGTCGGCGTTTCGATTTTCCTTTGATGTCCTGCTAGCTGTATATATGAGAGTGACGGAATCTTCGGTTTTGGGCTTACGGTTTTCGGTTTTTCGCTGCGTCACTCAAGAGACTACCGTCTCTTATGATTAATATGTGTTTTACAAATTTCATTGACATTTACTGTGTTGTAACTATGATATTACTAGTACTTATTTACATTAATAGATAGTGTTGTAATATACTGTGATGCCAATTATTGAAGTTATGTATATAAGCAGTGTAATGACAATTAATCAGTGGGCACTTCTCTTCTTTTTCGGCTAATTTTTTTTTCTCAAAATTCAATTTATGTATTGTTTACAGTTCTGTTGCCAGAAGTTTCAGGTAGGATGCAGTTATGCGTAGGAATGACAGTAGTAGGGAAGTGAGGTTTCACAGTCAGGTGGAACATGTGTTCTTTTACAGGTGCAGAAAATATCTTGGTCATTTCAGTGGTAAAATCAGCCTTGTGGTCCCTCCTCTGGTAGTACTCTTTTACGGTCATGTTTCAGGTAATATTTTAGGTAACGGTTTCTACGGAAGTGCGAGCTCTGGTTGTATATATCCGGAATATATTGTCAGGGTGGTATTTCAGCGGTGAACTCTCTGGATCCCGTCCCGGATCGATGTATGATTTGTGTTTGTGGGTCAGTTTTTTCAGTGTTGAGGTCCCAGCATGCCATGTGGTACCCAGTTACCTTTCAAAAAATAATTTGTTTTCTCAAAAATATTTTTTTTAATTAGCCGGGGGGAGCAATCTTGTTACGGTTGGTTTCAACCAATTTTTTTTTTAATCTACATTAATTATTTAAATCACTTTCTCAACATTTATTTAAAAGCACTCTTTTTTTCTGTTTCTAATAAAAATTTAAATAAGTAAAAGTAATTGTAATAATAATAATAAAATCAGTTTTTATTTTTTCTTCTTTCTTTTTCTTTTTGCAAAGTAAATTCAACGTTTATAGTCTAGCTTTGCTTCCTGTTTTCAAATACGAAAGATATATAGCAGGGAGGGAGGTTTCTCAGTAAAAGACCACACATATTGTATTGGGCAGTCGTGTACGTTTTCTCCCATACCCTTGAATCATGTGTTTGTAGTCACCTAGTCTGGTTTTGGTTAAAAGAAAGACCGTCCGAACTGTATAAGAATTACGTTATCTTATGAGTGTACTATATACGCAATTAGGCTTTGTAAGTTTACGACAGGCTTCAATTGGCTCTGCTATCAGGCGGATAGCTGGCGCCCATGTAAACAGAGGCTAACAGGACCCCCTTCAGCACACGCCATGGGGGTGATGCATGGCTTCCTTCCCCCATGAAGCGGCCGGCAGAGTGGAGCGGCAAGCTGTAGTCTTCAGGAAGAGTCCATCTTTCCTTTTGTTTCCATTCCCGTACCCCTGGCAGAGTGGATTGGTCCCGTTTTTTAAGCAGCGCGGGAGAATGAATGTTTACGACACTTGTTGCTTGGCCGAGTTACCTGTCGTTTGACTCGTAAAAAATTCGACTTGTTACGAGGCTCGAAGACTGGCCTGTGGGCTGGATCGCGAAGTTGTTGAAGGCGGACAGGATTCTGAAAGATTATTGAATGGGGCATTGATGGCCCTACACTAACTATCCTAAATCATGGTGTTATGATGAAAAGAGGCTATAAGGGCATTTTCGAATTGCGGATCTATAACTGTTAACGAGAAATTAAGAAGAAGATATGTGTAGCCCGTTTTTTTTGGCGTAGTGGCGCTCCAAGATTATGACTTCTTAACCATCAGAAGTGATCATAGATATTGAACTAAACGGTCGTTAGAAGTCGTAGTGTTCTGAGTTACGGTGATGGCTATCTTCGAATAAAACACATGCTTCAGGAAGGTGAAATTACTGACTCCGACGGTGAAGTTCTGGACCGTAGAACGATTTTCCCATCCGGACTAGATGATGGACCTAGTAGTTGATGGCAAGTGATGCAGTGAGATGAGAGGATTGATGAATGTTAGCTTGAAACCACATGGGTATTGCCTGAATACTCCAGCTTAAGTGCTTCATCAGATTTTGAAAAAGGACGAAATGCTCCTAAGTGCCCACTGACTAAAATTCTAGAACTCTCTACCTGTTGTAAGTACTATTTGCATAGTTTTTCTTTTTATTTATTTGTACCTCTTTTAAAAAAAAAATATGTTTGCTATACTAGAGTTTAAAAGTGAAATGAATATCTTTGGATAATTTCAATAAGAATTAACATTATGAACAGAAATAGTCTGTAGGTTAATATATAATGTTTGTATGTTTGAACGACCATTAAATGGTAATGTGATGATAATTTTAAAAATATGATGTGTAATTTAAAGGTAACCAGTGAGTGGTTTCAACTTAAAAGATTAGCTGTTATATTGTTTTATTAAGATTATTCTTGATAACTTAGTTGCTTCATTATTTTAAATGTTCAAATAAATTGTGTTTTTTTTTGTTTATTATCAAAGATGGTATGTTTTTCTTTGTATAAATCTCTAAATAATTAATTTTTTATATTCGCAGTAGACCTATAAGAAAGGCCTAACCTTTCTGTGAGTAATAAAAAAAAAAAAGGGAGAGAAAATTCAACTTTATTAAATTAGGACTTTAAAATTTCTTAAGTTTAAATTCATAACTGACTGTTTTAATGAACATTAATTGAAGTTCACTCAGTGTTATACAATCGTATTTTTGATCTTGATTTAAGGATGGATAGATTAATAAGTGAAACAGTAATATTAAATTTAATTTCATAAAATGTTAAATTAAGCTTTAACTCTCCTCTTTCAGAAACATTGTTTTTCTAAAATATACACCAAAATTGTTTTATTTTAAAAAGTAAAAAAAAAAAAAAAAAAAAAAAAAATGGTTTCCAGTTATTTTATACCACTATACGATTCTTGGCTAACCGATCGGATCCTGTTCAGAATCTCCATGGTTGTTCTAAAATTTTAGTACATCATCATATCCCTATTCTATTAACGGATTTAACTCCTTCTCCTTTTGGTCCTCATATTGGAGGAATTTCAGGTTGTCTGCATTTTTTCAAATTATATGATGATTACACTTTTGTTAATTTAATGTATATGGAGATTTGAGCTTGATCGGGTTGGAGTGGAGTTGGGTGTTCTTTATGCAATCCAGTATGCTACTTGATTTAGAAATCTGTTGCCCCTTACTACATTTAATATTGTCTTAAAATGATGAGTTCAAAATTATCATTGTTGTATTAACCTATTCGGATTCTTAAGTCTTGATATTTTGATTAGTTCAATATATACTCCCTTTTCCATGGCAACAGATTTCAGTGGAGTTAATCAAGGTACACTTATTTTTAAATTGTTTAATTGTCAAGTGAGTAATGAGTTGTAAATGAGTCTATTAAGTTTAAGTAAGTTGTGTTTTAGAAAGAACCCCAAAACACCACAACATTGGCATATACAGCCCTACTGAGGATAACCCACACATTTTCTTGGGGATTTAGGTCAGGGGAAAAGACAGGCCATTCGATGACATGCACACCATTATCCAAAAACCATTGCCAGGAGGTATTTGCAACGTAAATGGGGGCGTTTTCTTGCTGGAAAATCCAACTTAGGCCACCAATTCTCTCTGCATAAGGTAAAGCTAGGATAGTCTGCGCACAATTCAAAAGAATAGCAATAAAAAATATAAATATTAATTTTTTGCTAAACTATTCATGAATAATTTTTACTTCATTTGTTATTTATGCATTTCCATTGCTATTTTGTTGTTTTGTTGCAATTTAAGAGAACAGTTGTAATATAACCAAGAAAGTATTTTTGCGCAATCTGTCCTTACAGGGTTGGTGTGATTGCGCACATGGGTAGGAGAGATTGTTACTAATAATAACAACAATTAAATTGTTAAAAAAAATAATTACACTTAAATGACATTGCTGTAAGGTTTTAGTGAACAAATATTATTGTATTAGGAGTGAATATTTCAACCTAATGATTAAAGAATCAGAAAAAGGAAATAATTTTAAAAACGATTAAAAATTTTTAATTAAAGGAAAAAAAATTAAAGAATCAGAAAAAGCAAGTCCAGATAAGATTACAAAATAAAATTATGTTACTTAATAACACGTTTAACTTAAAATTAGTCCGGAAAAAATTATCCAGAAAAATTTTCATTTTTCATTTTTATATGAAAATTTACCAATAAGCTGCGTAATCTCTCCTAGCATGGAAACTAATGGGAACACTGCGCCATCTCTCTTAAGTAGCAGATGCGCAATCTCTCCAATTTCGGTAGGAGAGATTGCGCGGACTTTTATTTAAACATGACCTCTTCTAAAACGAACCGTTGATGTTCATATTGTTAGTCTAGATTAGTAGCTTATGAGAAATCGTTTAAGTTTAAAATATTTTGTACTATTGACATTGTATAGAAATTCTGATGAATAGCTATGAAAATTCAAGCACTTACTTTGGGAAAACAAAACAAAATAGCAATACTTTATCTTAGACGCTCAAAGCAATCAACGTGCACTTTCAAGTAGACACTCCACTACTGTTGTTGTACAACTACCTGGGGTCGCTGCGCTCTCACTCTACCCCCCCCCCCCCCGAACCTCTATGTGCGCAATCTCTCTGACCGCGCCATCTCTCCTGGCTTTACCTTATGTCATTAAATGGATTTCTAGCATTTCTTGGTAATCGGTAGCTTTCATACGGCCTCAGGGAAAAGTCAGGTTAAGTTTACCACCATAGCCGAAGCCTTCTCACGTCATTAATGAGCCTCCATCTTGCTTTCTTTTGGAGAACATTTCCTTTCCTCATGTCATGCCAATAGAAGGCAAGACCGTCTGGGCCATCTAAATTATTTTTTTCTCATCTGAGAATATAACACGATGCCACTGGTCCTTCCAGGTTTGATGATATTTGGCCCAATCGACTCTTCTTTGCTTGTGGATAGCTCTCAACATGGGCTGCTGTTTCTTTTTTTATATCGCAAGTTGCTTGTACGTTTTAAAATACGTGACAGGGTTGATTGTGTCACAAATATGTTATCCTCTTTGTCCAATTGTCTTAGAGCAATACCAACTCGTGAAAGACGACGCACACCATCTCTTTCCTGCCTGGAAGTCATTTTTCTGCATGTACATCTCCTTTTCTTATATCCATACGCATTGCTCTGATTCACAAAATTGTCTATTACTGTTTTAGATCTTTTGATTAGCTTATATATTTGTCTACGAGAAAGACCTTGTTCCTTAAAAGCTGTTATCTGGCCTTTTTTGAACTCTGATAGCTGGGTTCCCTTTCCCATTGCAATACTGCAGGAAAAATAGAAAATACAACCTTCTGAAGTATGCATACAGTTCGACTGGCATAGAACAGGTATTTGACAACTTCTTGACGACATAAACCTGCTGACCTGTAGCAGCTTGAATGTCGGGAGTTCCTATAAACACTGATTGGGGTGGTGGCTTTATTTCAGCGGGACACTTTCCCCCCCTTTTTTTTTTACATTTCCTTTTTTTTCCTGCCGAGGTGGGCCAGGGAGTGAGTTACTCCTTGTAAATATGTATTTGTATGTTGAAATTCTTAATATATTTGTTTCATTCTCATTGGTTTGTTTCGTGTCCAGTTACAGCACATAATCACCGTGGCTTTATTTTGGTGGGACACACCTTAATGTCAAAACTAGGTGTTTGTATTGGACATTTTAGAGTTTAGTACAATTTTAGCATGAAGGCAACTGCTGAAGCATAATTTTTTTAATCATAAATTGAAAGAAGACTTAATTTCCAGTCGAATGGCTATGTACGTTTCTTCTGGGTCAAATTGGTGATTTAAATGTATGAAGTGTCCATTTTTATATTTCTGGCCGACTACACATCTTTCAAGACGAAAATCGATATACACAATAGTACGTATATCTCTTTAATTGTTAGTTAGAACTTTGTCAGTTTTTGTTTGAGTCGAGCAGCTTCCTTTTTATGCATCATTCTATGCTAGACCACTTTATTTCGCCTTCGTCATGGTCATTTTTAAACAACTTTTGCCAATTACATTGTTGAGACCTTGGTAAAGCTCATTTACAAATTATACGTTCGATTTGTGCTAAATTGCAATAGGTTTGACAGTTTCATTTGTTCATTATCAGACTTAGAAATTTCCACTAAACAGTGGGTTTCCTCGACCTATAAAAGTACTTTCGAGAGTTCTTATCCATGTCTCTTGTCCAGGACAACAACATCATTTAACTTATAAACCTTCAACGAGTCTTGAATAGAATTTTTCTAAGTCGTTCTAGGTCTGCTCCTCCTTCGTCTCCCTTTCAAGCTCTATTCTAAAAAGGAAATTTGGAAAGCTCTCTTATTTCATTCTGCGAACATGTCCATACCATCTAAGCTTACTATGTTCTATTGTATGTACAACATCTTGTTTGACTTGCATGATTTCACGTATTCTTGAATTTTTAACATTTTCCAGCCTTGATATTCTTGCGGATCTTCCCCAGAAATCCACTTCGGCAGAGAGGTTTTTTTTTCAGGGAGAGATTTAAGATTGAAAGTTTGTTGAAAGTTTAATATATATATTTTGTGCAACCGCACTATGTTCTTCGTGTTTAATTATAATTCTAGCAACTAAATAAACAATTATATGAAGAATAAAATGATGACCAGCGAATTTTTAGACCGCAAATCCTTTTTTTTTATTACCAAGACAACAAATTTATAAAGTTTCATTGTTATTAAAAATTAATGTTGTTACATTGGATTCGCTCTTGTACATGTTTTTTTAGTATAATTAATTGCTTCTAAATCTACAGTTACGTTTGAAGATAATTTACTGGAGGTCAAAGGAGGATTTTTACTGGACAATTATTATGCTATTTATTGTTAGAAAAAATTAAATTTCTAACCTGTATTACTTATTCATCTCTAGCTGTTTCAAGTATAACTCATTTCCTGCTATAGGATTTTCAGACAGAAATATTTGCCACTTCGATGTCTTGACTATAGCCAGTGAATTTTGTATGAAAAACTGAGTGCATGCATCGGTTAAATCTTTCTCTTCATGTAAAAGTGATAAAGTGAGAATGTCGCAGAAGTTGTCAACAGAGATATTTTTCAGCATGTTATTCATGCATGCTTTTTTCAGCTCGTGAACCTGATATTTGTCTGCAACTGGGTACAGTTTCTCAGCATTCTCTGGCGTAATAGCTTCCGTATTTCCAGTGTACAAATATTCGAGGAAGCTGAAGAAAGTAATATGATCAACATCTTGAATGTCTACAACACCACTATTATTTTCTTTTGTGTCATGCGTCATCATAGCCATGAAGACTGGGGAACGTGCTGCTAATACGCATCTGTGGGATTTAAATTCTTGGTCTTCCACTTTGAGAACAACATCGCTAAGGTTCCCATTTTGGAAAATATCTTTAAAATCTTCCTGCAGCTTCTTGAGTCCTAGCACAAACAAAGAAAAAAAAATCATAGAATAAATGAAAAATGAAAATAATTTTATTCTTAATTAAAGAAATGCTTCCTGATTGTGTTTTATTATGATTTTATCACAATATTGTAAATGATGCTTAAGTAACACATACAAATCATACATCGATGCAAAACATTTCGACTAAAGTGATGGCATTACAGTTGAAAAACAGCTGGATGAAACAAATTTTACTTTAGCTTTCCGTGACGACAAGTTTACAATCTTTTTCATTAAGGAAGAGATATGTCCGATCCATTAGCACCTTGAGATATGTCCGACATTGATACATCTTAGGCTTCAGGCATTGTAGCACAAACAAAATAAGTAAGAATAGATGACGAAACAACCTGCTACTGGGTGCATTTTGTAATTCGTGTGGTGAACAGATAATTTATAAAACTTTCTTGATTTTTGACAAGACTGCATTGGCATTACCTTGTTAATTTACAAGTGCCTTTTTAGGCACAGATGTCATATACGCACCACATTGGCGAGATTATTTTCGACCGCCAATTTGGCGAAAACTTTGTCTTTGAATATTAGTCACAAATAGCATGCAATAATAACAAGCGATTTTTTATTTCGATATAAAAATGAAATAACGTTATATTCAAAACGTTATAAAGTTATATTCAAAACGCTATAACATTATATTCAAAACATTATAACGTTAATATTATAACGTTAATGTTATAACGTTAGTGTTATAACGTTAATATAGATTCTAACGTTAAAATTCAAAAGTAAAGTTTTCGCCAAATTGGCGGCCGAAAACAATCACGCCAATGTGGTGCGTATATGACATCTGTGCCCCTTTTTATTGTAAAGAGTTAAAATAAAAGTACTGTAAAATGTTTAAACGACACACATTTTATCATGCTATTAAGTATTAAAATTCTCACTGTAAGACCAAACGTAAGTAAATACTTTAGTAAAACCAGAAGACAGGTATGTAGGGCTTGTTGGGATTCATTACACATGCTAATGGAAGCAAGTAGGGACACAGTCTAAGTTATTCAAGATAAGAATATTTTTTTTACGCATAATAATCTATAAATATATAATTGTGAACAATGATTATGAAAACAAGTAACAATGTTTCAGTAAAAATAACTGAATGACGGAAATTATTTAAGACTTCATAAATATTTTATGTGGTTGATCCCTCCTTAATAATCCTAATTTATAAATTTACTGTTGCAGGGATTTTTTTAATCATATATTACTATACCAATTCCTTCTTTACTTAATAATGTATCTCCACAGTGTAAATACACTGCTCAAAACAATTAGGGGAGCACATGGTTTTAACGAAATTACACAAATACTTAAGCCAATAAGTAACTTAAATTAAAACATCCACAATTTAAAGCATAGCAGAAAACAGAAAAATAAAACAGTGCAAATCATATGCGAATCAAAGTTCATGACGTCAAAAACCAGAAAAAGGAGATAAGTGCAGAAATCGGGATTTCGCAGAAATGTCTGTTTCACTGTCTCAGTTGCGAGATTCAATTGCTCAGCTTTTGCTTTGAGAAAGGGGGATTTGAAAATGTCACAACACCGTGATTTACCGGAATCCATGGCTTGGCGTATTAGAGAGAGACTTGAATCCGGGCAAACACAACGAAGTGTAGCGGACGCTGTAGGAGTTGCAAGAAATGTCCTTACAAGGCTGTGGAATCGATTCCAAGAAACAGGAAATGTTAGATGTTGACCAGGGCAAGGTTGCGCACGTGCACCACAACAACTGATGATCGATATATCCTGTTAACAGCTCGTCGAGACAGAAACAGGGATGCTACTCAGCTGCAAAGACAGGAGCTCTTGGCAACACGACGAAGAGTGTCCAGCCAAACAGTGCAAAATATGCTTCATCAGGGTGGTATCTACGCACTTAGGCCAATGGTCTGTATTCCGTTGACCTCAAGCCACCGTGCGACCCGAAGAAGGTGGGCTGCTGAACATCAAGAATGAAGGCAACGGATTGAAGTCAAATGCTGTTTACAGACGAGGGAGTGTGGCACTCGACGTGTTTTGGTATGGAGGGACAGGAGCACTTGAAATAACCCCACATTCGTTCGTGAAAGATCACATTACAGACAAGGTGGGTTGATGGTATGGGCTGGAATCAGCATAGGTGGATGTCAGGACCTGCATATCATTTGGAATTTCACTTTGACGGCCCAAAAGTATGCAGACGAGATACTGGGACCTCATGTCGTACCTTACGCTTCATCCATGGTGATTCCTTTGTTTTCATGCATGATAATGCTAGACCAGATACAGCTCGTCTGGTAGAGAACATGGTTGAAGCTGAAACAATTCAGCTTATTCAATGGCCAGTATACTTTCCTGACCTGAATCCGATCAAGCATGTTTGGACACACTCGGACGACGCATTGCAAACAGACGACCCAACGAACACAGAACTTGCGGGCCACTGATGGCTACGTTAGCTTTGGCACAAACTGTCATATGGAGGGCCGCTATCATTGGCCGTAATGGCAACTTAAAAAAACTGTCACGCCGGCCACAATCAGCCCGCAACAGATTTGGGCAGAAATACAATAAGATCCCCATAATTAGGCCACTAACGGTTAATCATAAATGATAGATAGCCTAAAACTGACCACAATTATACTTTAAATGGCAATTATTAAGGGAAACTAGCCATAGCTAGGCCATTAAAAATCATAATGAATAAAAGCTAGCCAGAAACTTGCAGTAGCAACGCCATTTGTGATTTTCAAGAATTAAATTCAGCCCAAAACTGCCCACAAAAGTGCCTTTTATGGGTATTATAAATGTGAGCTAGCCAAAACCCAGCCACTGTCGCCCAATAAAGATTATTTAAGCATAAATCAAAATTTATTCTATAAAAGAAAATATTTTTTAGGAGTTTATCTAAATGATAAAGGGTTTTTGCGTGAAACAAAGTACTAATAATCATTTATGTACACTTTTCAAGAAAATTATAAATTCAATTACCTTGATTTTTTTTTCAAAAATTTGAGAAATACAATGTTTGACATAGGGAATTAATTTGTTTATTTTTTCAATTATATATATGCTTAAAATTTATATCCAATGCCATTTTTAAATAATCATATTTCATATAAATTTTAAAAGTATATAATTTAAAAAAATAATTAATTCACTATGTCAAGTATTTGTGTTTTGGAAAAAAACAAGGTAATTGGAACTTATAGTTTTCTTGAAAAGTGTACCTAAATGATTATTAATTAGCACGTATTTTCACGCAAAAACACTTTATAATTTAAATAAATTTCTAAAAAGAATTTTTTTAACAGAATAAAATTTGAATTGGTGCTTAAATAATCTTTTATGTGTATGTATGTCTAATGTTAGTTTTTTTCTTTCTTTTGTTTCACAATGATTTTAAAATAAATTATTGTTAAGTATGTTACCAGTATAAGATGTCCATTCATTAAATCATTATTGATAATCAAAAACATTTTTGCATCATTTTAAATTTATGAATATTAATTTTCATCCAAGTAATAAAATAAATAAATAAAAGAAAATTGCAATACATTTTTATTTTATATAATCCATGAATGACCAGTTTTTTTTATTATTATTTATCTTTTAAAGTTTAATAGCCAAATAGTAAAATAATAATATTAATAATAATAATCTAACCTTTTCACATGAAAATTCAGTAATTTGAAATTGTCTTTCAATTTTTAATGTTTTTTCCTTATTCTAGTTTTTCTAAATTGTATTAAAATTTACAATTTTCTTTGAGAACAATTATTTTCCACACTCAGAAAAAGAGAGGAAAAAAACTTCTTTAAAAATTATTATGCTAAAATAATTATTTTAAGTAAATTACAGTTTATTATATATTGTAGTTTATTATTATAGTTTATTTTTATAGATTATTTTTATAGTTTATTATTATATATTATTTTTAAATCATATGCATTATCGGAAAATACTATTTAATAGATTTAAAAAGCGTTAAAGAATAAAAGTTTGATGGAAAATTAAATCTCAATATTTTCTATTTTAAGGTGGTTCTCAAATTGCCGGCTCAACAACATGAAACTTTCTGACACATCTTAAAACGTAAAGTAATAAAATTGGCATGCCTGACTGTTGAAGTGATTTGAAATCGAAATGAGTTTTCCATTTTCTGATAAATAAATTGCTTATCGAGTTATAAGGATTCTTGACGACAAGTTTATTCCCTTTCTCGAGCAGCCGCTTTGAGAATTCGGTTCAAAACGCCGACTTTGACAGTATTTTACGAAATATCTTCTGCCTTTAACAAAAAATAAAAAACGTCTTTCAATTACATAGTTTCTGAATGACAACACCTGTACGTTTTTTTGTAATTCTAAAGAAAAATTAATTCAGAAATGGGTCAGGATTTGAGAACGTCCTTAAGCAATAAAGTAGAGTATCAGTGAATATCATGAAATAAGTAATTGTAAAATAAATATCATTCTACATTTTGAAAAGAAAAGTACTTTAAAAATTTCGTGCGGTTTTATAAAAAATAATTCTATCGTGAATCAAATGATGCAAAAAAGATTATCACAACATATATATTTAATGAATAGACAAACTGATAAAACCTTACCAATGTTTAAAGAAATTACTGGATCGCTGCTCTCATACAAGATATAAACAAGCAACATCTCTTAAGCGCTCACTCTAACTAAATGAGAATGACTATTCAGAAAGCCAGATTTGAGCCTCGGGCGTGTGTGTTCCGAGAATTTTCGACCTCCCCTATCTTGACCTTGATGTGTCCCCTCCAATGTGTCTTTCAACCGAAACTCTTTACCAACACATGCAAGCCTTTTTCAAAAGGGCGGGGGGGGGGGGGGAGACATATTATTTTAATGTATTTTATAAAGCGATGCCTTATAAAATAAATCACTTTGTCTTTTTGTCTTGCTTTCAATTATATACGTAATTTTTCTTTAAAATATTTAATTTTAATCATCTGTAAAAAAAAAAAAAAAAAATACTTTTTTAAACAAATTTCATACGATATTAAAAATTAGTTACAACACCGAACTGTAAATGGGAATTATATATTAGTAGTATTTTGTTTAGGTCTGAATTTGTTTAAAATTTTAAGGATATTCATTTTTATTCCAGTGTGTTCATAAGAAAATTCAATGTATTAACCCTTTCCGGCACAGACAAATTCTGTTCGTAAAAGGCGAAATTAATAACTGACACCGGAATTTACAAACGACTTTTTTAGAAAATAAGAAATCTTTATATTAAGCTTTCATTGTAGAAGCAAAATTTTATTAAAATATTCTTGATGTGGAATGCAAGTTTGGAATTAAAATTAGGTGTGCCCGGAATGGGACCACTGTGCTGGAAAGGGTTCAGGCTGTTCTCAAATCAAAATCACCTAGTTTCGGACACATTTCTGAATTCCGTTTTGTTCGAAAATGCCTGAAATTGGCAGGTGTTCTTATTCAGAATCTGTGTAATCGAACGGAGTTTTCTATTTTTTAGTAATGACGAAAGATCTTTCAGAGAATATTGTCAAATGTGACGTTTTGAACCAAATTTCCGGCACGACAGTGCGGAAAAAGAGAAAAACCTGTTGTCACGTAACAAAAATCGCTTAAAACGCAATAAATTATTTATCGAAAATGAAAAACGCCGTTTGATTCCAAATCACTTCTACAGTGACCCCTGTCAATTTTATGACTTTACTTTTAAAAATGAATCAGATGAGTGTCGGGAAGTTTCGCGTTTGTTGAGTAGGGAATTTGAGAACAGCCTGAGACATACTTTACAAACAAGTTAATTTTATTTGTAATTTACAAAAATAGGTAAAGGCAAAGAGAAAGAAAAGTTTTCAAAGATATATTTTAGTGCATAAAATCGAAATTATTATTATTATTATTATTATTATTATTATTATTATTATTATTATTTTAATACTTTCATCTAATTAAACAATGTGCTTTAAACAATGAAAATTATTTTGATTTTTTTTTATCTCTTATAATCAAAATATCAGCTACTTAGCACTGGCCTTCTACTTTCTATATTATGAAAGACTTTTATATGCTGGCTGGAAACTTAACTTACTCGCTCCATACTTAATATGCTTTCATAGAAAAACAAATTTTTAATAACGAAAATTATGTTGAAAAAGTGAAGAAAAAAGATTTCTCTATATCTTATAATCAACATTATATCAAGTAGACAACGCTGGCCTTCTGTTTTCTAGGTGATGACAGGCTTTTACTTACTGGCCAGAAATTTAACTTTAGTGGCTTCTGAGCGCGGAAAATGCAGTAGTTTTCTCCGCGCTCGCCCGTTATCCGTTAATCGACTGCTACCGGATGTAGCGGCGCATCAGTTAATATACAACGGTGGCTGGATACAAATTGCCGCAAAAATATTTGGCCATAATGTTTACGTCAAGCGGCCACATATGACGTGCTTCTTGGGGAAGGCTTTCTTTTATTGTCTGGGACAAGGAGATTGCAATTCTTTAAGAGTGGGACAGTATTCCTCAAAGTCTTATCGAAAACCTTATTGCATCCATTGGAAACAGGTGTGCAGCTGTTTTAGCTGTTCTAGGGGACCACACGCCGTATTAAACAACTTGCATCATTGCTAAACAATACTTTTTTTGTCATTTACCTGTAACCAAAATTGTTGCCCTAAACCATCTTTCCATGTTCTTTCCATCCTTTCAAAGAATTAAAGCTCCCTTACAATTTTTTTGCGTCTTTTTTTCTGTATTGCGCATTGATACACGTGTACTTTCCATTTTATACCCATGCATGACTGTCTTCCACGGTTCTCTTCTCTTCTTTGCTTGCTCCCCTAATTTTTTTGAGCCGTGTATATATCATCATTCATCACATATATCATTATGGTAACAGAACAAAAAGGAATGCTTAGCGATTGTGGTGGCCAAAAGTCGATTTTTGGAAATTGAATGCTTTTAAAAATAAATAGCATATGATAACAGAATTGTAACGGGACATATGCATTTTCATTTCGCAGTTCGAGGAACCATTTGTATGTACAGAAAGTTTAAAGTTGCTCATTTTTTGAGATAAAAGTAACTTCATATGGCATTGTTTTTCGAAACTGACCTTCCTAAATTATTATATTCTTTATTCAAGTTAAAGTTTGGACTGAAGGACCACGGATAGATATGAAGGTGGTAATGGTGAATCTTTTTAAAGTAATGTCACAAAAAATGTAATTACATTTATCAATACAGATGTTGTAATGAAAGATCATTTTTCTGTTCTTTTTTCAATTCCTACTATTAGCTCACATTCTCTATATATTTATATATCTTGTTCAAATTTTCAATCGTTAATAAAATATTTTCTATTCATCCACTCAAGTTCAAATAATTTTTTTAAAACTTGTACTGGATGACATTTGATGTTAATACAGTTTTTTCTAATATTAATTCATTAATTAAATTAAATTAATTAATTTTAATTTTATATTTCATTTCTGCTCAAAAGTATAGACTCACTCCATATTTATAGTGTCACCTTCACACGTAAAAAGATAATGGGGCTGTTCACGGACAAAGATCAGGCGGCTCGTGGGCGAAGGAGACTATAAATGTGGAGTGAGTCTATACTTTTGAACAGAAATGAAGTATAAAACTAAAATTAAATAATAAAATGTAATTAATTAATTAATATTTGAAAAAAAAACTGTATTATCGTTAACTGTAACATCGCTATGGCACTTTATTGTGAAGTTTGGTAATTTTTGAAATTCAATATTTGAAAAACGGCATAATCATTAGATTTTAAATTTATATCAAGAAAAATAAAATTTTTTTAACTTTCTAACGCAGTTTGTCTAACAATTTTGTGAGAAATACTTTTCGAGCTATTAATTTTTGGTATTTTAGCTATTTATTTTTTATTTAATTTTTAATACATTTCAAAAATTTCTCTTATGTAAGATATTTAGCAGGATATAAATTTAGGAATAAATACCGTCAATGGCGAAGCGTGTAGATCGCTGAAAAAAATTTATATTTGACCTAAGTAGGAATTGACTTAAAAAAAACGTTTTTATTTTACTTGTTAGACACATATTTCTTTAAACTCGAGTGTAATAGTTTAATTCTTGGCATTTCCCGGTACTTTTGCATACGTCCATGCAAATATTACAGTTACTACTTTCTGCTTTCGTTAAAATAAACTACCGGAATGCTTCGTTTTTTAATATTGAGTTAAATTAACGTAGTAATGAAAATTATTGTTCCTTAACCGCATATTTCTTTGTCATTTAAATTGTTGATATTTTATTTTAGGGTCTTCAGAAAATAATATAATGAATCGGTAGTTGTTGTGTCACATCATGCAGCTGCAAAATTAGCAAAAAGCTGAAACATTTAAAATATTATCCTTTAACTTACGATTGACGTTCAGATAAAGAAATGAAAGCAATAAAACATAAATGTTTTATTGTTTGAACCATTTGTGTGCACAGCAAGTTTAAAGTTGATCATTTTTTGAGGTAAAAGTAAATTCACCTAGTGTTGGTTTTTGGTGTGTGAACTTTATAGGTTATTATATTCTTTATTCAAGTTAAAGTTTGGATTGAAGGACCATGGATAGATATATGGAGGAGTCAAGTGTGAATCTTTTTAAAGTTAATGTCACAAAAAATGTAACTATATTTATCAATACGGATTGTTGTAATGAAAGATCATTTTTCTGTTCCTTCTTAGACAAATTTCTTTAAACTCGAGTGTAATAGTTGTAATTCTTGGCATTTCCCGGTACTTTTGCATACGTCCATGCAAACATCATAGTTTCCGCTTTATGCTTTCATTAAAATAAACTCTCGGAACGCTTCTTTTTAGGTGCGTTCGTAATTATATAAATACGTAGCACCTATAGTCGTCGTCTGGCGCGTCCGTCTGTCCACCTGTTCGTCTATCCGCATATAACCGCGTAAAAACTACCCAACCGAAAGGTTTGAAATTTAATATATATAACCATTAAAGAATTTTGTCGAGTCATTTCAAATTTCATGAAAATCGAATCAAAACTTAAAAAGATATTCATAAAAGTTTTCTTTATTCTATTAAATCCTATCATACGTATAATCTATGTAGTAAAAGCACATGTCATGTGACTGTGGAAAAGAATTAGGGGCTAACCACATATTTTTCCATATGTCAAGCGGCCATTTTTATTAAAAATTATTTTTTAAAATTAAATTGCATAAAAGATGCATTTTTAGAAAAATCGTTCAATAAAAATTATTTGCTTGAGAGATGAATTACATTAAAAAATGTATAGACACTGAGATAACTTCAGTGAAAATTAGGCTAATAGCCTAATATCTTAATCCATTAAAGTAAGGTTTATTCATTGTGAGTCATAGGAATATTAAACCATGGAGGTAAACATTCGCAAAGCAAGATGTCCATGGTGAATTATACTGCGCTGTCTGGTGTCGAAAAAAAATCGCATCTGTAAACATGGCATACGTAATAATAAAAAAAGGCATTCCTCATTTAGCTCATAGCAGACGATATAATTTATTTCACTGAAATAATAACGATGATTTTTTTTACATTGTAAAACTAGTTATGGGCAATTCCACATAACATGGGAACTATAGTGTAAAAAATAAAAATAAGCAAAACAACTCAACTCCACTTTGTAAATGTTGTATATTGATTGAAGTTTATAAATTAGAATTTGGCAACACCTTGTTAACTATTTTCTTTCCATGTGAAGACTTGTCCTAAGAGACATGTTCTCTGGTGAATTGTATGAGCTTTGAATCAATTTTAAAGGAATGTATTTTTATAGAATGTAGCATGTTTCTATTAAATAATTACATTTTTGGTAAAGATTTCTCTTATAAGACAAATGTAAAAGTATTAATTTATAATTTGAAATTAAAATAAATAAGGGAGGTCAACTTTTATAATCAATAAACTATATGTAATGTGAGTCACAAAAAGTTCATTTTTTAAATATTTATAACTTTTTATAGCTATAATTTTTTTTAAAATACAGTTTCTCCTATTTATTTATATCTCTAACAAGAATTAATAGACTATTTTTATAGTTTTGAAATAATTTATTTTAAAATAGACATTTTCTTTTGTAATGTGAGTCACATGTGACATGAGTCACAGCTACTGTTGCATGATAACTTGCCTCAAGCGATTCAAGATGAGCTGAAAAATGAAGAAAGGGAACTCTCAAGAAAAAGAGTGGCTAAATTTCAATTTCTTAAAAAAGAAAAGCAATTACGGTAAAAAAATATGGAATCATCTAAAAATATATATAAAAATAAGAGTACACTAGGAAAGGTGACTTCAAAGCAAAGTGATGTTTGCCCAACTCTCCTCGTCATAGAGAAGTAGTTGTGAGAAAGTTATTTAGCAGTGAATGCAACATGAATTTGGATAGAAGTTTTAAGTGTCTAGAAAATTGATCACAAGGAAATCTCTTATGCCAAGATACTTCAAATAAAATTGAAGAATTTTATGCAAAGGATATTAGTAGACTAGCTCCTGGTAGGAAATATGTAGTTACAATATGGGAAAATAGAAGAAAACTTAAAAAGCAAGCTCGACATCTCGTCTACTCCATAAGAGAAATTTATGAGCTGTTCAAAATTGATCATCCATCAGCGGTAGTTGGAAAAAGTAAATTTTTTGCTATGCTTCCAAAGCATGTACTTTTAAGCAACAAACTACCTCATAATGTTTGTTTGTGTCTATATCATGAGAATTTTATCAATGCTGTAATTACTTTGCATCAGTATAATGACGAGGTTCCGGTTTACTCATATTCTTTCCTGAAGAAATTTTTTGCTATGCTTCCAAAGCATGTACTTTTAAGCAACAAACTACCTCATAATGTTTGTTTGTGTCTATATCATGAGAATTTTATCAATGCTGTAATTACTTTGCATCAGTATAATGACGAGGTTCCGGTTTACTCATATTCTTTCCCTGAAGAAATTATTTGCAAGCCTCCATCTCGAAATTGTTTGTTTAATGAATGCCAAACTTGCAGCAATGCTCAAGGTTTTCAGAAAGTATGTCTCTTGCCAGATGTGGATGAAGCAAATGTTAAATGGAAATATTGGAAGAAAGATCAAAATAATGAATTATAGAAGGTAGAAAGCACTGGATCTTATTCAGATTTACACTTGTATGTAGCAAATCTTGTTCCACAATTTTTGGAACATTGATATGTCAAACGGCAGCAAGCCAACGTCTATAAAAATATGCATCAATTGGATGCATCAATTACTCAGATGAATATCCTGGAGATTTATGCATGATTCAAGTTGATTTCTCTGAAAATTATACTTGTTCCTTCCAAGATGAAGTTCAGAGTGCACATTGGCAACAACATCAAGTAAGTATTTTTACTGCAGCACTCTATTATTCTGGATCCCTTCATCCTGTAGCATTAGTCTCAGACTTTTTGAATCATTCAAAAGAAGCAGTAATTTGCTACATTGCAAATTTATTAGATATCCCATGTAATATACAACAAGTAGAAATCTGGTCAGATGGTCCTTAGTCACAATTTAATAACAGATTTGTTGCTGCATCATTAAATGTTTGGAGGAAAAATATTCCAGAAATGTCATATGTAACTATTTTGCAACATCACATGGGAAGGGTCCAGTTGATGGGATTGGAGGAAGTTTAAAAATACAAGTGTTTGATCAAGTAAAAAACGTAAATGTTCGGTAGTTAATGCTGCAGATTTTGTCAAAGCTTCTCAAGTAGCTGGAACCAATATTGGTACTCAGGAAATTACTGAAGAGTATATTAAATAAAAAAATTCGGCTCTTGATATGCAAAAAGTTTGGGATAATGCACCATTATTGCCAGGTATAAAAAAATACCATTGAATTAAAGTTGAAAATAAGAAACCTAAAGGATATTTGATATCTTCTGATAGCAAAATAGCTCTTCAACCATTATCTGATATTATATGTGACGATTGGTATGAAATTGAATATGACTGTGTATTGTACCCAGGAAAAATTACCAAACGCATCAATAAAGAGTTTGAAATAACTACAATGATACCTAAAGGTAACCACTGGAAATGGCCTAAAAATGAAGACAAAATATTTTATCCTCGATCGAAGTTGATTCAAAAATTAAAACCTCCAATTGCTGTAAATTCTAGACGGTTTTTTAAATTTGTATCATGATTCTAACAATAAAACCCTTGTTGTTTAATCTAAAATATGTTATGTGTAATTTTTATTAGTTTTATTTACATTTTAAATTATTAATTTTAATTAAATAATTTATTAATTTGTTAAAATATGTAATTAGACATAACTATTTCTTTTAATTGAGTAATATTTTATTAAATTCTACAAAATTAAATGTTTTTAATTCTGTATTTCATTTTACATTAATGGCTAAAGAAGGAAAAGTAATGTGAGTCACAATACGTTGTAATGTGAGTCACATTCAAAATATTGATTGATATAATTAATTACGATTAAAACAATGTTATTTTTATGTCTATCATAACTTGAAAGTGTGTTTTATTCTATGAAATACTTCTTTTTTACTGTGATGTGATAAACAAGGAAAAATTCTAGCTCTTCATTAAACCATAAAACTTGACTCCCTTTTTTTTGTAATGTGAGTCACAGTACCAAATTAGGCTCTGTATGCCATTTCTTCATTTAAAAATTCATTAGATTGATATTGTTAGTTTCTTACTGTGCCTCTGATGTCTATGAAGAACTTTTTCAAAACCAAATGTAATATATTTTTTTATGTATATAGTATTTACTTCTTCAAAAATATGTCTAATGGTAATGTGAGTCACATGGAATTGCCCTTATGGCACGAAACGAACGCACCCCATTTGTCACGTTTAACGTACAATTAAATTAATGTAGTAATGAAAATTATTGTTTCTTATCTGCATATTTCTTTGTCATAAAGTTGATGATCTTTTGAGGTAAAAGTAAATTCACTTGGTGTTGGTGTTCGATGTGTGAATTTTCTAAGTTATTATATTCTTTATTCAATTTAAAGTTTGGAGTGAAGGGCCATGAATAGATATGAAGGAGTTAAGTGTGAATTTTTTTAAAGTAATGTCGCAAAAAATTTTAACTATATTTATCATTACGGGTTGTTGTAATGAAAGATGATTTTTCTGTTCCTGTTTTAGACCCATTTCTTTAAACTCGAGTGTAATAATTGTAATTCGTGGCATTTCCCGGTACTTTTGCATACTACTTTTGGTACTTCAAATGGTCCATGCAACATTATAGTTACTGCTTTCGGCTTTCGCTAAAATAAACTACCGGAATGCTTCATTTTTTAATATTGAGTTAAAATAACATAGTAATGAAAATTATTGTTCCTTAACTGCATATTTCTTTGTCATTTAAATTGTTGATATTTCATTTTAGGGTCTTCAGAACTGAATATAATGACTCGGCATATGTTGTGTCACATCATGCAACTGCAAAATTTACAAAAAGCTGAAACACTCAAAAGATTATCTTTTAACTTACGATTGCCATTCTGATAAACAAATGAAAGCTATAAAACATTACTATAAACTATAAAACATGCTTCATTGTTTGAACCATTTGTTTGCACAGCAAGTTTAAAGTTTATGATCTTTTGAGGTAAAAGTAAATTCACTTGGTGTTCGGTGTGTGAATTTTCTAAGTTATAATATTCTTTATTCAATTTAAAGTTTGGAGTGAAGGACCATGATTAGATATGAAGAAGTTAAGTGTAAATTTTTTTTAAAGTAATGGCACAAAAATTTAACTATATTTATCAATACGAGTTGTTGTCATGAAAGATCATTTTTCTGTTACTGTTTTAGACACATTTCTTTAAACTCGAGTGTAATCGTGCTATTTCTAGGTATTTCCCGATTCTTTTTCATACACCATGCAAACATTATAGTTTCTACTTTATGCATTCGTTAGAACAAATTCCCGAAATGCTGTTACGGAAAATGGAGTTAAATTAACAAAGTAATACAAATTATCGTTTCTTACCGTATATTTTTTTCTCATTTAAATCGGTGATATTTTATTTTAGGGTCTTCAGAAGTCAAGGTATTGACTAGGCACATGTTGGTTAACATCATGCAGCTGCAAAATTAATGAAAAGTCGGAATATTTTGAAAATTGTCATATATATCTAACTGTAACTTGTATTCATCCTTTCGACTAATCAACTTGTAAATCGCGTTCTAGCATGCTCACATTATTCTATTAGTTTTATATCTTTAATAAACGCTGTGTTTGTGAGCTCCTTGAAATTATTACAAATATAATATGGCGCAGCCGGTATTGATTCATTTAATTTAAATTCCTAACTGTTTATTTTTTTTTGTTTCCTGTTATCCTGTTCATGAAACGAGAAAATGGCTACATCGGGATTAATACCTCCGAATCCACTTTCTAAGGATGGTAATGTTTCAGAAAATTTCATGAAATGGAATCAAAAATTTTAATTATATATGTTGGCGAGCGAATGTAATAAAAACCACAGGAAGTTCAAGTTGCTATACTATTGCATGTTATCGGAACCGATGCGTTAGAAGTTTATAATACATTTGATATTTCTGAAGATGACAAGAAAGATGTTGTTAAAATAATGAAAAAAATTGAAGATTTTTGTATTCCAAAGTCTAATGATTCTATTGATAGACATTTATTTTTTAGTCGTACACAACATTCGGATGAAACGTTTGACGAGTTCTTAAACTTAATTAAAGAAATTGTGCAGTACCTGTAATTTTGGTGAACCTAAGGATAGTTTAATTCGTGACAGAATAATAAGTGGTGTAAAAAATCAGCAGATGAAGAATAGATTGTTACGTGAATCTGATCTCAATATTGAAAAATGTGTTAAGATGTGCAAAACACAAGAAATTGCTGAAATTCAAATGAAAACGCTGAATGAAGAAAAAGTCGTTGAAGCAGTTAAAATAAAATCAAAAGTAGTGCATTCAAGAAACGGGAATAAAAATGAAGACGAAATAAAAAAGAATCGTGCTCTTGAAAATGAAAGTTATCGTAAATATCAAGCTGAAAAATGTGGAAAATGCGGTAAGTCTCATTTAAAAAATTTTTGTCCGTCTTATAATAAAAAATGCTTTATATGCAAAAAGCTTAATCATTTTACCAATATGTGTAGATTTGAAAAGAAAGTTAGTGTTTTGAGAAGTTGTGATAATAATGAATCAATGAGTGTTCCAGGATCACAAAATGATGATTCAAATGAATATGTGTTAGGAGCTATAAAAAATAGTGACAGTAAAAATAAACAAGTCTGATTTGTGAAACTTAACCCATTTTCAGCCAAAGGTGCGTAAACGCACCATTTCAATAAATATATTTTTATTAACACTGTGACGTATATTTTTCACTAATTTTATTTTTCTGCTTTTTTTAAGGGTTCTGGAGACATCTATAAAATATTAGTAATTCAATTGAAGTAATCACTTTCTGTTGAGAAATTTTCAAAATACGCTAGTTTTTTACTTGAAACGGTTATTGGCAAATTCGACTTTTTGAAAATGTATAATTATTCCACTTGAGATTAATCATATGTTTTTATAATGGAGTAAAGTTGCAAGATCTGTAAATAAAATAAAAATAAAACAAATGCCATAAGAAAACCTAAATTTTTTTTATTTAAATTTAATGGTAAATTATTAATGGTAAATTAATAATGGTAAAGTCAAATTAAACAAAATATTTTTTTTCATGCACGAAACTTTTTTGGTGTCTTAATGAATGTAATTTAAGCAAATTTCAATGCAAATAATACCACATTTTATAAAATTTCTATGCTTGGCCTAAAATGGGTTAAGATAAATGTTTCTAAGTATTTATTTGTAAAATTAGATACAGGTGCTCAATGTAATGTATTGCGGAAACTTTAAACGAAGATAGAAAAAAAGTCACTGGAGTTATTTTTGAAGTAAAGTTAAAACAATTCACATTAAACTCAATAGAAACATAAAATTCCGAGGGAAGTTGAATCCGGTTCTAGAATATATCAGACATCTGTTTCATTTAATTACTTTATACTGCCCTTATAATATGCGTTGATTTGATAATGCCACCTTCTGTCCATCGTGTTACTGTTTGTGTATCAATGTGTTCAATAAATAGTCTAAATACACAATAAATTAAAAAAATTATCTTTGTGAAGATTTCAATAGATTCAATAAAAAAATTAATCTGACTTTTAATACACTTAAACGACAACAACACTAGCAAAATCCATTGTAAAACAGACAATATTGATGTATGTTTTTTACCGGAACTACTGAAGTGATTTCAATATATTTTTTTATAGTTTTGTGAATAACTAAACTAGAATTGATCGTTTGGAAAGAAAAAACAAGAACGAAAAATCATGTGTCAATCATTGATTATGAAATACTTTCAACACATCGAGAAAACTGTAACGGAACTTCACTATTAAATAAGGTGAAATAAGACATGTAAGTGTATATACTGTAGACGTAGAGGAAACATATAACACATTTAAAAATCCAGTTTTAACAATTACCTTACACAGTAAAAATGTAGTCGAATTATTTTGTGCATCCCTGTATATGATCTATAGATTTGGATATATATTACATAGCAAGATAAAATTTAGTTCATTTAGAAAATTCCCATTTAGCAATTTTCGACAATTGATGGAATTGCACTCGAAATCTTCTGTAAAGCCCTGTATATTATCTAAAGACTTTTGTACACACCACATACTAAACTAAAATTTAATTCAGCTAAAAAACGCATAAAGCAGTTAAAAAAAATTCCAGCAATTATCAACCATAAACGACAATGTACCTCATAATTGTGTATCAATTTCATCCTGTTTCAAAATGCTTTTGAAACGATTTTTTTTTCATTGACCGTAATGTAACGAAATATTTTTTACTGTCCCTGTAAAAAAAAAAACTATAGGTGCTGCACTCTTCATTTTCAATAGGGATCATGCTATAGTAAACGACAATAACATACAAAAATTTCAGGGCGATCCGAGTATATTTACGTGAGTTAGAGCACGAACAGATAAACCGAAGTCATAAACACTTTTAAACTAGGTTGGAAAGTGTCAAAAACAAGAGTTTGGAAGGGAGCTGCTTTTTTGGTAAACGCTTGATGCTAAAGTGCGCAGAATTGGAACTCACATGTCTTCTGCTATCAGATGTTATTTTTTTTTGTTTACAAGTTAACAATTGATTTAACAAAATCAAGATTGAATTTATATCAGAGGCACTAACATTCAGGCACGCCAGGATACGTATATTTAAAACTTTGTTACAGATCTTCTATAAACCGCCTGTATAAAAGTGGCAGTTGTTAGGATCTGAAGATGATAAAGAAATTGTGGAGCACAGAAAGTCAAAAATCCAAGAGGATTCTAAAAAATAAATGAGTTTAACAGTCAATCTTGCGCAAGCCCAGATTTGGTAATACCAATGACGGAAATACGAATCCCAGAATATTTTGAAAAAAATAATTTTTAGTAAGTTTGGTTTGTGGTAATTTCGATAAATTCGAAACGGTTTACCGATATTCTTATAGGAATTTTGCACATTTATTTATACATATTTCTGTGTGCAATCCAGCTCTCTCATCAAAATCTTTTGTTTTACAGACTTTAATCAGAAAAAAAAACAAGATTTTGTAACAAATATCCTAACTTTTAGGACAAAAATTTTGAAATATTTCAAAAATTTTAGTTTATCGTATAAAAAATTGTTTAATTATGTTAAAATTAATATAAAATATATTAAGTAGAGCTGAATGTGCAATTGCTGGCACAAATATATATATATATATATATATATATATAAACACATTTTCTGTTTGTGTAAAATATGAATGCAATTTTATTTGTTCTCATAGTTTTAGATCAAATTTCAACTATAATTCAATTCATTTTTTCAATATATTGCATATTTCAAAAGCGTGTTGCGAACGTGAGGCGGTCCTTTTAACACTGTGTTTAGAAATAATAACAGAATTGAAATAATTTTAAAACAAAAAGCTGATTTTTGACATATTTAAGAGTACTATATTGTCTCTTAAAACACTTCTCATTTTAAAAAGAAATAAAATTTACTTACCGATTTCTGTGGGTGTCTTCGGAAATATTTCCGCTGCAGGCTTCTCATCTGTACCTTCCACAACCATGAACAGATGAAGATTTCCTTCTGGTAGCCAAAGATCTTTATTATTATCGAATTCCGAATATCCCAAAAGTTCTTCTTGTACCGTATCATTAGTGCCGTAATGAATTCCAAATACCGAATGTTCCACATTTCGCCCTGTGATGCCTAATCGCACTTTGAGATCAGGATTTTTAAGAAGAATAAAATTCATTTGAGAAGAACTAGTGCAAGCTCCGGCTAGAAATTGACATTTTCCTGTTCGTGGATCCAATCCATACCATGGCCTCGCAAACAAATGGCATTGCCTGTCACCGATGAAAATTTTTGGACTGTAAATAATCAAATTGGCATCTTTCTTGAAGCCATGAAATCTTGGTATAGTCCAGCAGAGTCGATTTAGATGGCGTGAAATTTCTCCAAAAGTTTGTGTCGTTCTTCCCACTTTTGGTTGAGAAAGTAATTCCCTTTTCCGATCTAATGCTCCCATGTCTGAGTTCTTTTTTAGTAGGTTGATCATTTCTTTATAGAATTTGTTGGTTCTCTTACCTAGAAATGTTTTGGAGTATTTTCATTAAATATGGCTGATAGATAACTTACTTATAGTCTGAGAGGACGCGACACATACTTTTAAGTCATACCATACAAGGTGATCATAAAATATATAAATGATCTTACATAACCAATCACGAAAACTGTCGTCAAGTGTCAGTAAGTGATCGCAATATCGCACAGTGAATGAGAAACGAACGGTATCCCGATTATGCATGTTACCTCAATTACGGAGGTAGTGATCCTCAATCATACTACCGTTCATTTCGTTTTAAGGGGCCGCTTCACTGAAACTCTCCGATCGCTTAATCTTATGGTAACCTATGGCAAAACACAGAAGCGCGATTACTCATTATCTAATATAATTATAAAAATACGTGTTTCACCATCGGAAAGTAGACGTTAAATGCCGATGATGTGCGTTTTAAAAAATTGTCAGCGTAAATTTTAAGTATTTTATAGAAGATGATAAAATTTCATCAAGTGCAAATTTCAGAGTTTGTAGGGATTTTGTAAGTATTTAAAGTTTAAATAGACAATTTTTAAAAACTCAAATCGTTGGCATTTGACCTTTATTTTCTAATTATGAAAACCTTATTTCGATAACTGTATTAGGTAATGAGTAATCACGCTTCTAAATTTCCCCCATAGGTTAACACGGGATTTTGCTTTCTTGGAGTTTCAGTGAAGCGGCCACTTAACTGTACGATATTAGAGCCACCGTGGCAGCATTCTATGCGGTCGCGACAGTCGACGGCTGTTTTCGTAATTTCAATGTAATTTCAATTACATATTTGAAAATAAGCTTGTATATATGTCATTTAAATAAGTGTCACTGCCTCCCGGACAATTACAAGATCTGAAAGAACATTAATGTAAATAAACTAAAATCAACATTATTCTTTTATTAGTGTTTTTTTAAGAGTATTCTTAAAAGTGTATACTAATTTTTCATTGTACCTATCAGCTAGACAGCATTTTTCTGATACAAATGCAAAATCATTTTCATCTTAACATGAGTAATATATTCTCATTTTGTTACGAAAAAGTGCAGTTTGATTTTTCTTTTTCTATAAATGCATATATATATTTAATACGTAAAATGGAACTGTTAAGACCGATTTCGACTGATCTGAGCATGCGCAATGAACACTTTAGGGTGCTTTTCTATCGCTAAATAGCCTGAGAAACCAGTTTTGAACTGGTTTAATTTCAGATGAACATTGAGCGAACTGGAGATGGCTGAGTGGTCTAAGGTGCCAGAACCGGAAATTCTGGTTCTATAAAGGGAGTTGTGGTTCAAACTACCAACTTTGGCATGAGATATTTTTCAGGTATTGTTAGTGTTTTAATAACTTACCTCAATAATTTAAATTATACTTTATTTCAGGAAGAAAAGTTATATAATTTTTTTTCTTCATTATTATTAAGGAAAATTTATCATCCCCTACATTTTTTTCAATTAATGATTTTATATATTTCTTTTAAATGCTACAAAATGTAAATTAACAACATAACATACAGTAAAAAAACTTTTATTAGGTTGTTGACATGTTTTGGCTCACTCCGAGCCATTTTCAGAAACAAATGAAAATATTCTATAATTGAACGGTCTTTGACGTTGTTATTTGAAATGCTATCATTTAATTTTCACGTACTTTTTAAAAATTACGCACGTTATCTTTTATTTTTACTTGGTCGTTTATTTTCCTATTTGTAACCATGGAGCAAATCGAGCCACAATTTCGGTGAGATAAAAGATGCTGCATCGTTACATATTGTATTTTTTTGTGTTACTATCTCTACGCGGGTTCTCTTATTATGAATGGATAGTATAGACTGGGAGGAAAAATTATTTTACTTTCATTGAAATTTATTTGGATGGTTTCTTCTTGATATAATCTTGCCAGCGCTGGGGTTTTTCTATTATACTTAATATCAGCTATATATGCTCCTTTTTTCTGTAACTAAATTTCCTGCTTTTCATGCCAATATAGTAATTCTTAGATCCATCTTCTTTTATAAAATGTATTTCATATAATCCTGAATAATTCTCAAAACTAACTGGGTCAATTTTATTGTAAATGATATTCTTTAATTTCTGAGCGGATTTGGCTATTAAGCAGATATTGAAACGTTTCAATATTTACTTTAAAAGTTCTAGGTGATCCAATACGGCATTTCCGAAATACACTGTCAGAAAAAACGGCAAATATATCAGCATAATTGCTGTAAATTTATGCACCCAAATTACCAGCATTTTTTGCTGTAACATTTAGTATGATTATAGTCATATTTGCAGTAAAATTAGCATGTTTGAAGCACATTTTGCTGTAAAATTCCAAACATAATATTATTTAAGACCTATTTTGCTGTCAATTTACAGTAAAATATGCTGGAAATTTGGGTGCATAAATTTACAGCAAATTTTGCTGTAATTTTTGCCGTTTTTTCTTAGAGTGTATAGAATGAAGGTGAAAACCATTTCTTTTAAATTTAAAACTCTAATAGTTATTGTCTGAGTGCAACGAAGACTCATACACAGCGCAGTGTTACTTTGCCCCATATATAGCTAGGATGGATATTAAAACCTTTCGTCAAGCATAACTCAAGAAATATTTAATGGATTTCGTTCAAATTTTTACAGCAGGTACCTATAAAGGTGACAACGACGTCTATTTATTACCAAGAATAAATGTCAAACCGTTTGGAAATTATATTAAAAAAATAGATAAAAAAGCACAATTAAAGTACATACGTCACTAAATTTTGTGCGTACGTCATTTTCACCGGCGGGAGATTTTCGTAGACAATCGGAATTGAAAAGTTCATGGAGTACATGGAGCAAAATAATATGCAAGAACTAATATTCAGCACAATAAAATATATTTCAATTTAGTAGAAATCAAAAATTAATCTGTATTTTTTTCTGTTTGAAAAAAAAAACCCGCAATAACTTGGTAGACTTGGTATTAGAGATTTGGCGCAGATCTCAGCAATAGCAGATTTTTTTTATTTCGCGTGTGTAAATTAAAAATATTTGGTGTTTAAAGAAAAGGTTTCGATTTATGGCATTATTTCTTTTTTTTTTCTTTTTAGCATTTTAAATGGGATTAATGAAAGGCATGTATTTTAAATTAAATGAGTGAAAGGTTTATACTTAAGTGAAATGAATTCAATATGAAAATGTTATAGGAACAATATTTGGCGATTTATCAACTGCGCCAGGATAACATTTTATGTAACATTTTAGTACCAATATATCAAACGGTATGTAGTATGTGAAATTATTATAATCACCCATCGTAAAAAAAAAAAAAAAAAAAAAAAAAAACTAATATTCTGCATTTAGAGGGGAAAATCCATCTCCTGTGCCGTAAGATTTTGCAAGTTCTTTTTTGGTGATAAGTTTTTCGATGTGATTGTTGGGATCTGCAGGATTTGGCTTACTTTTTCTAAATCCTATTTTTTTTTGCAGATGTAGTATTATGTAAATATATTTTTTTGCAGATATTTTTCTATTTTGTATATTTGGCATTGGCATTCTATTTTGTATATTTTCTATTTGGCATTTGGAAAAGAGATTTTTACCTTTTTATCTGTGCCTTCGGAAATATTAAAAAATAAAAAAAGATTTACATATATCAAGCGTATAATGTTATGTTTTGCATTTTTATACGGACCACTTCTCCATTTTTAGATTTTAAATGCTATTTATTATTTACTAGCCGTTTATTAATTGTTTACAATTTACCCCCCTGACAATAACAATTATTTATCACAAAAATGCCTTTTAGGTTTGTTAAATAAGTTTGTTTGTGTATTTTCATTACTTATTTAAATATCGAATATGGCGATAAAATTTTATTTTAGCATCGTGCTTAAATTTTTAAGATGGTGCAAAAACATGCTATAATAAACGTATGTTTGTAAATATTTGAAAAACATGTTTTACCGCTCTCTTGAAAAAATTTTGTACCATGCTAGAACTACCTTTTGGCACCATTTTAAATTTTTTTCGCCAACCGACATAGGATACGAAACTTTTCCCCATTCAGATACACAGGCAAGGCTGGTCTCAAACAAGAGTAAAGCTAGCAACAATATTGTTTTAACTCTATAAGAGTTACAATAATGATATTAAATGCTCCGATTGGCTTTGGGCCCAATTACGAAATTTTCTCCTAAAAAAAACTGTAGAAGAAGTCTTTTACATTTGTTTCAAATGAAGCTCGGTCTACAAGGTATTAGTTAATAATACAAACAACGCTAATGGCATGGAGGCAAAAGTTTTAATTTAAATGTATACATTTGAAACCCTCCCCCCCCCAAAAAAAAGAAAAGAAATTTACTGTAATGAATTTAAAATGGCGTTAGCCACGCTTTCTGACATAAGCAATTGGCTGCACACGCGATAACGAAACTTTCACTTAACTTAATAACATGTAGCTAATATAGCCCTCAGTGTACTTTGCAGTTATACAGACCTTGTGGTTTTTTTTAAAAAGCTTGAGACAATTCAGGTTTAAGAAGTTGAGATTTACTGTCAAATGATATAAACAACTATGAACACAAAATTGATGAAAAAATTATTCAGGTTTATGTATGTATTTAAAAAAAATTGCATCTGATTACACTTATTAGATAAATTACTTCTGTTTGCATTTAATAACTGATAAACGGCTTCTGTATATTAAATGAATTGATTTAATATTGGGAAGAGGTGGCGAGAGGTAGAAAGACGGGTAGAGAGACGAGTAGCGACATAGGAAGGTTGACGGGTAGCGAAACGAATAGACAGACGGCTAGAGAGAAAGGTAAAAAGAGGGTTGACAGAAGAGTAGTGAGATGGGTCACGAGACGGGTAGAGACACCGGTAGACAGGAATGTAGCGAGAAAGGTTGCGAGACGCGTAGCGTGGTAGATAAAGAGACGAGTAGAGATATGAGTACAGAGACGAGTTGACTGACGGGTAATGAGATTTTTAGCGAGTCGGGTACAAAAACAGACGGATAGTGAGACGGGTATACAGACGAGTAGAGAGAGAGTAGATGGGTACAGAGATGGGTAAGAAGATGGGTAGAGAGGCGTATAGCCAGACGGGTAGAGAGACAGATAGACAAGTTGTGAGACAGATATACAAATGGGTAGCGAAGTGGATAGAGACACGGTTAAACATACAAGTAGTTAGACGGATAGACAGACGGTTAGAGAAATAGATTGGCGGGTAGCGAGACCAGTAGAGAAATATAGAGACAGGTAGCGAGAAGTGTAGAGAGATATACAGTCGGTTAGAGAGACGGGCAGAAGAACGGATAGGGAAACAGACAGATTGTGGAGCGACAGACTGGCAAAAGAAAAGTCTGCGGATGGTGCAGTAAAGGCGCAGGGGACAGAGCCTCCTAGAGAATAATCAAGAAGTATCTGTTAAGCTTAACTTTGAAATATATATAATTTTTTAATTTTGCCGATATGGAGATTTAATTTAAAAGTTATTTTGCAGAAGTCATCGAAAGATTTTTTGTATACTTTAATAGTAATTTAGACTATAGTTTTGCAATCTGGTTTGTAGCAAAGCATGCTATCAATGTGGTTTGAAGTGTAAGAGTTTCTATAAACAGTTATACAAATAATAGATATATAATCAAGGAAGAAAATTTTTTAATTCACACACAAAAAAAGACGCAACAATGAAATGAAATTTGCGTTAAGCCACGCTTGATAGAATAATCTATTGGCTGCGAATCCAATTACGTAACTTTAAAAATCTTGGCGTTTTAAAAGATCCGGCGGTTTTTTTTTTCCAAGTTTTGCGCAATACGCGCTTCAGAAAGGGAGATTCTTTGCCACATGTTAAAAAAAATTATGACAACACAACTGATGAACGGTACTTCTTTTCTATTTTTTAACAGTGTATATGAATTTATATATAATATTTTGTAATTCTATCATTTAATTTGCTCTTTTTCTTTATATTGTAATTGTTAACCCTATGTTCTCAGCAATATCAGTCAGACTAATCTCTTTGAGGGAAGTCCTAGTTTACATTTAATATATTTCTTTAGATTACCTACTAACAGCACGAAAAAGCATTTTTATGTGAAAAATATCAATAAATGTATTCAAATAATGTTTCGAAATTTATTAAAAGCGTTACTTTTGTATTAGCCGCATGCCACGAGTTAATATCCGAAGAAATCGCCAATAATTTCACTACTTACAACAGACATTTTTATTTTGATAATTTAAATGGTTTAGACACGTAGTTCAATTACATGTCTGTTAAATTTGTGTTTTACTTATTTAATTTATATACTGATGAAATTTAAATTTCGGTATAAAATATTAGCCAAAATTAATGCTGAACTATTTATATTGTTTTAAGTGCAAACGGATTTATCTTTTGCAATCGTCTGCACGGGGTAGAGGGGATAGATTAAAAAAACCCCGCAAATTATGGTAGAATTTTAAATGAAATTGTGTACTTCTTTATTATCCCGTCGACCACTTTTCATAACAAAAAAATATCACCAAACTGTAACGCCAAATAAACGGGAGAACGTTGCCATTGGAATATAAAAATAAATAAATAAATAAAATATAATAATTTAAGGACACAATTGTTATTTTAATTAATGAAATAACTAATAAATCTGTAAAACATAACGAAAAATACACGCAAATGTCGAATTAAAAACCCCTTGACGACATAACAAACACGTATAATGCTTCTGACAAGTAAATGGGACTGCATTTTTGGCGTTTAATCTTACAGTTTGGCGATAGTTTTTTGTTATGAAAAGTGGTCGACGAGATAATAGAGAAGTACCTCAAGTTGCATTCGAAAGAAATTTTTTTTCCTATTCGACGGTGTAAAAATAGAAAATGTGCGATGTTTAGAAGTTTAACAAATTGTAGTAAAACTCTAAATTTAATCGTCAGGTGTTGACATCGTCAAAATGACATCAGCATTACTCACGGATACTTTTGTCCTTATAAAATAGATACTATAAACAAACATTGGCCACTCGTTACGAAAATGTAATATGATGTTATGATATACAGTACTACTTCACGTTTTTAATATAGCTGTCATATCGCGTGCAGTTTTTTTTCTTTTATTTTCTTCTACCTTTACAAAAAGAAAGTATTGGATTCATGAAAATTTTCGACTTCCGGTTTTCGACGGATTTATACGTTTTAGAACGTCCTGAACACGATTGGACTATTTTTAGAAAATGTCTGTCTGTGAGTCAGTGAGTCTGTCTGCATGTCTGTCTGTCTGTATGTGACAAAAATTTTGTGGGCGCTCTATGTCAAGAACTAATGCACGAAATTTAATAAAACGAATATTCAGTTAGTCCCTGATATAAATTGGTGCTGATTAGTTTTTGGTGAAAATCGCCCTTCAGGTGGCGCTGCTATACTGTATTTTTGCGATTTCCCCAAGAGCTATATATCAAGAACTAATGCACTTATTTTCATAAAACTTCAGATTCAGTTAGAACTTGACACAAATAGACGCTGATTACGTTTTGGTGTAGATACCCCAACAGGTGGCTCTGCTATACAACTTTTTTCATTACTTTTACGATAGTTATATCTCAAGAACTAATGAAACTTATTTTCATAAAACTTCATATTCAGTTAGACCTTGACATAAATAGATGCTACTTACGTTTTGGTGTAAATAGCCCAACAGGTGGCGCTTCTGTTCTACTTTTTTATTATTATCACGATGAGTATATCTCAAGAACTAATACACGGATTTTCATCAAACTTCAGATTCAATTAGACGTTGACATAAGTTGTTGTTGATTAGGTTTTGGTCTAAATTGCCCAACAGGTGGCGTTGCTATGCTATATTTTACACGATTTTAGCAATAGTCATATCTCAAGAACTAATGCACGGAATTTAATAAAACTTTAGATTCAGTTAGACCTTGATATCAATTGTTGCTGATTCTTTTTAGTGTATGCGAAATCTGTGTGAGATAGAAGAAAGTTTTGGGATTGACACATCCGACTAGTTTTCTTTTAAGGACATGTTAATATATAATCTTCAATTTAACCACATTAAAATATTCCATATTTTAAATTATCTCTTTATATATTTAAAGGACAACAACACTAACAAAATCCATTGTAAAACATACAATATTGATGTATCTTTTTTGCGGGAACTACTAAAGCGATTTCAATAACAATTCTTTTATAGTTTTGTGAATAACTAAACTATAAATTGATCGTTTGGAAAGAAATATAAAATGCAATAATAGCATGATTTCTCAAACAAATATTACAAATTTTGATTAAAAATAATGTTGTTAAAAAACATTTAATTTTCCGAGAAAACAAAACAGTCAAAACATAGATAATTACAATACAAACAAGAAAGTAAATCATGCATCAGGTATAGATCAGGATTGGCCAATTTTTGTCTAAGTGGGAAAAACCGCGGTATAAAACGTCCCGGCAAAAATAATTTTTGCCTCACTTTTTGCCACTGGCAAAAATTAGTAGTATTTGAAAAAGGGAGTTTTAGGTAGTACTTCAAAAAGGAGTTATTTATTATAAAGGAGTATTTTAAAAGGGAGTTAGTATTTTAAAAGGAGAGTTTTAAGGATTTTATTTTAATTACATGATTAAAATAAGTGAATCAGTGAAATTACAATCTTAATCAATTATTTCTTTTGTAAATCATTAAAAAATGCATTCCAAAATTTCTTTAAATAAAATTTTTAAGGGGTCAGGTAACCATTGAACTCACACAATACATGAAAAAGGGACTTCTAAAGAATTACAGTAACTCCATAACTAATTGACTTTGAATTATAAAATTTAAAATACGTATTCATAAAGGTTTATTTTATAAATTAAAATCCTCCAAAACTGTATACACATATATAAAGCTTTTAAATTTATTTTAAAATATAATAAAAGTTTTACGAAAAAATTATTCTTGCATGTATTGCGCGCATGAATTTTCCCATTTGAATTGCTAAAACCAGCCAATTATTTTTTAATGAATACATATATAATGTGTTCCGAAAATGACCTACGATGAAAAAAATAAAATGTGTAGATCCTGAGAAAAAAAATTGTTTTTAGAGAAATTCGAAATATCGATTTCTTTTAATGCAAAAGTTGTCATGAATTCTAAACTTGTTACTTGAGAAACATATAATAGGGTATTTTGTGACATTCAATCAAAATTTCATGAAATTATAACCAACCATTTTTCAGAAATCGTGCGCGCAATAACCAAAATCGCCGTTTTGAGAAAATTGACTTCAAATATCAAACTACCGCTTGATCACATAAAAAAAAAAAAACACAGACTATTTTAGACATAACTCCTCTTCTAAAGTGAATTTGTGCATGGGATTTATTTTAAAATGTTCCTATAAAAACATATTTAATTATAGGCTAATAAAATATTTTTCGAATTTTTGATACTTTAAAGGTTGCCTGACCCCGCATCAACAATTAATGTATTTTTTTTTGCACTTCTGAAAATAGTTCAACATTAACAGATACTTGTCATTTGTGGTGTTCTTTAGTACAGAATCCTGTTTTGAAAAGTCATATTGCCATAGTCAAAAATGTTTCAACCAAGCAGTTCTACCATATCAATTTATCATACATTTATTACACCCAAAATACAGAGGAGAATTATTGAATTATAGACAAAAGGTGAAAGCTTGAAATACGAAATAATTGCTCCAAAAACATACTTTACTGCTAATGTTTTTGAATCTGCAGGGTTACATGGTTTTAACGATCCTGGTCAAAACTCAATTTTAATGAGAAAAGAGATTAAAACTTATTTCGTTAAATGATAAATTTAGCACAACATTTGGACAGGTTTGTCAAAATAACATTTAATATTGTTACTTACCCATCATACGTAGTATAGGGTAAGTTTTGTAATAGTTTTGAAAATCGAAAAACATTTTTTGGCGGATTTACACATTTCAGACACTGGAGGTTCCGAAAAACATATTTTTAGAAAAAAAAAAAATTTGCCGTCCGTCAGTCTGTGTGTCTCCCGAACAAATTGAGATAGAGACTTGAAATTTTGTATGCACTTAGTATGTAATAATTGGAAGAAGTTTATTGAATTTCAGTAATCTCGATAATACGGAACTATTTTTTTCGGACTCTCGAAATATTCGTTCTGATAAAAGGTATATAAAAATTTTCGAAATTGTTTATTTTAAGAAGTGAATGTAAAAGACAATAAAAAATAAATTTTGCATAAAGAATAAAGCCTATCGGATAATCAGTTGCCGAGATATTTGCAATCCTATTTTTCCACAATCTTCGATTTTTCATGACCCTGTATTGCATTCAAATTTCCATTCAAAGATATATTTTAATTGGAAATGAGATGCTTAATCTGATGCAGTAAATCGTTAGTTGATATGATTATCAATTTTGGAGTTATAAGGATATTTATTTTACGAAATTCAGTAATAGAGCTTTTAAAGTTTCTGACGTCATCAAGCCACGATTTTATTCGAATTGCAATGCATTTTATAAATAGTTTAAACATGTTTTATTTTCATATTTTATATTATGCATAATAACGATGGGTAAGTATTACGGTGGCCCTAGACGATTAGTTTAATACAACATTTGGAAGGGTTTGCAAATATTTCACTTGTTATTGTACTTTAATTTCCATTACTTTATAATTTAACTGCACAAAAATTTCTAAAGTTAATGTAAGTATTGAAATATTTAAAATTTGATTACATATCTAATTTTATATAAAAAGTGAAGGAAACTGAATCACATTAAACAATAGAAACATTTTTAAAATTTTTACTTAGAACTTAAAAAGTGATTACAAATAACAAGTTTCGCTTATTAAGCTGTTTTGCATCAGACCAATTCTGGAAAAATAATTATTCTACCGATGAAGACTTTGCAAAATTGTTCATCACGTGCATTATAAAATCTACATATTTCAAATCATTATTTTTAAGCTTTTCTTTACTACCAACCAACTTTCAAGTCATAATGTATTAATTACATCTTAAGTAAAATAAGATTTAGGAAATATGTTTCTTTTGAAGTGCTATTGCATAAGGCAGAAGTGCTTTGGTTATATTTAAAAATTATTAAAATAATATTAGTTATTATGTATGACATAATATAATATTAATATCCCCTTAACTATACAATTTGAGCAATTTATGTTAGCTAAAATTATTTAATAGAGTTTTGACCACTTCTGAGTGGTTATAACCAATTTTGACCAGTTTTAGACGATTCAAACAAGTTATGACCACTGTCCTGGTTAAAATTAGTTTTGACCGTTCAAAATTACAATTCTGTGAATCAGCTACAGCTCACAAATGGTGGGAAAGTATTTCATCTGTTTGTGACATATCAAAATGAATTTTTGTGAACTAATTACTCATTTGCAAATTTGTTGCCCAAGTTCTGCTGCTGTTGAAAGAACATTTTCAAATTTTCTTTTATTCATTCTGATTTCCAGAAACAAACTTTCTCTGTTAACTTCCATTAAACTTTTAATTTGCTATGCAATGTTAAAAAAAAAAAAAAAAAAAAAAAAAAAAAAAAAAAAAAAAAAAAAAAAAAAAAAAAGCTAATGCAGTAATTTTGTGCTTTGTTTGACTTTAAAATAAGTCTTCCTTTATATGTTTTACTTTAATAAAATAAAAATGTAAATTTGTTGTTTTATTTTTATCGTTATGTAATTTATTATGAATTGATTAATTATAAATACTTTTTAAGTTAAAAAATCTTAAAAAAATAATAATTCATTAAGGTGCAAAATTCAAAGTGTGAAAATTGAAATATATAGTGCTATTCAAATTTTATTTTTCCACTCTTCCTCATTTTGTTCCATTTTTGCCACTTTTCTCCATTTTTGCCAATTTTTGCCAATTTTAGCCTGGTTTTTTCCACTTTTTTCCATTTTTGCCAATTTTTGCTTGTTTTTTTTTTTCCACTTTTTCCACTGTACTGGCAAAAATGCACTTTAGCCGGTAAAAAGCCAACTCTGGTATAGATTCTGAAGCACTTAACAACACTAGCAGAATATTATTAAGAAATTTCATTTTCTTATACTATGAAATGAGATATCTAAAGAAGCAATTTAAATAAAATGCACGGATTTTTCCTCATAGACCATAATGTAAAGAAATTTTTTTGCGTGTCTCTGTAAACAAACTATAAATGCTACACATTTCATTTTCAATATCAAACATTTTATACTAAATCTCATTAACATATAAAAATTACATGTCGATCCGGGTATATTTACACGAGTTAGAGTGTGGACAGATGGATAGACAGAAAGATAGACGGAAACACTTTCCAACTATGCTGGAAAGCGTTAAAGAAGAGAACAATAAAAGTAAATAAATATATTAAAATCACATTTGTAGCTCCCGAAAAAACGGTTATCAAATATTTGCTATTTTGCATTTTTTTGTTGTCCAGTTAAATCTAGTTTACTGTAATCTAGAAATATAAACTGAATATTGCATGATTTAATTATTACATCAAAATATACAGCAATAAAAACTTCTAATTTTAGTAAAGTAGTTATGTAAACACAAACTTACTTAGTTTCTTAATAACAAGAAAATGTGCTATTAATATTTCAATCGTATTTTAGATTGAAACACAGTATGCAGACAATAGTCAGTTTAGGAATTAGAAAATCCAAACAAAGAAATAGTTCATTGTTACTTTCAATATCAGAGTTTCGCAAAAGATAACTAGATTAGAAATATGATAGAAAGATGATTGTTGATTGTTGCAATAATATGAATAACTTTATTCGTTACCTTCAAAAGATAAATTTAAATTGAAAACCAAAGATAAAAAATATTGAACAAATACAGGGAAATATTTATTTTTTCTGCGGCATTTGGTGATTTTGATACATACAAAAGTTCATAATTATGGATAACTAGCGGCCCGTCCCGGCTTCGTGCGGGTGGACAATGTGTCGACAACAATGTATTTTCCTTTTAAGAATGTCTTACGCAAAATATCTAATCAAAAATCAACAATAGTTGTCTTATTCATCTAATCTTCCATAATCGGTTCATATCCGATGTTTAAACCGATTGGTGCATTTCTAAAATCGCTGAAGTACGTGTTTAACTATTTTTTAAAGAAATTTGTTATCCTGAATTTTATGCTCTTACCTAAAACTGCTGCTGAGATATGGCGATATCACGAAATTACCTAAAACGTTCGACCCCCCCCCCATTTAACCCCCTTAGGTTGTGCATTTCTCAAATCGCAGAAATAATTGAATGTTTAATAATTTTTTTAGTAAATTTGTTTTCCTGAATTTCGAGTTCCTACCTAAAACTGCTGCTGAATCACCTAAAACGTTCGATCATCCCTTTAAACCCCTTCGGAGGGGAATTTTCAAATATCCTTTCTTATTGCTTGCCTATGTCATAATAGCAACCTTCTGTCAAAATTTTATGATCCTAACTTTAGTCGTTTCAGCCGGGCGTTCATGAGTCACCCAGTCAGTCAGGCTCTTTATATAATACGAGGGAAAGTCATTAAGTAAGTCACAAAAGATAATTAAATATTAACTTACAATGATATTCACTTCAAAACTATTTTTATTTCTCAACCTACTCTCCACCAATATTTATGCACTTATATCACCATTTTATCAGTGCCCCAACATCAGCTGCATAGCATTATTTGGGTTGCTGTCTCAGCTACATTAGGACTTCAAGTTGAACCTTTTCATCATGTGTGAACATCATCTTGCTTCCAAGATGGTTTTTTAGTGGACTAAACAGATGAAAATCGATTGGGGCTAAGTCGAATCTGTATGGTGGATGTTGAAATACTTGCAAGATGATGTTCACAGATGATGAAAAGGTTCAACTTGAAGTCCTAATGTGGCTGAGACGGCAACCCAAATAATGCTATGTAGCTGGTGTTGGGGCACTGATAAAATGGTGATATCAGTGCATCAATATTGGTGGAGACTATGTTGAGAAATAAAAATAATTTTGAAGAGAATATCATTGTAAGTTATTATTTAATTATCTTTTGTGACTTAATGATTTTCCCTCGTAGTATAGATATAGATATAGATATAGATAAAGTACTAGTTAGTTGGAACTTCTCTGGTTCTTGCAATATAGCAGCTAATATAAGCGTTAAGGGACATTTTGTACAAAGTCATTGAGATTGATTTCCTGAAAACTTGGGTGATTATAGTGAAGAGCAGGGTAAACGGTTCCACGAAGATATCAAAATAATGGAGTAAAGGTATAAAGATCAAGGTAGGGATCGCCACATGATGGCTAACTGCTGTTGGGCCTTACAAAGAGATTGTCCTGAAGAGAAACTTTCGAGAATATCATACATTAAACGGTTTTAATAGTAATGTTAAATCTATGGCATGTTCCCTATTTCAACTGAAGTGTGTAGCACTTATAGTTTTTTTACAGGGACACTCAAAAGAATTCCATTACATTACGGTCTATGGGGAAAAATCATTTGCGGTTTATTTTAATGATGTTACATAATTTCAAACACATTGTAATTGATATATATCACTAAGATGCATTACAAAAAGCTTAATATGGAATAGGGTGTGCATAGCACTTGTAGTTACTTTACAGGGACAGTCAAAAGAATTCCGTTACATTACGTCTATGGAGAAAAATCGTCTGCGGTTTAATTAAATAATGTTTCACTATTTTAAACGCATTGAAATTTATATATATCACTAAGGTGCATTACAAGAGGCTTACTACAGAATATTGTGTATATAGCAGTCATCGTTCATTGACAGGGACACACAAAAGAATTCTCTACTGTCTGTTAACAATAATTGCTGGAAGTGCGTTTTAAGTTGCTGAACGCGATTTTAAATTTAACTCATTTTTTGTCTATTACTTGGTGTGTATAAATTCTGTACATCATATACAGGGAAGCACAAAAGTTCGCGAACACATTTCCGTTTATTGACAGAAACTCCAGAAGGAGAATTTTTAACTGTGCTACGCGTTTCCTAACTAAACTAAAGTTTAGCATCCTATGTAGTATATATGCAAATCTATAGATCGTATACAGGGCTGAATAAAAGTATTCGGATATTTTTCCGAATATTGTATGTTGGAAATATATGTTGAAAATTCCTGAAATTACGTTTTTAAATATGTTATGCGTTTTCCAAATTGATTACTTAGATGTTATATTTCAGCTTATTAAACGGTAATGATTTGTATAATTATTTTGGAAGCGTTGGAAAGTGTTACATAATCTATGCTTGACGCATGATTTTTCGTTCTTGTTTTTGTACTTGTACGCATGTCATTATCGGATTGTTGGCTTTATTTCAAAAACCAGAGTCAATCCCGGAAATTTACTATTATTTTCGTATTTAGCAGACCAAAATTAACCCAAACTAAAAGCAGTTGCTATCTATATATTTTTTTCACTTATAACAATTACTGGTACCTTGCATTTGCACTTATTAAATTTGGCTATTGTTAATTTACACGTGCAAAAATTATATATTAAAAGGAAAACATGTCCGTGAGTAACGCTGACGTCGCATTTAATGTGGCAACACCTGACCAATACATTTCGTTCTTACGGCATTTAAAAAAAATCATCTAAAGATCGCACAGTTTCACTTTTTACATCGTCGAATAGAAAACAAAATTGTCTTTAAAGTGTCCTTTGTCTGAAAATTGTTTCTGCATTTTCTGATTTTTTAAGGTTTTTAAAATAATTTTGTAGCATGATTTCTTAAACAATCCTTCGTTACCGCGTGCAGTCCGGATTACAAAAGATTAACCCGTTTGCATTGAAAACAATATAAATAGTTCAGCGTTTGTTTGCAAATCACATTCCGTTAAGAAAATAAAACTTCATCAATAAATAAAACACATAAAATAACATAACTAAAACATAAATTTAACATACATGAAATCGAACTTCGCGCTTAAACCCCTGAAATTATCAGAATTAAAATTATGATGTAATAATGTAGTGAGTCAGATGAAATAATTAGTGAAATCTTTGGCAATTTTTTTGGCTAATAAACCGTAGCATGTGGCTAATACGGAAGTACGCTTTTAAAAAATTTCAAAACTTGATTTGAATACATTTATTGATATTCTTCAAATAAAAACTAAAAAAGGCTAAAAAAGGCAAGCTAAACAAGTGGGTAAGTGTACTCGAAGATCGCTGAAAGGGTTTCGTTTAATATTCCTTTCAAAACACTTTATCCTTTCTTTAATAAATCCAAATATATTTCATTTAGCAACAAAAAAAAAAAAAAGTCATGTTTTTTATAAAGTAAAAATTTACCGGTCTATTTTTTCGTTTTTTCGAATATCTAAACTAGCCCGAAAGCTTTCGAAACCCGCTGTCATAATAATATCTGTCATGCGGACTAAATGCGATATTTAAAAAAATAATTTCAAAATTAAACATGTTGTACACCTTCAAAGTGTTAAAATATGCGAATATTTCCATAATCGGATTTTTATCACGATTCAATATGTTTCTCAAACTCATATATTTACTATTCTCTATTACTCATACTGATACTGCCTTTGTATTATTCTCAAACATTTCAAAAATTCGTTAAACTTCCAACAGGACGTCAGATTTTCTTTTTAATTCTCTAATGACGTGATATTAATCTGCTTTGTGTACATACACATACTCATACTCCTTGTATTATTGAGAAGTCTTAGAAATTTTCCGTTTTATTACTACTATGACGTCAATCAATTTTATTTCATATTTATCTTTTTTTCAATGGGTGAAACTTTTTTTTTTTTCATTTTTCACGTGGAAATCTTTCAATAGAAAATTAATTATTGTAGAAAGAATTTCATTGTGGATTTTTATTTTTGGCAACTGCTATAACGAAACATGTTTAAATTTAATAGGAAAAGGCTGTTAGAATTTTGGTTTTTTATCTCTATTTATTAAAATAATAGGATTTTTTCAAATTTTAATATTTTGAGCTTCATAGCTGGTATTCAGCTATATATATGCAAAGTTTCAACTCTGTAAGTTACATAGTTTCTGAGAATGGCTCTGTGACGGACAAACAACGGAGCGGGAGTAATAGGGTTTCGTGACATGAACGAAACCCTAAAAACTATATAAAATGTAAAATATATGTTAGAGTTTTCAATTAAAACAATGGTTTTCACCTACATTGTATAACTCAGGAAGCCCGGGTTGCATTCTCTAGTCTTATTAACCTTTTACTAGACACACCATGAACTACTTCTCTGATTCATTTGAAAATTTTATCTTAGTAATCATATATATTATTTCTCCTGTCAACATCCCTTTTTCTAAGAAAATATGAAACGCAGAACAACGAATGAGATACCATATGAAAGGTTTTTGAACCGGCTTCTGACATAGCACACTTAACATTTCGTTAAAACATGTTTTTGATTAAAATTTTTCTGATAATTAAAAATTAAATCGGCATTGTTTTCATAAAAAAAAATGAAAGGTTTTCCTCAAAATATTGTTGCCAAAAAAATAAAATACCACATTATATGATGCTCAGCAATTATTATAAAAAACACCGCGCGGGTTTATTTTATATTTATGATTAAAAAGCGAAATTGAAATTGAAAAGTTTAAATTTATATTTCAATGTCCCATGTTTTTCCCGAAGCGGATGACGTCATCAAACGCGTATAATGCTTCTGACATCAAGTAAATGGACTGCATTTTTGGCGTTTAATCTTACAATTTGGCGATAGTTTTTTGTTATGAAAAGTGGTCGACGGGATAATAGAGAAGTACCTAAATATATTAGATTTCAGTGCGAAATCCTCGCACGGGCCCTCTGGTTTAGATTAATTCTAAGGTTGAGCGGAAAATTTTGTACTTTAGTTAGCACTTTCCAACCTAGTTGAAAAGTGTTTATGACTTCGGTTTATCTCGCCGTCTGGCTGTCTGGCCGTCTGTTCGTGCTCTAACTCACGTAAACCTACTCGGATTGTCATGAATATTTTGTATGTTACTCGCGTTTACTGTAGCATTTTCCCAATTTTAACCAAAGTGTGTAGCACTTATAGTTTTTTTTTTACAGGGACAGTCAAAAGTATTCTGTTACACTACATCCAATGGGAAATAATCGCTTCACGTGCATTTTCATGATGCTACGTCATTTAAAACATGATGAAATTGATATATAATTATGAAGCGCGTTAAAACATGCTTTTTGTAGAATATGGGTACAAAGCATTTATTATTCATTAAAGGGTCAAACAAAAGAAATATGTTACACATTGTTCTATGGGTAAAAATCGTTTGCAGTGTAATTTAGTGATATTTCACTATTTCAAGCATAATGAAAAGTATATGCATTACTGAAGTGCACTATAAATTGCTCTCTTGAAAGTGTGGTGTGCATTGCATCTATTTACAGGGACACACAAAATATATCGGTAACAGTACATGTGCGATATTTACAGTCTATGTCTGATAAGTGCCTTCTCAGCTTTGATTTGCGTTTTTAGGTTTAACTAAATTTTTTCATAGTGTGTTTATAAATGCGGTTGTTCATACAAGGGAATCCGTAAATATTACAGACTATGGGAGTGAATTGCTTAAGGGAGGTTTTTAATTGTGTTACTCATTTTCCTACTGAACTATATTTAGTAGACTAATAGAAGTTTGTGGAATATAAATAAATTCATTTACAGGGCTACGCAAAGAAAACGATACATTGTCGTTTTCGATTGGTAATTGCTGCGAGTGAGTTTTAAGTTGCCTTTTAGCTTAACATGTGGTGTGTGCAAAAGTCTTTCGATGATATACAGGGCAGTACAAAAGGTTTCAACTGCATTTCCATCGATTGGCGAAAATTGCTAAATGTGAATATTCAAACTGAACTAAATTTATAATGCTATCTACCCACATCTGTTGATCATATACAGGACTGCACAAAATAATTTGTCTACTTTTTTGACACTGGAAGATAATTTCGAAAACTGTATTTTTCAATGTGTTATATGTTTTATAAGCTGTTTACTTACATATCTCCTTTCACCTTACTTAACGGTGAAGTTTCGTTCAGTTTTCTGGCTGTTTTGGAAAGTGTTTCATAATCTATGCTTGACGCATGATTTTTCGTTCTTGTGTAAAATATAAGTGAAGATACAGGTATGTTCCACGTCTGGAATATTGGCATTCAAAGGAGCATAAACCAGAATCAACATAATATAAATTGTTCATTTATACATGAAACTGCATAAAAACCAGTACGCAATACAATAGTTATCATCATAGCACACACATTTAAATTTTAAATGCATAGATAAAATAAAAGACACAGCGTTTTTGTACATGTACGATGTACATTTTGTTTATATTTCAACATTACATTTCATGAAGCACCAAATTGAGAACCCCAAACAATTATTAAACAATTCTTTACAATATGTTAGAACATGTCTTGAAAAATATACATTTCAAATTTCAAATATGTTAAACAAATACTTAAACAGTTACAGTATCAAACTAGTCGTTGGGGGCCACCGTAATACTTACCCATCATGGATATGCATAATGTAAAATATTAAAATAAAAATGTGTAAACTACTTATAAAATGCATTGCAATTCAAATAAAATCGTGGCTTGATGACGTCACAAACTTTAAAGGCTCGATTACTGAATTGCTTGAAAGAGGTTTTTCCTTATAACTCCAAAAATAATAATCCTATTAACTAGCGGTTTATTGCATCTGATTAAGCGTCAAATTTCCAATTAAAATATATCTTTGAAGTGAAATTTGGATGAAATACAGGGTCATGAAAAATCGAAGAGTGTGGAAAATAGGATTCCAAATATCTCGGCAACTCATTATCCGATCGACTTCATGCTTTATTCAAAATTTATGTTTTTTTATTGTCTTTTATATTCATTTCTTAAAATAAACAATTTCGAAAATTTTTATATACCTTTCATCAGAACGAATATTTCGAGAGTCCGAAAAAAATGTTCCGGTTAATCGAGGTTATTGAAATGAAATAGGCTTCTTCCCATTATTACATACTAAGTACATACCAAATTGCAAGTCTCTATCTCAATTTTTTCGGGAGATAGAGCGGTTACAGACACACAGACACACACACACACAGACACACAGACACACAGACGGACGGCAAATTTTTTTTTCTAAAAATATGTTTTTCGGAATCTCCAGTGTCTGAAACGTGTAAATCCGTCAAAATTTTTTTTTCGATTTTCAAAACGATTACAAGACTTACCCTATACTACGTATGATGGGTAAGTAAAAACTGATATTCCATTTGTGGAACGTTGGCGGGTAAAATTTTAACTAACTTTTAACTTTTAACAAAGATGGTTATACATTTCGTGTAGAAAATATCCCAGTCTTATGGTGATTTTCTTTTTATTAATACTAAGTTTTTATTAAAATTAAAAAAAAAAATATTTTGTATTTGAAGAGATTGTGTTTAAAACTTTTCTCAAGTGCTAACTAGTTGGATATGCTAATCCTAAAACTTTCTTCTATCTCACACAGGTTTCGCATACACCAAAAACGAATAGGCACTAATTTATATCAAGGTCTAACTGAATCTAAAGTTTTATTAAATTCCGTGTAATAGTTTTTGAGATATGACTATTGCTAAAATCGTGTAAATCCTGCAAAATGCAGCATAGCAGCACCACCTGTTTTGAGATTTAAACCAAAACCTAATCAACAACAACTTATGTCAACGTCTAACTGAACCTGAAGTTTGATGAAAGTGAGTGCATTAGCTCTTGATATATAGTTATCTTGATAATAATGAAAAAATTAGCATAAAAGTGCCACCTGTTGGGAAACGTAATCAGCATCTATTTATGTCAACAGAATTTAAGAGGTCTAACAGAATCTGAAGTTGGATGAAATTCCGTGCATTAGTTTTTGAGATATAGTTATCGTAAAGTATTGAAAAAAGTGGTATAGCAGCACCGCCTGTCGGGATATCTACACCAAAACGTAATCAGCGTCTATTTATGTCCAGGTCTAACTGAATCTGAAGTTTGATGAAAATAAGTGCATTAGTTCTTGAGATAAAGTTATTGAGGAAATCGCGAAAAATGCAGCATAGAAGCGCCATCTGAAGGGCGATTTTCACCAAAAACTAATCAACACCAATTTATATCAGGGACTAACTGAATATAAAGTTTTATTAAATTCCGTACATGACTTTTTGAGATAGACCGCCCACAAAATTTTTGTCACATACAGACAGACAGAGTCACAGACAGACATTTTCTAAAAACAGTCCAATCGTGTTCAGGACCTTTTAAAACGTATAAATCCGTCGAAAACCGTAAGTCGAAAATTTTCATTAGTCCAATACTTCTTTTAAAGACAGAAGAAAATAAAAATGAAATGCTACTGCTCGTAAAAGTGATATCATTCTAAACAGAGAACATACATATGAATTGTAATTTTCAAACTGGACGAAAAATGTCCGGGCCAGGATTCAAACCAGGGATTTCTTAGCTGAATCTGCCATTCTCTACCAATTGAGCTATCCCGGTCGAATCTGGAGGGCATTATTCATCCTGTTAACCTTATTGATCACAATATCTGGTCTGATATTTGAATCAGCTCAACAAAATAGATCGCAGGTAATAGAACTCCAGTAAACGCTGGATACGTGATTACATTAGATAAGTTTTCACACAATTAGTTATTAGTGATTAGTGATTTAGTGATTACACTAGATTAATTTTAACACAATGTCCATTTAATCTAGTGTAATCACGTCCAGCGTTTACTGGAGTACCATTACCTGAGATCTATTCTGTTGAGCTGATTCAAATATCAAACATGATGCTATGATCAATAAGGTTAACTGGATGAATTATGCCCTATGGATTCGACCGGGATAGCTCAGTTGGTACAGCATGGCAGCTTCAGCGAAGAGATTCCAGGTTCGAATCCTGTTCCGTAAATTTTTCGTCCAGTTAGAAAATTACAACTCATATGGTTTCTTTACCAATTTGAAATAATTGTGTTAAAATTAATCTAGAGAACATACAATTTAATTCTTAAAACTGATTTGTTTTTGTATAACTGCATCAAAACATCGTGGCTTTTTAGACATCTTTCATTCTACCAGTTCTGAATTTAGCGCGAAAATTAAAAAAATAATAATAATATTTCCGCCATTGAAAATGACTTAATTGTAAAGTATGCATTTTTCATTGAAAAACACCGCAATATTATGATAAAATATCAGAATCACATTATTTACAAAGAAAAATTTTCGCAATGTCCATTTAAGTTACACTGTAATTATGATTTACTTCCTAAGAAATATACTACTCTAATAATGTAAATCTATTTTAAATTTATAATATAATTAGACTTTCCCCACCAAAAAAAATTAAAATAATAATAAAATAAATTAATTAAATAAATAAAATAAATATCGTAAAATATCAAGAAATACAAATGCAATATATCTGGTTGCTACTCATCTTATTATTATAAATCTTGCTGCTGTTAATGGAATAAAATGGAAAAATAATGGAATTTTTAATTAAAATTTTATTGAAATTTTCACATTGGAAAAGAGTATCAAAAGTAAGCTTCTTACACCTTTGAAAAATAAAAAAAGAATCAGGTTATTAATTTTCCCAAAATAACTTATACTGAATGGCATTCTAATCCTACATACGATCGCTAGATTTTTTTTTACGAAAGAGCTTTTTAATAATCCTTTAGTACTATACATTTCTGAAACATGCTATTTGAAACTTTTAATTAGTTTTGTCATATTATTTTATAAATCTATAAGGTACACATAACGAAAACTTTTTTTTCGGCATTTACAAACTTTGATAAAAAACTACTAAAAATGTGAAAGTATAAAATCTGATATATCAATATGATACTTTGTAAATGGAGAAAACGTGTAATCTTAAATTATCGACATTACGTAAGATTTGTTTATGTACTTTAGAACTATATACATTTTCCACTGCACCAAAATAATTTGAAAATGTATTGATTACAAAATTTTTCTGATTTTAAGATTTCTTGACAAGAAAAATTTCATTATTCTAATAAGCTTTATCTATGATTAAAAATGGTTACATACACTTTCAATTGAAACACATTTCGCATGGAATTTGAATCACAAAATAAGTTAAGATAGCCCTAAGAACTCATTAGTCAATCAATAATTTTAAGAAAAAACAAACTGAAAAGAGGTTATTTAATTCTAAAAATATCCTACTCGAGTTAATAGAAATTCTTTCTACTTCCTGCGTATGTCTTTGACCCGAATTTGAAAATATTAATATAATTTAAAGCTTCATTTGAGCTTTAATTATGTTAACATTCTTCACATTTCTATAACAATATTTGTTTTTAACCAAATATTCTTGTGACAGAGATGTTAGATTCGTAAAGAAAAATAACTTCAATAGAAATGTCAGGTAAATAAATATACTTTGTTAAATATATTTATTATTTAACTAACATATTTCCGAAAATTCTATCTGATTTAAATTAAGAATATATAATACATAAGAATACTGAAAATTTTGTATAAATAATAATGTATTCAGTATTTTCATAAACAAAATAAACAATAAGTTCTTTCGGCGTCATTGAAGTTTGTTTCATAGCAATTATATGAAATTTTAGCGGGCGTGCTTTAAAATTTTTCTAGAATACACTGTAAAAAAGATAAATGTGTTATTTAGGAAAATATAATTTAACCGCGTACGGAAATATACAATAACCATTTTCGAGTTACCCACTATTCACAGTTACGTAAGTTAGAGCTCGGACAGACAGACGGCCAGACAAACCGAAATCATAAACTCTTTTCAACTAGGTTGAAAGTGTTAAAAACTGTCAAACTCCACATCTGTTACATCTATTCGGAAAGAAAATATCAAGCACTCTAGCAAGCAAGATGCCAACTCAGAAAAAGAAAAAAAAGGCTGAATTTGGCTAAAAAAAGAAGCTACATTTTTATGCTACATTTAAAAATAGAGCCAAATTTTTGTTAAAATCAATAAAAAAATACATAAAGAGTAACCCATGGTTATAACAAAAAATGTTATAAGTTATATTATTTTTTTCTGTGCCTGTCAAGAAAATGAACTTGCTAAGTGAGATTTTAATAGCTTTATATTCCCTTAATCGAACCAATTTTCAGTAACACAGTACCATACGTTATTTTTTTGAGAGAAATAGCTAATAATCAAGCAATTATCAACAGCAAAAACTACGCTAACACATATATATAACAATTAGGTTTAAAACAAAAATATATGACAATTAAAAATAATTAGGTTTAATAATTAAAGAAGCACTGATAAGATATCATGAAAGGAACAAAGATGAAACGCTGCCATTCATGTTTCCTACTCACGTCTTGACATTTTGCTAAAAGCTTTTAACTGAAAGAAGCTAAATCATGTATGTTTGATATTAATTATAAGTAAATGAATGTATGAAAACTGAACTTAATTGAAAAAATTCAGTTGAACACTTGGTTTCTCGAATAAATAAGTAAAACAATAAATAATAAAAAAAGAAAATAATAATAAAAAAAGAAAAGAAAAATTTCCTGTTCAAGAATGTGAAACTTATTGAAACAAATTTTGATTCATTTTTAAACATAAAAGCATAGTATACTTGTATTAATACCTAAAATAAATGACTTCTTACCAGTCTCCTAGCAGAGAGTTTTCAATAAAACAGTTTTTTCTTTCTATTTTACAGTAGTTTATAGAAATATCAACCTTATTGTTTGGCACTTCATTAATTTGTATACATTACCAGGATAAAGTTCTATCGGTTGCTCTTCAGACATGAGGCTTTTCTGACAAAAAAGATTCGATCTAAATGTTTAATGTTATGGTAAAGTCAGTAAGATATTAATTATCAAGAATGCGGAAAAATTTACATGGGTGTGAGTCATTAAAAACTATTTTGAAGACGTTCTAATATAAACAAGATAGAGCAAGTTTGAGCTGGTGTAGTGTGCGAGATATCTTATCGTAAACAAACAGTACTAACACACACCTTTATGTGGGTTGAAAAATGCAATCTTCCTGCTTGGCGGGAAGAGCCGTCTGTAAACAAAAGAGTGGGACACACATATTTTAGAATTTATCTTGAGAACAGTAAAATGGTAATTCTCAAGAATGCGGAAGACTATTACATGGGTATGACTCGTTAAAAACTATTTCGAAGACGTTCAAATATAAGCAAGATAGAGCAAGTTTGAGCTGGTGGAGTGTGCGGGATATCTTATCGTAAACAAACAGTATTAACACACACCTTTATGTGGGTTGAAAAATGCAATCTTCCTGCTTGGCGGGAAGAGCCGTCTGTAAACAAAAGAGTGGGACGCACATATTTTAGAATTTATCTTGAGACCGTTAAAATGGTAATTCTCAAGAATGCGAAAGACTATTACATGGGTATGAGTCGTTAAAAACTATTTCGAAGACGTTCAAATATAAGCAAGTTAGAGTAAGTTTGAGCTGGTGGAGTGTGCGGGATATCTTATCGTAAACAAACAGTATTAACACACACCTTTATGTGGGTTGAAAAATGCAATCTTCCTGCTTGGCGGGAAGAGCCGTCTGTAAACAAAAGAGTGGGACGCACATATTTTAGAATTTATCTTGAGACCGGTAAAATGGTAATTCTCAAGAATGCGAAAGACTATTACATGGGTATGAGTCGTTAAAAACTATTTCGAAGACGTTCAAATATAAGCAAGTTAGAGCAAGTTTGAGCTGGTGGAGTGTGCGGGATATCTTATCGTAAACAAACAGTATTAACACACACCTTTATGTGGGTTGAAAAATGCAATCTTCCTGCTTGGCAGGAAGAGCCGTCTGTAAACAAAAGAGTGGGACACACATATTTTAGAATTTATCTTGGGACCAGTAAAATGGTAATTCTCAGGAATGCGGAAGACTATTACATGGGTATGAGTCGTTAAAAGCTATTTCGAAGACGTTCAAATGTAAGCAAGATAGAGCAAGTTTGAGCTGGTGGAGTGTGCGGGATATCTTATCGTAAACAAACAGTATTAACACACACCTTTATGTGGGTTGAGAAATGCAATCTTCCTGCTTGGCGGGAAGAGCCGTCTGTAAACAAAAGAGTGGGACACACATATTTTAGAATTTATCTTGAGACCAGTAAAATGGTAATTCTCAGGAATGCGGAAGACTATTACATGGGTATGAGTCGTTAAAAGCTATTTCGAAGACGTTCAAATATAAGCAAGATAGAGCAAGTTTGAGCTGGTGGAGTGTGCGGGATATCTTATCGTAAACAAACAGTATTAACACACACCTTTATGTGGGTTGAAAATTGCAATCTTCCTGCTTGGCAGGAAGAGCCGTCTGTAAACAAAAGAGTGGGACACACATATTTTAGAATTTGTCTTGGGACCAGTAAAATGGTAATTCTCAGGAATGCGGAAGACTATTACATGGGTATGAGTCGTTAAAAGCTATTTCGAAGACGTTCAAATATAAGCAAGATAGAGCAAGTTTGAGCTGGTGGAGTGTGCGGGATATCTTATCGTAAACAAACAGTATTAACACACACCTTTATGTGGGTTGAGAAATGCAATCTTCCTGCTTGGCGGGAAGAGCCGTCTGTAAACAAAAGAGTGGGACACACATATTTTAGAATTTATCTTGAGACCAGTAAAATGGTAATTCTCAGGAATGCGGAAGACTATTACATGGGTATGAGTCGTTAAAAGCTATTTCGAAGACGTTCAAATATAAGCAAGATAGAGCAAGTTTGAGCTGGTGGAGTGTACGCGATATCTTATCGTAAACAAACAGTATTAACGCACACCTTTATGTGTGTTGAAAAATGCAATCTTCCTGCTTGGCGGGAAGAGCCGTCTGTAAACAAAAGAGTGGGACGCACATATTTTAGAATTTATCTTGAGACCAGTAAAATGGTAATTCTCAGGAATGCGGAAGACTATTACATGGGTATGAGTCGTTAAAAACTATTTTGAAGACGTTCAAATATAAGCAAGATAGAGCAAGTTTGAGCTGGTGGAGTGTGCGGGATATCGTATCGTAAACAAACAGTATTAACGCACACCTTTATGTGTGTTGAAAAATGCAATCTTCCTGCTTGGCGGGAAGAGCCGTCTGTAAACAAAAGAGTGGGACGCACATATTTTAGAATTTATCTTGAGACCAGTAAAATGGTAATTCTCAGGAATGCGGAAGACTATTACATGGGTATGAGTCGTTAAAAGCTATTTCGAAGACGTTCAAATATAAGCAAGATAGAGCAAGTTTGAGCTGGTGGAGTGTACGCGATATCTTATCGTAAACAAACAGTATTAACGCACACCTTTATGTGTGTTGAAAAATGCAATCTTCCTGCTTGGCGGGAAGAGCCGTCTGTAAACAAAAGAGTGGGACGCACATATTTTAGAATTTATCTTGAGACAGGTAAAATGGTAATTCTCAAGAATGCGAAGGACTATTACATGGGTATGAGTCGTTAAAAACTATTTCGAAGACGCTCAAATATAAGCAAGTTAGAGCAAGTTTGAGCTGGTGGAGTGTGCGGGATATCTTATCGTAAACAAACAGTACTAACACACACCTTTATGTGGGTTGAAAAATGCAATCTTCCTGCTTGGCGGAAAGAGCCGTCTGTAAACAAAAGAGTGGGACACACATATTTTAGAATTTATCTTGAGAACAGTAAAATGGTAATTCTCAAGAATGCGGAAGACTATTACATGGGTATGAGTCGTTAAAAACTATTTCGAAGACGTTCAAATATAAGCAAGATAGAGCAAGTTTGAGCTGGTGGAGTGTGCGGGATATCTTATCGTAAACAAACAGTATTAACACACACCTTTATGTGGGTTGAAAAATGCAATCTTCCTGCTTGGCGCGAAGAGCCGTCTGTAAACAAAAGAGTGGGACACATATATTTTAGAATTTATCTTGGGACCAGTAAAATGGTAATTCTCAAGAATGCGGAAGACTATTACATGGGTATGAGTCGTTAAATCTATTTCGAAGACGTTTAAATATAAGCAAGATAGAGCAAGTTTGAGCTGGTGGAGTGTGCGGGATATCTTAATCGTAAACAAACAGTATTAACACACACCTTTATGTGGGTTGAAAAATGCAATCTTCCTGCTTGGCGGGAAGAGCCGTCTGTAAACAAAAGAGTGGTACACACATATTTTAGAATTTATCTTGGGACCAGTAAAATGGTAATTCTCAAGAATGCGGAAGACTATTACATGGGTATGAGTCGTTAAAAACTATTTCGAAGACGTTTAAATATAAGCAAGATACAGCAAGTTTGAGCTGGTGGAGTGTGCGGATATCTTAATCGTAAACAAACAGTATTAACACACACCTTTATGTGGGTTGAAAAATGCAATCTTCCTGCTTGGCGGGAAGAGCCGTCTGTAAACAAAAGAGTGGTACACACATATTTTAGAATTTATCTTGGGACCAGTAAAATGGTAATTCTCAAGAATGCGAAAGACTATTACATGGGTATGAGTCGTTAAAAACTATTTCGAAGACGTTTAAATATAAGCAAGATACAGCAAGTTTGAGCTGGTGGAGTGTGCGGATATCTTAATCGTAAACAAACAGTATTAACACACACCTTTATGTGGGTTGAAAAATGCAATCTTCCTGCTTGGCGGGAAGAGCCGTCTGTAAACAAAAGAGTGGTACACACATATTTTAGAATTTATCTTGGGACCAGTAAAATGGTAATTCTCAAGAATGCGGAAGACTATTACATGGGTATGAGTCGTTAAAAACTATTTCGAAGACGTTTAAATATAAGCAAGATACAGCAAGTTTGAGCTGGTGGAGTGTGCGGGATATCTTAATCGTAAACAAACAGTATTAACACACACCTTTATGTGGGTTGAAAAATGCAATCTTCCTGCTTGGCGGGAAGAGCCGTCTGTAAACAAAAGAGTGGTACACACATATTTTAGAATTTATCTTGGGACCAGTAAAATGGTAATTCTCAAGAATGCGGAAGACTATTACATGGGTATGAGTCGTTAAAAACTATTTCGAAGACGTTTAAATATAAGCAAGATACAGCAAGTTTGAGCTGGTGGAGTGTGCGGATATCTTAATCGTAAACAAACAGTATTAACACACACCTTTATGTGGGTTGAAAAATGCAATCTTCCTGCTTGGCGGGAAGAGCCGTCTGTAAACAAAAGAGTGGTACACACATATTTTAGAATTTATCTTGGGACCAGTAAAATGGTAATTCTCAAGAATGCGGAAGACTATTACATGGGTATGAGTCGTTAAAAACTATTTCGAAGACGTTTAAATATAAGCAAGATACAGCAAGTTTGAGCTGGTGGAGTGTGCGGGATATCTTAATCGTAAACAAACAGTATTAACACACACCTTTATGTGGGTTGAAAAATGCAATCTTCCTGCTTGGCGGGAAGAGCCGTCTGTAAACAAAAGAGTGGTACACACATATTTTAGAATTTATCTTGGGACCAGTAAAATGGTAATTCTCAAGAATGCGGAAGACTATTACATGGGTATGAGTCGTTAAAAACTATTTCGAAGACGTTTAAATATAAGCAAGATACAGCAAGTTTGAGCTGGTGGAGTGTGCGGATATCTTAATCGTAAACAAACAGTATTAACACACACCTTTATGTGGGTTGAAAAATGCAATCTTCCTGCTTGGCGGGAAGAGCCGTCTGTAAACAAAAGAGTGGTACACACATATTTTAGAATTTATCTTGGGACCAGTAAAATGGTAATTCTCAAGAATGCGAAAGACTATTACATGGGTATGAGTCGTTAAAAACTATTTCGAAGACGTTTAAATATAAGCAAGATACAGCAAGTTTGAGCTGGTGGAGTGTGCGGATATCTTAATCGTAAACAAACAGTATTAACACACACCTTTATGTGGGTTGAAAAATGCAATCTTCCTGCTTGGCGGGAAGAGCCGTCTGTAAACAAAAGAGTGGTACACACATATTTTAGAATTTATCTTGAGACCAGTAAAATGGTAATTCTCAGGAATGCGGAAGACTATTACATGGGTATGAGTCGTTAAAAGCTATTTCGAAGACGTTCAAATATAAGCAAGATAGAGCAAGTTTGAGCTGGTGGAGTGTACGCGATATCTTATCGTAAACAAACAGTATTAACGCACACCTTTATGTGTGTTGAAAAATGCACTCTTCCTGCTTGGCGGAAAGAGCCATCTGTAAACAAAAGAGTGGGACACAATATACTGTAGAATTTATCTTGTGTCCAGCTAAATTAAATTTTCTGAAATTAAACTCTGCTTGCAAGTGGCCTCAAAGTTGGTGTGAAACAAATGACATCCAATTAGGCGGATGCAAATAGAGAGTAATGTTAAACAGTAAGATAGAATGCCAAAAATTTTTATTCAGTTTTTGGAACAACCATGGGAGAGATAGTTTTGCACTCTAAATGCATTTTAGTCCCAAAATTGTGTTGAATGTCTTATTTTTAGCTTGGAAAGTATTAAATTGTCATTGTATTTTACAAAAAAAGAAATAAAATTTAATTAAAAAATATATAAAATACTACAACGAATTGCTTTGGAACACAATTTTTCATGTTAGTGAAGAATGACTAACATTTTTCTGTAATCTAGTAAATTAATTTTTTTATAGTTAAGATTTTTTTTAAAACCTAGTTCATAAACCAAACTCAATTTTATTTCCATAATATTTCTACGATAAAAAACGTATCTCAGATAAACAGAGTAAATCTAAAGAAATGTATTTCGACAGCAGACTATAAATGAAGAAAAATCAAGCTACACCAATTTACATTTTAGAAAAAACTGTTTGATCACCCCCCCCTCCCCTCAACCTAAAAAAAACTTATTTCAAGTATAAGTTTGAATGTGTCAAAAGTATTTTCTGTGCATGTTGCTTAAAAAGATGTTTATTACTAAAATCTGTTTTATTCTAAACATAATATATTGAAACATTTTACATTTAATATCACATACATTATCTTTTCTGAGGACTTGTGTAAGAAATAAGCATTCGTTCTTGCCATGTTATATTTATGTAAATGTCTTTCTCCACAACATGTTTACACTAAATTAGATTTCAGCTATGCGCTTGGAATATTTACATAAAAATAGCTTTAAACGCAGCTGGATTTATGAAAACACATTGATTTTATGATAATTTTTTTGTCAATTTCTCACTCATCGAAAGGTTATATTTTACTTAAATATATTTATAAAGTAAAAGTATTTGCTGTAAAGTTGTTCATTTTATGTTATATATTTAGACCATTGAACATTAAAGATCTAATTTAGATTACTCTTACTTAAACATTACGTCGAACATGATGTTTTAAAATTTTTAGTTTATTTTGTTTACTGATCTTTAGTTTTTTAGGATTCCATATCTTAAAAGGTATAAGAATGGAAAATAGTCGTGTTCTGGAAATTTCGAATATGGGAAAACACGTAATAAATCGACATAGAAATATAAATTAATGATTTTTGGATTTTCCACCTTACATGTGCAATAAGACCTTCCTTCGTGCCACATTTCAAGGTTCTAGGTCAACCAGAAACACCCTATAGGTTTTAAGAGTAAAATTTATAGCGTACTTCTGATTGACATAGAATTATAAATTAATGATTTTTGGATTTTCCACCTTACATGTGCAATAAGACCTTCCTTCGTGCCACATTTCAAGGTTCTAGGTCAACCGGAAACACCCTATAGGTTTTGAGAGTAAAATTTATAGCGTACTTCTGATTGACATAGAATTATAAATTAATGATTTTTGGATTTTCCACCTTACATGTGCAATAAGACCTTCGTGCCACATTTCAAGGTTCTAGGTCAACCGGAAACACCCTATAGGTTTTGAGAGTAAAATTTATAGCGTACTTCTGATTGACATAGAATTATAAATTAGTGATTTTTGGATTTTCCACCTTACATGTGCAATAAGACTTTCCTTCGTGCCACATTTCAAGGTTCTAGGTCAACCGGAAACACCCTAGAGGTTTTGAGAGTAAAATTTATAGCGTACTTCTGATTGACATAGAATTATAAATTAATGATTTTTGGATTTTCCACCTTACATGTGCAATAAGACCTTCCTTCGTGCCACATTTCAAGGTTCTAGGTCAACCGGAAACACCCTATAGGTTTTGAGAGTAAAATTTATAGCGTACTTCTGATTGACATAGAATTATAAATTAATGATTTTTGGATTTTCCACCTTACATGTGCAATAAGACCTTCGTGCCACATTTCAAGGTTCTAGGTCAACCGGAAACACCCTATAGGTTTTGAGAGTAAAATTTATAGCGTACTTCTGATTGACATAGAATTATAAATTAATGATTTTTGGATTTTCCACCTTACATGTGCAATAAGACCTTCGTGCCACATTTCAAGGTTCTAGGTCAACCGGAAACACCCTATAGGTTTTGAGAGTAAAATTTATAGCGTACTTCTGATTGACATAGAATTATAAATTAATGATTTTTGGATTTTCCACCTAACATGTGCAATAAGACCTTCCTTCGTGCCACATTTCAAGGTTCTAGGTCAACCGGAAACACCCTATAGGTTTTGAGAGTAAAATTTATAGCGTACTTCTGATTGACATAGAATTATAAATTAATGATTTTAGGATTTTCCACCTTACATGTGCAATAAGACCTTCCTTCGTGCCACATTTCAAGGTTCTAGGTCAACCGGAAACACCCTATAGGTTTTGAGAGTAAAATTTATAGCGTACTTCTGGTTGACCTAGAATCTTGAAATTTGGCATGAAGGAAGTTCTTATAGCACACCATGAACATAGAAATAGATAAGGAGTTCTAACGAAATAGTGTTAATATGGTGTCGCGACTTTCAAACTTAAGGGGCTACTTCACCTACGAGAAAACACCCGCTCGCTAATGTTCATCCTATGGAAGAAAGTTTTTACAATATCTCATTTGCATTTCAATATTTTTAAATGATTTTTGTTTTGCATTGAATAGCTGAGGTCGATCTCTATGCAAGCCCCTTTTTATTTATTTTGTTTGCGGGTTGTTTTCATGAGGATAGTTTCACTTTCAAAACCGGTTCCGAAAGTAAAAGTATCTTAATAAAACAAACTTGTTAACAAAATTGAAAAAGTAAAAAAAGGCCTACATAGAGATTGATCTCAGCTATCCAAATTAAATAAAATCATTTACAAATACTGAAATGCAAACAAGATATTGCAAAAACTTTCTTGCATAGGACTAAGTTAGCGAGCGGGTGTTTTCGCGTGAGTGAAGTAGTTTCTTAATGGCAGCTGTGCAGCTAGCGCACGGTTCTGCGCAGCCGTCGAGCAACGCTACTAAGGTAGCATCACCTACAAACAACAAACAAAAACTGTCACTAACAATATTTCGTATTGCAATGTCAAGCAGACGATATGAAGAAGCAGACAAACTGATGACGTTAGGGCGACTGTTGTACACAGGTGCCATCTATTTGAAAAATATTTTAATGAACGGTTTTCTTCTTCGAAAGGATATTTCGTTAGAAGTCCTTATCTATTTCTATGTTCATGTAGCACACGTAAAGAATAATCCGAAAATCATTAATTTATAATTCTATGTCGATTTATTATGTGACAAACTCATGAATTTCTATAATCGGTACTAATACCAAGTTAACGCTTTGTAACGTATTTTTTCGCAACGGGAATATAGCATAACGGTACGGAACCGTAGTACTAAGTGTAAATGAGTGGGCCGGGATAAAAAAGTACCAAGCCACATTTTTGCTGAAATAAATCTGACACTGTGTCTGTTGCTTAATATTATATAGATTATAATATCCTACATATTATTTTTATCTGATGTCATTAGGTGGCAGCATATGTCCCAGGTTTCGTTTTTGACCCAGATGTTTCTAGAACATTTTTACCAGATAGAAAGTGTATATCATTAAAGTAATGCCATATTGCTATTCAGAATATCTCAAATGTTACTCAGAAATTGGTAGAAAAACTTTTGATCTAATTTTCAAATTGATATATCTCAAAAATTTTTTGATATAGTTCAAAAATGTGACTTAGCACTCTCTTGCCTCAGCCCCCTCAATTATTCGAAAATTGTGTGATATTTTGTTGATATTAAGTCTACAGGATCTGAAACATGTTTATTTAAAATTTAATAGAATTGAAAAAATGATATTCTATATCACTAATTGAATTAAAAACTACCCAACCGAGTGATTTGAAATTTATTATATATAATCGTTGCAGAATTTTGTCCAGTCATTTTAAATTTCATGAAAATCGAATCAAAACTTAAAAAGATATTAATAAAAGTTTTTTTCATTCTATTAAATCCTATCATACGTAATCTCTATCTATATTATAAAGGACCAACGTGTCCGTGCGTAACGCTGACGTCATTTTGCGAATGGCAACACTTGATGATGAAATTTCGGTTTTGCGATTTTGACTACTGCAATTTTTTTAAATTTTTAAGCATCGCACACTTTAAATTTTTGCACCGTTATATAAGGGGAAAAAACTACTTCAAAATGCAATTTGTTTGAAAACTGTATCGCAATTTACTCATTTATTACTGCATTTAAATTAAATATCAAGCATGATTTTTTTTAAATCTGCAACTATCTCTTGCAGACGTTTACAAATTAATCCGTTTGCACTTTAAACAATATAAAAAGTTCAGCATTTGTTTTCAGCTAATATTCCATAACAAATTAAAACTTCATAAAACAATAAATAAAATAGTATAAATAAAACTCAAATTTAACAGACATGTAATCGCAAAAAAGCGCTTAAAAATGCTGAAATTATCAGAATAATAATAATAAAAAAAAAAAACTGCTGTTAATAACGAAATTTTTAGCGATTTCTTCGGCTGTTATAACTTCTGGCATGAGGCCAATACTAAATTACCGCTTTTAATAAATTTCAAAATTTTATTTGAATATATAATTGACATATTTCTTACATAAAACTGCTCTTTGGTGTTCTTAGGGGGTAATCTAAAAAATTATTAAATGTAAAAAATCTATTAGAATTTTCAATAAAAAATAAATGGTTTCCACCTATATTCTCTATCCCGGGAAACCCGGGTTGGATACCCTTGTAATAATAAAAACACAAATCATGTGACTGAGGAAAGCAAATACGGGCTGACCATTTCTTTTTTCATATATCAAGCGGCCATTTTTATTCAAAATTATTTTTTCGAATAAAATTGCACGAAAGTTACATTTTTAGGAAGATCGTTCAAAAAAATGGTTTGTTTGAGAAATGAGTTACATTCAAATATATATAAATTCTGAGATAATTTCAGTTGAAATTTGGTTGACAGCCCAATATCTCAATCCAGTTTAGAAAATAAACACAAGAGATTCGTTCATTATGAGTCATAAAAATATTAAACCATGGATGTAATCATTCGCAAAGCAAGATATCTATGGTGGATTTTGCAGCGCTGCCTGGTGTCAAAAAAAATTGCATCTGTAAACGTGGCATACTAATAAGAATATAAAAAAGACTTGTTCATTTCGCTCATAGCAAACGATATAATTCATTTTACTGAAATAATAAGGATGATTTTTTTTACATTGTAAAACTAGTTATAAAACGAACGCACCTCATTTGTCACGTTTAGCATACAATTTCCAACTTGTTAATAATTAAAAGTGCCGGGAATAAAAAGATACGAATGCAGAAAATTAAAGTGTTTTAATCTCATTCACAAATTTGAACTGTAACATTTTATGAGAACTAAGTTAAAAATCTGTTATATTATGCATGTTTAATTTCAGTTTTTTAAAATATTTCGCATATTTTTTTTTTAAAATGCTTCTTTTTTAAACTTATTTGTTGATAATTTGCACTATATGGTGTAGTTAATGCTCCCGTAAAGGAAAGAAAAAATACCCAAAGTTTGCTTTTACTTAGACTCGTTACGAAAAAGAATATCGAAAACTACATTTTGGTCGTTACAAATAAAATATGTTTTTGTCATAGCTGTATCTTGTAATACAACTTTCCAACTTCAAAAGAATTATTTTAGTTTTTCTGAAATTTATTTTATTTTATTTTGGTTTTTCTTAAAGACAAAGTAACATTCTATTTGTCAGAGCACCATTTCAGAACTTTTCAAACTATTTCTTGTCAAAGAACATTCTCTAAAGATTCTTCCAGAAGAACAGATTTTAAAGTCATTTGTTTTCTGTCTGGCTTTTAAAAACATGCTTTTGTATATTTATAAGTAGCTTGCTGGTCTGATAAAATATCAAGAACTCATGAATTTGTCTTTTCATATTTGTTTCAAATATTGGCGAAGCAATTTAATAATAGACGTGTGTAACATAAATGTTTCAATGAAAGAAAATGGGTAGATAAGCATTGTTTTTGGCCGCCTAATAGAGTTAAAAATTCTTTTATTTTTAACACTTTCCAACATAGTTGAAAAGTCCTTATGTCTGTCTGCCTGTCTGTCTGCCGTCTGTCTGTCCGATCTTTAATTCACGTAAATACAATCTGAAAAGTGGGCAAAACTTTACGGGTTGATAGAACGCAGCTGTACGAACATATTTCGTCATAGAATGTATGGCCCCGCGAGCCGCTAGGTGGCGTTGTAAATCGTATGACACATTCTTACGAGGGGTGTTGCCGGAGCTGCTGCTTCCGATTCCAACCCCCATCAGGTCGAGAATGTGGTTTCAACACGACTATGCGCCTGCGCAATTTGCCTTGGATGTGCGGAACACTTTAGATGCAACGTTCCCAGGGCAATGGATTGGTCGAGGTGGTCCCATAGCTTGGCCACCAAGATCGCCGGATCTCTCGTGTTTGGACTTTTTCCTGTGTGGCCATATGAAAAGCCTAATCTAAGAGTGCCCCATTGAAACCGATATGGATCTAGTCGCCAGGATTGCTGTTGTTGTCGGGGATAATCCGCAAATGGCTGGTGTCTTCACAAATGTGCGTCTGTCCCTATCCCGCAAGTGTTAAGCGTGCATAACAGCTGGCGGAAGATATTTTGAGCAATTTCTTTGAGCATGTACATTAATTACATCGCTGTTAATAATTTTTTTTCTGAAGTAACTCCTCTCATTCTTGTGTTAATTCTTTAACTGCGACAGTGGAAAACTACCTTTTAACTTCTCACCGCTTGCGTTCCGACCATACATTCTATGACGAAATTTACTCGTACAGCTGCGTTCTATCACCCCGTAAATTTTTAGCCTCTAAAGTTGTACCCACTCACACAACTGCCATGCAATTTGAGTACATGGCAAACACACCATGTGTGAAATTGTGGTGTTAAAATTCAAGGACCCTACGAATTCTGTGTAACTAGCACTTTATGAAACACTCGTTTCTCAAAAGTAGAAAACATTTTTTTTATTATAAAAAAAAATCTAACGTTCAAAATAAAATTTCGTAAAAGCGTGCGGCGCCAACAGAAATGCTTTAAGTAAATTGAAGGGCCTTCTTCAATAACAAGGCAACTGAAAAATGAAGTTTTAAGCTACAAAGCTTTTAAATTAACTCTGAACATTTTAATTTATAATATAATCTGCTTCTTTGCAAATATCCCTATTAAGAAGAGTTTTCTTAGCATCTTTTCATTTCTTATGATCATAAAATTTATATTTCCTTATATGCTGAATAATACATTACATAAATATGAAAATTGAACACTTATCTTATAGTTATGGATGATAGAAAAAGTACATTTGGAACACATAATAACTTTTTTTTTTTTTTTTTTTACAACTTTTATATAGAGAGACTTTTATATAAAGAGTTTACAAAATATGAAATCATTTTAGCGTTTTTTTAGGTAGATTTCGTAAGAAATACTGCCTGTTACATTCTCCCCTAAATTGGAATTTCGGAATTTTTTTTCCAGATCTACGCCGATCATGACTCCTAGAACTCAAAACCACCCTCAGTTCACAACTATATCTATCTATCTATCTATCTATCTATCTATCTATCTATATCACTTATTTATGGACATGATCACTCTCAAATTTCTGCAAAAATCTTTCCCAAACTGATACATAAAATCAAGGGGTATAAAATCTCGGTCAAGTTTGTTAATGGGCAAAATCGGGCCAAGGGGGAGGGGGATGGGGGAAACAGATTTCTGTGAAAACAGAAAAAACCCCATAACTTCTTAATTATGATACAGGGACAGGGACACACCCACCGAAGCGCCAGCCGGAAAGGCATATGGACCTAATGCTTCGGGGGAAAAATCCCCACTGCCATCCAGCCAACCACAGCCCCGGGAATGAACCCGGATCAGCGACATTTATTATACAAAATACAACAATACATAATCCTGAATTACAGTAGCTATCATGAACACAGTTTAGCAAAATAATAATAAGTTACATGCTATAAAGTAAAGAAATATACTAACTAAAATCCTAAAAAACTCAAGCTATTGAGGCATGGCCCATACCTCAGAGAAAACATAAAATAATTTAAGAATACTAAAAACACAAACTTAGAGCCAATGAAATAAAATTAATAACTAACTAAACTAAAACTAATATCCTGAAAAACACAAGCTGATGGAATAAATATATTCCAATGATCTACTAAATTTATAGATTTATTGATTTTGAGCGATAGTTGTCCCATGGATTCCACATCTTTAGAGTTCAGATCAGTTCAGATTAGTTATGATACATATCGAATCCGTTTAAAGTTATCATTACTTCTAAGAAAACGGCCGAAAATTTATGTATGACAGATTTTTGATATAATTAAAAATGGCCTCAAGGGAGGGGGGGGGGGGTAATAGGGGTTTAAGAAGAAACAAATTCATAACTTCGTCCATTCACAAGACATCAATTCCGCTTAGATTTATTATAAATACTCTTAATATTATCTACAACTTTTATATTGACAAGTTTTTTATGGGAACAACTCTTACACACACACACACACGCAAATATATATATATATATATATAGCATATATATTCTTGCCGGCTCCGCCTGCAAACACAGGTAGATTTCGAAGTGGGTGGTTCCAACTGCCGCATTGGGGCAAAAAGGTCATATCTTCTGCAGTTCCGAATAAACAGGCACCCCACGGTCTGCAACTTCGAAATCTACCTATGCGTGTAGGCCGAGCCTTCAGGGATTTTTTACCTTAAAGTTCTAATACTGCCCTCAGCCCTGTTGTTACGAGAATCGGGAAACTGAGATACATGAGAGTGGATTTTTTTTTTTTTACAAGTTATGACTGTTCGAAAACGAAATAGAGCCCATAGAATAGCAAGGCAGACCAACAAGCCTTCTTTTTACATGGTTCACTAGGAATCAACGAAACTCCACTTGCCTTGTTATTGCAGAGGGCCCCTCATGTGAACTTTTAACTACCTATATAATATATTGTAACTTTTAAAGAATGTTTAGGAAGTTACTTTCTGATTATGTTTATTATGCCATGATTTACTTATCGTATTGGTTTTGCGTCTCACGCTTTAACAATTTTTGTTTTGACCTCGAGATTTTGATGAAACAAGTTGGAAATTGTACGTCAAACGTGACAAATGAGGTGCGTTCGTACTATAACTAATTATATAAATATTCAGATCTTGATGATTTTTTATTCTGTGAAATGAATTATATCGTCTGCAGATTCATTTCTGTAATAAAATAAGCATCTCGATCGCTTGGCGATTAAACTGCGGAAGCTCCTATAACAAAAAAGCACCGATTCTTTAAAAAAAAAATTCAAATTTCTTAATAAATATTTTTATTAATATTTTCTAAAGTTTTGATTCGATTTTCATAAAATTTGAAATGTCTCGACAAAATTCTGCAAAGATAATATATCTTAAATTTCAAACCATTCGGTTGGGTAACTTTTGCGTTGTTATATGCGGACGGATGGACAGACAGACGGGCGGCCCAGTCGACGACAATAGGTGCTACGTATTTATATAATTACGAACGCACCTAAAAATCACTTATTTAATTTCGAATAAATGACTTTTGGTAAAAAAAAAAATATTTGACCAGTGAATTTCGACTTACTCAATATTACTAATGACGCACGTATGCGTCATCATTCGAAAAAACTTTAAGTTTATATAACATTGAAAATCTATACTAATATAATAAAGAAATAATGTTCGATTGTGTGTTTGTGTGTTTGTTCATAGGGAGTAATCTCCGGAACTAACGAGCAGATTAAAAAAATAATGGTGGTAAATTGCTGGTGACCATCTTTGCTTCAACATAGGCGTTTGTTTGATTGTGTGTTTGTTTGTAGGGAGTAATCTCTGAAACTACCGAGTAGATTTCCAAAATAATGATGGCAAAATACTGGTGAGCATATTTGCTCCAACATAGGCTATATTTTATGCTGGCACAACAACCTTCAAGAGGGTGCAGGGCTAAAAAAGTTCTTAAATTACGATTTTTGTGATATTGTTGGAAAACATAAAAAATGTTTCCCATATAAAAACATAACATATTTACTTTAAAAATGTAAATACGTTCTCTAAACGCTTTCTAAAAAGTTTAAAATTTAAAATGGTGAAATGAGTGGAAAAAGGTCTAAATTACGATTTATTTGGAACCTTTAGGGCTAGAAACTTGCAATTTAACACGACTGTTAATTTTAAGACGTAAATGCATTCACATAATAGTTTAAAAAAAAATTTAAAATGTAAAAGGGGTCATGAACAAAAAACGTTCTAAAATTTGCGATGTCTGTGACAATGCTGGAGCTAAAAATTTGAAATTTGGCATAATAGTTAATTTTATGATGTAAATATTCCCAAAGGACGGTTTCGAACGAAATAGAAATTTAAAAGAGTGAAATGAGCGAAAAATGTTCTAAATGTGTAGCTATCATATCTAATTGTGGCCGTATTACGATGAATTTTTTCAACTATGAAATCTAGAAACTTAAACCTTGATATAAGTGTTACATTTAAAACGTAAATACTCGCACAGAATCGTTTCTAAAAAATTCGAAATGTAAAAGGATTCAGGAGCAAAAAGCGTTCTATAGTAGTGATTTCTGTGACAGTACTGGGGCTAAAAGTTTGAAATTTCGCAGGGTTGTCACTTTTAAGATGTAAATAAGAGCGGTTTATAAAAAAATCGAAATTTAATAGGTCAAAGGAGCGAAAAACGTTCTAAATTACGATTAATTTAGAATTATTAGGGCTAGAAACTGGGAATATAATAAAGCTAGATTACCTTTTCCCGAAAATAATCGAAAGACCTTATGCAATTTAAATGCAATCCAACAGGCTGCCACTCACATAATTATTTATTAAACCTATACAGGGTGATTCCAAATTCATGGTACAAACTTTAAGGATTGGTACAGGACACTGTAACAAACAATTGTTGTATAGTAAAGCAGGGTCGGAAATCCACTTATATACTCAAAATTACAGGGCGTCTCACTCCAATCCAAAGTCGCGTTTTCGTTTATAACTTTAATAGTAAATAGAAGATATTTTAACGAAATCCTTACAATGTGCTTACAATTGATAAAAAGATGAGTCTGTTACAAATTTTTGTTAAAATATCTTCACTTTTGTTAAAGTTATGAACGAAAACGCGACATCGGATTGAAGTAAGACGCCCTGTAATTTTGACTAAATAAATGAATTTTTTACCGTGGTTTCTGATACAGTAAATAATTTTTACAGTAGGTTGGCTAGGCTACTGTAGGTCTACTATAGGATACTGTAGGCTACTGTAGGTCTTACAGTAGGTTTTAAAGTAGGTTGGTACAGGACACTGTAAAAAAACATTTATTGTATAGAGGTTTAAATCATTTATTTAGTCAAAATTACAGGGCGTCTAACGACAATCCGAAGTCGCGTTTTCGTTCATAACTTTAACAATAGGGAAGATATTTTAACAAAAATTTATGTAACAGACTCATCTTTGTATGAATCGTAAACATATTGTAAGGGTTTCGTTAAAATATCTTCACTACTGTTAAAGTTATGAACGAAAACGCTACATCGGATTGAAGTGAGACGCCCTGTAATTTTGACTAAATAAATGGATTTTTTACCGTGGTTTCTGATACATTAAATAATTTTTACAGTAGGTTGGCTAGGCTACTGTAGGTCTACTATAGGCTACTGTAGGTCCTACAGTAGGTTTTAAAGTCGGTTGGTACAGGACACTGCAAAAAAACATTTATTGTATAGAGGGTCAAATCATTTATTTAGTCAAAATTACAGGGCGTCTAACGACAATCCGAAGTCGCGTTTTCGTTCATAACTTTAACAATAGGGAAGATATTTTAACAAAATTTGCAACAGACTCATCTTTGTATGAATCGTAAGCATATTGTAAGGATTTCGTTAAAATATCTTCACTACTGTTAAAGTTATGAACGAAAACGCTACATCGGATTGAAGTGAGACGCCCTGTAATTGCGACTAAATAAATGGATTTTTTACCGTGGTTTCTGATACAATAAATAATTTTTACAGTAGTTTGGCTAGGCTACTGTAGGTCTACTATAGGCTACTGTAGGTCTTACAGTAGGTTTTAAAGTAGGGTGGTACAGGACACTGTAAGGAAAAAGTATTCAGGACATAGTTCGAATAATTGGGTCAACCCAAATCCGACACGAAAGAGTAAAAAATCTAACCCGAAACACTTAAATTTAACCCGACCCAAACCGAAACTGCAACGAAAGAAATTAGCGTCAGCTCGATCCCTCTCGAACCGCGGGCCGGGTTGAAATTGGTTAAATTTAAGTTACCCGACCCAATGCAGGACTCTAGTTTGGAGTGGAAGAGTTGCTCTATTTTTATTGATTGGGAATTAATGGATGGATCGACAACTAACTATTCATATATATATATATATATATATATATATATATATATATTATTTTCTAACTTTCTTATTCCATTAAAATAAGAATTTCTGATAATAAAAAATTTGCTCCAATAATGTCACCTCTGGTTGAATAATTGGAGAGGGAGGGGGGGGGGGGCTCTAATGTATTTTTTTAATTATTTTTTAGATTTTCTCCCCAAAAAAGATATATTTCAAAATAATACAAGAAAAACATTAAAAACTCCATATACATTCTAAAATTGGATATCACACTACAAAGTAATACCGCATCGAAATATATTTCTCTTTGAAAAGAAATGTTACAAGGGTACTGTACAAGAAAGGACAATGGAAAAATGGAAAAATGTACAAGAAAGGACACTGTAGGGTGGTACAGGACACTGTAAAAAAACATTTATTGTCTGGAGGGTCAAATCATTTATTTATTCAAAATTAAAGGGCGTCTAACGACAATCCGAAGTCGTGTTTTCGTTCATAACTTTAACAATAGTGAAGATATTTTAACAAAATTTGCAACAGACTCATCTTTGTATGAATCGTAAGCATATTGTAAGGATTTCGTTAATATATCTCCACTACTGTTAAAGTTATGAACGAAAACGCGACTTCAGATTAGAGTGAGACGCCCTGTATTTTTGACTGTATAACTGGATTTACGACCTTGTTTTCCTATACAAAAATTGTTTGTTAAAGTGTCCTGTACCAAGCCTTAAAGTTTGTACCATGAATTTGGAATCGCCCTGTATAGAAGAAAAAAGAGTATATCAACATCGCGATATCATACACACGTTAACCCCTGATTATTATTTTTTAATTAAACATTTTTTAAAGATGCAAACATTGAAAATTAGACATGAAATATTAATATCTACTTTCAGTTAATATAAATATTTGTTCTAATTTTGCTTGAGAAAACATCACATAAATAAATATGAATATTCATTTGTTGGCTAACAGTTGCACAAAATACTTTTTTCCATTAAAAATTCTAAACGTACCGCATTCCGTTCTTTTTCTTTTCGTCATTTATTGTGAATAAATTTTCCATGAAAAACTTTCACGTCTTTAAAAATAAGAACTTTATATATATATATATAAAAAAAATGTCATATTACATAAATTATTCAATGCCTTTTTCAATGCATTCGAAGACATTGTTTTACTTCAGGCTATTTCGCGGGTAAAACTTTGAAAATAAACATACTTTTTGTTGTTGAATATACTTTTTGTTTTCGTTTCTTACCTATGCTTTCAATTTCTTCGATGTCTTTAAAATACATTTTCCCTTTAAGTCGAATACAATTTTAAACGCAAACTCTAATTGACATGTTTGACAGTTTTGATAGTTTGAAAACATTTCTTTTCAAAGAGAAATATATTTCGATGCGGTATTACTTTGTAGTGTGATATCCAATTTTAGAATGTATATGGAGTTTTTAATGTTTTTCTTGTATTATTTTGAAATATATCTTTTTCGGGGAGAAAATCTAAAAAATAATTAAAAAAATACATTAGAGCCCCCCCCCCCTCTCCAATTATTCAACCAGAGGTGACATTATTGGAGCAAATTTTTTATTATCAGAAATTCTTATTTTAATGGAATAAGAAAGTTAGAAAATAATACATATATATATATATATATATATATATGAATAGTTAGTTGTCGATCCATCCATTAATTCCCAATCAATAAAAATAGAGCAACTCTTCCACTCCAAACTAGAGTCCTGCATTGGGTCGGGTAACTTAAATTTACCCAATTTCAACCCGGCCCGCGGTTCGAGAGGGATCGGGCTGACGCTAATTTCTTTCGTTGCAGTTTCGGTTTGGGTCGGGTTAAATTTAAGTGTTTCGGGTTAGATTTTTTACTCTTTCGTGTCGGATTTGGGTTGATCCAATTATTCGAACTTTGTCCTGAATACTTTTCAAGTGAAAGAAACTATATATTTGAATATTTCTGATTGTATATGTGTATATTTTTATACAAAAAAGGTAAAATTGATATTAGAGATATAGCTGTAGACCATTTTTAAATAATTTGTATTGTGAATTAATTTTATTTCAGTTAGGGTTCGGGTCGGGTTTGGATAGGTTTTTAGATTCACGAAATATTTTTTGTTGGATTCGGGTCGAGTTGACTTAAAGCAGAAATTTCTGGTTGAGTCAAGTATAACCCGAGCCGTGCAGGAATGTACTCCAAACTTCAAGATGATTTTGAACCTGAAGAAATTAATTTGGCAGATAGTGTTTGTCTATGTCACATTCTGAGGTTGCAAATGCCCCCCAAAGAGCACTCAGCTATGTAGAGCAGCACTCAGACGCAACACTATCTGTCATTATATTCATGAGACTTTGGGATACGACAGCTTCACCAGTCGATTCGTGCTAGGCTTTTGCTCAGCAATCTTTGAGATTATTTGCTTATGCAATTTTCATTAAGTTTAATTAACTACAATCTTTAATCAACCAAAATGTTTTAATTAAATTTCAGGGTACTATGTGAAAAGGCTGTGCGAAAACCTTTCGATTAATACCTCAATTATCGTTGTGCTTTTTATATGTGAATATTGAAGGAGTGTTGACGTCAGAAACAGTATTATTATATAAAACTGTCAAAAGATTGTTTCAAAACATTTGGAATAATACTTCGTGCATTTTGTTTGTGCATAGTAAGAAGGATCTTGACAAGAAAATAATCATACTATTATATAAATATGTAAGCTATTTGTGCGTTATTAAAGCACCACGTAAAGTTTTTCACTAGAATGATGTTTGATCTGGCAGTTTATCAAATAGCTTTATTTTGAACAGTTGGGTGCAGAATTTGAAAAGATACAGATGAAAAACTAAAGTTTCCTCATGTTTTTTACACGTAAAAACTTCTTTCATCGCATGGATTTTAATCTTGGACCAGGAGGGATTAAAATCAATAAAAAAGACGTCATTTTGACCCAATAAAATGTTTTAGTTTTGTAAAAGAAATGCTCATTTTCTTTAAAAATGCATTTTTACTAAATCATCATCATCATCATCATCATCAACAACAACCGCTTTCAATCCACTGTTGGATCAAACTGTCTCACGCAGATTTTTCCATTGTTTTCTGTCTAATGCTTTAGACAGAAAAGTCTGGAAACGGCATTCGACCGTTTCCAGACTTTTTTTGGAAACAATTCTCACTGCATTTGACTCGATTACAGAGCCATCTACGATTTTCCGAAGAAAACGTGGAATACAAAAGTTACGCATTTTTTTCCACAGATTCTAAATCTACAATAAAAAAAGGGGGTGGGGGGTGGGGTATCATTTAAGGGGGCAACTTTGAAATCCCTAAATAGATTTTTCAAAAATATTGAACATGCGTCTTTCCATTTTTCAATCCGATGTATATTTTTAGACTTATTCGACTGTCTCCAGACTTTTCAATGGAAACGTTTCTCACTACATTTTACTCGATTACAGTGCCATCTACGATTTTCCGAAGAAAATGTTAAATACAAAAGTTACGCATTTTTCCTCGTAGAATCAGAATCTGTAATAAAAAAAAGGGGGGGGGGTTATCATCTAAGATTTCAATGTTGCCCCCAGAATTGGAAAGGGGCAACTTTGATATCCCTAAATAGATTTTTCAAAAATATTGAACGCATACTTTCCGGTTTTCAATCCGATGTACATTTATCGAGTTGTTCGATCGTTTCCACATTTTTCGGACATCCTGTATATGATTATCCTGATTCACTTCAATTCACCAGTTTCACCAATTCACCAGACAAATCCAACATATTTCTTCATTCCAGAGAATCATTAAACGGCGTTATTCAATTTTTGCAATCGAAATATAGGTTTTTCAGATTATATCAATTCTCAAGTAAACTTTTCCATGCTCAACAAATATGTTTTACAGACAAACATGGTAAAATAACAATTAACATTAAGGTCCACACACCTATAAAACGTCATTTACCATAAAAATATCGAGTTTTCATTTTTGGAACAATATTAAAATCCGATCGCTTATACGTCACATTCAGCTTTAATTGTGTCTGTATCTTAATTAGAACCCGAATTACAGCCGTTTAAGGTTACATCTGTAATAGCTTTCCGAAGAATTTTACAACTGAAAATATCGTTCTGAAAACCGAAAGCAAGCTGAAATGTATGTTTACATTCTTCTTTTCGAGATTTAGCATTAGAATTCGATTATATGTCCAAGAAAATACTTGGAGTATATAATTAAATCTTTAAAGAATAACAATTATTTTTATAATAAGAACCACGTTAAAAGTTATTTTTAGATTTTCCTCAAAATGAAGTTTTTCAGATTTTAACTGTACGCAAAACATCCTATAGCAAAAAATAATTTAATTAAATGCCTTGAATTTTTTGTTACTTATTTTACAAATGTTTATTGAGGGAATAGACTACAATCCTAATAATATATTAATTAATTTTATATTTACACTGGTATAAGTTAAAATGTTGCAAGAAATTTTAATTTTTTTTTATTACATTAGTACTTCAAGTGCCATAGCATCTGCGATAGAGATGCTATTATAATGCGGCTAGTCTATGTTCTAGAGAAAGTTATTCTTTTTATTATGCAATTGACAAAGTGTGAATGCATTGATTTGATTTTGAGGTATCATGTTTTGCGCAAATGTCTATTTCTCACATAATTTTGACTATTTTTCCCTTTTAAAGAATCATTTCTGTGTAATTTCTAAAATGTTTATACAGGGTGATTCATAAAAGATGGGCAGAACTTTAAGGGGTTATAGTACACTTAAAGACAAATAATATTAAATAGGAGACTAAGGGTCCCAGACGTATTCCCAAGGAGATAGGGGGCATTAAAGTTTAGGGTCCGAAATTTCAAATGATTATAAAACATGGAAAAATTGGTCGATTCGTTTGCGGTTTTTGCAAAAAATTTTCTTTATGCCAGTATTTTCTTGAAATAAAATTTTAAAGTTCAATTTCAAAAAATGCCGATAGGGGGCGCTTTAGACTTTGGAGTAACAAACAACTATTTTTTAACGTTATTTTTTGTATTTCTTTAAATGATTTCGAAAGCTTAGACTTAAACTTAAATTTTGATCTAAAAATCTGAGTCCTAACGAGTAGTTAAGTAGCGTAAACTGAAATTTGAAATTTGAAACCCTTCTCCCCCCAGAACAAAAATCAGTTATTCCCGATCTTTGTGTCGTAGATTAGGCTCTAACTACTGCCGCGTTTTGCTAAAATTATTCTTTATGTCAGTATTTTCTTGAAAATAAATTTTAAAGAAAATTTTCAAAAAATTCCGATAGAGGGCGCTTAAGACTTTGGAGTAACGAACAACTATTTTATACCGTTATTTTTTGTGTCTCATTAAATGCTTTCTAAAGCTTAGACTTAAATTTTCAGCTCAAAATCTGAATCGCTGAGCGTGGTTCAGTAGCGAGGGGAGGGGGTTCAAATTTCAACTTCTGAACATAGTTCAGTTTGCACTACTTAACCATGCCCAACGATTCTGTGCTGTGATACGAGGCAAAAATACAACTTTCGTCAAGGACTGCATAGTCGGAATTCACTCATAAAGGCACTGTCACAGTTGGAAACGTCGCTCATGCAAACGTTAAAGCTCCATTCCTGACGCTAGTCACCGGGTGAAGAAGGAAACAGAAAGTATGCAAATGTCAAATGGGGAAGAAGAAGAACACGTATGCAAAATTTCGACACGATTCAGGCATAAAAACCACTGAACGGTGAGTCAAGTGTAAGTCGCTGTAGTAATGAATCGGAAGATGGTGCCCTTCACGAATAAGGAAAAGGCTGAGATGCATTTAATTTACGGAGCGGCAGATGGAAATGGTGCAGAGGCACAACGAATGTACGGAGAGCGATTTCCTAACAGGCGGTTGCCTAACCGCAAAACTTTCGAGCGCTTGCACAGACAGTTGTGTGAGACGGGATCATTTCTCGCTTCCCGGTCGAATGCAGGTCGTGCAAAAAAGGACGAATCAGTAGTTGTTGCAGAAGCCATTCTGGATGTAGTAGCGGCGCAGCCAAGTACAAGTACACGAACAGTGGCTAGCCAGGTGGATACCTCACAGTCCACGACTTGGAGGGTACTGAAGGATGAACATTTGCTCCCGTTTCATGTGCAACGAGTCCAGAAACTGTCTCTAGGGGATTATCCAAATCGTATTGAATTCGCCCGCTGGTTTCTGCAGCAGAACGCGCTAAATCCACATTTTGGACGAACTGTGCTTTTCACCGATGAATGTACCTTCACACGTGAAGGTACATTTAACACACACAATGCACATGTATGGGCGGATGTCAATCCACATGATACGTATCCACATGCTCATCAGAGACGCTTTTCCATCAATGTTTGGGCAGGAATCCTCGGAGACCACCTAATCGGACCGTACCTTCTTCCTGAACGCCTCAACGGTAAAACATACCTCACATTTCTGCAACATGTGCTGCCAGACCTGTTAAACGTTGTTCCTCCACGCATCCGGCGGGTCATGTGGTTCCAGCACGATGGAGCGCCAGCCCATTACGTACGAGACGTCCGCAACTATCTGGACATCACATTTCCGAACAGATGGATTGGTCGAGGTGGTCCTGTTGCTTGGCCTGCTCGCTCGCCAGATCTTTCACCCCTCGATTTCTTTTTTTGGGGACGATTGAAGGCTCTTATGTATGAGACACCCATTGAATCCCCCGAGGAACTGGTCGCCAGACTTTCCGCCGCTGTAGGGGAAGTGCTCGAAAAGCCTGATGTTTTCGCGAATGTTCGCCGTTCCATTCGTCGCCGTTGTTCTGCGTGCATAACCTCTGGTGGTCACAATTTTGAACATTTATTGTGATTACATGTTAATAAATATGCTTTGGTAACATAATCCTAATTTGTGTCTTTTTACCTCGTATCACAGCACACAATGTGTGGACATGGTAAACTGAACTATGTTCAGAAGTTGAAATTTGAACCCCCTCCCCTCGCTACTGAACCACGCTCAGCGATTCAGATTTTGAGCTGAAAATTTAAGTTTAAGTCTAAGCTTTAGAAAGCATTTAATGAGACACAAAAAATAACGGTATAAAATAGTTGTTCGTTACTCCAAAGTCTAAAGCGCCCTCTATCGGAATTTTTTGAAAATTTTCTTTAAAATTTATTTTCAAGAAAATACTGACATAAAGAATAATTTTAGCAAAACGCGGCAGTAGTTAGAGCCTAATCTACGACACAAAGATCGGGAATAACTGATTTTTGTTCTGGGGGGAGAAGGGTTTCAAATTTCAAATTTCAGTTTACGCTACTTAACTACTCGTTAGGACTCAGATTTTTAGATCAAAATTTAAGTTTAAGTCTAAGCTTTCGAAATCATTTAAAGATATACAAAAAATAACGTTAAAAAATAGTTGTTTGTTACTCCAAAGTCTAAAGCGCCCCCTATCGGCATTTTTTGAAATTGAACTTTAAAATTTTATTTCAAGAAAATACTGGCATAAAGAAAATTTTTTGCAAAAACCGCAAACGAATCGACCAATTTTTCCATGTTTTATAATCATTTGAAATTTCGGACCCTAAACTTTAATGCCCCCTATCTCCTTGGGAATACGTCTGGGACCCTTAGTCTCCTATTTAATATTATTTGTCTTTAAGTGTACTATAACCCCTTAAAGTTCTGCCCATCTTTTATGAATCACCCTGTATATTTTTCAAAGTTTTAACTTAAATGTCATTAGGAAAAATTGGTACAAAGAGCAAATTACAAAAATTACAAAAAATCACCCCCGAAGGTGGGTGAATACCTTTACATTAAAATTAATATTGTTTTGTTACTCTCGTAGCTATAAATTCCATTATTCAGCTGTAAATTTTTACTTGAGAATTGATAACATTCTAAAAAACAATATTCCGTTTTGAAAAAACTTGCGATACCGTTTTAGTAGGTTTTACTTTTTAATTTAAGAGCTCTAACTGAATATTCCTTGGCTTTAATTATTAAACATTAACATACTCTCTGTATTGGAAAATGATGATTAAAGATTTGACGTCTTTTCATTAAATATTCATTGCAAGATTACAATTTTAATATCTACTTTAGAATCTGCCATACTATCGTGCTACATTATAACTTTTAAAAGTTTCTTTTGAATATTGAAGTTTAACAGGATTTAATTTTCAATTCTTAGTTCCAAGTACTTTAAAATGCATTAAAAGTCATGCGTGAGATTTTCATTTAAGATATTTTCAAAATTCCTCTTGTGAGTTTGGTGTAATATGTAACTAAAGTGCTCATTTTATATGTATCTATGAGCAGTAAAGCTACTTTTGTTTCTAAATGACATTTTCTGAAAAATATTAATATACAGGTAACAGGATACTGGTACTTTATACTGGTGTCTTAGAATTAAACTACCTTTCTTTAGAAATCTAAAGACAGTATCGAAAGGGTTTAATTTTCAAACTTCTTAAACTTTATATACAAAGAAAAGATTTAGTGATTTTTTTTTGTAAAAATTTTCAGTGACCTAATAAAATTTGAATTTTTAAATCATTTAATTTTGATTTTTATAAACAAGTCATTAATGATGACCGGTGTAGAAAAATGAATTATAATTAAAATTGCTAACTTAATATTGCTCAGCTTTCTTTTTTAAAAACTGAAATAATTTCTGAACTGAGTTGTGCTCATGAAAAGTTTTGACATATTTTCATTAAATATCTAAATTTGAATATGCGACATTATAATTAAAATCATTAATTAAATCATTTGTTTTGAAGAAAATTAGACGGAATATAATTTTTAAATTTTAGTTCCAAATATTTTAAAATTGATTAATTTTTCCCTCCTAGAACTTTTACTTAAGATATTTTAAAAATTTCTGTTGTGACTTTAATATATTACATAACTAAATATTTCTCTCATTTATATCACACATAAAGCTTCTTTGTTTCTATTCGATATTTGCTTCAAAATATTTAATATACCTATTGTTTAGCCTTATCTTTGTTTAAAGATCTGTTGAGAATATCTATGTGAGAGAAACAAACAACGCCAAAACGTGCAACATCTCAACTCGATTGAATAAATGGATTCACGAGCCTAGATGATGATGGATGATGTCATCAGTAGATTAAAATTAGTTAGTTTTTATATAAGACGGAGTTGGCTGGTTTTGTTTGAGGAGAGAAAGTAAAAGTGCTTCTCTGTTAAGTTGTTATTATAAAGTCGGCTTGTAATATATTATATAACTAAATATTTCTTTCATTTATATGACACATAAAGCTTCTTTGTTTCTATTCGATATTTGCTTCAAAATATTTAATATACCAATTGTTTAGCCTTATCTTTGTTTAAAGATCTGTTGAGAATATCTATGTGAGAGAAACAAACAACACCAAAACGTGCAACATCTCAACTCGATTGAATAAATGGATTCACGAGCCTAGATGATGATGGATGATGTCATCAGTAGATTAAAATTAGTTAGTTTTTATATAAGACGGAGTTGGCTGGTTTTGTTTGAGGAGAGAAAGTAAAAGTGCTTCTCTGTTAAGTTGTTATTATAAAGTCGGCTTGTAATATATTATATAACTAAATATTTCTTTCATTTATATGACACATAAAGCTTCTTTGTTTCTATTCGATATTTGCTTCAAAATATTTAATATACCAATTGTTTAGCCTTATCTTTGTTTAAAGATCTGTTGAGAATATCTATGTGAGAGAAACAAACAACACCAAAACGTGCAACATCTCAACTCGATTGAATAAATGGATTCACGAGCCTAGATGATGATGGATGATGTCATCAGTAGATTAAAATTAGTTAGTTTTTATATAAGACGGAGTTGGCTGGTTTTGTTTGAGGAGAGAAAGTAAAAGTGCTTCTCTGTTAAGTTGTTATTATAAAGTCGGCTTGTAATATATTATATAACTAAATATTTCTTTCATTTATATGACACATAAAGCTTCTTTGTTTCTATTCGATATTTGCTTCAAAATATTTAATATACCAATTGTTTAGCCTTATCTTTGTTTAAAGATCTGTTGAGAATATCTATGTGAGAGAAACAAACAACGCCAAAACGTGCAACATCTCAACTCGATTGAATAAATGGATTCACGAGCCTAGATGATGATGGATGATGTCATCAGTAGATTAAAATTAGTTAGTTTTTATATAAGACGGAGTTGGCTGGTTTTGTTTGAGGAGAGAAAGTAAAAGTGCTTCTCTGTTAAGTTGTTATTATAAAGTCGGCTTGTAATATATTATATAACTAAATATTTCTTTCATTTATATGACACATAAAGCTTCTTTGTTTCTATTCGATATTTGCTTCAAAATATTTAATATACCAATTGTTTAGCCTTATCTTTGTTTAAAGATCTGTTGAGAATATCTATGTGAGAGAAACAAACAACGCCAAAACGTGCAACATCTCAACTCGATTGAATAAATGGATTCACGAGCCTAGATGATGATGGATGATGTCATCAGTAGATTAAAATTAGTTTTTACATAAGACGGAGTTGGCTGGTTTTATTTGAGGAGAGAAAGTAAAAGTGCTTCTCTGTTAAGTTGTTATTATAAAGTCGGCTTGTAGCCTTATCAAATAGTATTAACTCACTATCCAACTACTTATTGTTTATTTATCTATTCTGCGTGTTTAATTAAATGTCTGTCTTCGTCTAGAAATCCAGTGTGGACAATTGAAAAATTGTAGTCCAGTTATTTCACTATCTACCATTCCCACATCCATATGGTTCTGATTAACACATTTGCCCAAATATAATACAGTAATACCTCGGTTTTTGTCGATAATCCGTTCGAAAACAATCGGCGAAATCTGAAATAGACGAAAACCGAAGCAATTATTTCCATATGAATCGATGTAAATCCAATTAATTCGTTCTAAACACTCCAAAACACGTACCAAAAATGCATTTTATAGAGAATAAGTATAGCGTTTAGTACTAAAACCATAATAAATTAATAAGTGTTCTTGGCTTATGGTGTTAAGACACTATATTTGGTGTCATTTCCCTTTTTGGTCTATTGGCAGTAGTACTAACTTCAGAGTCAGAATTTCGTTAGCACATTCACACCTTGAGCAACGTTAGCGCTTTATATACGCTTTATTGCTCCCCTTTTCGACACAATGGAATTTATCGTTGATGGCGATTTACCGTACATGCGGCCGATATCAGTAATCTTAATGCAGCTCTCGTATTTATGAACAATTTCCTTCATCAACTTGATTGTGTTCCTGGCCTTCTTCATTAAAAGGCTGCGTCTGTGGAAACATCCTTGTTCCCATGATGGAATAGTCGCAATCAATAAAAAAGCACAAAAATACACAGGAAATAAACAAAATCGTTTGCCTAAATAGTTGGGATGATGCACACACGAAGAGGAACAAAGCCACATCTGAACGTGAACGCATGAGTGGCCCCTATTGTTTCATGAAAATGAATCGAAGTCACATGGGTACGCCGACGAAATCAGAGAAAAAATTTTTGCGGAAAAAAATCGACGAAAACAGAAACCGACTATAACCGAAGTCAACGAAAACCGAGGTATTACGATATATAAAATAAGAGTTAGGGATTTTGAAATTCTTTAAATTTGATTTTGATAAACCAGTCATAAATCATGACTGGTTTATCAAAATCAAGTGTTAGTAAATGTGGGGGAGTAAGATTAAAAAAAAAATAAAGAGACTGTTTAATCATAAAAATGAGACTATTAAGTGGTTACGATCATAAATGTTTATCAATTTAATGAAACAAAGCGGAAACGGTACTTCTCCGTTATACCAAGAGCATGCAAAATGTATGATAATGCGCCATGTATTTCAATCCCTACCGCACAAGTTTTTTTTTAATTACAAACCGTACCAAACATTGTGATTAGCTATTTATTGCAGGTAAATAATTTTTTTATATAAATTATTTAATCGTAACGATGACAAACATATTAATTTGCTATTTTTCGAATCGATTTTTTTTTTAAAACTTAAATTATAACTCATAATTTTCGCTGCTGAAATGGATTTTACCTTTTGGCCGTTACCTGATGATGAAGAAGTGCAATAAAAGTGTTTCAGGGCATTAGAATCTAAGATTTTTTTTTAGAGATGCCGTCTGCGAACATTTCACAGTAAATTACAAATATAATTTTGTTGAGCCTAACACTAAACTGTCATACCCAGTCTGTTGAAAGATTATATTGACCATACCAAAATGGTGTAATAAAAGACTACACGTCACTATTTGTCATTATTTACAGTCCTATCTCATAGAGTGCAAATGCAGCGACATCTTAATTCAAAAAATGAAATGTTTACTGCAATGCTTAGAGTTGGTTACAATTTCATGCTTGTAGTTTAAATTGAGTTTTATTTTATAATTTTATTGTATAGTATTTACTTGTTATTTAACTTTAAATATATATTTAAATTGATATAATAAAACAGTTCGTGAAAGCCTGTAATTTTTAAATGTTATATTTTTTAAATGATCACAGTCGCACCAATAATGTTAATTTTTTTCCAAATGTTTCAATTGGCGCCAACTATTACACGCTTGGCGATAGTGGTGTTATAATGCAGCCATGCTCAACCTTTTTTTCTCGCGGGCCGCAAACTTTTATTTCCGATGTTGGGCAGGTCATAACGCAGTTACATAATATTACATAATAACGGATATATAAAAGCGGATAATTAAAATAGTAGTAATAAATGTAGTGTAACAAATCAATATAATAAAATTAATACAATCAGGAAGATTGAGCATGTGTCGCGGAAGAAATGTTACGAAAAAATTTAACACCACATGTAAATTTCAAAACAATATTATTTCGTGGCTGATTTTTATTGTAAATGATGCAGAAATATGCTGTAAATTTTCTTCTTTGGAAGCAGCGGTGTAAAACTTTGTGCTGCCAGTTTTTTCGCGCCAAATGTTTAACCCTAAGAAGCATTGTTAGCTATGTGATAAGTATAAAAGGTAATAATATAACAGTACAACTTTTCCAAGTTCTAAAGAAAAAAAATCAGGAGATTTTCTTCAATAAATAAGTCTTTTGCTCAAAATAAATAATAAAATAAAATATGTAGAAATATATACCGCAATTAATTTTATAAATAGGGATTAATGATTGTGTGTCAGGCCTCACATAAAAGGTTGGTGGGCCACATGCGGCCATCGGGCTGCAGGTTGAGTATGGCTGGTATAATGGAAAAATACCTGTGTAAACAATAATTCTTTGAATAATATGATTTCTCATTTACTTACATAATTATGCCACAATAAAATGGACATTCCGCATTTATATACTCTTTTAGAATTTAAAGAAACCTAATAGAAGTTGCGGAAAATAAACGTCGTTATGAGGCGTTTAATTCTCTATAAACATATTTATTTAAACTTAATTTGAAGAAAATTACGTTCTCAGATTTTTGCATGAAATGCTTTTTATCATTTCAAAATTTCCACAGGAAATATGTATTTTATACTAATCTTTCATAAATTTCTCCAAAGGAGATCACGAAATATGGGTCACTGATGATGAAACAGGAAGGCTTAAGGAATGCAATTCGTTTTCTTGATTTGAATGTTAAAGTTTGTGCATTAGTTGACCCAAATATTTTGTTGACTGCTCTTTCGAAATATGCATTTGGAATTGTATTTTGTCAGTAAATACTTGAAAGCGAAAGTATGTGTCATTATAAAAATTTCAGAGACATTAAAGAACACTGTAAAAAAAAAGGACAATGTTTCAATATGAAAATATAATATAAAACGAACGGGACTATACAATATCTTCTCCTGAGTTGCCAATGATTACGAAAAGTGCTCTTCATCGTTAGAAACCACAAACAACCAATATTTTCAGGAAGTTTTCGAGAAGTTTTTATAGTCTATTAATCTGTTTTCTCAAACTGGACGACATGTTTTTCCAATGCGATGAATTCTAAAATAAACATTTTCATGTTCAACAAACATAGTTCACAGGCAAACATGATAAATTAACAACATTAGCATTACAATTAACATTATTTTGTTATTATTTCATGCATAATTCCCTTTACACAACTCGAAATCTTTAATTTAAAATTGATAGAATCCTAAAAGTCAATAGTCTGTAAAATACAATTAATTTCTTAATTAATTTTCAGGAGTGAAATTCGTCCAAAACCAATGAATAAACATGTGATTTTTTACATTGCTAAACTGAGCGTAAAACCGACAGAGTGAAAAATGTCCAACCGGGAATCGAACCCGGGCTCTTGGTATAACGCTCTAAGGTTCTACCACTGGGCTACCAGGACGACACCCAACTTGGCATCTGTCACTCTCATATGTTGGACGTTGGAAATGTCATCATGAGCACACAATCCCTGTGACAAATTTGAGACGACATATAAAGCCACACAATTTTCCACTCTGTCGGTTTTACGCTCAATTTAGCAATGTAAAAGTTCACATGATTATTTATTGATAGTCTGATTTGAGAAAACTGATATAACACTATAAAAACTACTCGGAAAGGTTTTGGAAAATTAGTGGCACAAAAAGAAACTTTGTTTTTATAAATGCTTCTTTAAATCTCGAAATAATATATCGGTTTCTGATGTTTCTAAAGATATAGTACGCGTTTAGATATCATATATAACTCAGGAGGGGTTTTTGTATATTTTTGTTCGTTGTCATATTGTATTTCCGTAGATTTTTTAAAAAAATTGTCTTTTTTTTACAGTGAAGGAAATAGAGAAAAATGAATGTTATGTAACTTGTTAATAGAAGACACGTGATGTATTGTGCATGGATATCTTATGAACAGAAAGAAAGCGTTTTCAAATAAATTTACAGAAATTGCCTTTTATATAAAAATTGATAATTAACAGAATCCTAAAAAACCGATATTCCGGTTTAAGAAATCTGATGTATAACTTATGAAAAGTACTAGCAAAGGTTTCGGAAAATCAGTGGCAGCAAAAGAAAGTTTGTTTATATAAATGCTTCTCTGAATCTTGAAAATATATTGGTTTCTGAGATTTCTAAAGTTAAAGAACACGTTTCGGAATCATTGGTAACTCGGGAGGGATTTTTGCTCATTTATTTTGTTGTATTGTAAATTCGTAGATTAAAAAAAAACATTTGTCTTTTTTTTACAGTGAAGAAAATAGAGAAGAGCGGACGCTATGTAATTTGTAACTTGTGATATATTGTGCATGAATATATTATGAAACAAGTGGGTAAGTGTGATCGAAGATCGCTCAAAAGGTTTTGTTTAATATTCCTTTCAAAACACTTTATCCGTTCTTTAATAAATTCAAATAAATTTCATTTAGCAACTTAAAAAAAAAAGTCATGTTTTTTTATAAAGTAAAAATTTACCGGTCTATTTTTTCGTTTTTTCGAATATCGAAACCAGCCCGATAGCGGGTGAAGTCCACTATTATATTCTGTCATAATAATATCCGTCATGCGGACTAAATGCGGTATTTAAAAAAATAATTTCAAAATTAAACAAATTGTACACCTTTAAAATGTTAAAATATGCGAATATTTCTATAATCGGATTTTTATCATGATTCAATATGTTCCTCAAACTCATATATTTACTATTCTGTATTACTCCTATTGATACTCGCTTTGTATAATTCTCAAACATTTGAAAAGTTTGTTAAGCTTGCAATATGACGTCAGATTTTCTTTTTAATTCTCTAATTACGTGATATTAATCTGCTTTGTGTACATACACATACTCATACTCCTTGTATTATTGAGAAATCTTAAACATTTTCCATTTTATTACCACTATGACGTCAATCATTTTTATTTCAAATTTATCTTTTTTTTCAATTTGTTAAACTTTTTATTTCATTTTCATTTTTCCACGTGGAAATCGTCTGATAGAAAATTAATTATTGTAGAAAGAATTTCATCGTGGATTTTTAATTTTTGGCATTTGCTATAACGAGAAATGTTTTTAGATTTAATAGAAAAAGGCTGTTAGAATTTTGTTTTTTTTTATCTCTATTTATTAAAATAATACGAATTTTTCAAATTTTAATATTTTGAGCTCTTTATAGCTGGTATTCGCTATATACACAAAGTTTCAACTCTGTAAGTTATACAGTTTTTGAGAATGACTCTGTGACGGACAGACAACGGAGCGGGAGTAATAGGGTTTCGTGAGATGAACGAAAACCTAAACAAGTGGGTAAGTGTGATCGAAGATCGCTCAAAGGGTTTCGTTTAATATTCCTTTCAAAACACTTTATCCTTCCTTTAATAAATCCAAATAAATTTAATTTAGTAACCAAAAAAAAGTCATGTTTTTTATAAAGTAAAAATTTACCGGTCAATTTTTCTCGTTTTTTCGAATTTCTAAACCAGCCCGATAGCGGGCGAAGCCCACTATTATATTCTGTCATAATAATATCTGACTTGTGGACTAAATGCAATATTTAAAACAAGAACGAAAAATTATGCGTCAAGCATAGATTATGTAACACTTTCCAACGCTTCCAAAATAATTTTACAAATCATACCGTTTAATAAGCTAAAAGATAACATCTAAGAAATCCGAATACTTTTATTCAGCCCTGTATAGGATCTATAGATTTGTATATATACTACATAGGATGCTAAATTTTAGTTCAGTTAGGAAACGCGTAGCACAGTTTAAAATTTTCCGTTTGGAGTTAAATAATACGGAAATGTGTTCGCGAACTTTTGTGCTTCCCTGTATAGGATCTACAGAATTTATACACACCATGTAATAGACAAAAAGAGAGTTAAAATTAAAATCGCGTTCATTAACTTAAAACGCACTTCCAGGAATTATTGTTAACATACAGTAGAGAATTCTTTTGCGTCTCCCTGTAAATGAACGATGACTGCTATACACACAATATTCTGTAGTAAGCCTCTTGTAATGCACCTTATATAAATTTCAATGCGTTTAAAATAGGGAAACATTATTTAAATAAACCGCAGACGATTTTTCTCCATAGACGTAATGTAACGGAATTCTTTTGACTGTCCCTGTAAAGTAACTATAAGTGCTATGCACACCCTATTCCATATTAAGCTTCTTCTAATACACCTTAGTGATATATATAAATTTCAATGCGTTTAAAATAGTGAAACATTATTTAAATAAACCGCAAATGATTTTTCCCCATAAACCGCAATGTAATGGAATTCTTTTGAGTGTCCCTGTAAAAAACTATAAGCGCTACACACTTCCGTTGAAATAGGGAACATGCTATAGATAACGATTATAACATATAAAAATTGCAGAGCAATCCGAGCATATTTACGGGAGTTAGAGCACGGACAGACGGCCAGACGGCAGACGGCCAGACAAACCGAAGTCATAAACACTTTTCAACTAGGTTGGAAAGTGTTAAAAACATTATGTTCAAAATTAAACATGTTGTACTCCTTCAAAATGTTAAAATATGCGAATATTTCCATAATCGGATTTTTATCATGATTCAATATGTTCCTCAAACTCATATATACTATTCTCTATTACTCATATTGATACTCGCTTTGTATTATTCTGAAACATTTGAAAAATCCTTTAAACTTCCGATATGACGTCAGATTTTCTTTTTAATTCTCTAATGACGTGATATTAATCTGCTTTGTGTACATACACACATACTCATACTCCTTGTATTATTGAGAAATCTTTCCGTTTTATTACCACTCTGACGTCAATCAATTTTATTTCATATTAATCTTTTTTTCAATTGGTGAAACTTTTTATTTCATTTTCATTTTTCACGTGAAAATCGTCTGATAGAAAATTATTGTAGAAAGAATTTCATCGTGGATTTTTAATTTTTGGCATCTGCTATAACGAAAAATGTTTAAATTTAATGGGAAAAGACTGTTAGAATTTTGGTTTTTTATCTCTATTTATTAAAATAATACGAATGTTTCAAATTTTAATATTTTGAGCTCTTCAGTTGATATTCAGTTATATACACAAAGTTTCAACTCTGTAAGTTACACAGTTTTTGAGAATGGCTCTGTGACAGACAGACAACAGAGCGGGAGTAATAGGGTTTCGTGAGATGAACGAAACCCTAAAAAGAAAGTGCTTTCAAATAAATTTAGACAAAACTACTTTATTTAAATGAATGATAATAACTTTTCTTAAAGAAATAGTATTCATCTTTATTAACACATATTTCCGCTACAATAAAATTCATATTTTGTATTCACATCATTTATAAATATAAGAAATTCTGACAAGTTCTGAAAGAATCAAGCAATTTTACGTGCGAGATTTTTCAGAAGATGAATGTATTTATTTAAAATTTTGACGTAAGAAATCAAATTCTCAGAATATTTACACAACTTGCCTTTTATGTGCAATGTGAATGTATTTATTTTATGCTAATCTTATAGATATATTTCTCGAAAGAAGTTTCTTTATCACGAGAAATATTTTCCTGGTGATAAAACGTGGAACGTTTAATGAATGAAATTAGTTTTCTCATTTAGAATGCTAAAGTAAGTTTATCCCAGTGGCCTTTTTGGGGAATGTTCTTTCCTTAACTACGTTTGGATATGTATTTGAGTAAGAAGTTTATGGAATTCCTTTGTTTATTTATCTTTTTTACTTTTTATGCATGTCCAGGCTTAACTTTTGAGCGGATGCACACATTTTGAAAAGTTTCTTTTTTAAAAAAAAATTTTATATTCACCTTGATTTAATTTCATTAAAATATAAAATATTAAATTTTCAACAGTTTGCCTGCATTATGATCTCCATGAAATTGCCATCCGCATGGCCCAGATGGAAATAAAAATAAATATTGGGTCATCCGGAAAGTTTTGTGGATTTTAAAACCGAATTGTGGTTTCGTCTAGTTATTTGGCTACTGCTGATAAAAAGTGACCTTGAATGACCCATATATGTAAATTTGGTCTTTTCTGCTTGCGTTGCATAATTCTTGCTTGAGTTGTGGCATAATTTTTAGGTACGTTCTTAATTATATAAATACGTAGCACCTATAGTCGTCGTTTGATCCGTCCGTCCGCCTGTCCGCATATAACATCGTAAAAATCTATCCAACCGAATGGTGTGAAATTTAATGTATATAATCGTTGCAGAATTTTGTAGAGTCATTTCAAATTTTATGAAAATCGAATCAAACCTTAAAAAGATATTATTAAATTTTTTCTTCATTCTGTTAAAGCCTAGCATACGTAATCTATATAATAGTAATAAAAACGCAAATCATGAGTGAGAAAAGAAAATAACGGGTTGATCTTTTTTTTTTTTTTCATATGCCTTGAGGCCATTTTTCTTGAAAATTATATTTTCGAATAAAATTGCATAAAAATTACATTTTTAGGAAAATCGTTCAAAAAAATTGTTTGCTTGAGAGATGGAGTTACATTCAAATATGTAAAGATTCTGAGATAACTTCAGTTGAAATTAGATTGAAAGCCGAATATCTCAATCCATTAAAGAAAATAAACACAAGAGATTCGTTCATTAAGAGTCATACAAATATTAAACCACGGAGGTAATCATTAACAAAGCAATATCTCCATGGTGAATTTTGCAGCCCTGATTTTATGTTGTCGAAAAAAAAATTCGCATCTGTAAACAAAGCATACGTAATAAGAAAAAAAAGGCATACTTATTTCGCTCATAGCAGACGATAACATACATTTCACTGGAATAATAAGGATGATTTTTTACATTGTAAAACTGGTTATAATATACGAACGCACCTCGTTTGTCACGTTTAACGTACAATTTCCAACATGTTGTTTTAGTGCACTGCTAAGAATGGAGAACCAAATCATTCATTTTCATCAATTATGTTCTTTTATTCCAAGAAAGATAAAACTGCTATTCAGACTGTTCGTAAAATTTGTACTGTATACGGAAAAAATGCTGTTTCAGATGACACAGTTCGATGAAGATTTAAGCAGTTTAAGCGCGGAAATTTCAGCATCGAAGATGATGCCTCTTTGGACGACTATAATCTGTAAAGGAAGGTCCCTTAAAAGAAGCTATCGCTTGAAATCCAAGTTACACAGTTCAGGAGTTATTGCACAGAATAAATATTCTAAAAAGTACAGTGTATGATCATTTGATAGCTACTTTTAAGAGGTCCTCCTTTACAGATGATGATGGTCATCCAGAGTGGTCATCATCTGCGAGACTGAAATTTCCGCTCTTAATATAGCCTTTAAAGTGTCAAAAATTCGATTTTTTTTTATTAGCTTATAATTAAATAAGATGCTTTAGGAACATTTTAAAATAAACCCTATGCAAAAATTCACTTTAGAAGAGGCGTTATGTCTAAAACAGTCTGAGTTTTTTTTCATATGATCAAGGGGTAGTTTGACCTTTGAAGTCAATTTTCTCAAAACGGCGATTTTGGTCATTTCGCGCACGATTTCTGAAAAATGGTTGGTTAGAATTTCAGGAAATTTTGATTGAATGTCTTAACCATACAGATGCACAAAATGACCTATTATTATGTTTCTCTAGTTACAAATTTAGAATTCATGACTACTTTAGCATTTAAAAAAAAAACTCGATATTTCGAAATTCTCTATTTTTTTTTTTTACTCAGAATCTACACATTTTATTTATTTTTATCGTAGATCAGTTTGAGAACACATTATATATGTACTCATTAAAAAAAAGTTTGGCTGGTTTTAGCAATTCCAATGCAAAAAATCATGCGCGCAATATATGCAAGAATAATTCTTTCCTAAAAATTTTATTATATTTTTAAATAAATGTAAAAGCTTTATATGGGTGTATACATTTTTGGAGAATTTTAATTTATAAAATAGACCTTTATTAATATGTATTTTAAATTTTACAATTCAAAGTCAATTAGTTACGAAGTTACTGTAATTCTTATAGAGGTCTCTTTTTTGATTTATTTTGTGAGTTCAAAGGTTACCTGACCCCTTAAACTTCTCAAACCTCCTCCGAACTGTGTCATCTGAAACAGCACTTTGTCCATATACAGCATAAATTTTACTAGCAGTCTGACTAGCATTTTCACCTTTCTTGAAATAAGACAGCATAATTGACGAAAATGAATTTTTTCGTTCTCCATTCTTAGCATTGCACTGAAACAAAACTTATGCCACAACCCAAGCAAGAATTAGGCAACGCAAGAAGAAAAGACCGAGTTTACTTTTCTGGGTCAGTCAAGATCACTCCTTCTCAGCAGTAGCAAAATATAAACAGAAGAAACCGCGCTTCGCTTTGAAAAACCACAGAATTTTTTTTTTCAACGGTACTTTCAGCAATATTTTTTGTTCTTTTTGGCAGTTGAGATCGCAATTGCCGGAGACTTTTTTTTCCTCAGAGCTTTCAGAGATAATATTTCCTCAGTGCCTTCAGCGATAATATTTCCTCAGTGCCTTCAGCGATAATATTTCCTCAGTGCCTTCAGAGATAATACTTCGCATTTTTAGAAAATTTTTGCATCCGTTTTTTCTTCCTGTTTAGTAGGGTTGATATATATATATATATGAATACATGAAAACAGAACGATGCGTGTTAAAAATATAAAAAAATAGCAACGCCAGAGCTGAGTGCAATTTCCCCCGGAGCTCTATAGCGTTCCCCCTCTCACCAAAACTGCAAAAGTTTCTCCCGGAGAAAAAAGTCGGAATTCAACACTGATTTTAAGTATATTTAAGGTTCCAGGCTCAGGCAGAGCCGGTCAACTATTATAATTAACTATTATAATTTTCTTTCTAGTCTCAGATACTTTTAAAGGCCCTCTTTAAATGTAGTAGCAGAATTAGATTAAATGAAAAATCTGACTAAGCCATTTTTTCAAATTTAAACCATTTTACAATTTAAGAACATATTTATTCAGACATAATTATATACAATAACCCAACATGAGTGAAAAATTTACCTGGACCAGGACTCGAACCGGGAACCTTAAGCGTAGCGTGCTGCTGCTTTGACCACTGAGCCAACAAGGTCGATCCCCTAGCCCGACAATCTCTCACATTTAAACATATTGGAAAGAGTCACCCTCTAGCAAATCATGCAGCTTTAGATGACAATAGCGACGATGAATTAATAATTATTCATCGGTCAGAAATTATAAAGCACATAAACAATACGTCTAATTACTTTTATTTACAATTTGAGGACATATTAATTGAGACATAATCAAATATAATAATCCAACGGCCCCCATCAGTGGCTGAGAGGTTCTGCTCTGAAAGCTGGTAGACGGGAGGTGCTGGGTTCAAACCCCTGTCGCACTCGTCGACTTAACCGTTCGAAGTTTTCCGTGGTTTTCTTCGAATCTTGCCGTAAATAGGGGTTAGGATCCCTTAAAAAGACCCCCCACGGAGGGCACTCCCCCCCTAGGGCCTATATCCGTCGTGTAGATAATAGACCGTCATAAATCAGCCAACCAACCAACATGAGTGAAAAATTAACCTGGACCTCTGAAGTTCCCAGGTTGAAGTCCTGGCCCAATTCAATTTTTCCTTCATGTTGGGTTATTGTAACACATTGTATTAAAACAATACTTTACTGATGGATTAAATTTGAAATAAAAAATGGCTTAAAATTGATAAAATAGTTTAATATTAAAGAACATTAATAATACGTCTGACTACTTTTAATTACAATTTAAGAACATATTAATTCAAGCATAATTAGACACAATAACCCAACACGAATAAATAATTGACCAAGGAGTCTTCCAACAGCAGCACGTTACGCTAGAGGCTTTAATATTAAAACCATTTATACACATATAACTAAATATAATAACCTAAAATGTGTAAAATATTGACCTAGGAGCTTTCCAACAGCACCACGTTATGCTGAAGGTCCCATTTTCGAGTACTGGCCCAGGTCAATTTTTCACTCATGTTGGGTTATTGTATTTAATTATGTCTGAATTAATGCGTTCTTAAATTGTAAATAAAAGTAATAACACATATTGTTTACGTGCTTTAATATTAAACCCTTTTATACACATAATTAATAAATACAATAACCCAGCATAAGTAAAAAATTGGCCAGTGAGCTTTCCAACAGCACCACGTCACGCTGAAGGTCTAAGGTTCAAGTCCTGTCCCAGGTCAATTTTTCACTCATGTTGGGTTATTGTGTTTAATTATGTCTGAATTAGGCATTCTTAAATTATAAATAAAAGTAATCAGACATGTTGTTTATGTGATTTAATATTAAACCCATTTATACACATAATTAAATACAATAATCCAAAATGAGTAAAAAATTGACCTTTGAGCTTTCCAACAGCACCACGTTAAGCTAAAGGTCACAGGTTCAAGTCTCCTGGCCCAGGTCAATTTTTCACTCATGTTGGGTTATTGTATTTAATTATGTCAGAAGTAATGCGTTCTTAAATTGTATATAAAAGTAATCAGACATATTATTTATGTGCTTTAATATTAAACGCTTTATACACATAATTAAATACAATAACCCAACATGAGTAAAAAAATAATCTATAAGTTTTCCAACAGCACCACGTTACGCTGAAGGTCCCAGGTCAATTTTTCACTCATGTTGGGTTATTGTATTTAAATATGTCTGAATTAATGCTTTCTTAAATTGTAAATAAAAGTAATCAGACATATTGTTTATGTGCTTTAATATAACATCATAAAACCCTTTTTTAATATAAACCCTTTTATCCACATAATTAAATACAATAACCTAACATGAGTAAAAAATTGACCTAGGAGCCTTCGAACAGCGCCATTTTAAGCCATTTTTCCCATTTCAAGCTTTTTTTTTTTCAAGTTTAATAATGTATAGTATTGTTTTAATGTAAGACGCAGCATTTTTCTATATTACGTATTGTATGTGCATTTTTATTTACTGTTTAAAGTTCTATCAAGTATGATTAAACGAAAAATTTCTATCGGAAAATAACACACACACGAAAAAAAAAAAAAAAAAAAACTATAAGATAAGGTGACTCAATAAAAGTTAATTTATATTAGCAATAAATATTTATTCAAAGTAATAAAATATTTTCAAAATAGTTAAGTTGTTTTGATGCAAATAAAATATTCATCAACATGCAGTGAGAATCTTTTGTTCTTTTGATAAAGAAAGTTCCATTATATTTATTTACTGAAAATGCAAATTAATATACTTAAAGAAACACTCAATGCATTAAAAAAATGAACAGTTTTGTGACGTATTTTAAATGCTATCTTTAAAATATAAAAAAAAGTTCCGATTTATTAACTACTTAATGAGTTGAAAATCTATTTCAACTTGTATCGACATTCTTAACTTTTTTCCTTTTAAAGTGATTTTCTTCATAGCCTTAGGTACTTTTAACGAACCTACACAGAATTATTTTTTACTATTTACAGTAATATTTAATATCAAAGTATAGATTTAATTTAAGACTTATACTTTTTATTTCATTCTTTGAATGCATTTTTATACACTCATTCAACCTTTTTTCAAGTTTAATTAAACTGTACAAATAAGTGATCTTAATGGAATTTAAAAGATTTGCCTGCATAAGTATGCAAAATTATAAAAAGTAATTGTTTTGCCTCGATCTTGATTTTTAATAAATGTAAGCTAAAATGTGTATGATGTTTCAGATGGTGATTTTTATAATTTGCTATTACAAGCAGTGATAAAACGTAATGACGATTTATCATATATTATAATACAAGTAAATCTTGCGTGTTTGTCTGTCTGTGTGTGTGTGTGTGTCTGTGGTTACGCAAGTTTTATCTTAGAAAACGGCTCTAACGATTTTCATGACATTTTGTATCCTACAGTTTTCGGGCACGAGAAGACCATTGGGCTAGGTCAATTGTTCAAGAAAATTCAACTAGTGGACCATTTTGGGGTCACTACGGGTCAATGCATTTTAAAGGGACTGAAGGTTGAAACAGTTATTAAATTATTGAACAGTTGGCAGTAAACGATGTCGCAAAGTTGGTGACATTTCGCCAAATTTGGTGATATTTTATGGAATGTTGGCAACATTGGCGAGATTTTCCGGGAAAATTGACTTTTAAGATTACCAATGCCAAAACACATGCTTGGCGCCAAAATAAAAAACATCGCCAAATTTGGCGATATTTGGCGAAAAAAATGACTTTTAAACTCTGAAGGAATTTTCTAGAAATTCTCAATACAAGCTGAGATAAATGATTCAACCAATAAGAGTCCTTGGAACGTTCTCGAAAACAGAATTGAACCAATTAGGGTACATAGAACTTTCTAAACACATGCTTGGCGGTAAATGAATGAATGTCACAAAACTTGGCGATATTTGGCGAAAAAATTGGCTTTCAGATTCTGAAGGAATGTTCTAGAAACTCCCAATAGAAGCCGCGATACGTCGTTCAACCAATCAGAGTCCATAGAACGTTCTAGAAAACAGACTTGAAATGTAGTTTGGAAGGATGCCCTTTCGTTGTAAATACATAATGTAACTAATGTAAAATTTGGAAATATGTACATGATTTTAATATTGATTGTTTCCGTAAATAATACTGTTAAAAAATAAAATTCTTTATAGTAATATAATACAGCGATAATTTATTGTTATATTGATTTGAACGCAAAGCTAATTTTAACCCAGTATAGCTCGATCGTCCCCGCTGGCTGTAAACTTAACGCACAGTGATATTTGAAAATTCTATGTTATTTAAAAAATATTGCGAAAGTTTCGGCAACTTTAATGGACAACACGAAAAGATCGACATATATTTATAACTTAAGGCTATTTTTAGATCCAAATTATCTATTTTCTCACACTTTCTTGAATTCATTTGTATTGGTAAGCGCTTAAGATTGGCAGGTGCTCTTATATACTGTTTCAAAGTTCCATCAAGTATGATTAAATGGAAAAAGAAAGTATTTACTATCTATACTCATAAAATAAAGTTTCGCCCTGTGTGTGTGTCTGTTAGCGATGGCTAGAAAAATCTAGCCCACCTTAAAGTCTGAAAATTTAGGTGTGGATAGTCCAAGGTCTGACCATGTGCACCTGAGTCTCAGAATTTTAATATTTTGATATCTTAATTAGTTTTCAAGATATTAGTTAACTCAAGATATGAATTAGAATATCATTAAACATCGCATCGAAAATCCATTTTTTAAATCAAACTGGCTAAAGAAAAGAACTGCTGTTGTGCATTTGTAAGCGGAAATGAACGAATTCGAAATTATTTTACTAATTAGCGAATTTTAAGAAAACTAAGATATCAATTTGAAAATTTCTGAGCGTATCTAAAAAAAATTCTGCATCCGACTATGCGATTTTTGAAAAATTCAGCCGGTAATTTTAATTAATTTGTACAAAAATCTGCCGGCGCCAGTGAAAACAATCCGAGAAAGTTTCAGGCAGGGATCTGCTTTCATTAAAAACTGAACTACAAAGAGATCTGTTTCTCTGGCCGATCCATTTAGTTTGCGAAAATGAAAGGAAATAATTGCCATTTTTTACTAATGAACAAAAATTTAGATAACTAATTAAGATATAGATCTGAAATTGAGGATGGGAAGCGGTGTCATCTTCCGGCTATTTTAGCGTAGCGTCTTCGTTATGTTCTAATTATCAGCAAAATGTAATTCTTTTTTTAATGAAGGTGGTTTTCTTGAACAAATTATTCGTTACATTTGCGAGTATGGGGAGGGAGGGGGTTAACGTCTTGCTCTGAGTTTATCATTATCTCGGGCCCGGGCAACGCCGGGCGGGTAGCTAGTAATGATATAAAGAAATAGTATATTATGTAGGTAGTAATTGTTCCTTTTTTTCGATTTGATGATTTTTCTATTTTTTTTAAGAAACAAAGTTCAAAATGTTTTGTAAAAATCGGTGCTTTAACTTTGAACATTCGCCGGTTTGGTCAAAATTAATTTTTTCAAAACCCGAACGTGTATTATCTAGTTTTAAGTATTCGGAGTACAGACATTGTGCTTTTTATAATTTCAGATAACATTTGACAGAGTTACGGTGATCACCGTCGACGGTACCAGAACAACACCATCTCCGGGGAGCGGGTCTGCTGGGGACACCTAACTTTATGTCGTCATTACAAAAATCAATTTATTTTCCTTAAAGTGTAATAAACAGAATAACAAGAACGAAAAATCATGCATCCGGCATAGATTATGAAACAATTTCCAACACTAACAGATCATTATTAAGAAATTATCAGGATCCATAAGCCGTGTTTTTGGCACATGAAATAAGACTAAAACTCGATTTTGTTTTACTGACTTAATTATTTGACTTTTTAATATTGGAAGGTTTATCCTGTACGATTTCAACAATAGTTTTTACATTTTGTTCGGATTTATAGGACTTACACAAACTGAAATTTCGTATTATTCGTAGTTTTTGATGAAAAATACGCAATTTCTCCTAATTTCACCTCAATTATTTATAGGAGCGCAATCGTGCAACACTTTCTTCTTCTTTACATATATTATAAAATACATCAAAATGTACAATATATATATAAATAAAAGTGTTGCAAAGCTGCGCTCATAGTAAAATATTAAAAAATATATTAAAAATACAGTTATAAATAGGAGAAATTGCGTATTTTTCATCAAAAACTACGAATAATATAAAAAAGTGAAATAATTAAGTCAGTATAACAAAATCGAATTTTAGTGTTATTTCATGGACCAAAAACACGGCTTATGGACCCTGATCCTTTCTAAACAGCACGTGTAGTATACTAAAAATTACATAAAATTGCATATCACAGCGGAAAGTGCCCTTCTAAAAATACCGAGCACAGTCAGTCCTATAACCGAAATCTCTCGTACGTCTCTGTACATGAACGATCAATCCTACGCCCTCCATAATCTATAACAAGAACGAAAAATGATGCGCCAAGCATAGATTATGTAGCACTTTCCAACGCTTCCAAAATAATTTTACAAAACATACCGTTTAATAAGCTAAAAGATAACATCTAAGTAAACAATTTGGAAAACGCATAACATATTTAAAAACATAATTTCAGGAATTTCGAACAGATACAATATTCGGAAAAGTATCCGAGTACTTTTATTCAACCCTGTATATGATCTATAGATTTGTATATATACTATATAGGATGATAAATTTTAGTTTAGTTAGGAAACGCGTAGCACAGTTTAAAATTCTCCTTCTGGAGTTTCTGTCAATAAACGGGAATGTGTTCTCGAACTTTTGTGCTACCCTGTATATGAAATACAGAATTTATACACACCCAGTAATAGACAAAAAGTGAGTTCAATTGAAAATCGCGTTCAGCAACTTAAAACGCCAGGAATTATTGTTAACAGACAGTAGAGAATTCTTTTGTATGTCCCTGTAAATGAACGATGACTGCTATACACACACTATTCTGTAGTAAGCCTCTTGTAATGCACCTTAATAATATATATAAATTTCAATGCGTTTAAAATAGTGAAATATTATTTAAATAAACCGCAGACGATTTTTCTCCATAGACGTAATGTAACGGAATTCTTTTGACTGTCCCTGTAAAGTAACTATAAGTGCTATGCACACCGTATTCCATATTAAGCTTCTTCTAATGCACCTTAGTGATATATATAAATTTCAATGCGTTTAAAATAGTGAAACATTATTTACATAAACCGCAAATAATTTTTCCCCATAGACCGCAATGTAACGGAATTCTTTTGAGTGTCCCTGTAAAAAAACTATCAGTGCTACACACTTCCGTTGAAATAGGGAACATGCTATAGATAACGACAATAACATATAAAAATTGCAGAGCAATCCGAGCATATTTACGGGAGTTAGAGCACGGACATACGGCCAGACGGCCATACGGCCAGACAAACCGAAGTCATAAGCACTTTTCAACTAGGTTGGAAAGTGCTAAAAACCAAGTTTTATCGAACCGCTTTCTTATCGAAGACCTTTTGTATCATTTCCCTCCATGTATTATAAAGGAATTATTTTGTATGTCCGTGTAATTTAACAATAAATGCTACTAATTGTATACTCCGGTAAATTGTATACTCCGGCATGCTTCAATCAGCCTCAGTCATGCATATTAATTTCATTATGTTTGAAATATCATAAAACCAATTAAATGCGCCGCAAACGATTTTTCTCCATGGACCATAATGTAATGGAATTATTTTGTTCGTCCTTGTAAAAAAAAATAAAACTATTAATCTGCACATTTCATTTTCAATACCGAACATTCTATAGTAAACTTCTATAATGCATAAAAATTTCATGGCAATCCGAGTATATTTACGAGAGTTAGAGCACGGACAGACAGACAGACCGATAGACGGACAGACAGACAGACAAACCGAATTCATAAATACTTTTCAACTTGGTGGAAAATGTTAGAAAAAGAGTTTTTTAAATATCTTGTTTTATTTTTCTGATACAAATTTCCAAAATTACAATGTTTGTTTTTCGATCTTGCTGGTAAGTATAACAATCTGCATCGTCTTTCTTAATTTTATTTTTTTTATAGGATATAATTAAAGTGGTTTTTTTAAAGACTTTTCAACAAAATTGAAAGTCTGTCTGTCGTCTGTCCGTGCTTTAACTTGAGTAAATATACACGGATTGCCTTGAAATTGATATATGTTATTGAGGTTTACTATGGCATGTTCGGTATTGAAAATTTAGTGTGTAGCATTTACAGTTCTTTTACAGGCACACTCAAAATAATTCCGTTACATTACGGTTTATGAGGAAAAATAGTCTGTGGCGTATTTTAATGATGTTATACTATTTTATGCATATTCAAATTCATACATATCGGTGAGGTACTCTACAATGCGCTTACTGTAGAATATGGTGTGCATAGGGTGTGTATTGTTCATTTACAGGGACACTCAAAAGAATTTGGTTACAGTACTGTCTATGAACAATAACTGATGGTATCTCGCTTTCAGTTATGATATGCTTTTTTAAATGTAATTATTTTTATGTATATTAATTGGTGCATATAAATTTTATACATGGCTGCTCAAAAGATTTTACGGACATTTCCGTTTGCCGACGAAAATTGCTGAAGAAAAATTTTCAATTGTGCTATGTATTTCCTAACTGAAGTAAATTTTAGCATACTGTGTTGTATACATACAAATTTATAGATCATATACAGGAATGCACAAAAGAATTCAGATATTTTGTTTGGTTATTTGTAGTAATTGCTGAAATTGAATTTTTAAATATGTTATGCGTTTTCTAAATTGTTTACTTAGTGTGGGCGGGGTTAGTTGATCTTAAGCCGAAAGGTAGGTCTCTCCACCCGGTTTGACCTTTACCTTGTTTACTTAGTAAACTATTAAGTTTTGTTATACAATTCTGAATGTGTTGAAAAGTGTTTAATAATCTATGCTTGACGCATGATTTTTCATTCTTGTTCTTCATAATCTTGGCTACTTTTAAAGGACCTCTTTACATGGAGCAACACAGAATTATTTTTTCCTAATTGTAAGCTTTATTTAGCATCAAAGTATTGATTTAATTTAAGATGTATCATTTTTCTTGTACTCTTTAAGTACTTTTTTCTACACTGTTTCATTTTATCGAGCTTAATTATACAAGAAAGTAAGTGGGCTTAATGGAATCAAAGATTTTGACTACATGAATAGACAGAATTTCAAAAAGTCCTTCCGGCCTGTACCGGGAGGAAAAGGTAGCTTTCCTATATCTTCGTTTTAAAATTTTAGCTAATGTTACACGAAAACAGCAAGTTAAAATGCAAAGAAACGTTTACAAAAGATTCGTTAATGCTGAATTTGAATAAGAAATTCGCCAAATTATTGAGCAATAGCCAAATTGGCTTCATTTATGAAGACTTATTTTGGTCGCCAAATTTGGCGATATTTCGCCAAATGTCGTCAATTTTGGCGAGAATTTGGCGCTAACGGATATGAATATATAGTTTTATGCGTATGATTAGAAAAATTATTACAACAATGAAAGAAAATAATTTGCGAGTAATAGCGTTAATGTGCTGTTTTGTTTCAAAATGTCAGCCACCCTAGAATTTCAAACTGCTCTATCTCAGCCATTTTTTAAGATAGAGGTAAACCAAAAAATGCTCTGGAATCCTCGTATCAAGGCCTAACACTTAATTAAAACATAAATTTGAATTTTTAACTTTTTTGTATATTTATTTGTTTTAAATTTTTAAGTGAATCTTGAAGTGACATCTTGAAACAAAATGGCGGACTAAGCTGGCCAACGAACTCGGTCGAGACATTGGTGAGCTTAATACACACAATTAGTTTCATCAAAATTGATTTATAAATACGAGCGTTATCGTATGACATAGGTCAGATATATATATGGATATATCTATATATATAAATCAACATTTGAACGGAGGATGGTTTTGGGGTCTGGGGGTCATGATCGGTGAAAATGTATCGAAATTTTCCGGAACTGCTTTCCTCCGAACGGCTGCAATAGGTAGCTTTATACTTTTTTTGTATTGAAAGCTACCTAAAAGGAATCTTCACCTCAATCTTGATTGTTTGTGAATATACGACATGTTGTACGATGTTTCAGATGTTTATTTTGATAATTTAATATTACAAGCAGCGATGAAACGAAATAACGCTTTACTGTAAATTTACAACTTAGTGATATTTAAAAATTCTATATTATTTAAAAAAAAAATACAAATTGGCTATTTTTTTCACACATTTCCTTTTTATTTGCAAACGCATAAGCTTGTCAATTTACTGTTTTAAAATACCTTCAAGTATGATCAAACAGAAAAAGGAAGTATTTAGAAAGATATAATGAAAATATAGATACAGATAAAAATTGACGATTAGGTGACTCAATAAAAGTTTATATTCGCAATAAATATTTATTCAAAGTAATAAAATATTTTCAATATAGGAATCTTATTTTGAATGCAAATGAAATATTCATGAAGATTCGTTGGGAAACTTTCGTTTTCTTTTGGTCAAACAATAGACTTGCAATAAATTTATTTATTGGAAAAAAAAATAATAGTAACAAATCAATACTGAAAAAAAATTAATACCCATTTGTTAAGTATTTAAATCGTTAAAACTGTAATTAACTCGTATCTACATTCATAACTTATATATATTTTTTAAATAAGATAATGAAAGTGTTTCTTCTTCATAGCCTTAGATACTTTTAATGGACTTCTTTACATGGAGCAACACATAATTATTTTTTCGGATTTTCAGCAATATTTAACATCAAAGCATTGATTTGATTTAAGATGTATATATTTTTTAAATTCTTTAAGAGCATTTTTATACACTCTATCATTTTATCAAGTTCAGTTACACGGAAAAAGGAAGTGATCTTAATGGAATCAAAGATTTTGACTTTTAACAAAATTTCAAAATAGAATCTTCGCCTCAATCTTGATATTTTGTGAGTATAAGCTAAAATGTTTGTGATGTTTCTTACGTAAATTTTATTATTTGCTATTAGAAGCAATATTTAATATCAAAGTATGGATTTAATTGAAGAAGAATGTCTACAATATGTCTGTTTTCTGTCTGCCAGCTAACTGTCTGCTGTCTGTCTGATTGTCTACACTATCTTGTCTGCCTGTCTACTGTCTGTCTTCTGTCTGTCTGCTATCTGCTCTCTATCTGTCTGCTGTCTGTTGTCTGTGTACAGTATGTAGTCTGTTTACATTCTGTCTGCCTGTCTGCTGTCTGTCTATCTATTCTCTGTCTGTATGCTTTATCTCCACTGTATTTCTGTCTACTGTCTGTCTGCTAACAATTTGCAGTATGCTGTAAACCTGTCTACTATATGAAGTCTGCTGTATGTATGTCTATTATCTGCTGTTTGTCTGTTACCTGTATGACTGCCGTCTGTCTATTGCTTGTCTATCTGCTCTTTGTGGTTTGTCGGTTGTCCGTATGCTGTCTGTCGGTCGGCTATCTACTATTTGTATGTCTGCTATGTACTGTCTGTCGGATGTCTGTACGCTGTCTGTATGCTATCTGCTATATGTCTAGTTCCTGTCAGACACCTCTCCAAGCTGTCTGTCTGCTAACTGTCTGCTTTCTCTCTGACTGTTATCTGCTGCCTGTCTGTCTGACGTAACAACATACTAAACATACTTTACTTTCAGCGTTAAAAAACACACATTTAACATATATTCGTTTCATATATTCGTATTCTTTTGCACAGCTCTGTACAACTTCTTCGACAAAAAAACACACATTAGGTGACAGTAACAACATTCTAAAATTTCATTACCGTCAGCATTCTAAAAATCCCACATTTAACAGATTTTTGTTTTATATATTCGTATTCTTTTGTGAAGGTCAGTAAGAAAAATATAAATTCTATTTACACTTTCTTCGAGAAAAAGATACTGTAGGTGACTGTAACAATGCACTAAAATTTCAGTACCGTCAGGACTCTACAAATCCAGCATTTAACATATATTCGTTTCATATATTCGTATTATTTTGTGCTGCCATGTAAAATAACTATATAAATGCTATTTAAATACTCTTCTAGAAAAAAAACATGCTGTAGGCGACTGTAAAGCCTATTAAAATTTCATTAGCTTCAGCATTCTATAAATCCTGCATTTAACATATAGTCATATTCTTTTGTGCAGCCTTGTAAAATATCTATAGATGATATATACACCTTCTTCGAAGAAAAACCATACTGTAATTGATTGTATCAACATGTTAAAATTTCATTCCCGTTAGTATATAGTACTTACATATATTCGTATCCTTTTGTGCGGCCCTGTAAAATAACTCTTAATGCATATACACTTTCTTCAAAAGGTGACTGTAACAACATACTAAAATTTCATTACTGTCAGCATTCTACAAATCTCGTATTTAACATATATTCGTTTCATATATTTGTATTCTTTTGTGTGGCCTTGTAAACTAAATATAAATATTATATACATCTTCTTCTAGAAAAAGATACTGTATGTGATTGTAATAACATGCTAAAATTTCATTACCATCCACATTCTATAAATGCCTCATTTGACATAAATTCGTATTCTTTTGTGCGGCCCTGTAAAATAACTCTAAATGCTATATAGAAAAAGATACTGTATTCCAGAAAAAGTTACTGTAAGTGACTGTGACAATATATTAAAATTTCATTACCGTCAGGATTCTTCAAATCCCGCATTTGACATATATTCGTTTGGTATATTCGTATTCCTTTGTGAGGCCCTGTAAAATAACTATAAATGCTACATACACCTTCTTCGAGAGACATCATGCTGTGGGTGACTGTAACAACATCCTAAAATTTCATTACCACCAGCATTAAAAAAATCCTGCGTTTAACATATTCTCGTTTCTTGTATTCGGATGTTTTGTGTGGCCCTGTAAAATAACTAATAAATGCTATATACACCCTATTTCTTGAAAAACATGCTGTAAATGACTATAACAATACACTAAAATTACATTACTACTAGCTTTGTACAAATCCCGCAATTAACGTAGATTCGTTTAATCATTCTTTTTATTCGTTGTATCAGCCTTTTCATAAAATCGTTTCATAAAGTCGTTTCATAAAGTCGTTTCATTTGGATTTTACATATATTTAGGGTAGATTCGTTTAATCAGTCGTTTCATAAAATCGTTTCATAAAGCCGTTTCATAAAGTCGTTTCATTAGGATTTTATATATACTGTGATTATAAATAAAGTTCCACTTCCAAAATGCTGTAATAAAAGAACCACTTGTCAGAATGAACTGAATGTACCGGAGGAAGGGGGAAACGATAGAGAATAAGAAAAAAAGTTCCAGAATGTATCAATAGATGGCGCTGTAAACGGCATACTATGCAAATTAAAAGACACTCATGCGCACGACACATTGCATGTGGTATAAAACGTGTGACGTTCCCCTTATCTGAGCAGCTTGTCATGAGTCTCTCAATGTAGGATTGCGCTCTGCTGGTGAAGCTCTTTTACAATAACGTTGACTGTGCGCTTTCCGCTTTAAAGAAATTACGGTTATTAAAGGGTATGAAAAAAGGCTGTGGTCCGATGTCTGCCAAGGGTCTGTAGAATATGATTCAGAAATTCGAAGAGACCGGTAGTTTTGAAATGAAGTCTGGAAGATGCCGCTTACAGCGCCATCTATTGATACACTTTGGAACTTTTTATTTCTTATGACATATCGTTTCCCCCAGTTCAAATTTGAAACCATTCTGACCAGTGGTACCATTTTTACAGCATTTTGAAAGTGGGACTTTAATTATAATCCCCCTGTATATAGGGTCGATATAAAATTACCCCAGCTCATCTCTGGTGCAAACGATTATTGATTGATCTAACTTGTCTTTCTGAAATATTTTCTAAATAACTATTTTGTAATCCTAAGATAGGCTTTTAGGCTTTTCAACCACACGAATCTCCGTAGCCGAAATAACATTAAATGCATATTCAAATTTTCCCTTTTCAGTTTCCGTGGCGATCTAATCTACCGTGCATGTTTTAATCTATAGCAATGCAATTTACTTTATAAAATACGAAAGCATGAAACGTACTTCTCTATATCAAATCATGCAGATGACAGCTCTCTTTATTATGCAGCAAGTACTCGTGATAAATCAGGATTTTAGAATGTTGAAGAACTATTTCCATGAAAATACTTTCCAAAGTTTCTAAGAAATGTATTGAAATATATCGATTTTATGCTAATATTTTAAAGATTTCCATCTGAATAAAATATTTCTTTGATAAAAAGCCATGTTGAAGATACAGCTCTAGAAAATTTGATATTGAAATGTATAGTTTTATATACTGTTTCGTGTATTCTTTTTATCATATATATTGGCGGAAAAAATAAAAAGATCAAATAACGGTCATATCGCAGAATTTCGACAAATTCTATTTTATTCATTGCTATCCCATTTTTTCTCATGCTATTTATGTCAGAACTAGAGTCCTACTCGGCTCAGGTTGTACTCGAACCGAGCCCAAAACTTCTGCTTACAGTCAACAGAAACCAGTCAAAAAATTCCCCCCCCCCCAAAAAAAAAAAAAAAAAAAAAAATTCAACACCTTCCCGGCACACTTCAGCATGACCCGAACACGAAGTGATAAAAATTAATCTTTATTTTAATACAATTTGGAAAAAGTAAGCTAAAACATTTATATCTTTAATATCAATTTTATCTCTTTATATAAACGCTAGCGGAACGTCCCTGCTTCGCGCGGGTGGACAACGTGTCGGCTAAAATGTATTTTCCTTTAAAAATGTCTTACGCAAAATATCTAAACAAAAATCAGCAATAGTTGTCTTATTCATATAATGTTCCATAATCGGGTTCATATCCGATGTTTAAACCGATTGGTGAATTTCTAAAATCGCTGAAGTATGTGTTTATCTATTTTTTAGTAGATGTGTTATCCTGAATTTCATGATCCTACTCAAAACTGCAGCTCAGATATGGCGAAATGACCTAAACGTTCGAACCCCCTATTTAACCCCTTTCGGAGGTGAATTTCTAAAATCGCTAAGATACGTGCTTAATTCTTTTTTTAGTAATCTTTTTTTCTCTTAATATCGAGGTCCTACCTAAATCTGCTGCTGAGATACGGCAAAATAACCTAAAACTTTCGACCACACTTTAACCCACTTCGGGGGGGGGGGGGGATTTTCAAAGACCCTTTCTTATTTCTTGTCTAGGTCATAACAGCAATCTACTGTCCAAATTTCGTGATCCCAACTTCAGTCGTTTCAGCTAGGCGTTGATGAGTCACTTAGTCAGTCAGGCGTTCTCTTTTTAGGTGCGTTCGTAATTATATAAATACGTAGCACCTATTGTCGTCGCTTGGTCCGTCCGTCTGTCCGTCCGTCCGTCCGTCTGTCTGTCCGTCCGTCTGTCCGTCCGTCCGCATATAACAACGCAAAAACTACCCAACCGAATGGTTTGAAATTTTAGATATATTATCTTTGCAGAAATTTGTCGAGACATTTCGAATTTTATGAAAATCGAATCAAAACTTTAGGAAATATTAAAAAAATATTTATTAAGAAATGTGAATTATTTTTAAAGAAATCGGTGCTATTTTGTTATAAGAGCTTCCGAGGTTGAATCGTCAAGCGATCGAGATGCTTATTTTATTACAGAAATGAATCTGCAGACGATATAATTCATTTCACAGAATTAAAAATCAAGAAGATCTGAATATTTATATAACTAGCTATAGCACGAACGCACCTCATTTGTCACGTTTGGCGTACAATTTCCAACTTGTTATATAATAGTACTATAGATGAACACATATCCACTCATTACTATTCAAATATATCGTTTTGTTCATTTGAAAAATGTATGATATTTTTTTTGAATAATCGGGTTAACATGAAGACAAGAACAAAAAATCATGCGTCAAGCATAGATTATGTAACACTTTCCAATATTTCTAAAATATTTTACAAATCTATACCTTTTAATAAGGTGAAAGATGATATCTAAGTAAACAAAATGAAATCACCCTCTCGTGGAAAGTTAGCCTTTAAGCATTGGATCTTTTCTCCACGAGGGGAAATGTTTATTGACAATGCATAAAATATTTACAATCTCAATTTCAGGAATTACTAACAATATTTGAAAAAATATCCGAATTCTTCTGTGTAGATCTGTATATGATCTATAGATTTGTATATATACTACATAGAATGCTAAATTTTACCTCAGTTAGGAAACGCATAGAACAGTTTAAAGTTCCCCTTCTGGAATTTCCGTCAATAAACGGAAATGTACTCGAGAACTTTTGTGCTGCCCTGTATATGGTCCATAGATTTTATACACGTGAAGTAAAAGACAAAAAATGCGTTAAATTTAAAAACGCTTTCAGCAACTGAAAACGTACTTACAGCAATTATTGTTAACAGACAGTACCAGATTCTTTTATGAGTCCCTGTACATGAACGATGAATGCTAATGCCCCTTTGTGATATATATCAGTTTCAACATGTTGAAATAGTAAAACATTATTAAAATAAACCGCAAACGATTTTTCTCCATAGACTGTGATGTAGAGGAATTCTTTTGAGTGCCCATGTAAAGGAACTATAAGTGCTATGCACACCATATTCTATTGTAAGCATCTTGTAGTGCACCTGAGTGACATATATCAATTTCAATATGTTTGAAAGCGTGTAACATCATTAAAATAAACCGCGATTTTTCCCCATAGGCCGTAATGTAACGGACTACTTTTGAGTGTCGTGTCCTTGTAAAAAAATTATAAATGCTACACACTTCATTTTCAATACCGAACATGCCATAGTTAACCTCAATTACATATATCAATTGCATGACAATTCGAATATATTTACGCGAATTAGAACACGGACAGACAGACAGACAGACGGCAGACAAACAGACAAACCGAATTCCTAAACACTTTTCAATTATGTTAAAAAGTGTTAAAAAGAGTCAAAAGACCCAAAAGACTCAAAAGCCGAACCCGAAACATTTAAAATGAACCCGGGCCGCAAAATTATAATAATAATAATAATAAAATGTATAGCGTCGGATTCGGATAAAATCGGATTGTCAGACTCGTTGCAAGACTTTAGTCTAAACTTATACAAGAAAGTAGTTTAAATCCATTCGCGAAAAATTTGTATCTTAAAAATCTTTTTAATTAGAGGGTGTCAAAAACAACGATTTTTCACGTTTTTACAAAATTTAAAGTTTTATAAAATCGCGTATAATTTTTGAACTAATAGAAATAAACCAAAACAAAAAAGAAAAATCATGCACCAAGTATAGATTATGAAACACTTTCCAACGCTAACAGAATATTTTAACAAACCATCACTGTTTAATAAGGTATATAAGGTATTTAAGTAAATATTTCAGAAAAACACATTTGAAAACCAGATTTCAGGAGCTGCCGTCCATAGATGTAAAAGTACTCCAATTCTTTTCTGCAGACCTGTTTACAATTTACATATTTGTATATACTCTATAGTATGCTACAATTTAGTTTAGTAATAAATCACATAACACAGCTGGAAATTTATCTTCAGCAGTTTCCACCAATAGACGGAAACATACTTGAATTATTTTGTACAGCCCTGTATATTACCTTAAGCTTTTTATACACGCCACATATTAAGCTATAGGTTAATTCAGACAAATACACGCTGAAATCAAACTGCCAGAAATTACCATACATAGGCAGACATGTATTCAGTTCTTTGCGTGTCCCTGTTTATGATTTTATTTATATCCTACAAACTTTTCTTGGTATACTAAATATATTTCACGTTCAAAATGCATAATTCGATTAAAAACTCATTTTAATAAATTTACGCTGATGCACAGTAATGCTTACGAATTCTTTGTGTGTAGCCCTGTATATGATCTGTAGCATTTATACATACCTCATAGCATTCAAATATTTAGTTAAACGCATGTCTTAGTAAAATCCCAGTTCCAATTATGGCTTATAAACAATACTTCGAATATTATTTGTAAAAATCTAGCTAATACTAAGACTGAAGTGTTTTATTATTAGTTTTTTACTACCCCCAGCTCTTATTCCCGTACATTATATATAAATATTTGTTGAGCATATAAATAGAAAAATGTTATTTAATTTGCTGTAACTATCAAATGTTAAATCAGTACTAAATGTGGAATATAAAATATGACTGCAGAATAATTTCTATGATACAAATAATTAGTTATTCATACTTTCCAAGTATACCATGTTTGACAAGAGAAAAGACACACGTGGACGGAGAAAATTTGTCTAATAAAATTATTTAAGTACGTCTCTTGTTAATATGCGGTATTTATATAATTTCATTTATTATTTAAAGTTTGGGGTTCAAAGTATGATATGCCACCTAAGAAAAACTAGAAGGTTGGCAAGTATGCTATATACAGGATGTCCATAAAAGAAATGAAAAGTTTTACGTTTCAATAACATGTAAAATGTGATACCTATTGAAAATATTCTTGCAGGAATTTAATGTGTTTTCGGGAATTTCTGTACTAAGCTTACTTACTTTACTTCCAAATATCATCAATAGCTGAATTAAACTGTTAGAACGCCCAGACTAATGTATAAAAATGGATTGAAATTTACTTAGTTTTCTACCTTTATTTGGTTTAGTCATAGAAAAGCCAAAAATACGATTTGCGTTTTATTTTCTAGCTTATTTTGAATAAAATTACAGTTTGAGACTGTGCAATGCCAACTTTCGGTTATATTTAGAGCTAAAATATAGAAGTTCAGTACAGAAATTCTCCACTTCACGCATTGTTATCTGCAACAATTATTTCAATAGATGACACCGTTTGCTTCTTTATAGAATTTGAAAACGCCTGACCTACTTTAGGACATATTGTATTTTTTACTAAATTCATTGAGTAATAGTTTAACAATATTTAAGTGACAATATGATAAGACAATATATAATTATATCTTATGCATGACATTAGAATAAAACAACAATTCAATTTATGCCATATAATCAATCAAAAAGTAATGCCCAGGGCCCGCTTAAGAATTAGAAGTAGGGGAAGCTCGACGTCACACAGGGCCTCCCCCCCCCTTTTACTCTGCCAATTATGCTTCAACAATTTGAAATTTTACCATCAAAATTTCAAGTAAATAACAACTTTTAATATTAAACTAAAACTAACTACCTATATACATATAAAAAATATTTTATTATATACATAATTATACATAACAAATTAATTTTGAAAAAGAATTTACAAATACGGAACAGGTGCGAATATTTGAACTTTAAAATATATTTTATGCTTTAAAAGTTGCAGGATTTGCTAGTGCTAAGAACAGTGCAAGGACAGCAAATATTTGACGCAAATTTATGCTTAGCTGCAACGCAATTTTGCTTCTATTTTATAAACAGAAATTTGATATCACCTGAATGCTAATTACTTTTCCCCTTTATTAAAATAACCTATTCTCCATATTTTATATAATTTCTCCACACTTCATGAACATAAACAAAATATAATTATACAGATTAATTTTATTAATTTAGCATGTTACAGTCTTAAACATTTGAAATTAAAATTTAAAACATAAGAAAAATGAAAATAAATTGCATTTAATCACTGTTTTTATACCATTTATTATATCAACAGAAAAAAAATAGAGTATAAATGTGTCAGTATTAGTCTGAAGAAAAATTTAGTAGCTATAATAAAAAAATATATACATTTTCCCCCTAAAAATTAGTTTTGAAAAATAAATTTGGGGGCCCTTTTGAGTGTGTAAGCTCAGGCTTCGGTACCATGCATTACCAGGGCCTATCCGGTAAACAGGCCCTGGTAATGCCTCGATTGCTCTAAATTTTTTATTTCTTCAGCTTTTTTATTTCACAGCTATGCATGGTATTATAGAGGTAGCCTTATTCTATTTATATTTAGTATTTTCCTTTTCCTTTTTAGATTGGCTAATTAGAACCATGGATCTGAAGCTAAAAGAAAGAGTCGTCATTGCATTTCTGGCAAAAGAAGGTTCTCAACCTAAGTAAATCCATAATCGCTTCAAGAATGTTTATGGGGACGCTGTAACGTACATCATCAGTGTGTGGCGTTGGGTGAAGAAGTTTGGAAACGGAGAAACGGAAATTTAGGCCTTGGGGCGATCCTAGAAAAGAAGCTTAGAAACAGACTTCCGTTGCAACTTTTGGGGGGCAACTTAATTTTAAACTTTTATGTTATAAAAAGTTCTTAAACATCGAAATTGTGAAAGTTCTGGATGCAAAAGTTACACATTAATTAGAAATCGCAAAAAATATATCGCACTATTTTCTCATGACATCTACCAGTCGATTGGCTCAATCTCCACTTCTGTCACGTTTCAGCCAATCGGAAGCGTACCTTTATGAATTCGCCGTGGATAGCGTAAAAAACTAGCGAAATTTTCACTTTTCTGTTTAAAAACAAACTTACTATTCTCCAAAATGAATTATTTTGTTAAAATTATTTTGTGATCATATGCTATAGCATATTTGCAACTTTAAAAGTATACCAAGGATAGTTTTATTAACATTTAACTATAGTTTTCTTCTCACTTTTATATATTGTGACTTTTTTAATTACTAATATTAATGAAAACAGCCAGATTTCCAGTTTTGCTAACCAAACATCTGGTCTATTACGGATTATACTTCATAATAGTGTAGAAAAAATATATTCTTATATGAAAACTTATTATTTTCATTTTTTTAAACAAATTTTCAATATTTGTTGAATAATTTTATTCAACCAAATTGCCATAAAAAACATTACCCAAGTAAGCCCTATTCTAATGTCTCCTAACTTATTATAGTTTTAAATACAGGTACAGATTAACTAAATCTGAAATTAGGAACCATTGGCTCCTAATTCTCCAAAATCTAGTGACCACAATAAAAAAAAGGGGCCATAAAGAATGCTGTGAAATAATGCATGCATAAAAACAATCCTGTAAATATATTCTAATTTTTTCATTTCCAGATATTTGTCAGTTAAACGTTTAAAAAATCATTATATTCTTAAGGGATATATACATGCAGTTACTTCTTAACGTGCATTGTAATTATTTATTCATATATATTTGTGTTTGTTTTAGTTTAGAAAAATCATTTTAAAAGTAGAATTATTCTTCAAAGAAAATACATAGGTCAAAATAAATAAATAAATAAAATAAATAATAATAATAATAATAAAATAAATAAAAATCATTTGGCACACTTATGGAAAATATAAATTTTATTTTATTTGACATACATTTAAAAAAACTTTCATCATACTTGTTTATCACTGACCAATATTTTATAAGTTGTTCAAAAGCTTTTCATCATAATTTTTTTAACTTAAACAGATTACAGCAAATTACTTCATTTGCAAATTAAATATCTTCTGTCAATTTGCTAAACAGGTATTAGTTAAAAAAAATCTTATATGCAGTGTACAACAAAAGCATAATTAAATACATGTTATATGAAATGAATGAATATTTCTTTCAATTGCAAAATATTTATTAGAAATTGAATTCTAGCTTAAGAATAATTTTAAAAACAATTATTTTATCAGGTTTGAAGTACAGACACACATTTAGTTTTAATTTTTTAATATATACTGAAAATGGGTATTCTATTTTAATGTTTAACAGCAGATAATCTCAAAAACAGTTTTTTTTAAATAATATATAAATAGCTAAGAATCAGGAAACAAAAGTTTTATAATCGAAATAAGGATGTTCATGATAGACATTTATATCTATAATTCGCTTAATATTTCAAACCTCTTTAAATATTTTGATTTTGATTTTATTTTAAACTAGCTTTATCATTGTTATTGTTTACGTTTCCTATCGGCAGATGGCGTCAAAAGAATTCAAGTTTTTTAGCTCGATGGAAAGAAATTAAAAATAATTTATTTTGCTTTTATTAGGATGGTGACTCAGTTGGTCTTTTCTGGACAATATGACCATTTTATTATCCAAGCATGCAGCTGATATAAGAGGGTCTATAAATCTTTTTTTTTCTTATAGTTTGTTTACATTCTGCCACTGGCAAAACAATTGAAAGGGCTGTTTTTATTGGCTCTTGTGTGGGAGATAGCTTTATAAAACCTATTAAAAAGATTTCCACGTTTTTATTATAAATATTAATTAATGTGCAACTTTCGAATCCAGAACTTCGATGATTTCTAAAGTATTAAAGATCATTATAATAATCCTGCAGGAATTGAGTTGCCCCTAAAATGTTGCAACGAAGTTGAACGATGTCTGTGGCCCCACGGCTTAATTGCAGATATACCGAGAAGAGGCCGTCCGACAACATCAGTCACAGATGCAAATCGAGAATGTGCGGCGTTGGGTGAGGAAGTTTGGAAACGGAGAAACGGGAATTACAGATATACCGGGAAGACACCGGCCAACAACATAAATCACAGATGCAAATCGATAATGTGCTGATGAATTGATTCGAGGAGACAGTCGCGTTACAGTTCAGAATGTTGGTGATGCATTGAACATATTGGATCACGATAATGCACGCTCACATACGTCATTGGTCAGTAGTGCCTCACCCACCCTACAGCCCTGATTTGGCGCCTTCTGGCTTTTGACTGTTTGGATCTGTGAAAGACAACCTAGGTGGTACAGATTCAATGACTTGGATAACGTTAAAACAGCTATTTTCCCCAAATTGATTTGATGCATAGGTTAACCGATGGCGCAAATGTATGCAAATGATGGTGACTATGTTGAACAGTAATTTTGTATAGCGGACAGTTCAGTCTATGTTCTATAATAACTTCTGCTGTTATATGTTCATTAATAAAATTTTTAAGTTCCATGAGGCATTACTTTTTACTTGTATGGAATCTTTTTAAATATCAATTTATTTTCATCCCATTTTTTGTAGTCATATTTATTATTATTTTTTACGAATACGTCCTGTTTTATAATAGGGTCATAATAGATTGAACTTCTTTTGAATTAGTATTATGTAAATAATTAATTCATGTTTGTTTTTAAATACAAAAAAAAAAAAAAATAGTTTTAAGTATAAAATGCATATTTTGTTCTTCATCTGGGATTAAGGTGTTTCAAAAGAGTTATTAAAGCGACAAATATTGTCTATCTTTGTTTAATGAAAAGCATTAAATGACATCAAGTGGAAATTACTTTAGCATTGTCTTAGGATGAAATATGTTACTTCGAATAATGTTTACAAAAGAAAACAACTATACAATATTTTTATAAGGAAAAGAAGATTAAGAAAATGCAATTTTTCATTAAGTGGGCTGTTCGAGATTAACAAAGACCTTTAGAAATTTTTGTTAGTGGCAGAGAATCTATTGCTTACAATGAACGAAAGATGGTAATAAATTTATGATAAAATCACGTAGATTACAACTGAAAGGAATCTTTTTTTTTGTCTTTATTTCTTTTTATTCTTTTAATGACATAACAGCAATAGTAAAAGGAATTTTAAATATTATTTGTCATTGTGATTTCTGGAATTCTCTCTCTTTCCCCCCTCTCCCTCTCCCCCTCCTCTCTCTCTCTCTCTCTCTCTCTCTCTCTCTCTCTCTCTCTCTCTCTCTATATATATATATATATATATATATATATATATATATATATATATATATATATATATATTATATTTAAAAATGAAAACACATGTGAAAAACGAAGGATAAGACATTATAAAAAGCATGGAATGGACACTGCAGGAATGATGCTTGAAATGAAGAAAAAGCAAAAAATGGAAAACTATGAATATCTTATAGAATCTTCAGAAGGACTTTATAAGAACATTCATAGTTAATATATGTTATTTCATCAAATATTGTTAGCATTATGCCTAAAATCAACAATATTAAGCCGCTAATTACATATATATATGTGAAACAAGACAATTAATAACCTACATGAGTGCAAATAACAAAATAAATAAATAAATATACAACTGAAATAGAAATAAGATAAATAAAGAATTATTCAACTTAAATAGAACTTAGATCATAAAATAATGTGCAAGACTCACCAAAAATGACTAATCTCACTGTTGATTGAACAAGATTATAAGTACTTGACAAGAAGCCAGTCATCAATAACTCAAAATGGCTGCTATAGCTATGCAAACATTGCTTTTAAAAAATGATAATATAAATAAATTGATTAGAGCCGCCATCTATCACAAAAATATAAGTAAAAGCTGAAATTGTATACAAGTTAAATAATAAGTCTAGTGCTGCCATCTATGATGAATGATTAGAAAAAAAAGAAAAAAATTGATAAAGCAAATAATATTTGAAATGTGAGGAAACTAACACAGGTTGATCGAAAAGTAATTGGCATAATATTAAAGATTCATAGAGGAAACCTAACCAAGCATTTTTTGTCATCGGATATGTGTCCAGAATTAGCGTGTTTAAGCGCTGTTGGCGTAGAAAAATGAGAAAGATGCAATGAAAGACAGCATATAAGCGCCAATAGATCGCTCTTATATGCCTCATTTCCGGAAAAAACATTCTATGACAATAAATGTTTAAATTGGCTCCCTCTATCACCTTTTAAAATTTTGTCAGATAGCTTCCAATCACCTTATATTATATATACAAAGTATATATATAATACGGTAAGTGATTTATTGCTCAATAATCTTACTCTGATATAACGATTAAAAATGACAATCAATATTACTTAAAAGCAGTTTTTAGCTTATAAATAAATTACAAAACATAAATTATGCAAAACACATAAAAATACTTGATTTTACTGATGTTTTATGCATCAAAGATTTACATAAAACTATGTGTATTTTTAAAGAATGCAAATCTTAATTAAATTAAAAAAATACATATCTGTTATATTCTTTAAATCAATTATTGAACTGTACCTTATATCATAATTATATTATTGATAATAGAACCATTTATAAACAATGTCACAGAATTCCTTAAGTAGGTGCAGCATCAAATATGCTTTCTGACCTGTATTATATTACTATGAAAAGAATGCATCAGGTAATAACAATGATTATGTTTACTATCGTTATAGAGATGATATAATCATATTTTATTTCAATGATTCTAATATCACAATGTTACCTACTTAATACCCCACACAACTTACATTAAGTCAAAATGATAGGTCTAATAATGAAATAAACTTTCTTGACTTAAAATTAAAGTTTAATAATAAAATCAAGTTAGTATTTTGCATTTATGATAAAAGAACAGATTTTATTTTTAGAACAAATATATTTACGCATTATGCTTCATGCTTACATAAATCTGTTTATAAAAATATTTTATTTTATTACCAACACGGAATAAATATTTATACTCGGATAAAAATAAAAATAAAAAATATTAAATTTATCAGTAATCAAGCTAAACTATATGGTTATCCAAACTTCATGGTGAATTCAATCATTAATTCATTCAAATAATTTTGTGTTTATATATAAAATATATAAAGATTAGAGGAAGTTGGGTTTGTGGATAAATTGGTTAATTAATTTGAATAAATGAATATGAGTAAAGATGTAAGATACTTATTATTATTTGTATATGAATCACACTTGAAAATTACTATTGTTAACAATTAAAAATAAATTAGCTGATTAACTAATTCAAATTTAGTAAACTAATTGACAAATTGCGGGGCACAAATCCCTTATGTCCTAATTGGATTTACCTCTCAATTTGTCAATTAGCTCATTGCGCGGTATACGGTGACGCAGGCAGCGAGGACCCGTTCGTTGGGTTCGAGGAGAGGTTTATCATATTCGAGGTTTTATGCAATTCGAGACCCCGAAGTAAATTAGGGGCCCGCTAGTGGACAAAGCCAGCTAGTTTATAATTAATATTTGAAAATTATAATACAAATAATTCATAATTATTTAAAAATATATAAATTTGATAACAGATTGCAGCACAAAGTTGTTTAACATAAAATTTATTTTTACAATAAACTCTTTCTGTAACTGTTCAACAGTCTTAAAACTTAAACATATAATATTTTCCCAATAGGTTAAAAGTCATAAAACCTAAATATAAATAATAATATTTAGTTCTTTTTATAATTTAATTTAATTTTAATTAGTAATATTTATTGATGATTAATTTAAAATTAATAAACAATTTAAGTGTTTGTATTACATCTTAACTGTAACCGTAGTAATTAAACACATTGTCCGTTCGACTCATTCTGTTATTTGTAACTGTTGGATTCATTGAAATTGCTTTTCACTTGATTTGGAAAGCTGTGAATACAACTTTTTTTATTATTTGCATTAAGCGAATTTTTCTTTTAATTTTTCATCTGTTGTTGTATAATCTTCCTATTCAATCTTTTTCTCTCTTGCATCTTCCCTTTTTACTAGCATTCAGTAATGTATTATATCAGCAATGATAGATTAACCTTGCGTCAAGGCTATCTATAATATGGAATAATGCTTGTTTTGCGAGATGTGACTATTCTTGCCGACTGAAGATTAAATGCTCACGTGTCACCCTGGTTTTCAGATTCCCATCATTATATGATATCTATATTTTAGTTTTGTTCCAATTTATTATTACAATTTATTTTGCTACATTAGTTTGAAATTAAATCCTTTTAATTTCACTTATTGTTTGATATCATCGTCCTTTAAAATATGCTTAATATTGTATTCCTGATATGTTTTATTTTTGAGGATATTTTCTCTCTATATATATTTTCTATAGCAATTAATATAAAATGTAATTGCATGCCATATATAAATAAGAAATTCACTCATTTTTGTTATACGACCTTGTAAGCAATTTCTTGATTTCACACATTTTTTATAACAGTAATTAATAATATATTCATATCAGTAATTATTAATATATTCATAACAGTAATTATTAAATATTTTAATTTTCGATGGTCTAAGGGTGCCGTATTCTGTTATTAAAAAGGATGCATAGAACAGAAAATCTTAAGAACTTACCAGAATTTTTGTCATCACCTTTTATCCTATAATTAGATTTGATTTAATTTATATTTAAAATTTCTGGTACATGTTAAGTGTTTTCTCTCCTTTTCATTGCAAGATCTTAATTTTTACCGAAAATTATGGATAAACCCCTAACAAATTTTCTTTTATAATTCCCTGAAGATTTATGAAGAAGTATAACCGCACCGGCAAAAAATTAGTCACCGCTGGAGATACCTCTAAAAAACAGTGTAAAAACCGACTGTGGCCTTGATAACTGCTTGTATTCATGTAGTTAGGGAGTCTACAAGATTCTGCAGGAATGCCACACACAGCTAATGCAACTCTCTGGTGAGTACATCACGTAAGGTCCCCAAATTGCAGTATTGTTTTCAGCATTTTACTCGCTTTTCCAATTAGTCCCACTGATTTTCTATGGGGTTAAGATCATCTGATTTAGCTGGGCAATCAAAGTGAGGTATGCTGTTTAGATGTTCACGAAACCAGCCAGGTATGCATGCAGCTCTGTGATTACGGCTGTTGTCATCTTGGATGTGCCTATAGAATACTCGTTTTGAAGGTGTTGAATGAATAAGAATAACTGATAAATAAGACTGACGAAATAAACAGCCTAGCTCATTTGAATTCTCATTTTACAACCAAAGTCATAGTACAAAAAACAGCCGTAACTATCCCTCAGCCATCTCCGTCCTGAACTAGATGCTTCACACACTGCGGGTTGACTTTCTTATTTGGCCATTCTTCATTTACTCACCCCCAAGTTTAAGAGTGATACGGACTTTGAATTATAAATTTAAACACTTGATGTCTTGGGAGATCTCTAAAAAATACAGTTTTTTGAAGATCTTGGTGATTCAAATGTATAGACTCATTTCTGTCAATAAGCATTATATGTAATTAATACATATTATATTTGATTTTACTCACTTTAGAGATATTTAATGGGTCCCTTTACTGCCACATGAATAAAATCAAGGCGGAAGATTAATGCCTTCCGCACACGAGGAGAAATGTCTCGCATGAGTAGTAGTAGCAACGTAGTGAAAAAAAATGTCCAGACTGGGGATCGAACCCAGTCTGGACACATTTTTCACTCTGTTGGTTATGCGTTGTTTAGCAAAGTGAAAATTAATTCACATCCTTTGCCAGCATTATTAATTTACAGCGCAGTTTCAGTCCTGCTGAAGATTTACTTGGAAATTTAAATATTATTGGATGCTGTGAATTTATTTGTCTCATGTACGCCACTGGGTAGTGTGCTCATGTTTGACATTGCATCTTGCCCTTCGAGGTTGCAACCGTGCCAACGTATAAGTGAAAAATGTCAAATTAGATGACGTCCAGATGGCTTAAATGGTAAAGTACTTGGGGCGCTATACCAGGGTATCTGGGTTCGATCCCCAGTCTGGACACATTTTTATCTATGTCTGTTGTTGTTTAGCAAAGTGAAAATTAATTCACATCCTTTGTCAATATTATTAAAAAATATTTTCAGTAAAAACAATAAAACTTTAAAAGAACTTACTTTTTTATTGTTTTATCTATGAGAATGGATCAGTATACAACTAACGTAATATTTTAAGTTAATTTCTTTTAAAAATTGGAAAAATCACTTAGTAACAAACATTAATTCTGCGAAAAACATGTCACTGATATGTATACAAAGATCCATTTTTCCTTTCCGAGAATTTAAATAATGGAAGTAAATGTAACTTTAATCAAGAAAATTTTATTTTCTGTGCATAAGAACATGGAAGATATTTCTTTAATTAAACAAACAGTAGCGCATTGCACTTTTCATAAAAAACAAACACATGCAGCATAATTTAAAGGGAAAAAACGCAAAACAGAAATGTGAGAGGCTTTATAAATGAAACTAAGCAATTCTTTTTAATGTGTTGCGTGTTTTTGAAGTATCTGAAATTAAATTTAGAATAAATCCTTTTCTGTGAAATCCCTTATCATAATGAATAAATAATGGATTTTTACAGATTTAATTTTATTAACAAAGTTTTATGCAAAATAGTCTAGCCAACATTTAAATAATTGACTAAAAGAATTCAAACAGAGTTTCTCTTTTGCTGCACAGACTGTTAATGGCTTTTAGAACATTGATAATTTATTAGGTTGTATTATTTTATTATAAGGCTTATGGAACATGATGAAAGAATATTTAATTACTTGAATTATTAATTACAAATATTTCATAAATTGGTGTAAAAGGAATTTTACACTTTCTGGAAAAATAAAACTTATTCATATTTTTAAAGGTCGAACATATCTTAACATTAGGTAAAAGACATTGTAATAGTTAACATGTTCTAGAATTTGTAAGAGTCTGTCTTTCAATAGTTGTCCAGCATTAGGTGTATATAGCAAAATTTGTGCAAATTCTTATTTGTTTTTACCTGAATTCTGTCAGAAATTTTTAAGTACGTAATGTAACTAGATTAATTATAATTACCATTGCAAACACAGTTATCAATCATTACATATTCTGTACATAGACTGTTTATAACATTTTCCCTCTATTCATGCGCGTTTTAGCAATCGAAATAATTAACAGAGAAAAGGCAAGCATTATCGTTCACGGTAGGATTTGAAAAAAAAATAATAATTTTCTTCAACATTACATGAAAACAATTAGTAAAACATCACAAGCAATAAAAACTTGAAAATACCGACCTTTAGCTTGCATATTTATCACTCTTTCTAATATTAATGGAACTTATTTCAAGATTTTTAATTGTTTCGACCTACAATGTGAAATTTGCAAAACTTCTTAAACAAAACCACAAAAAAATGTATTTTTAGAATAAACAGTAAAATATCTTGTGAAAAAATCCGATAATTATAAAGGAAGTAGTTTTTTAATAGAAATTTGTAAATATGTACGAATGTAATTTCATCGGAGGATAATTACGCTCTTTGATTTCAATAACAATGACGTAATGAATTTCTTACGGTGGTCCCAAGCGACGTCTCACACATATTCCCTGTATATTAGAACAATTGTCGTTTGAATATTGCTAAATAGTGAAGGAAAAATATACAAACAATGTAACGTGTATGAAAGGTAATAAACTCATTCATAAATTGAATACATGGTTTGTATGTTTATAAAAAGTACAATGTGCCCAAAAAGAGTTCAGAGAAATACATGATGAATTAAAAAGTATCCGAAATTAATTGATCACATTAGCATCATTATAACAACAAAACTTTATAAAATTTCTCTAATGTAGTATTTTTTGTTGTCTGTAGTTCTAAGCATTTAAAAAATATATATTGTTAAAAATCCCATTTTTCAGAATCAGGAATATGTTCCTAGTAGAAAATTATATTCAGCAACATTTCATGCCAATATTGCCAATATTGGCATAAAGTGGTGCCCCACATTGAAGTGTTTACATTTTGCTGAAATTACGCCAATGCTTCAAATAAATATTTCTTCATTTTATTGCTAAGATTTCCAATGTATTTTCATTACTTCTTGGATATCAGAATTTCAGTGCAATGTATTTAAAACATTACTTAATTTACTTAAAATGCCATATCTTAATTCAGCACTGAATATTGAGTATAAAATAAGTCTAGAGAATAATTCCTGTTATAGCGAAATATTTTTATATCTAGGGTAGAGTCCAGCATGAGGTCGGGAAACGTGATTTTATCTAAATCCAGCCCGACTCACGATTCGGATCGGGTTGACACTAATTTTAGTCTTTGCGGTTAGAGTTGACTTTAAATGTTTCGGGTTCGGGTTCATCCGATTTTTTCAAAAGAAATTTCTGAATGTTTTTAAATTGAATAAACTATATATTTGAATATTAATGAGTATATATATGCTCCTTTTTTTACTAAAAAGATACACACAGATGAGACACAGATTGTAGACCACTTTTTTATAATTATATTATAATATGGATTTAGTTTCTTTCGCTTTGTTGCTTGGTTCAATTTTGGGTCGGTTTCAGGTAGAAGAGTGTCGTGTTCGAGTCGGGTTTCAGGTTGACTTTAAGCAGGATTTTCGGGTTCAGGTGGCGTACAACCCGACCTGCGCAGGACTCTAATCTAGGGTAATCATAATTAAAGTGTCACATTGAAACTAATAATAAATCGAAAACTAATGGACCAAAAGTTGCCAAATTTTCAAAATTGTCATATCTCGGGAGAAATGGTACTGTATGTTGTATTCATGTCTACGGTTTTGGTTTTAGAACATAGCAGTATTTCTGAATGAATGATGGTTTCATACGCAATGGCCATATCATACGAAATGGTTTGTAAACGAGTAGTAAAACGTAAATCCTCCTACTTTACACAATCGCAACGCGGTAACACTTTCTTAGAATGTGTCATCTCTTTATACTTAACTTGCATACAACAAAACCTAAATCTTTTCCAAAAAACTACAAAATTTTAGAGGTGAAAATTAGCGGTCGCCACTCTCCACGTGGAGGATAAAGTTTAAACATGGCGATTAAAAAATCAGCCATCGATCGCCAATCTAGTCGCTATTCGCCAAGTGGCGATTAAAAAATCTGTTATCGATCGCCAAGTGAAATACACCATTTTTCATGGAAATATGCATGTTTACATTGATTACATCTAATTAGAGAACTCGTTAATTCTTTTTTCTATCAGATGCAAACAGATTTCAACGACTGAGCTGTATTTTCAATATTTCGGTTTTTTCTCATGTGCTTACTCTTTAGTTGGATTATTTTTCTTCAAGAGATACTTTTTAATCATGCGAAATACACTCATTCTCATACAATAGGTATAAAACTCTTATAGAAAAATATGTTTATATATAAATACAACGATTATAATTTATCTAGATGTCAAGAAAGTTTGAAATATAATAGTGGCCACTAATGAAACTGAGTCTATCAGCTACTGGCTACTAACTAAATTTCCCAGTTTTCACCTTTACAAAATATAGTCGCTAAAAATCAATGGGCTGAACAGATACGCGAGTTTTTCGTAGCACTGAGCTGCTGTAGCCATATATATACACAAGACTGGATCTTAACTAAGTGAGCGGGGCATTCAAGGCTCCCAACACGGAAGGTTAGTTTGGTGCAGTATAGTTAATTAAAATCGGGTTACCCGTTAACGGTTTTTGGTTACAAAATTTGTACATATGCTATGTATATAGGAAATAACTTACACTGTTAAAAATTTGCAGCAAACTGTCCGGTCATTTGACCGTTTTTATAGAAAACGGTTACATAACCGTAATTTCGCACTATTCTGACCATATTTTCCTCAATATTACGGTCAGAATAGAGTTAAATTAAGGTTTTGTAACTGTTTTTTACAAAAACGGTCAAATGACTGGACAGTTTGCTGCAAATTTTTAAGTGTGTATGGTATAGTGACCTCAAATCACCTGAATATAAACAACCCATTCTAGAAAATATTACGACAAAACATCTACCTAGAGAAGACAAAGATGTTATGAAAACGGCTTTCCACATGAAAAATGACACTTTGCAATTTTATGCAAATTAACAATAGCCTTTTACAAGCAACTTTGCAAAGTTTAGTAGTTTTAGCGCAGTATTTTTTCTTTAATTGATGTTTCAAAGTTAAACTTTAATTTGGTCACTTTATATATTTTTGGAAAATTATTGTATAATAGTTTAACGATTATTATATAACAATATTTAAAAGTTTTATCTTTTAGACAGAAATTTAGGTTAAAACAGCAATTAAAATATATCCACAATAATCGTCTAAACCTCTTTTTACTTCTATTGATGCTACCTTTTTACCTATCCATGTATTTACATAATTTTTAATGGCAACATTCTAATGGCATTTATTTATTTTAATGACGGTGACCTAAATATTCCAAAAAGCATCTTAATAGGTTATGTTTTTACTCTTATTGATACTATTTTTTACATATCCATTTATTTACATCATTTTTAATGACATCATTCATTTTTTAAATTATTTTAATGACGCTGACCTAAATATTCGAAAAATCATCTTAATAGGTTAAGCATTAATTCAGTTTGTATGCTAGAAAATGATTATTTAATATTTCGTAGTTAAATACAAAAATGATGCATACTGCATTTTGAATACAAAATGCCTATTCAACTCTTAATCTGGGAATAAAAGTGTTTAAAAATAATTATACATTCTAGGAGAAAATACGTCAAATAGTTATTTACAAGAAAAGCAATAAATAATGATTAGAGAACAATTACTTTACAATTATTGGAGGATCAAATGTGTTATCTTAAAACTAGAACAACCGGAAAATTTACTCAAGTTTTATAAAATTATTTCGCACCAGAATTTTTATTTAAAACTTATTAACTTATTCAGTTAACATATTTCAGTGTATTTTCTATTTAATTTATTTTTAAAAAATATTTCTGGTTCGAATCGGAATATATTCATTTTGTAACCGTCAAAATGACGGCTCATGGTCGTTCTAGTGTTAAATAAAATTTAATTACAAAAGAAAAGAAAAGAAAAGAAAAGATAGAAAGAAAAAATAAAGTTTAATAATGAAATTTTTTTTTAATTGCAAATTTTTTATCATTTAAAGAAAATTTATCAAGTTAAAGAATCAAGTTTTTTTTTTTATCAAGTTAAAGAATAATCAAATCTTTAAAAAATCTTTTTGAATTTTGCAATTGTTAAGAATTATCTGTCAAACTTGGATTCCTATTATGATGTTTGTACTTCGGTTGATTGTCTTGAGATGGCAGCACTAAAATGAGTAAATCTGTCTGTACGGTAACGCTTTCTATTTTATCTCTATGTCATCTATTTACTTCTGCTGTAATCAGTCTTTGTATGTTGTGATGTTACGTATTTTGTCCGTAAATTGTAATTAAATATGTAAAATGGCCTTCACTCGTTCACATTTCTCGAATATGTGTTCTTACTTATTTTAATGAATCTTCAAAATATAATACCTATAAATAAGCAAAATGTACTAACTTTTGAGTAGTTCCTTGTCTTATATTAACTTCAAGTATTTAAATATCAATGTTTCAAAACACACTTACTCATTTCTTTCTAAGCACATAAGATTATTCAAAAATTTCTTGACATTTCTCTTAAATCACTAACCAGCTGTTTTTATTCGCAGATAATATTAAAGAATGTTTACAATGGAGGAATGAACAGCCAAGGAATGGACAGTTCTGGTTAGACTGCGAGGAAAGGCGTACGAAGAGGTCCGAAAAGATTTCTACGGAAATTTCAAAAAACCTTGGCAGGGAAGCCATAAGAGATTTGTTGAACAAACGGTAACTATTAATTATGAAGATCATTATAGAAGACCGGCTCCAAAGACCACACATGCCATAAAGGATGCTACAAACTGCACAAGTAAAGATCAATAGACTAGATCAATTAAAATCTAGTAAATTAGATCAATTAGATCTAGTAAATACAACAGCAGAGAATACGCAATATATATTTGAGAATGTGTTGCGGCCCACATTAGGCATAGCTAGGAGCTTTGCATAGATTCATAGATCTGCACATTGAAATGTACTCAGTTTTTTTCCATTTAAGACTGTAATTTCACTATAATGTTCATGTTGCAAATAAAATGTTTTATCACAAAAATATCAAGATACTTTGAATCACTCTGCGTATACTGCGCTGTGCTTTTACGAATACGTCCAAGTTAAATCACTGCGTCATCTGCTTGGTTACTTATGCTTGAAAATGCCATTTGAGTATACACTTGTATAGTTGCCCCGCCATCCCAGAAAATAAGTGAACACGCCCTACAATTTGATCACCATATTCTTTCAGGAGAAAACGGAAATAGCTATGCGACTGGGAATAATATATTCTTTCAATTTATGTGAAAAAAATAAGCTTAGTTATGGTCTGCATACTGAAATTCTATCAAACCCTACAATTTTCAATATGAACCCAATTCTGACAGCATTTTTTTTCGGTAAATTTAACCCCCGAATACTAAACGGAAAGTCATTCTGTCCAATAATTTAGGAATTATGAAGATTTATAGTTTAAAATTCTAATGTTAAATTCATTTGTAATCGTCTCAAAACAGTTTGCAATGCGAGTCGTTTTTTAACACTTTGCCGTCCGGTGACACCACGCTGATATCGTACTTAAACTAACTTAATTTTAATCCTTAAATGCTACATTAGTACCAGAATTTTGGAATGAAAAATTCCCTTTTAACAAGTACATGAAGAAAATATTTTACTTATTATCCAATAAATTTGTTTCTAAACTCTGGTGTCAATCAATATTAACAATAATTCAAGAATTACTTCGCAGAATGAGATGCATTAAATTTAAAAATAGATATTCAAACATTTTTCAGCTGAAATAAATTCTACAGCTCAGGAGAAGGAGGGATTGAACTGCTAGACCATCATTAGCCATAAAAAAATTCTTCTGCCGGCTATTCACTGAATTCACCACTGTTTTTCTTTATATTTGTATTATAAAACCTACCCAGAAAACAAGACCTATGCCAAAAATACCCCTGTAACTTTCATTATTTTCTAAAACAGTACTTGACATAAAAAGGCCTTTATTATGAGAATTTCAAACACTATAGAGTTAGTTTAAACTAGTAAATATTCAGATCAGGAATCTCAACGTCAGCTCTGAAAGTCATTGTTTTTTAATCTCACTTTTCATATTATTTATCATCTTCCAATCCGCATTTTTTTTTAAATTACGTATATATTTAGAGGCATATAAAATAATTCTAAGGTTTCAGAAATTAGAAACGTTAAATTAAACACGGTTTATGCATTAATATTCTGACATTTTTATGAACTTATTCTTGTAATTTTTTAGATAATAAAAAAATACATTTATAAAAAAAATATATAAATATTGCAACAAATTAGTGCGAGTTACTTGAATTTTATTATTTTGATATTCTTTGAAAAACGGTTGCTAAGCAACTAATAAATTAAAGACCAAAGTAAACAGAAATGCATTTTAAAATTTGTAAAATATGTTAAAGTAAAATGTGTTATATTTCTCGAACAGATGTAAAACATTTTCCAATAATTTAAACAATTAATTTCTAATAAATGTATCTGCCAATTTTCAAAGCTTTTGGATATATTTAAAACATCTATATAAAAAATTTAGCATCTTTAACTTTATGCTTAAATCCATTATTCAAATGTGTGATTTTCATTTCAGTTAAAAATGAAATTTGAAAATCGTCTGCATTCCCATACATTCCCATAGGAAAGCATTATGACCTAAAAAGAAATGTTCTATATTTTTCGAACGAATGAACCAAATGTAACTAAAAACTATACAGCTAATTCCGGGTACCTCACCAACATACTCACCAAAAATCAACCTAATCGGATCATTTTTGCGGCAGTTATCGCGGAACAGACAGACAGACAGACAAACAGACAAACAAACAGACAGAAACCAAAAAATTTGCGGGTCTCAACAGTGAGCCTCAACTGACATTTCGGCAATTAATGATTTTATAATCCACTTTAGGAAAATTTATGCATGTACGAATGAAAAGAACTGCATAAATGTGTTAAAAAGAAAAACCGATTCGACCTCAAAACAGACGTGAATAAAACACGAAAAATCATTTCCCCACTTTTATAGGTGCATTCGTAATTATGTAAATACGTAGTACCTATAGTCGTAGTCTGGTCCGACCATCTGTCTGTCCGTCCGCATATAACAGCGCAAAAACTATACAACCGAATTGTTTGAATCTTAATATATATATATATATACGTTGCAAAAGTTTGTCGAGTCATTTCAAATTTTATGAAAATCAAATCAAAACTTAAAAAGATATTAATAAAAGTTTTCTTTATTCTATTAAATCCTATCATACGTAATCTATATAACAAAAGCGCAAGTCATGTGACTGAGGAAAACAAATACGGGCTAACCACTTCTTTTTTCATATGCCAAGCGGCCATTTTTATTCAAAATTATTTTTAAGAATAAAATTGCATAAAAGTAACATTTTTTAGAAAGATCGTTTAAAAAAATTGTTTGCTTGAGAGATGAGTTACATTAAAAAATGCATAAATTCTGAGATAACTTCAGTGGAAATTAGGTTAACAACCGAATCTCAATCCATTAAAGAAAATAAACACAAGAGATTCGTTCATCGTGAGTCATAGAAATATTAAACCATGAAGGTAATCATTCGCAAAGCAAGATCTTCTTGGTGAATTTTGCAGAGCTCTCTGGTGTCGAAAAAAAAATCGCATCTGTAAACGTGGCATACGTAATAAGAAAAAAAAGACATGCTCATCTCGCTCATAACAGACGATATAATTCATTTCACGAAAATAATAACGATGTTTTTTTTTGTTGCACTGTAAAACTAACGCGCACACCTCATTTGTCACGTTTAACGTACAATTTCCAATTTGCTTCAGTTTTGTAAATGTGTTTTCTTTAAGTATGGCATTGTTGTCTCGGGTGACAGCTTTTTAACTTTTCGACATTAGTGTAAAACGTATGTTCGTAATGGAGTTCTGCATTAGAACGGGAAACACACTTTCAGCTGGACCCGATCCGACCCGCGGTTCGGGTCAAGCTGGGTAGGCGTTAATTTTTTTTCTGTTATTGCAGGTCGGATTCGGGTTCTATTGGTTCGGGTTCTAATGATTCGGGTTTCGGGTCAGTTTCGGTTTTGAATTTTACTCTTGTGGGCGAATATTAACAAGTACACACACACACACACACACATATACCTTCTTTTTTGAACATAAAAGTAAAATTGATATTAGAAATAAAATTGTAGACTATTTTTCAATAATTATATTAAAATATGGATTAATGTTCTTGTATTTCGGATTCGGATCTGGTGTCGAGTTTACGAAAATTTTCGCGTTTCGCGTTTCGTGTTGTCATGACATTTAATTTTTGGGCTTTGGTCTGGTATTAACCGTCCCACGCAGGACTTTAATTCATACCATGACTATTCGTAAAATGACATGACTATATTTTAATAAAGGTAAATCATTGTACGTGAATAAATGCAGGATGTTTTAAATGAATATACGAATAATTTAAATTGTTGTAGATGAAAATAAATGCAAATTGTTGTGCCTGGAAAAGGACAAAGACTTAGTGCTTCATTTGGAGCAAAATTTAATGAAGACCCGATTATACTTTCGAAGAAACGTGGTATTTGAATGAGAGTCTTAATAGATTAACCATTTGATTACGGGGCGAAAATAGTGTGAATAGAATAAAAAATTGTCCAGTGGAGTGTACATGGCCTGACCCCTAGTCAAAGGGTTAAGCATTCCTTTAATTTGTATATTATAAATAATTAATTCATATTTCGTAGTTAAATACTATAATGTTGCATAACGTTTGTTTAAAATATAAAATGACTATTCAGCTCTTAATCTGAAATTAAAGTGTTTTAAAAGCATTTTGTAAAAATATATCTCATATTATTACTTAACGAACTGCAGTAAATAATTATTGAACAGTACTTACCATTGTATTAATTGAGGATGAAATATATTACCGATTTATCAAGCAAAACAACGAATAATTACATTATCAAGGCAAGGATGTATAATGAAAAACATTTCCTTAAATTATTTATTAGTTTTAGACATTAGTAAACGAATTTTCAGAAATTATTTCTGTTAATAATCACTCGTGTTTTAAAATAAATAAATTACATTGAAAATTTGCATTGAACCAATTCAGAAATTATGTGTCACAAACGAAAATAAATTCGATTTCATGGTGTTAAAAATATTTTATAAGTCGGACATTCTTTAATGTATGTTTTACATTACAGAAAAATTGCTAATATGGAAACCAATTAATTTAGTTCGTAATGCTGAGAATATAGTACTCTAACAAGGGAACCACTTTTGGTGCAGCTCGCCCCTAGCATCGAGACCTGGTGCATTTTGTAGCCCATATAAGTTGTATACATAAAAGTTAGAGAACCGATAAAATTTCTCTATTAAAATCATATATTACATATTTTTTTATACTTTTACTTTTTTATTATTGGATTTTTAATTGTTAATTTCACGCCAAAAGTGAGTTAAGTCACAAAAATATGGCGCTACAAATTTTGTGCCCGCTTTATCCCTGGAGTATGTGCTCGGTAAATTTTAGAATTAAATCAGAATTAAATAAATAATAATAATAATAATAAAAAAACCGCCGACTTTTTCTTCGCTAAAAATTTAAATAGTATAATGTTGTAAATTTTCAAAATCAAATTCGTAGGTTCTTGAAGGAATTTTTAAACTTTTTTCAACGTTTTATAATTCTTATTGACTAATTTGTATTTTATAAAAATAACTTCTATGTTAATAGTCCGGTAAGTGGTTTCGAAAATTGCATTTTAAGAAAGTTATGCTGCTGTAAAATCAAAAAATATGATTTTAACAGAAAAGTTTTATCGATTCTCAACTTCGTAATATAGTACTTTGAAATGCACCAGGTTTTAATGCTAGGTGCGAGACGCATCAAAAGAGGTTCCCTTGTAAGTAAGAGATTCCTTTAACCGATATTACACTAAGCGCAACAAAATATAATCCTGGAACTGTTATAAAACATATTCACGGAACATCTTACTATTTATGTATCATTTTTCCTTGTATAATTTTTGTATAATTATATATTTCCTAATTTATGAAGAATTTCGCTTAATAATGAAAGTATTGGATTTAGAAGGATTTTATTCACAAGTAATTTTTAAATAGTAACTGAACTATTGATCGTGATAATACACTGTTGAAAATTTCTGTAAAATCACAGAAAAAAGAACGAGACTCTCTGTAAATTTACACTAGTTCTCCGTTAAACGCATTTGATCGAGCTTCTCGGTCATCATTTTACAGACATTTCCCTTTTCTTAAATTAGATCCTCTGTAGGGATTTCCGTGTCTTTATTTAAAGATATTTTTATATTTGTTATAACCTGTAATTCAAATTACTCACTTTTAAAATTGTTTTAAAATTTTATTAAAATATTAAAGAAAAAAAATTGGTTTAAAAATTGTTTTATTAAAAAATGGAATATTTTAGAAAGTGGAAATTCATCTCTGCGGTGTTAGCAGGGATTTTTATCGACTATCACTTTGATCAAAAGATAGAAAAAGAGTGTGGTTAGTTAAAGAATAAATTTTAATTTCAATCTGGATTTACAATTTAGGTAAGATAATTTTCGAATATTATTTCAATCCATTTTATAATTTGTGTTAATAGTTATAAAAAATTATAATATATTGTTATTAGGAATCATAGAATTTTAATGACATATGCATTATAAAAAATATATCAACCTTCTAAATACATAAATATTACAACCAAAAAAAAAAAAGTTTAATCTTCTAAATTTAAATATATGAAAATATTAAAAGTCATTTTTTTAAAAATAACTTATATGTTTTAAATTAAATTTTCTTTTATTTGTTACTAAAAAAAAAATCCTTTCTAAAAAATATTATTTAAAAAATATATTCGCGTATTATGAGAAAAAATATATATATAATATGTATATTGTGTTAAAACTTCGAAAAATTTCCGAAAACATTAGTAAATTTGTTGAAAAAAAAAAAAAAAAACATTAAAATTCTTTAATTTCTTTTAAAAAAAGAAGAAAAATCCTTTACAAGTACAATAATTTTTTTCAGACTAAATCATAAAAGACATACTTGGCACAGAACAGGAACATCCCAAATTGTATAGTGGTTATAATCCCTGTCCGCCACCTAGATGACGTGGGTTCGAATCAGATCTGTGGTCGAAGCGATTCTTGTAAAGTCCTGCGATTAGAAGTAATTCTAACAGCACCCATATCTGGCGTAGAATCGGCATTTTCTGTCAATCATTTTTCTTTTATATATAAATAATAATAAAGATTTTTTTTAACAGAAAAATTTACAGTAGACTCTGTAAATTTACCGAATAATTGCTCTGTTATTTAACAGAATCTCTGTTTTCTAATCTCTGTAATTTTACATAAGACTTAAGATAAAAGATTACCAGTAGATTCTCCGTAATTTGACAGAAATTTTTTTAACAGTGTAGATTACAGTTGTTTGAGAATCATTTATGCAACAATTAGAAAATATTATTTTCTAATCGTTGCAGTGATTTGCTTTGTTATAAAAATGTTCTTTATACAATTTCCTGAAAACTTAATTATAAATTATTTAAATAAATAATTCTATACTTAGGATGTTTAAAAAGCCCCTTAACAAGCATTATTAAGATAACACTTACAATCTAATAGTCAATTCTTACAAAACTGTTGATAATATATGCAGGGAAATAAAAATATTATTTAAAATCTAACTAGTCCGTAATTCAAAATAGGATATTTTGCTTAAAACTTTGTTAGTAAAATTAAATAGGTAAAATTTCATTATTTATTCATGTAATAAGATCTTTAAATTTACAAAAAAGCTTTTTTTTCTAAATTTAATTCTAAAAGTAAAAAATATAAATAAAATATACAGCACTTTAAAAAATTGCTTAATTTCGTTTCTAAGATTTTGCTTGTTTCTATTAAAATAAACATTACAGTAATTGCCTATGTAAACGTCTTTAATGTCTTCTTTTGATGTCTCCTTAAAAACACTTGTGTTTGTTTAATCAAAGAAACAGTATCTTATACGAAGAGATGAAAAAATTCCTGAATAATATATATATATATTCTTCTTTTTAAGAATTTTCTTTTTTCTCTCTAAAAATAATGTGATAATATAATAGAAATGACGAAAAAAAAAAACACAATTTTTGTTAGTTAAAGATTTTTCTTTTAAACTTTTAAACAAAATTACTATAAAAAATCATCTTTGCTCTAGGTTTATACTAGCATATTAATGATGAATGGAACTCTAAAAATATCTTTTTTACAGTTAAATTTAATTCGATAATTCCAAAAATAATTGGAAAATGAAAGACATTTATTCGATTGCGTTTGTAGAACGACATTTTGTTCAAATTTCAAAAAATACATATGGGTTTTAGAGTTCCACGTTAATTGTTTTGCCTGAAGGGTTCTTATATAAACATTGTAAATTTCTAATCTGAATAGATATTGTGAATGTAATTATTATTTTATACAGTAAAATTATTAATAACTGTTTAAATATTAGTTCATTATTTAAACATTATACAGCAAATTAATTTCATTTGATTACCAGACAACAAAAGTTCTTTTCAATTTTATAAAATACAGATTAATAAATTCACGAATAAATAGACAGAAAATTTCATTCTAAGTTAATGACATACAGAAGTAAAAAAAAATCTTGAAATTTCAAAAGCTTTTGTTGAAGCTATTCGTAAATTATCTACTTTAGTAGTTTACTTATCTATTGGAAAGAAGTTTTTAATTTAACTTATTAATTAAAATTTTACCAAACCAGCCAACATTTAAAGACTTTTCAAAGAAAGTTTATATTTTGAAAATTTAAGTACTTTGAGGTATTTAATTATGAATGTGAAATATCCCGTTAAGTATCTTATTTCCCATAAGTCGTATACAATGAAGATGTCAAAAATTAGAAAGTTAAACAATATCTTTTTAATTAGATACACATAAGAGGATTTTAAAGCTCATTTCTTAATGAGTTTTCTCGAACAAGTAAATGTACTATAGTCTGTTGCGGTGAATTTCGATTTTTATAGTTCATTCGATTCGTCTCATTGAGCTTAGTAATTTTATACCTCGCATATCGGCTATTGAGTTTTGATAACGACAGGAGGACGGGTCAAAGTTAAAAATTTCGTTCAGTGAAAAATAGATGTCTTCAAAGAAATAAGTGCGATTTAAGATTACTAACTGTTTTTACAGTGCCATACATTGCCAATAACTACTATAAGGTTATATTATTGCTGTTACTATAAGAATTTGTAATTGCAGATAATATATTCTTATGCTACTTGACAGGTAGGTTTTCCAGAAAGAAAGCAGATCTGTTATGAATGCGTCGTCGAGTTTGCTGAAGAAGCCTTTGCTCGTTGTGTGCACTTGTGAGATTTTTTTTTTGTTTTACTCTCTTCTTCGGAATGAACAATGTGTCAAAAATTGACTATCATCAATGAATGTCAGTGTAAGAACCATAAATAAATTTAAATGTTACTTATTTCTTTGACGGCAACTGGTTTTCAATTAACGAAATTTTAAACTTTGACCCGCCCCCCCTAGCATTATGAAAACTCAATAACCGATATACGAGATAGTAAATTACTTAGCTCGATGAGGTGAATCGAATGAGCTATAAAAATCGAAATTCGCCGCCGCAGACTATAGTACCGTTACTTGTAAGATATTAATTTTAAAAAATCGAACATAATTGGATACATTGGAGCATAAATCAAACCAGCTGGAAAGAATGAGCTACGCTCGGTTTAAAATTAGCTTTGTGTTTAACTCGGCATAACATCGACGTTGATGTGACAGTCTTATTTCTTCAGCAGGTATGCGCTGTACGGAACAACGTCTATGTTACTGAAAAACGTCCTATTTACTCTGATTGGTTGAATCAGGTATATCGGCTTCCAATGAGAATTTCTGGAAAATTCCTTCAGATTCTGAACGCCAATTGTTTTGCCAAATGTCGCCAAAATTTGTATAAAAGTCGCAAACTAGGAGACTTTCCGTCATTTGGTGCCAAGCATGCATTTTGGTATTGGTAAAAATTCCATTTTCCCGACCAATTCTCGCCAATGTCGCCCACATTTTTTCCACATATCGCCAAATTTGGCGAAATGTCACCAACTGTGCACTTCTTTTACCGTTCAATTTTTAACCCGGGAGAACTCGCGCGTGAGATTTTCTCTCACCATCATACTTTTTTTTTGTCCCAGCTGCTGCAATAAGACTCTTATTTAAACCCCTTTTTCCATTTTAAATTAAATTTTAGAAACTTTTTTTTTTTATCATTTTAGATCTTTTTGTGAATAAAGTATTAAGACAAACAAAAAATGCTGATATTAAACGAATGTGTAAGGTAAAAGTGAAGGCAATTGGGCACTGTTAGAAAACTTCTCACTAGCGAGTTCTGGTGTGACAAGAAATCTAGCGAGTTCTCGCGGGTTAACAATTTAATAATTGTTTCAATCTTCATTTCTATTGAAATACGTTGACCCATAGTGACTCCAAAATGACCCACTAATCAAATTTTCTCTAACATGTAACTAGACCAATGGTCTTCTTGTTAATCCAAACGTTAAGCTCCAAAATTCAGTCAAAATCATTAGAGCCGTTTTAAAAATATACACTTGACCCTGACCGGTAGTAACCACAAACTGACCCACTAATCGAATTTTCTCGAACATGTGATCTAGACCAATGGCCTTCTTGTAACCCAAAACGGTAAAATATAAACTTTCAAATTGTTAGAGTCGTTTTTTAGAAATAATTAGCTTGACTCTGACCCGTAGTGACCCCAAAATGATCACTAAACGAATTTTCTCGAACATGTGACTCAGCCCAAATGGTCTTCTTGTAATCCAAAATGCTAGGATACAACATTTAGTCAAAATCGTCTGAGCCGATTTTTAGATAAAATTAACTTGATCCGCAGTTACCCAAAAATGACCCACTAATCGAATTTTCTCGAACATGTTATCTAGATTAAGACTCCTATAGTAGGAGCTGATGCATATCCATTTTGTTTCGGATTATTGGTGCTCAGTTCAGCATCAATCTACCGCAGCCGGAGTTGGGGTTGCCTAAGACTCGGTAATGATTGGCTGAAACGGTTCTGATTAGCTTGGATTTTTCGACTTAACTTCAATTTGAGCACCAAATCTGCGATGATGCGTCAGCCTCTATTATAGGAGCTCTAATCTAGATCAATGGTCTTTTCGTAACTCAAAATGGTAGGATACAAAATTTAGTCAAAATCGTGTGAGCCGTTTTTGAGATAATATTAGCTTGACCCTGACACGCAGTGACCTAAAATGATCCCCTAATCCAATTTTCTCGAACATTTGACCTACTCCAATGGTCTTCTCGTGGTCGAAAACGGTAAGGTACAAAATTAAGTCAGCATCGTTAGAGCCGTTTTTAAATAAAATTTGCATATATATATATATATATATATATTTTTTTTTTTTCTCTCTCTTTTTTTTAAAAAATATTTTTCATATTTTCAGTATTTTTGGCCAATTACCATTGAAGCAAATGCTATGGTAATATTATGATTGCACTTGTTAATTTATTAACTATGTGGTATTCTGTCTACACTTTATTACTAATTATCTCTTAGGAGATTTAATTAGAATGTTACAAGAACTTGATATGTTTTTTTGAAATTCAAAGATATTATATATATATATATATATATATAGTATTTTTTTAATCAAGTTTGAAATTCTTTTAACAGTGTTATTTCAACCGGATTTCGTATTTGTGATAAAATACTAAAGTGTAAGGTAGTGATAATAATAGCATGTGATTAATAATAATAATAATAATGATGATGATGATAATAATACCAAAAATAGTAATATGTGATAAAATAATAATAATAAAATATGTGCTGATATAACTTTTCTGGGATGTATTATTGCTTTTTCCTTTCATAGTTTGTTACAAAATTCTTGTTCCAAAAAATTTGATTGAACAACATAAATTAGCATTGGCTTCTGTGGTCTTTCTTCTAATTTCTAGTTTGCATATCCCTACAGTAGCTCCTTACAGTACTCCTTACAGTAGTATTTGCTAAATAAAAGCAATCACACTTGTTACAAACTTGATGAGTACTATCGATTGATATTCATTTATTTTCATTCGAACCGATTAAGTACCTTTCCTTGTCAGACTTAAAATAAGGAGTTCCATATAAATTCATAGTCGTTTTCATTGTTTTCATTGTAATTCTATATAAAGTGTATCAGGATCTACAAATCTGTCATTCTTAGCCAGGAAAGGCGAACTTACGGCGCGCGTGCCGTAAGTGGCACGTGACAGAATATTTTCGGGATGGCATGAAATGAGATTCTAAAACAAAATAGAATGAAATGAAACAAAATTCCAAAAATGTGAAACATGATAATATTTTCTATTTGTTAAAAAAAATTTTGAAATAGAAAAATTAAATTATTTTATTTAATTATAGTCAATTTCCAAACTGTTTCAAAAAGGGCTGAATAATTTATCAAAATAAGATGAGATTTGAATAATACCGAAAAGATGGATCATCAGGCATTATAAACAATTATACTAATGAAGAAATTATAGTGACTTGCCATGAAATTTTCCATTTTAACAATTTCCCACTACGTAGCCTGCGAGTCATTATTTTCAGAAATGTACGATATGGAAAACTCAAATAATATCCACTTGTCAGATGACACTGATTCAGTTTACGTTCCATTAAAAGTAACAAGGTATGGACCCGATATTAATTTTATTTGCCTTCAAAGATGCAGTAACAGAAATTACGTTTACTTTCTTATTACTTTCCGAAATATAATTGTTACATAGCTGCAAACCTTCTGATTTTTAAATTAAAAAATATTTCTTAAAAAAGGAAATCAGATAAGTACTACACTGTAAACAAACTCTGTATATATGATTGATTTTATGTGAAATTTCTGTCTTTTAACGGAAAATTTTAATTTTGAGTTGAAATTTTACATTTTCTCAGAATAAATGGAGAATTTTTTTTTATCCTTACTGGTTGAATGTTAAAAACGATCAGAGTTTTCGGTCATCCGACCACCAGTACAGGTTCTGAGGAACGCAAATGCACCACACGTCAGCCGGGAATGGCCTAGACGAATATGATGCCGCCATGACGCAAACTACTGACCAAGGTAGAGCACCGCCACCTGCGCATCACTCTCCCTGCACCCAAGACACCAAAGACGACTTTTTCGCTACAATAACAGAGCCATGTACTTAAGGAAACTGCCGCATGACACTTGGGGACGCATCCGAGTGTCTCAGAAGCTTCGGGTAACCGGACACCTAAAGGAGCGCCGGGCTCTAGGCCATTTCCTATGCTTCCTAGACATGTACTTGCTTTACCAACGCTGACGTACGCGAAAATCTACAAAGATAGTCATATGCCCTTCTGATATGGCACCTCATTGAATTTTAAAACAAATGTTGCTTCCCAAACAGACAAACGAAAATGTTCCTTTTCAATTAGGAGAAAAGGAAAATATCCAGTTAAATTTTGTAATGCATGTTTTGGCCTATAATTAAGACGTTGGATGTAGCCAGGTGGTGAAACTGACAGAGCATTCATCCTCTAATGCCGATTACAATGTTTCAAATCCTGAGGAAAGAAGGCGGTAAAAACGTGTGCGATTATATGCAATACAAATATATGTACCATATAAATGTGTATCAGTATATATAATTACTATATATATATATTTTCAGATTGCGCTTATGCTCATATATAAAAGGTAAAGCTAGAAGAGTCTGTGCACAATTCAAAAGAATAACAATAAAAAATTTAAATATTAATTTAATTTAATTTGACTTCATTTGTTTTTTATGCATTTCGATTGCTATTTTGTTGTTATGTTGTAATTTAATAGAACAGTTGTAATAAAACCAAGAAAGTTATTTTGCGCAATCTGTCCTTACAGGGTTGTTGTGATTGCGCACATGGGTAGGAGAGATTGTTACTAATAATAACTACAGTTAAACTGTTAACAATATCAATTACACTTAAATTACATTGTTGTAAGGTTTTTGTGAACAAATATTATTGTATTAGGAGTGAATATTTCAACCTAATGATTAAATCATCAGAAAAAGGAAATAATTTTAAACACGATTAAAGAATTTTAATTAAAGGGGAAAAATTAAAGAATCAGAAAAAGCAAGTTCAGATAAGATTACAAATTAACATTAAATTACTTAATAACACGTTTCACTTAAAATTAGTCCATTTTCATTTTTCATTTTTTTATGCAAATTTACCAATAAGCTGCGTAATCTCTCCTAGCATAGAAACTAATGAAAACAATGCGCCATCTCTCCTAAGTAGCAGATGCGCAAACTCTCCAATTTCGGTAGGAGAGATTGCGCGGCCTTTTATTTAAACATGACCGCTAATAAAACGAACCGTTGATGTTCACATTGTTAGTCTAGATTAGTAGCTTATGAGAAATCGTTTAAGTTTCAAATATTTTGTACTACTGACATTGTATAGAAATTTTGATGAATAGCTATGAAAATTCAAGCACTTACTTTGGGAAAACAAAACAAAATAGCAATGCTTTATCTTAGACGCTCAAAACAATCAACGTGCACTTTCAAGTAGACACTCCACTATTGCTGCTGTAACTACCTGGAGTCGCTGCACTCTCACTCTACTCCTTCTCCCCGAACCTCTATGTGCGCAATCTCTCCGACCGCGCCATCGCTCCTGGCTTTACGTTATATCTTTAAAAAATTCCGTCTTTAGTAGCGGAAAATTTCCATCTTGAAAACGGGTTAAAAATGCAGAAAGGTGACAAGAACTGCCCTTCTGCGTTGCAGCAAGACAGAATAGTCACCATCTCATCCTTTTCGGCACTAGTAACAACTTGAACATCTTTACTGCCTTTTGCAGCAACTACTTTACCAGGGTAACTGTTCATCTGAATTCCAATCTCATCACAGTTCCAAATACAGTCAGACGTCACTAAAAGATCTTTATCTGTCAAAATTGATGCGAGCAGAGTAATATAAGCTTTCATATCCTCACTGTTTATGCCTTCTGATCTAGCTCTGCTAATACCTTCAGTTTTCCTGACACACAGGATGACCTCAGGATATCTTCGCATAAACGAGGAAAACCAAACTTTTCCTGCTAATACCTTTTCTTTATTGAAAGTGTGGTTTTTACCTAGTGCTTCAGTAAAATTGTATGCTACCATTCTTACATCACTTTGTTTTGGCGCAGATCCAACTGCCCGAAATTTACGTATATGAACAGCTAATTTATTCTCCGCTTCCGTACCTAGTTGCGAATCTGGATCCATCGTTTGTTTCTAAAAGTCATTTTTCTTCAGCCTATGTCTCAAGGTGGATTCCGGAGTACTGAATTTCCTGCCTGCTGCAAACATTTTGAGTGAGCCATTTTGTACTGCCTCTGCGGTTGATTTTAGATTTTCTTCGGCCCATGATTCTTTATTCGATTTCGTTTTGTAAATATTTGGCATTGTAACCTGAAAAAATACAGGAAAATGTATTAAAAATTTTCAATCTGCGTTACGTATTAACAAAAATATTAAAAAACTTTCATTATTTATTTCATTTATTAGAAAACTTATCTTTAGTTAACAAAATTAATTTATTAGTAAATTATATGTTCATAAATTAATAATATATATATATATATATATATATATATATAATTAATTTATTAACAAATGTATCATTAAGTTATTAACAAAAATATTTAGATAAAATTAATTTAATAACAACTGTATTATTAATTTATTAACATGAATTTTTTATCTCTAAAAGTATTTTTTAGCAAATTAATTTATTGTCAAATTTAGTTTCGATAATTAGGTGTTTTTCAAATTATTTCAAAATTGACTCATTAATACGTTTTACTTGTAATTTACAATTTATGTAAATTTACCACCAATAACCTGCGTAATCTCTCCTAGCATGGAAACTACAATTCGCCATCTCTCCTCATTAGCAGATGCGCAAAATCTCCAATTTGGGTAGGAGAGATAGCGCGGCCTTTCACTTAAACATGGCAGCTTCTAAAAAAAATCGTTGGTGTTCGCACCGTTAGTGTAGGTTAGTAGCTTATAAGAAATTGTTTAAAACATTTTGTACTACTGACATTCTATAGAAATTCTGACGAATAGCTATGAAAATTCAAGAGCATTTAGCGTGGGAAATCAAAACAAAATAGTAATGCTTTATCCTGGACGCTCTAAACACTCAACGTGAACATTCAATTAGACACTCAACTACTACTGTTGTACAACTACCTGGAGTCGTTGTGCGCGCACTCTACTTCTACACCCCGCCCCTCTTTGTGCGAAATCTCACCGACCGCATCATCTCTCCTGGCTTTACCTTACATAGAAACAAGTCAAACTATTAAATAATTTTATTGAATAAATTTTACTGTTCAATGTATGTTTTTTTTTATATGGAAAAAGCCGATAGGTTGTCATCTATGCTTTTACTCTATTTTATACAGTGTAAATGTACATTTATTTTACCCTTATATTTTAAAATCCTAATAAATATATATTTAAATAATTTTGGTTCATAAATTTCGATCAACTAAGTTTTTTGGGGGATTTGTTGGCACGTCATGGTCGAATAATGTTTTTTTTAACAAACACCAGGCACGTGCTTGTGAAAAGATTCGCCGTCCCTGCTCTACACTCTAACTTTCATATAATTAGCCAATAGCAATTGATCCCGCGACATAACCGCACTAATCGAAACATAACATTCAATAGACAAAAAAGAAAACAGCTGCAGCCAAAATTTTAAAAACTCAATTTACATAAATAAACAATGTAATAATGTAGTACGATATTGTTTGGGATATGTTATTGTTAGAAAGTGCATATTACAGCTTAATTTAGAACTTTTTAAAGAAAATGTATCTAAGTTACAGGAACTTCCATTAACATTAACGTGTGAGTTAATTTAATTAGTGACAATCAGAAAAAGTGATTTTATTCTGCATAAAGAAGAAATTCATTTGATTCATCGCATTTGTTGTCGGAAATTTATTTCGTTATCATAACAAAAGTCACTGTTTTCCTGGCAAAATGGGATCATTCATGTGCTTTGTGCGCTAATCGAAATTTTCTCCTCACTAATCGAGAAATCGTATGAAAACAAATTACCACGCTAACTGAAATCGCATAAAGCGAGAGAATCCTGTATGTTGTTATTGTATTATTGTACTTCCTTAAAACAACTAGAAAATCGAGTACTTTTTCTACGCCAAAAATTAAATAGATTGTCATCTACTGAGACTGAGAAATGTTTTAAAATACTACGAAATATGAATATGCTTCCATATTTCCACAATATCTTTTTTTTAGCGCTTTCCAACCTAGTTGAAAAGTGTTTATGACTTCAGTTTGTCTGGCCGTCCGCCAGTGCTATAACTGTCGTAAATGTACTCGTATAGCCTTGAAATATTTGTATGTTATTAACGTTTATTATAGCATAATCCCTATTGAAAATTAAATGAACTGTGTAACATTTAAAGTTTATTTACAGGGACAATCAAAATTATTCTATTACATTACAGTCAACAGAAAATAATCGTTTTAAGTGCATTTTGATGATGCTACGCCATTTGAAATATAATTAAATTGCTATATAATTATGAAGCGCATTAAAACATGCTTCTTGTAGAATATGAGGTGCAAATCCTTTATTATTCATTTACAGGGTCAAACAAAATAATTCTGTTATACATTGCTGTACGGGGAAAAATCGTTTACAGTGTAATTTAATGATGTTTCACTATTTCAAAAATAATGAAAATTATGTACATTACTGAGGTAACTGTAAAGTATGGTGTGGATTGCATTTATTGGTCATTTACAGGGACACACAAAAAAATCGATTACAGTATTAGTGTGATAATTACAGTCTATATGGGATAAGTGAGCTTTCAACTTCGGTTTATGTTTTTAAGTTTAACTAAATTTTTATATAGTGCGTGTGTATAGTACAGCGTGTATAAATTTTGTTGATCATATACAGGGCTACACAAAGGAATTCGTAAGTATTACTGACTGTGGAAGTCAATCGCTTAAGGGTATTTTGTTGCGCATTTTCCTGCTGAACTATATTTAGTAGAATAATAGAAGTTTGTGTAATATAAATAAATTCATACACAGAGTTAAGCAAAAAACAAGATACATTGTCGTTTATGATTGCTAATTGCTGGAAATGAATTATAAGTTGCCTTATGCGTTTTTTACCTGAATTAAATTTTAGCTTAATATGTGATGCGTACAAAAGTCTTTAGATAATATGAATGGCTGTACAAAAATTTTCGAGTACATTTCCATTGATAGGCGAAAATTGCTAAATATGAATTTTCTAACTGAACTAAATTTTATCATACTATCAAGCGGGGCGGTCGCTATGCCAAGCCAAACTTTAAAAAAAAACGCCACACAAACAACGCCAAGAACTGGAATAAAGACCGCTAATGCTTATATACAGAAAGCAACTTCGCAATGTTAAATCGACAAAACATGCCAGATTAAAATATCAGATATCAAACAAACCAAGCGCCGTAGAAAAAAAAAACGAAAACTAGAAGAATCTAAGGAAGAATTTCTTCAATTTAAGACCAAACTCATCTTCATAAGTGATTTATAAACAGAGATATAGCTTTTTTTTAAAAACGTCGAGTTACTTAAAATGATCACCTTTTTTCTTCGTCAAACTTATTTTTTTTCAAACAAGCTACAGGCCTTAATATTGGGCAGAATAAAAAAAGAATTGCATTTTTGGACAAGTAATTACGTAATCTATGTGCTTTTATAAAATTCAGTGTAAAAAAAAAAAAAAAAATTCTATCCTTAATTAGCAAAAAACTGTTAATTAACATGGCGATTAAAAAATTATGCCAAAACAGAGATAAAACATGCCAACGACCATGTACCATCTGTATTATAATAGCACAAATAAGTTACAAGTTATAACAACATCAAATTTCATCTGCAAGTCAGCCATTTTCTTCTGAAGATATATTTTTTTAAATAAAACTTCATAATTATAAGAACACACATTTTATCAAACAATTAAATATGACTGCAAACTGTGGCAGATGACTGTTTCTAACATGAATAAGTATGAGAAATTGCCGGTCAGGGATATGGATCTGGGTGGCTCATTCGCAGAGCCTCAGCACGGTACGCATAAGATCCCAGGTTCGAGTCCTGGTCCAGGTCAATTTTTCACTCATGTTTGTTTAGTGTATTTAATTGTCTGATAAAATGCGTGTTTTTATAAATATTGTAAAATAAAGTAATCAGACGTAGTGTTTATGCTTTAAAAAATATTTTAAATATATAATTTACGTTTTTAGAAAGATCTTTAAAAATAAATTAGTTTTTGAGGGAAGGTGTACCTTCTAAAATGTATACATTAAGAGTTATCGGCATTTAAAATTTCTTTCCAAACGTAAACAATTTTTTTTTAATTAATTAACTGTGATTCATTTATTTAAAAAAAAAAAAAAAAAAAAAAAAAAAAAAAACGGTAAAGGACAGGCATTTCGTTCGCAGGAATACCTTTTACGTCATTTTTCTATAAATTAATGGAATCCAGTTGTTACATTATTTTTGTTTTAGAAGTGAAGTTTCCATTTACATTTATTGTAACAGTACAATGTTTAATTGAATAAAATAATGTAAATCTAAGAAATTGCTAAGAAATTCCAAACATGCACAGGGCAATGCAAAATAAATAAATAAATAAATAAACAAAAAATAAATAAATAGATAAATAAATAAATAAATAAATAAAAATCAGCTTTCAGAAATTATAAAAATTGTTCATATATCTTAATTACAATCTAAAGGAGGGTTTATTTCTATATTATTCTACATATAATAGTAATTTCAGCAAATATATTAAATTCCAATGCGATCTGTTTTAAACTTTAAGATAGTTTATAACACATGTTAAAAAAATTATAAAAAAGAATGGCGCATCACAGTTCGGGGAGGGGCGTGAACGAAATTTGGAAGTATAATAAGGCTATCTGTTTGAAACTTTACGATATTTTATTACACATAACATAAAATTTAAAAATAAAGCTGCGTCAAAAATTATAGGGAGAGGCGGAGCACGTTTTGCCTACACAAGGGGGGGGGGACACTTTTCTAAATTCTAACGATATCCGTCATGTCACATATCGTTACAAAGGGCTGTGACCACTTATTCATGTTATGCACCACAGGTGAAACCCCCACATTTTGCGCCCCCCCCCGACACTACTCATGTGATATATTGTTCGAAAGGCCTGTGACCGCTTATTCATATTATGCATCTTCGGGGTCCATTCTCCCACTTTCACCCCCCCCCAAAGTGGTCACTTTTCTAAATTTTGCCGACACCTCTCATGTGATATATCGTTGGAAAGGTCTGTGAACGCTTAATCAAATTATGCAGGGGGGGGGGGGGTATTTTCTGAATTTTGCAAATATCCCTCATGTGATACCTCGTTGGAAAAGTCTGTGACCGCCTAATCTTATTATGCATCTCCGGTGTTCATCCCCCCAATTTGCCCCCCAAACGCGATTAGCTTTCACCACCAGGGGGCGCTTTTCTATCTCTGGTTCTATGGGCTAGATCACGACGGGGTATAGCTCATTCGACTCGACATCTATAGCCTTAACGATTTCAGTGCCCGAGGTTCATATAGAACAGATTGCGCTACCTGGTGGTGGAAGATAGAAATTGAGCGTGCGCAGCACGACTGCTATACCGTGCCGAAGGCAGCGGGGACCCGTGTCGGAAGTTCGTTTGTTTAGAGGTTTATACAATTCGATGTGCAAATTAAGGGATTATCCGGTGCCGAAGGCAGCGGGGAACCAGGTCGGAGGTTCGTGGTTTATCTTATTCGAGGTTTTACAAGATTTGAGGCCCCGGTGTAAATTAGGGGCCCGCTAGCGGGCGAAGCCAGCTAGTGCTAATAATAAAAGAGCGTGATATCACGTTTGATTTCAAATGCAGCGCTGACACGCTATGTACGTATTCCATTTTTATTCATATAATGGATTAGTCAGTGATATTTTTTAACGGAGGATAACAAGTATTATAATAAGCCACATTTAGTATGTTGTTTTTAAGAGTGTAATTAGTTTAATTGAAAAATCTACTGGTATTTCTAGTTAACCCTTTAAACAATGACTGAAAGTAAAATGTAATTTTAAATTATTTCTCATGTTTAGATTATTTAATTTATGTTCAATATATTTTTAAAAAAAGAAATGATATCTACAAAAACAACTTTTCAAAAGTAAAAAAAAAAACCAAGCGTAAAAAAAAAAAAAGTTGTGGCTAAAAAATGGTGTGATATCAAATTTCCAAGCTATTATATTGCTTATTTAACTTTTTTCCATTAAATAAGTTATCATATATATAAGTCGAGTGCCTACGTATATGTTTATAGAAATCGTTTTCTCCTGTACTAAATACATCCTAACGAGTTTCTGAAAATTCAATTTTTTTTCAAATTATGCATGATGTGCTTGGCGGCCATCTTTCCATATTTCTAAGCTCCCAAATTTCTAAAGTAAAAGCGTAATATGTTTGCAATGTAGTATGTTTATAAAAATTTCGAACTTCAGATTCTAACTACGGACAGATAAATTAGATAAGACTGATATTTTGATAAATTGATTTTTACTAGTTTAAAATTAATAATTACTCTAAAAAATAAATCATAAGATGAATCTTTAAGATAAGTCATCATTATCTTAAGACACAATTTTCAGAGCATACAAGTCTATAAATGAAACTCTTAAATATTTGTTTAAATAACAATTTTGAACTTCGGATTTTAACTACGGATTTGGGTGGTTAGAATTTTGTGAATAATAAGCAAAGATGGCCGCCAAGCCCATCATGCATAATTTGAAAAAAATTGAATTTTCAGAAACTCGTTAGGATGTATTTAGTACAGGAGAAAACGATTTCTATTAACATATACGTAGGCACTCGACTTATATATATGATAACTTATTTAATGGAAAAAAGTTAAATAAGCAATATAATAGCTTGGGAATTTGATATCACACCATTTTTTAGCCACAACTTTTTTTTTTTACGCTTGGCTTTTTTTACTTTTGAAAAGTTGTTTTTGTAGATGTAGTATATACCCAAATATATAGATCATATAAAGGGCTGCACAAAATAATTCGACTACATTTTTGACTATGTAAGGTAATTGATAAAACTGGATTTTTAAATGTGTTATATGCTTCCTAAACTATTTACAACTTATTTTCTTTCACCTTATATAATGGTGAAGTTTCGTTACAGTTTTCTGTATGTGTTGGAAAATGTTACTTAATCTATGCTTGACGCATGATTTTTCGTTCTTTTTTTAACTTGTCTCCATATAACATTTTTCTTCTTTACAGAGATACATGAAACATAAGATATATATAAACATTTACTGCGATAACGGCTTAAATTCAATCGATTTATAAGAACTGTATCAAAATTAATTCAATATTCAAATATTTTAAAGCAAACTACATTCATTTGATTTCCATGTTCATTTAAATGTCATAAAATACAGATTAATAAGTTTACGAATAAACATGCCAAAAACTTCATTTCATAGATAATGACATACAAAAATGATAAATCTGGGAATTTAAAAAGCTTGTTGTTGAGACGTTTCTAAATTATGCAATCTTTTCTTTAACACATGAATTAAAATTTTACTTAAACGATTTCTCATAAGCTACTAATCTAGACTAACAATGTGAACATTAACGGTTCGTTTTAGTAGCGGCCATGTTTAAAAAAAAGGCCGCGCAATCTCTCTTACCGAAATTGGAGAGTTTGCGCATCTGCTACTTAGGAGAGATGGCGCACTGTTCCTATTAGTTTCCATGCTAGAAGAGATTACGCAGCTTATTGGTAAATTTGCATAAAAAATGAAAAATGAAAATGGACTAATTTTAAGATAAACGTGTTATCAAGTAACTTAATATTATTTTGTAATCTTATCTGGATTTGTTTTTGCCGATTCTTTAATTTTATTTCCTTTAATTAAAATTTTTTAATCGTTTTTAAAAGTATTTCATTTTTATGATTCTTTAATCATTAGATTGAAATATTCACTCCTAATACAATAATATTTGTTCCCAAAAACCTTACAACAATGTCATTTAAGTGTAATTATTATTGTTAGCAATTTAACTGTAGTTATTATTGGTAACAATCTCTCCTACCCATGTGCGCAATCACACCAACCCTTTAAGGACAGATTGCGCAAAATAACTTTCGTGGTTTTATTACAACTGTTCGATTAAATTGCAACATAAGAACAAAATAGCAATGGAAATGCATAAAAAACAATTAAGTCAAAACTATTCACGGATAGTTTAGCAAAAAATTAATATTTAGAATTTTTATTGTTATTCTTTTGAATTGTGCGCAGACTCTCCTAGCTTTACCTTATATTTAATATTAGAACAATTACCTCGATTTTGACTTTTTATCCATTGGAAAGCACTCGTTTTCATGATACTTCTGTATACATTTTAACAGGATCTAAATATGTTGATTTTGTGTTTCTAAGCTGAGATTTTCAAAGAAATAGTCGATTGCCTTGAAATTTAGATATGTTGTGATTGTATATAGTATTATTGTACTTACTTAAAATATTCAGCGTATCGTGTATAATTCTTTTTTACAGTGATCCGCCAAAAAATTTGTGTAGATTATCAACACGATGGCTCAAAATACTGCGAAAATTGAATAAGTTTCTGATATTCCACAATAAATTTTTTTTTAAACTTGTCTAATTTCACATTTTACTATTTTACATGGATGCATCAGACATTAAAATATATTGCAATTTATGGTGATGGCTTTTTGAATAATTCGCATATTTTACATGATAAAATATGTGCCACTATGGCACAATGAGTGTTACGCAATGAATCTTAATAACTTGCGTTATCCTAAAATCTGATGCCTAATGCGTATGCACAAAACAAATGTTTGCAAGATTTAGCACTAATCGCACACTCTCAATAGAATGTGGAAATTCCAGAGTTTACCCGAGGTTTAAAAAAGTGCAGGGTGCTGCTGATGAGAAAAAGATACTTTTTTATTCTTAGGGACAGTTTTTGGATTCTTGAGGGCACTTTTCATATTCTTAGGGGCACTTTTTTAATTTTTAAAGGCTTTTGGTTTCTAAAAGCCACATTTGACATTTAAAAATCAGGGCACTCTATTCAAGACAACATTGAGTCAGTTTTTAGTATGAAATCAAATTTTTTAATGCAAAAAGGAGAAAAGACACTTTTTTTACTGAGAGGAAAGAAGGATGATAATTATTTTACTGGAGGGGACAAGAAGGTTGCTAATTCTTTTTTTGAGGGGCAAGAAGGGTACTATTTTGAAAACCAAAGGGCAGGCAGGGTGCAGCACCCTTTTCTGAAACTGTCTGGAGGAAACTCTGGTAGTATTATTAATGGATAATGACATGTTATTTAATTCTGAGTATTTTATTTGAGTAAAAAGTTTTTTTTTTTAATAAATAGAATGGAAGTTTGTTTTATGATAAAAAATAATTACTTTTCTAAGGAAATGTTTTGAATCATAGTCCATCAACATTAAGTTTAAATTGTTCATATGTTTTGTTTTTCCCCTACCATATAAACTATGCCTAATTATGTTTTACATGTTCAAGTTTATATGAAGAGAAAAACGTTAGCTTTAAGGAAAAAAAAACAGCATTTTGCCATTGACAGAAACAAATTGTAATGAATATTTTAGATACTCTTTATTTAAATTCGCCAAGATGTTTTTAAATTTATTTTAACACACCTGCTTAAAATATGTCACAAAAATTTGCATAATATATAATATTGTCCTTAAGCTAACAACCAGGAAAGTGCAATAAGATAAAAATTTAATAAAGGAAGATTTTATTTAATGCGTAAATGTCTTAAAGTTTCTTGTCTTTTAGTGAAGAAGTAAAAAAAGTATTTTTATATTTATAAAAATCAACCGAAAAAAGTTAAATTTAATGTTGTCTTTAAGAATTGCGTAGGTGTATTTTTAAAATAAAAAATAAGAAGGATTACATTAACTAAATAGCATCTACTATCAGTTCGTATATTTAATTTATTGCAATACATCTGCTGTTAAATTAAAGTTCTACTTTAGCGTTAAAGGGAATTTTTATAAACTGAAATGATATGCATTTTTAAAGTTAATGAACAATGAAGGCACGGAATATAATTTGAAATGAAGTAAAGTACTTCAAAACATATCATTACAATTTTGAAAAATAAAGCAATGAAGTCGTTTAAATTAGATTTTTCTACTTCTGGATGAAATATTAGTTTTTGTTTAAGTGGATTCTAATTAACATTTTTAGTCATTAAAGTAAAAGAAATTAAAGAAAGAGAAATTTTGTATGGATATAATGAAGGAATGAGTCAAATTAATGACTTTTTGCTCGCCCCAAATTTTCGAATTTAAATTTCGTTACCAAAACTGAAATCTTTTTCGATATTCCGCTAAGCCAAGTAGCACGGAGCGTTGGCCCACTGTTGGCAGATTGTGGAAACAGTTGGAAAATGGTTGAGAAATGGTAAGTAAAAAGGCCTCTAATTTGAAGCGTATCTGAGCAGGATTTGGAGCAGCTAACGATTGTTCCACTGCTGGTCTTTAATGGCAAATTATTCATTGGCAGATAGTACGTCAAGGCGAACATTTCTTACTTAGGGCCAACGTGGGACAACAATTAGCCAAAGTTGGCCCAACTATTTTGTGCTACGTGGAAATAGTTTAATTGGAGAATGAATTGCGTCATTATATAATTGATGTCTGCATTTTGTAAAGTGTAGAGTTTACAAGTACCATACAGGGTAACTGTATGAATCTCAGAGTAAAATTTAGGCCATTTTGTGCATTTATTGAGTGAAAAAAATTAAGTAATTAAACATAATTTTTTCAAAGAAGAAGTACACAAAAGCAATTAAAATTATTCATGCTGTAAAGGTAACGCCATCATTTGTTTTTCGCATTCATTTTTGTTTCTGGGTTATTTGAATTATTCAGCTTTTTCCAAAGAATCGGAAATTATTCATTATGTTGGAATCTTTTTTGCAATACATATATACGTACAAACAATAAAAATGACCGATACATCCTTCATATATTCATAATAATTCATCGTAAAACACCAAAAATGATCACTAAAATTTTGATGCATACCATTGAAGATCATTAATTTTTTTTATTCTTAATTTTGTTATCACGAAAGAATGAAATAAATAATAAAAAATAAAAAAATTGAAATTTAACAAATTACAACAACCATTGGAAAAATGTTCCAAAAGCTTAAAAAAATCAAATTAATTAGAAATATTAATTATTCAAAAATATTCATTGGAACCATCTACAAATAAACGCATTTTTCATTACTACAGTTGAAGAGATCCTGGCATTCTCTGTCCTCGCAAAAATATTCGTTTGAACCATCGCCGCAGTTATTGAAACGCATTTTCCATTACTATACCTTATCCGTAATATATACCTTAGTATTTTGTCGGGTCCTTCCTACAATAACTTTAACTCTTGTATAGATTGATGTCTGAGCTAAAGGTGTTTTGAGGAAATTAAAGTTGAAGGCCACGTTTTTTGCTTTATCAGACGATTTCTCATCCGACGTTGAATTTTTGAATTCGGCTTTTTTTCATATCTGATAGTTTGCATCTATCCTTTTTGTAACTTTAACATTTTTGTAACAATTTTATGCATTTATATTGCCTAGTCAAAGAAAAATTCTTCTAAAATTACAGAATTTAATTAAAAACAATAAAAAAAAATTCTGCTAAAGCTACAGAATTTTGTTAAAAACGCTTAAAAAAAAGGAAGTTACGACGCCAAGAGGTCCATTCTCGACTGAAAACAACAACCATTTTTTCAATGGTTAAAAATGGTTAAAAAAATCCCAATTGTTAAATAAAACATTTGGTACTTTGCCTGTGAAAAAAGAAAGAGCTGTCTACATTAATCGACAATTACGCGCAATTATACATGGAAAGTGTGAACCTTTTATTTTTGGGTTTTCGCCTAACTTTTTGGAAATGTCATCGTGTGAGCCTGTATAATAAATTAAATAGCGATTGCAAAAAACAAAATAAATAGATAAAGAAATATTATACCATTACAACAGCAATTCTTGTCTAGAAATAAATATATTTCTATATAGCTTTCTCAAAAACGATTTTAACGATTTCGATGAAATTTTTTATAAATTGTTTTGTAAACCTTTCAAATATATTGCTTTCTGAAGTTTCTAAATATAAAGAGTTTGGAGTTTTCCGTGGTTTTCTTCGAACATTGCCGTAAATATGGGTTAGGATCCTTTAGAAAGACCCCCATGGAGGACACTCCCCCCTATGGCCTATATCCATCGTGTTGATAATTGGCCGTCATAAAATCAACCAACCAATTAAATATAAAGAACTGTTTTCAGAATCGTGGTTAACTCGAAAGTCGTTATTGTGTTTAAAGTTTTTTTTTTCGGTTATATTATATTTTCGTAGATGAAAAAATATTTATATATATTTTTTTTGTTACAGTGTACTGAAAATGAGCTCTATTTGTCAGTTTTTTAATTTTGAATAATCATTTGTTGATTCAAAACTCCACAAAAATATATTTACAGAAAAAATACAGAAATATTACATAACAAAAAGTTTATTTTTATTTTTCATAACTGTATATGTAACAACAACAACAAAAATCGCCAGCTTCTTTCAAAATGGAAATTTGTTTGTAAGTATGCTAAATATTAGTCGATGCAAAAACTATCTTTCTATAACTTTTTAAATAATGAAAGACATAAATGATTTAGTACTTCTCTAAGGATGATAAAAGAAAGAGCTTATTGCACTTCGGGCTATAAGAAGAAGAGAGAATAAGGGCACATGTTTGTCAAGGTTATTTTTTTAGCGTGTTTGTATTATTAATGTACACATAGTTAGCTTAAAGTTTTTTCCTTTCATATTTTGTCCTCTGATGAATATTAATTTTGTTTATCATCTTGACATTTTCGGAAACATTTGGCCAAAAACAATAGCAAATATTTATTTATCTGCTTTATTATTACTCAGTTGGCATTTAGTATAATATTCATTCCTAAAAAAGAGAGAAATATATTTTACAATAAAGATTAAAATAGAGAAAATTAATACAAAATAATGTAATATTCATTTGCAGAGTCGGGGGGAGAAAGGAGGAAAGTCCAGTTTTTGTCGTAAAGTACCGTTTGTGAACTTTAGACTAAGCTGTAAAAAAAAATAGATAAATGTTTCTAAATATAGCTTTTATATTTCTATAAGTTTGCGAAAATATAATATAACATCTTCCGATTTATCCATAATTCCGAAAAAAGTGCCTTTATTTTTAGAAACCTCTAAATCCAATATTTTTCCGAGATTTAAAAAAGCATTTAAGAAACAAAAGTGAATTTTATGGTCCGTAATTTTTGGAAATATTTCGAACTGGTGCATTTCTAGTGTATTAATCAGTTTTTTGAACAAAAATATCGGTTTTTTAAACACTAACATTTCTCAAGTAAGCATTTGCATGTTCAACTAACATGATAAATAAACAGCATTAACATTATCATTAAAATTAATACCATTATCATTAACGAAGTATCGCAGGTCTGCGCGGCTCAATATCTACGTCTCTCATCGCTTTCATGGTTCAACGTTTACGGCTCTAATGGCTCAATGTTTACGGCTGTCACGGTTCAAGGTTTACGGCTCTCACGGCTCAAGGTTTACGGTCTTCATAGCTCAACATTAACGGCTCTCATGGTTCAACGTTTACGGTTCTCACGGTTCTCAAGCTCTCATGGATCAACGTTTACGGCTCGAACGTTCGTATTTTTTAAGAATTTTTCGACCGGACCAACTGTATGACATTTTTTAAGATTCAAAAATAATAACAATAACAAAAAATAAGTTGTCCCCTGAAACTTGTCTCATCCCCTTAAGTCTAACAGTTAGTGTTTAAATTGCACAGTACTCACAATCTATTTCATAAGTTGGTTCTCAACTGACCTGCCCAACAACGCGAAACTTTCAGACATATTTTCGGACTCATTTTTAAACGAAATGACAAACAATTGGCTGGCCTGCCTATTGATGCGATTTGGAATCGAAATGAATTTTTAATTTTTTGATAAATAAATTACTTATCGCGTTATAAGCGATTCGTCTCCCGTGAGACACGTTTGTTTCCTCTCTCATGCTGCCGAGTCCGAAATTCTGTTTGAAACACCGCTTTTGAGAATATTTTATGAAAGATTTTCTGCTTTTATCAAAAAATAAAAAACATCTTTTGATTTCAACGTTTCTGAATCAGAACACCTGCCAATTTCATGCGTTTCCGAACAAAAATGAATTAAAAAATATGTCCTAATGTTGCCAGTTTGGATTTGAGAACACCCTTAATGGTTTGGTAAATTTAAATTCGGATTTGCGGCCCAATGTTTGATCATATATACAGAGGTCCTTCAAATAGCAAATACTCATGTACGAGTATCACGAGTACCTCAATTTTAAAATAAATTTTGAGGAGAAAGAATCGTGCGTACACGAAAAAGTGTTATAGTTTACTACTATTCGCAATATAAAGCTTCTTAAATCAAAAATGATTTTCTTTCCAGGAATAATAACATCTTATAAAATTAAAAGTTCAAATTCAAATTTAATAGTTTGAACGTCATAGTTCAGGTTTATTCCAACAGAGCGAAATATGTCTAGCGGCAGCATTCTCCCCTCATCGGAACGGAAGACTTTCTCGTAATGCGCCGACGAAGTGATAATTTCGCATTCTGCCCCTACCGTCTCGGAATTCGTTCCCGTATTTCGGGGCTGTTATGTGGTAATTTTTCCGACTGCTTTAGGCAGCCGGAAAGCGTTCCCTTTATCGTTTTAAGATGGCGCGCGTATATATGCAGCGCTCCGATATATATGAGGATAGTTATCCGTTAGTATATGAGGATACAGGGCAAAAAGACAGTGTTTTAGAATAGGTACATTTTCTAATGAATACAGTTTACACGAAATTTTTAAACATAAATTATTTTTCAGTTAAAATTTATTTTAATACTATTTTGAATTGTAAATAATAAAGTATTATAGACCCGTTAGGAAAAGAAAAAAATACGCCCTAATCCAATAGTACTAATAATTAGTTAAAAGTTCACTAGAGTGAAAAGATTTTTATTTGCTTACGAAATTATTTTTGCATGTTACAAGAAAACAGTTTTACACTACCGATAGAATTTATATACTAATGAAATTTACCGGAATATTTTGGCACTGTCTTGTATATGTATGAAATATAGTGTGAGTCATAATACATACATAAAGATTGAAACATATTTTCTATTGAAAACTAATAAGGGAAAGCATTACTACTTATTTCGTTTTGTTTCCAAAATGTAATTAACACATTTCGTTAAAAAGATAATTCGTAAAATAAATAAATAAAAATAACTTAATGAAAGATTTTGCCTACATTAAATATTTATTCAACACTAAAAAATTGTTTAGTTTAAATCATAATTCACAAACAAGATTAAAAATGTATATAGTTTAATTAATATATTTCGCTAACAGCATTAAAATTTTCCAAAATGTAATTAACACATTTCGTTAAAAAGATAATTCGTAAAATAAATAAATAAAAATAACTTAATGAAAGATTTTGCCTACATTAAATATTTATTCAACACTAAAAAATTGTTTAGTTTAAATCATAATTCACAAACAAGATTAAAAATGTATATAGTTTAATTAATATATTTCGCTAACAGCATTAAAATTTTCCAAAATCTCATAGCATACTTAGCATAATCAGAGGTCTGTCCAGACTTAACTCCCTGAGTCCTGTCCTTGTAAATTATGAACAGCTTTTTACATTTGTGAAAAATCTAGTCATAATTTTGTGAATTTGAAAGGATCGTCATATTCTGGTTCTTGTTTATACATTTTTAAGAAGATATGTGTATGTAAAATATACAGTTTCTTTATATAAAAGTGACAGTTAGATTTTACTTTTAAATAATTAAATTTGTAAAAGTTTTTTAAGACAAAGAATTTTGTGAAGGGCCCTTTTTTAAGACAAATAATTTTTTTAATGGCCCTGTTTTGAGATGAAAATTTTTGTCAAGGGTCCAGTTTTGAAATGGAAAATATTGTGAAGGGTTCTTTAAAGGGACCCAATTTCTTCCTAAACAGATCCCTAATAATTTACTAATTAACATAATAAAAAAGGTGGGAGCGGGCGATATTTTAGTGCAACCGGTCCCTGTGTAAGAGATTAAAAACATAATAATATATAATTAAAAGTCTCAACATTATTAATCACCCACTACGGGAAAAAAAAAAAAAACTCGCTTTGTGAACGCTTTTGCTACAAGTCATAAGATAATGTAATATATGTTTAAATAACTCTGTATATCTATAAAATTTAGATAAACACCTCATAAAAATCTTATTTAGTTTGAAATATACTAGCTGCATTCATAATTATGCGGAATGTAATTCAAATTGTGGAAAGGAAATACAATTTGCAATATACATAATTCAAGTTTTAAAATGAAATCTAAAAGGTATATTACACGAGATTAAAAAAAAAAAAAAATCCCTGACGGCTCGACCTACATGCACAGGTAGATTTCGAAGATGCAGACCGTGGGGCGCCTGTTTGTTGGGAATTACGGAAGAAATGACCTTTTGGCCATGATACGGCAGATGGGAACCGCCCACTTCGAAACCTAACTTGTTTGCAGGCGGAGCCGGCAGGGATTTTTTTGTTTTTAATTTTTTTGTGCTATAAGGGTTGGTTTAATAAAAAATTTGTCAATATAAAAGTTGTAGATAATATTAAGAGGATTAATATACATTTATACGGATTTAATATCTTGTGAATTGACGGAGTTATGATTTTTTTTCTTCTACCCCCCCCCCCTTCCCTTCTCCCCCCCTTGGGGCCATTTTTAATGATATCTAAAATCTGTCATACATAAATTTTCGGCCCTTTTCCTAGATGTAATAATAACTTTACACGGATTCGATACGTATCATAATTAAGTAATTATGGGGTTTTTTCTGTTTTTACAAAAAGCCCCCCCCCATTTCCTCCCCCCCTCCCTGGTTTGATTTTGCCCATTAACGAACTTAAACGAGATTTTATGCCCCTTGTTTTTATGTATCTGTTTGGAAGAGATTTATGCAAAATTTTTCCAGTTATTGTGTCCATAAAAAAGTGACATAGGTAGATAGATAGATAGATAAAGTTTTGAACTGGGAGTGTTTTTGGGTTCTGGGAGTCATGATCGGCGTAGATCTGCAAAAATTTTTCAAAAATTCCAACTTAGGTGAGAATGTAATAGGTAGTATTTCTTACGAAATCTACCTAAAAGGAGCGAGTGGGCGGAGGGAAGGTGTCATATGACTACGAATATTTAATTTATATAGAAAATATTTATTTAATTTTAAGTCTAATGAAAAAGGCATAAGAACAATTCATATTCACTGAAAAGTAGAAAAAAGGGGGGGGGGAGGGAAATGTCACATGACTACGAAGATTTAATTTCAAATTCAAGTTACAATAAAAAAAATGCGTTACAACAATTCAGATTAACTGAACAGTAAAAAAAATAAATGTATAATTTATACATTATTTACAAATTAGCAATAAAATCTTTGCTGTATGGTCATAAGAAAATGTAGTATATATTTAAACAACAATGTATATTTACAGAATTTAGATAAATACCTCATATTTTTTTTATTAAATTTGGTGTATTCTCCTTTATTTCATCAAAATATTTAAATTCTAACCTAAAATCCATATCCCATCTAATCTCCCTAGTCTCATCATTAATTAATATTTTAAAATTATTTCTTAATTAATATTTATAAATAATATTTATCATTGACTTCTAAATTCCCGCAAACCTAACTACGGAAAAAAAAAAAAAAAATCAATCATTTGAAAAAAAATTTCAAAAAAGTCTGCATTTAAATAGGTATAAAACACACGTTCACATCTCGCGTAAATAAACAAACCACGCGTGACCTTGGAAATGATTGGTCGAAACTGGTAAGCTCAAAGCAGGGAGATTGAACGTCGGTCGAAAAATCCGAAAGCAGGGCAGAATTGCAAACTGTCAAATCTCGTTATGAATTACGGGATCGGTTGGTTCCGAGTCGGTTTGTTTCGTTAAGGGCAGAATACTGCCACTGGTTAGGACTTGAACTTGGACTTCCTACTGTGCTATCCGAACGATATCCTGGCTGGCATAAATATTTCTTATTTGTCGGACATGGCCTGCGATCTGCAGAGCTAATTTCATTCATCGCAGGTATAATTATAGCATTTACATGTTGAAAGTGTGATATAACACGGAAACACCTGTATAACATGCAATTACGTCATAATGATGAGAGGAAAGTTTTTTTCAACTAGGTAAATCATGTTCAATACTTCGAGTATCATAGATGAAGTTTATTCCAAAAGAGCGTAAAATGTCCGGGCCAGGACTCGAACCTGGGTACCTTACCTTTCTGTGCCAATGCTCTTCCTACTGAGCTAAACGAACGATATCCTGGTGGCAAAAAAACTTTTCTTTTCCTCTCTTCGTTATTTTTTTTTTTAACTAGGGGGCTCTATCTCCTACGAGCCACGCTCGCCAACCCCCATTCTGACACCGCAAACTTTAATAACACTCTGATTTGATCAACTCTAAAAGTTACAGAAGATTTAATTATAATTAAACGTGGCGATCTGATATAATCGGGTTTCCATTTAATTTACTTTCACTGAGGGATTTTAAGGCCAAATCAACTGCTGTCGAAACAGCCAACAACTGTTTTCGTGATTCATTAAATAAGACCAATTAAACATTTGAAAATCAACTTGTGCAAAATAGTTAAGTAAACAATGTCGCTGCATCGTGGAATTTTATAACGATGCTATTCAAAATTGGGTTCTTCGGCATTATCCAGTCGACTACTTTCCATAAAAGAAAAGAACTGTCGCCAAAATATAGGATTTAACGCCAAAAGTGCATGACCGTAGCGACGCATTCAATTGGCATCAGATGCGTTACACGTGTTAGTTATGTCATCGAGTGATTTTTAATTCAACGTTTATCTGTATTTTTAATGATATTTTAACAATTTATCAGTTATTTGGTTAATTTAAACGTAAAAATATAGTTTTTAACTGAAGGGAAATATTATTATTTACACTGTTTTAAAATTTGCAAAAATAGGTAAAAGATTTTGTCGAAATAAATTAATATCTCGTGTAAATATATTTTTAAATTGAAACTGCTTGGGAATATTGTTATTTGAGCATTTTAAATATGACGTAAGTTTGCCCATTTAATGCTTTGACCGAGTAATAATTTAATTATTCCTCTTCTTAATATTCACGTGCAAGTGTATTTTTTATTACGTAATTTTCTACATTTACTGCTTTTAAAACGTGATCATTTAATTATTATTTTAAAGTTTTATTTCTGTTTTTAATGGTTACGTGTAAATACATTTTTGTGTTGAAAGGGAATATTATTATGCGCGCTATTTTACAAATTGGTAACCAGTCAAATAATGGACTTTGTGAAATTTGAAATAAATCTCCATCAAAATAATAATATTCGTATAAAAAATTGAAATAAAACCCCAAAAAATATTCAAATTAAAAAAAATATATTGCAGTCTGCACACTACAAGCATGTCAACTATATCCTTTTAAGTTATAGTTAAATTCCAATATGTGGCGACACCATCTTGTACGGGCAGTAAAAAACGAGTATCTCGCAGGAAGCGATCGAGCTAGCTTTTTGCTCGGTTCTTAAGATCTCACCTACTGCCCGTGGGTTCCCAGGTTCAATCCTGGCTCCCGCACCTACTCCCACATTGGTGACCTTGGACAAGCGAACACGCACCTTCGCCGACATCATCATCTCCTCTCGAATCCAACAGATGGCAGCACTGAAACACCCCAGTACGCAAAGCCTGTGAAACGATCACAGCACGAAAGCCTATGACGACTCTCATAGCACGAAAGCCTGTCACACCGCACATATCGGGGTCACACGTGCGCACGCCGTGACAGCAGCAACCTGGCAACCGCCGGGCAACACGAGTGATCATGGCTCGTTCAACGTCAACGAGACGTCCTCCTCACTGGGGTGGAGTACTGTGGCGACACCATCTTGTACGTGCAGTAGAAAACGAGTATCTCGCAGGAAGCGATCGAGCTAGCCTTTTGCTCGGTTCTTAAGATCTCACCTACTGCCCGTGGGTTCCCAGGTTCAATCCTGGCTCCCGCACCTACTCCCACAAGTACATACTTTTCGATCCTATAAAACTTTTTTAAGTGAACTATTTTGATCGGATTTAACATTATATATATCTTAAAATAATTCTTCGATTTAAAAACTGGATGCTTCAGCGTGTGTATCGCATATTTCTCAATAAAACTTCAAATCAACTTTCCATATTTTTATAGGCAGTAGTTTTTCTGAATATTAGTCCAGAAAGACCTCAAGGTACAAAAAAATGCATTGACAGCGGCGACTGCGGCGGCGGCGGTTATTTATTATCATTATTTTTAATATAGAGAGATATACTTCATTAGGCTCGCAGTTGAGTAGTGGATTTTGAATGCGGGCAAGTTCCTTTTATGTTATTGCTTGATTTTTTTTTCTTTTTTCTTTTTTTTTTTGCATTCGAATGGGTTTACAAATAGTCATAAGCAGTAATAGACTTATTTTATATTTTTTTGTGATCGTATTTCATGTAAATTTAGCATGGAATAATGATTAACCACGTTAGCTGAAAAGAATCATTGTTTTTGTATGTGCGAAAGGACATGAATCATTTTCAAAAGCGATTATTTGTTGAAAACGTTGATTTTGTTTTAATGAATCATCCTATATATAATTTCTGTTTATAATTCCTTTTTCTAAGCAAATTAAAAATGCAGAACGATAACTGAGATACCATATGAAAGGATTTTGAAGGTACACTCACATTTCGTTAAAACATGTATTTTGATTAAAAACTGCTGTTAATTAAAAATTAAATGGTCATTGTTTTCATAAATGAAATCAAAGATTTTCCTCAAATTAATGTTTCGACAAGAATAATGTACCGCAACAACAATTATAAAAAAATGATCATTAAAAATAAAGTGGGGCATAATTGCGGAACGGGTTTATTTATATTTAGGATTAAAAATTTAAATTTAAATTCAAATGCTTAATTTACTTTTCTTTATTCCTGTTTTTTTTTCTTTCGAAAGAGATGATTTTACCCTCTATGCCCTCTAATGCAGTTAAAATACGATTGATATATATATATATATATATATATATATATATATATATATATATATATATATATATATATATTTTGCGTTTGCTATCTTCGGTCCATTTTTACTGTAACTTTGATGGAATAAATGAGATGATATTCTGGCTTGACTAATGTTGTTTGAAGACAGTTTTAGTCCTTAATTTTACTTTAGAAGTTTAAACTGGCATCTAAAGAGTATTAGATATTACCAATATTAGAGTGCAGTGCGAAATCTTCGCACGGGTCCACTTGTTATCGAGCCCGTTTATAGCGAGCACGCATTTAACGAGATTCCGGATATAGCGAGGAAAATGGAGACTTTTGCTTGGTATATAATGTTTAGAAATGTATTGAAGTATACTCTTTTAGCGTGCAATTTTTTGTAATTTCCCCGTATTTAACGAGGAAAATAATTATGAAAGCAAGAAATAATTACAGAAATGATGATTTAAAAAAAAAAGAAAAACACAGATTTCCTAGATTTCTTCCATTCCTCTTGTAAGTAAAAAATAACTATTCTTTAAAGTTATCCAACAACAGTTGAAACCATCATAGGCAGGTATCAATTTTTGAAGGGAGATGGTGTGAACTGGACGCCCGTCTTATTGTCCCTTTTACAGGAAGAGAAAAAGGGAGAATGAAATAATCCCAACTGATAAGGAATGGAATTCCAACACACTTGGTGCTTTACCACGGTTAAAGATGGTGGATGCAGGGGGGGGGGGGTGTACGACTGGTATCAAGTGAAATCATTTATGACGACTCACTCCTCCCTTCAATGGCCTGATACAGTCCAAATCAGGTGTAATTACCCGTTTCAGAACTACGTGTAAGAAAAACTTATTTTCGGATTGCGCCTTTTCTTGAGAGCGTGTTTTTTATTCTGCTGTTTAAAATGTCGAAAGTAAAGTTTTATCCACAAGAGAAAAAGTGAAAATTATAAAACTCTTAGATAAAGGTGAAAAAAATGTTGCAATATGTAAGCAGTTCAACTGTGTAAACTCTTTTGAAAAACAAAGAGTTCTTAATGGAAGTATATGAAGCGAATGTGATGGATCGCAAACAGCTGAAGAAGTTTGAAAAAGATGACTTGGATGAAGCTCTGTTAAAATGGTTTGTTCAGTAACAGAATTATTGTTTGCCAATAACTGGTCTCATCATTAAAATTCAAGATGAAAAATTTGAAGCTCAGCTAGCCTACACAGATTTTTCATGCTCTAATGGATGGCTACATCGTTTCAAGCACTGTCACAACAACTGTGCTGGAAAAATTATCGGCGAGGCTTCAATGTGAACGACAAGGATGAGAAATACTGGTTGGATTGCACATGGAAAGATTTACGTGAAAATTATGCTGAAGATAACATCTACAATGCCGATAAGGCTGGCGTCTTTTACAATCTAATCCCTTATCAAACGATGAAGGTTAAAGGTGAAAAATGTGTGGGTGGTAAGTTGCTGAAAAATCGCTTAACTGTGTTAATGTGTTGCAACATGTAAGGGAAAGACAATAAAAAATTTTTTACCGTCGCGTCGGTAAATCTGCAAATCCAACATGCTTTAAAAGAATAAAAAGCCTATCAGTGACTTACAAATCGAACAAAAAAGCATAGATGACTTCTGAATTATTTGAATCCCATTTTCACGAGTGGGATAAAATGCTCCAAAAGCAGAAAACAAAGTTGCACTCATCGTTGATAATTGTTCTGCTTACACGCTGGTCAGCAATTAAAAACAAACAAACATAAAACTTGTTTTTTTTACCACCTGACTCAACCTCGGTGTTACAGCCTCTCAAACTAGTTCTTATTCGCAGTTTCAAATGCTATTATAGAAAGCAATTAATTCTGATGATGGTAGAGAGAAATGAAAAAGATCAGGATCTAAAAATTTCTGTTATTCATGTTATACATCTGAAGACAGATGCTTGGGGAATTGTAACTCAATCCTGTATTCAAAACTGTTACAGGAAAGCTGGATGGATTGACAGAAGTGATGGTGACTTCGAAGATGAAGATGACTTATGATTCTCAGTCTATTTGCGACAAAATGACATTGAGCAGTTTAACGATCTTTTAAACATCAATGAGTACAATTATTTTGCTGATGATGTCTTAACCTCGGCCATACTCTTCACTGAGGATATCGTCGTGGAAGTGGTAAAAGCGTAGAAAGAGGAAAATGCAAGTAATTGTGACTCAGAAGAAGAAACTGTAATTAAAACACAGTCACGTGATTGTGCTGCAGAGTCATTACAAAATCTTGAACAGTTTTTTGAAGCAATGAAAAATACTGACGATGCAACATTTGATGCATTGTTTTACGACGAAAATTAAATGAAACGGAATTTTTAAAAGTCAAACAATAAACTTTGGCTGAATATTTTTCCACTTCTCATTAAAGATTATCAAGCAGCAATTCACTTAAGTTGTTTTTTATGTACATACTAGTTATGAACTTGGATTCGGATTTAGCGAGCGTCCGGATTTAACGAGCATTTTTCCATGTCCCGAGTTCCTCGTTAAATACGGGTCTTACTGTATTATTTCTTCTATCAACATGCCATTTTCTATGAATTTACGAAAGGCAAAATAAACGTTGAGGTATTATTCGAAAGGTTTTTGAAACGGTTTCTGACATAGTACACACCCATATCGTTAAAACATGTTTTTTGATTAAAAATTGCTGTTCATTAAAAATTAAATCGGCATTGTTTTCATAACTGAAATGAAAGGTTTTCCGCAAATGAGTCTTGCCACAAAAATAAGATACCGCATTATAGAATTGCTCAACAAAGATTATACGAAATAAATAGTACAAAAAAGATAAAGTATGATTTCTATGCACGAGTTTATTTTATATTTATGGTTATAAAGAAAAATTGAAATTGAAATGTTTAGAAGAAAACGACACCATCGATCGATCGAAGAAGTGGTATTTCACGTCTAGAGTAAAATTTATGCTCTGTTATATTAGGTTTTATTTTAAATGCATTCAATTTATTTTTCTTTGCTTCGAGATTTTTAAGAAGTGGATTACGTCATCTTCTAACGCAGTTAAAATACGATTGTTAATTTTTTTCTCGCGCGTGCATTTTGCTATCTTCAATTAGTTTTTACTGTAACTTTGATGGAATAAATGAGATAATTTTCTGGCGTGGCTAATGTTGTTTGCATATATTTTTTATACTTAATTTTTCTTTAGAGGTTCAAACCTGCATGTAAAAATATATTAGGTACTGCTAAAAAATATTAGGCTGCGGTGCAAAATCTTCTCACGTGTCCACTGATATAATTAAAATGTCAAAAATATTAACTTTTAATTTTATTTACGTTTTCATTTTATTTCACTATTTCATTATTCTTTAGAAAAGTTACAATAAAACAAAAATTGTGTTTTATTTTATAGGAAAAAGCGGAAAGAATAAGAAAACATTCAATAGTAAGTTGAAGGCATATATTTATATTTCTTCATTTAGAAAATGATGATTTTTAAAGTATTCACCATGAAATTATGATTATGCTTTTTAATATTATGCAACATAATTTCAAAATCGACGCATTTGAATAGCGTTGACCCAATAAATTGCTAGTAACAAATTTCTACTGGCATTATAAGATATTTAATGTAAATTATTTAAAATATAAATTGTATGTTAATTTGTAATAACATTTAGCTTTAACTAAAAATTTTAATCCAAATAGACTTGTCTCACTTTCAAATGAACGGTTTAAATATTAAAATATCTGTCTTCACACACAGTTCTGTATTCTCTGCCTAAATTACTTCTCTGAAAATTAAAGTGTTTTTAAAAAATACGTTACTAGACGCGTTTCACGTCTTACATTATGAAATTTACATTTCCGCACGTCTTATTACAATATATACTTGAGAATTAAAACTCTTTTATTTTAATATTTCGCAGAATTTACATTTTCTGAGTCATTAAATGTAAAAGTATATTAGCAGGATAAATGCAGTTTGACATTAAACTGCGAAAGTGTAATAGATTGTGTTTATTAAAAAAAAGTCTTTCTTTTTTATATATTTTGCAAGCACGTTTATAATATAGATGAATTAACAGTTTATTTTTGCTGTTTCTTTTGTTTATTCTTGCTTTTCTAGAAAACTCTAAATGAAAACGAAAATATGTTTTTTACTTACACGTAAAAAGAAAATTCAGATCTGTCAATGAAACAGTTCAAGATTAAATTTTATTTTACTTAAGTGTATTTTAGTACGTTTGATTAGAGAAAAAAATTGTCGGCATATTCCCGGGGCATTTATCACGTAGGTGTTTTAAAATAAAATAACAAAACTATTTGCTTTTATAAAAGGCTATGATAGCCTTAGAGAAAAATTATTTAAAAACAATGTTTTAGCGATTACCAGCTATAATATATTGTAAATGAAAAAAGTAAGGTCTACTAATACATGATTAAGTTAATATGTGAAAAATTATATGAAGTATATCCATGCATTAGATTTATGAAATAATAATCTAAGTCGAGTTATTCAAGAATTTCAGTTTATAATAATCATTAAATACTGGAGGTAATCAATTTTTGGGAGAGCACCGATAATTTTCTAAATCAAGACAAGTGTTCAGGTGCAAAGCGAAAGTTCTTTTTTTTTTTTTTTTTTTTTTTTTGTGTGTGTGTGTGTGTTTGTAGATTTCAAGAAAACGCATCAGACACCAGTTAAAAATGCTTTATTATATTCACATAATATAGCTCTATACACAATATTTACAATTTTAAATTTCAGAATAAATATCATTTAATTTCAGAACTCACTCATTTTAAATATATACTATTCATTAAACAGAAACAAGATATGTTTTTTATATACAATTCAAGAAACATTTTTATTGCCATTTGGAAGTCACGATAAAACACACATTCTCATGACAGCGGCCAAATAACTTTTACATTAAAAAAAAAAAAAAAAAAAAAATCAATTCGCTTCGCCGCTGCGCTGGAATCACATGATCAAACGTCAGCAGGCGCAAAGCGCGGGATCCATAAAAGGTTGCATAAAAAGAGTTAGATAAATATGCCAGAATCTACAGTAGAATGAAAACTTTCTTATGAATTTTACCACTAGAATAATAAGTTATTGCGTTGCGATAAATCCAAGATCATTTAAATGATTTTTTTATATATATATCCGATCGTCTCGGAAGAACAATAGACAAAAAAAAAAAAAAAAAAAAAAGAACGCACCATGCATTTTAATCATCAAATTGTCACAGAAAATAACAGAAATAGCCATTGGACTGTAAATTATATGTTTTTTTAATTTACAGTCAACAAGTTAAAAGAATAAATTTAGAGGGTCGTTTTCATGTTAAAATTGTCCCAAACTCTGAAATTTTCAAAACGAACATTTAATTTTTACACCCTATTTGGACTTTTATGTAAATTTGAACTTAGCGTACCAAAAAGAAAATACTTCGGTCAAATAGTTTAGTATTTATAAAGGCTTAAAGTTTGGAAATATTAATATTAATTTAATTTGGAATCGTTTCAAAACAGATTGAAATCTGGGAGTTTTGAAGCGTAACTCAAACATTAGATGGAACAAGCTGTAATTTTTGATTCGCATAGTTTAAGCTGTTAAAAACTGCATGTTAAAAGCAACATTGGTTCATAGTTTTTTCGAAAATTAATTTCATTTCAGAAAATATATATATATATTGCCGAAATTGGAACTTATGAATATTTCATAGAAACCCATTTCTGGAAGCTTCAAATATGCGAATCCAAACTTATAGCTCATTCCGTCAAATAGTTCTTGAGTTCTGCTTAAAAAACTGCTCGCATCGCATTCTGTTTTGCAACGATTGCAAATGAGTCTGTATTAGGAGTTCAATCTTCAAACCTTCATAATTTTTAAACTACTTGACCGAAGGATTTTCCGTTTGGTAAAATTTATTAAAAAATGTACATATATTTTGAAAATAGATGTTCATATTGCAAATGTTAGAGTTTGGTACAATTTCAGTTTGGAGACGATCCGCAAGCTTACTTTTTAAACATAAATTGAAAAAAGACATAATTTACAGTCTAATTGTTATATTTAGCTTTTTTCTGGAATAATTTTGATTATTAAAACGTATGAGGTGTCTCTTTTGTTTTTAGACGTAGGTACATTGGTTGTTCTTGATATTTGTTAAAAACTAATTTATGGTAAAGATGGTATTTTTTCATATATTTTTATATCATAGCAAGCCTACTGTTTTGGTGTATTTGTCTAAAGACTACTCAACCCTTCTAAATTTCTTTTCTAGGAGAAATTTATTTGCCTTTCCTGTTAGTAACATTGGCTGTGAAATCGTTAAAATCAGGGTTGTCAAATAACTTAGAACGTTGCAACATAGATTTTAGAGGACGTTGCACTAGATTTAATGACATGTAATTTGGATAATAATTACTTCAGATCTTTAGGCAGTTATGAGATACCCTTGAGCTTTTTTAACAGTACAAAAAGTGTAAATTATTTGGAGATGGAATTCTGTATGTTTCAATATCGGCATTATTTCCATTTTGAGAGAAAAGCTTTACGAACATAAAATTTATCTTTAGAGTTCAACATTATATATCAGCTAAGTTCTTGCTAAATTTATTTTCTTGTAGAGATTTTATTTGTCTTTCCTGTTAGTAACATTTGCTCAAATCGTTAAAAGCAGGGTTGTCAAATAACTTAAGAAATTGCAACTTAGATTTTAGAGGACGTTGCACTAAACTAATTGCCATGCAATTTGGATAATAATTAAATGAGATCTTCAGCTAGTGATCAGATACCCCTGAACTTTTGTAAAGTACAAATGTGTTCCGCGTAAATTTTTTGAAGATTGAATTCTGTACGCTCAATATCGGCGTTATTTCCATTTTGAGAGAAAAGCTTTACGAATATGAAATTTACCTTTAGAGTTCAACATTATACTGGGTGGTTCAAAAGATCATGTCCAAATGGTACGCGTGGGTGTGTCAGGTCATGAGGAGCGAGAATTACATAGTAACTGGGGATTGGAAACATGATCGTGACGGTGCAATTGAATCGTGACCGTGATGCAAAGAAGAGATAACAAACGGTGTAAAAAACCTCTATTTTACAAAAACTTAATCGAAGTACAAAATACAAATGAAAGATATTACAACTTATAACAAGTACTTGAAATGTGCCCCATTAGCCGTGATTCATGCTTCACATCGGTGCCGCATAGAATCGCGACCATGTTCCAATTGGCGAGGAGTCTCCCGGACACGTGACGTCGCTCAGCGATCCGTGCTACGATGTCCATGGCCGATGAAACGGGTGTCTTGTACACTAATGTATTTCAATTAAGTTTTCTGTAAAATAAAAGTCTTTTTACACCGTTTGTTATCTTTTCTTTGCGTCACGGTCACGATGCAATTGCATCGTCACGATTGTGTTTCCGACCCCCAGTTCCTATGTAATTCTTTCTTCTCATGACCTGACACACTCACACGCGCCATTTGGACATGACCTTTTGAATCATCCTGTATATCAGCGAAGTCCTAGCCAGTCTGATTCTGAAACTAAAACTGTCGATAACTTTAATGTGAATGGCTTAAAAAAATAATGAGTTAACCATTCAAATACAAATTAAATTAATCTTATTTTCTTGTTAACAAACACATTTCGCTTTTTTATGCCTCAACTATTGTCAGTGCCTTATTTAAATATATAATTTTGAAAGAAAATGTACCCTTTCATGTGATATTATTATGTAGTAACTTATATTATGTATCCCAGATAAATTTTATTTTCATAATCCCTGGAAATATCTCAGTGAATACATTTTCTGGGTCACAAGGTTTTCATGAAAATATATTAAAAAGTATCGACTTTATGATAATCTTTTGCGAAAATCTTTTTTCATAAAAGAGGGATAATATAGATATATCCGAAAAGTTCTGTGGTATACTTCTGTTGAGATGATGTTGAAATGATTGAATGACAGCAAAATTTACAGAAAAATTTATTTCAAAATATGTAAAAGCAGTTTCTTCACTTATATTTTAAAAACAAAGTTTTATTCCAAAATTCTGGTAAGAATGTGGCATTTATGGATTCAAAATATATAAAAAAAAAACGCAGAACTTTTCGGATGAACCAATAGTTTCAAAGAATGTTTCAATGAAAACTTGAAAAAAGAAAACAAATTGCGGAAAAGGTCTTACAAGAATAGTTATGAGCTTGACATTGAAAATAAAATTATTACTAATTTAAAATTAAATTACACGAATAAAAAGATTTAATCAATTAATACAAACTAAACTAATTCTTGATTTTTCATGAATGAATGCTACATTTTACAATTCAGTTCTTAGCAATGCCCTTTTTTTATTTAAATGTACAAATTGAGAAATAAGTATTTCATGTGATATTATATTCTGACTTATGTGTGCTATTATGTACACTAAAGAAATTTTATTTTCATAATCATTAGAAATATTTCCACAAATAATTTTTCTGGGTCATAAATATTTTTAGGAATCTCTCTATATTAAAAAAAAAAGGTAACTACCGCCGCAGCAGCAGCCGCCGCTGTCAATGAAGTTTTTGTGCCTTGAGGTATTTCTGGGCTAATATTCAAAGAATCATTGCATATAAAAATATGAAAATTGGTAGTTTTATAGAGAAATGTTCGATAAATACGCTGAAGGAGACAGTTTTTAAATCGAAGAAATATTTTAAGAGATATTTAATATTAAAGTCGGTCAAAATAGTTCTCTTAAATTTTTTAAAGGAACGAAAACTATGCATAGGAATTTAACCATAATTTAAAAGGATATAGTTGACAAGCTTGCGGTGTTATTATTACTATCATTATTTTTAATTTGATAATTTTTTTGAGACTTTCTTTCAATTTGTTTATTCAAATTTTCATTATTTAGATGGAGATTTATTTCATATTTCAAAAAGTCCATTATTTGAATAGTTGCGAATTTGTAAAACAGCACACATAATAATATTTCCTTTTAATAAAAAAATGTATTTACACGTGATTATTAAAAACATAAATAAAACTTTAAAATAACAACTAAATGATCACGTGTTAAAAGCAGTAAATGTAGAAAATTGCGTAATAAAATATATACTTGCGCGTGAATATAAAAAAGAGAAATAATTACATTATTACGCGTTCAAAGCATTAAATGAGAAAACTTACGTCATATTTAAAATGCTCAAATAACAATATTCCCAAACAGTTTAAATTTAAAAATATATTTACATGAGATATTAATTTATTTCGAGAAAATCTTTTACCTATTATTGCAAATTTTAAAACAGCGTAAATAATATTTCCCTTCAATTAAAAACTATATTTTTACGTTTAATAATTATGTTTAAATTAACGAAATAACAAATACCTTCTTAAAATACCATTAAAAATACAGATAAACGTTGAATTAAAAACACTCGATGATATAATTTAACACGTGTAACGCATCTGATGTCAATTGAACACGTCATGCATTTTTGTTGGTAAATCCTATATTTTGACGACAATTCTTTTCTTTTATAGAAAGTAGTCGACGTGATAATGGAGAAGTACCCATTTCTCTATATCATCGTTATAAAATTTCCCGATGCAGTGACATTGTTTACTTAACCATTTTACAAAAGTAGATTTTCAAATGTTTAATTGGTCGTTTTTAATCAATCAAGAAAACAGTTGTTAGCTGTTCGACAGCAGTTGATTTGGACTAAGAATACCCCAGTCAAAGGAAACTGAATGGAAACTCGATTATAGCAGATCACCACTGGTCGTTTAATTATAATTCAATCTTCCGTAATCGTTTTAGAGTTGATCAAATCAGAGTGTTTTTAAAGTTTGCCGTGTCAGAACGGGGGATGGTGAGCGTAGCTCGTTGAAGGCACATCCCCATAGCATATAAAAAGAACCGACTTTATAATAAACTTTTGTGAATTTCTTAGTGTACACTGTAAAGAACGACAAGTATTTTTTAATCTCGGAAAAAATATAACTACTAAAGAAAATATACAAAAACTCCTCCGAGTTGCCCACGATTCTAAAAATATTTCTTTATCTTTAGAAACGACATTTTCGAAATGCAAAGAATGTATAAAAACAAAATTTCTTTTATTGCCACTGATTATCGGAAATATTTCCGAGTAGTTTTTGCATTGTATTAATCATTTTTCTGAACCCGAAATGTAAGTTTTCGATTGCTATTAGTTCAATAATTAAGCAAAAATAATTCAGGTTGAGAGAACGGATTAATACACTATAAAAAGTACTCGAAAACGTTTCCGAAAATCAGTGGCAACAAAAGAAATTTTGTTTTTATAAATACTCCTTTAAATCCTGAAAATATATCGGTTTCTGAGGTTTCTAATGATAATGAAAGCTTTCGGAATCATGGCCAACTCGGAAGAGGTTATTGAATATTTTCGTTCTTGGTTATTTTATATATTCGTACATTAAGAAACTTTTTTTTACAGTGTTTGAAAATTCTTATTCATAAACAAAACAAAATTATTGATGACATAGTTACACTGAATTTGTCAATGAAAAGTTCATTAAAAATGCATTGTGAACAGATATTTTGTTAGAAGCATTTTAAGCTTGACACTTCATGTAAAATAATTAGAAATTTGAAACTCAATCACATGAATAAACAAGAATTAATTATTCAATGCGAACTAAATTTATTCTTGTTATTTCACGTACGGATCCCAATTTTCGTTTCAATTCTTAGCAGTGTGTTTTTTAAACGTAAGAAGTCGAAACAAAATAATTTTATATGACATTATGTCGGGACATATTTTATGATGCGTTCGAGATAAATTTCATTATTCGAATACCTGGAAATATTTTCACGAATACATTTTTTGGATCAAAAGGTTTCCTAGAAATATATTAAAAAGTATCAACTTTATGGTAATCTTTTGTGAAGGTCTTGCTATATAAAACTCCTTTCTCATAAAGGAGTGTTATTGAAGATATAGCAGTTAAAATGAATTTTAACTAGTTTATTACTTTAAAAACTTTTTAAAATGAATTTTAACTAGTTTATTACTTTAAAAACTTTTTAAAATGAGCTTTTAAACTCAGAGAATTCCATGAAAAGTCTGTTTAGTACAGCAATAGATTAATTTTGGAAATATATTTTGCAGAAAAAAAAGAGATTTATAATAGATTTTTTTAAAATGTTGAATAGGATGACTCAAAACTCAAGGGAAAAACTCCAAGGAATGGCATAGCACTCTATAGCAAAAATTTTTTGTACAGGAAGGTAGAGTCCATAGGAAAAGTACAGCGTATCCGAGAAAGGTCTTTATCATTCTAAACATTAATAAAAAAATACTATCATGTGAAATGGAATGCAGTGTACGTGAGCTCCGTTAGTAGCACGAAGAATGTCAAGCCTGTATTCGATTTCCCTCCAAGTGTTTTAAACATTTACGGTGTAACAGTGAGGATTGCTCATTGTGTCCTTTCCTTTAAAGCGTATATATCAGAAATAAGTTATGTAGTGTTTAGTTGGAAATGTAATTAATAGATGGCAGCACCACAGCGAACTACGTCATCTACCGGTATTAAGTTTTGTTTACTGTAAAATGTATCTGTTACGTGTGTTGTGTTTAATGTACGTTTTTGTGATTTAAATGTAAATTAAACGTCTTTAAAGTCCACCTTGATTAATTAATAATGATGTTGCTTCAATTACTTTAGTTTACTTATTTAATATATAATAAAATGGTGACGATGAAAATCAAGTTTCTTACCGGAATTCAAATTACAAGAAATTCCAACTGATTAGCAAAATGGCGAAACTTCGGGTTTTACATCTATAAGAGTATACGCTGTAGAGTAATATTCTAAATACGTACGTCATTTCGAGGGTGGTAATTGCTGACATTTTTTTTTCTTCTCTGCAATAAATAAAGGTTAATAATGTTTGCTAATTTTAAGGAATATAATGATTCCATTGAATTGTTTCAATCATATGTTAAGAGATTGGAACAGAGTTTTTTATTACATGATGTTGAAGAAGAAAAAGGTACCTGCCATTATTTCATGTATGGGCCTAAATTATATACCTTGCTGTCCGATTTAACTTTTCCTAAAAATGCTGAAGCATTAAAATATGAAGAAATAGTTGAAATTCTGTTGAAGCACTTAAGCCCCGCCCCTAATAAATTTTGTTCTAGAATTAAATTCCGTAATTCTTATCAAAATGAAAACGAATATATACAAGATTTTGTTTCAAAATTAAAGAAGTTAACCACGTTTTGTGCTTTTGCTGGTGAAACATTAAATGAAAATTTGTTGGAACAATTTCTGAGAGGTTTAAAAAATGAAAGTATCCAAAGTAAATTACTTTCACAAATAGATGATTTAACTTTTGAGAAAGCTATTGAAAAAGCAATTATTTTGCAAAATAACGAATATGATATTTCTGAATTGAAACACAAATATGTAAATGTTAATAAATTGGCATATTCTAAAAATGTTCAACCGAATAAAATTTCAAATAATTTTCAGAAACCTAAAATTAACAATGTAAATAAGGGGAATTTTGAAGTAAATAAAAATAAATTACAATGTTATAGATGTGGACATTCATCACATCTTGCCAACAAGTGTAAGCATATAAATACTATTTGTAAAATATGTCAAAAAAGAGGCCATCTTGGTAAAGTATGTAAAAGTAATTCTCAGAAACAAACAAATGTATTGCAAACTGTCGACATTTTATCTGTCAGCCATGATAAAAGTTCTACACCTATAAAAGTGTGGGTTTTAACTGAAAACAAAACTAAAGCTGAAATGGAGGTAGATACGGGCTCCGGAATTTCGGCGGTACCTGTAAATCGTTTTCGGAGAATTTTTCTGAATAATAAAATTTTTCCACCAGACGTTCAATTGAGAACTGCAACGGGTGAGGTGTTTACACCTGTGGGGTATGTAACAGTAGATGTTTCTTATAGAAATAATACTAAAAAGCTTAAATTGTATTTGATTAAAGAAGATAATTTCCCACTTTTATTTGGCAGAGACTGGGTAGCTGCATTTAATTTGTTTCCCACTAATTTTAAATCTGTGTATGTCAATGAAATTGCAAATTCTACTGATAAATTGAAAGCATTATTAAATGATTTTTCTGATTTATTTTCGGATAAAGTAGGGGAAATAAAAGGTTTGAAAGCAGAACTTTGTCTAGAAAAAGGTTCTACGCCCATATTTTGTAAGGCTAGAACAGTTACTTATGCTCTACGTAATGCAGTAAATGATGAAATTCAAAGGTTACAGGATGTGGGTATTATTAAACCTGTCACCAGTAGTAAGTGGGCAATTCCTTTAGTTTCAGTGGTAAAACCTAATGGTAAAATACGTTTATGCGGAGATTTTAAAGTTACAGTAAATAAATTTTTGAAGGTGGAAAAATATCCTTTACCTAGGGTAGAGGACATGTTAGCTACTTTAGGTGGTGATTTACACTTTACTAAAATTGATTTAAATCAAGCTTATCTTCAGTTACCTGTAGACGAAAAATCACAGGAATTGTTAACTATAAATACTCCGAAGGGCTTATTTCAATTTTTAAAGTTACCAATGGGTCTTACTAGCTCTCCAGCAATTTGGCAAAGATCTATTGAACAAATATTAAGTGTTATTGATGGTGTCACTGTGTTCATTGATGATATTGGTGTTACAGGGGAAACGGATGAATGTCATTTAACAAGGCTAAAACAAGTCTTAGAAAGATTACGTGAATATAATATTAGGATAAATAAAGATAAATCAATTTTTCTGGCTGATCATATTACATATTGTGGTTATAAAATTGATAAGCAAGGTATTCATAAAACGCAAGATAAAATTAAAGCTATTGTCAATGCTCCTAGACCAATTAATGTGTCACAAGTTAAAGCTTTTTTAGGCTTAGTCACATATTATTCTAAATTTGTACCAAATTTATCTACAATTGCTCATCCTTTAAATCAATTGCTCAAAAAGAATGTAAAATTTATTTGTTCTCCTGTTTGTGAACAAGCATTTAAAAATATAAAAAATGAAATTATTTCAGAAAGATTTCTTACACATTTCAACCCTAAATTGCCTTTAGTGTTAGCAACAGATGCATCTCCATGTGGTATCTCTGCAGTTCTTTCGCATGTGATGCCAGATAACGTGGAAAAACCAATTGGTTTTGTGTCCAGAACGCTTACTAATGCAGAAAAAAAGTATAGCCAGGTGGATAAGGAAGCACTAGCTATTATCTTTGGAGTAAAGAAATTTTTTCAATATTTATACGGTAATAGGTTTGCTTTATTTACGAATAGTAAACCACTTGTTTCTATTTTTTTCTCCAAATAAAAGTATTTCTGTCCTTTCAGCTGCTCGGATGCAAAGATATGCATTATACTTACAAGCGTTTAAATATGATATTCGCTATAAGAAAACATCCGAACATGGAAATGTCGATGCTCTTTCACGACTTCCATTACGTAGTGAAGATTTACCTCCACAATTAAATTCAAGTAATGTAATTGATGAATCTGAATTTTTTCAAATTAACCAAATTTCTACATTGCCTCTAAACGCCAAATCAATTGCTGTAGCTACAAAATCTGATCCTTTATTACGTCAACTTTTTCATCATCTAATTTCTGGTTCTCAAATTCCTAAAAATTTACTTTTTGGTGGCAAACATTAAGAATTTACTCTTCAACATAGTTGTATTTTAAAAGGATGCAGAGTAATTATCCCAGAAGTTCACCGCAAACAAATTTTACGTGATTTGCACTTTGGACATTTCGGTATAGTGAAAATGAAGTCCTTAGCTCGCAGTTTTGTTTGGTGGCCAGGGATTGACCAAGATATTGAAGATCTTGCATGAAATTGCACTACTTGTGTCAATTTAAAAAATAATCCTCCTAAGGTAGATACTCATCATTGGGAATGGCCTACAGCTCTATGGCAAAGAATTCACATAGATTATTTTGGTCCTGTGATGGGTAAAATGCTTTTGCTTGTGGTTGATGCTCATTGCAAATGGCCTGAAGTTTTTATTGTTCCTAATACAACGTCAGAACATACAATTACTTGTCTTTCTTCTCTTTTTGCCAGATACGGGTATCCTATAACTCTGGTATCTGATAATGCAAAACAATTTATTTCTGAAGAATGTGAGACATTTTTGAAGAATCATGGTGTTAAACATAGGTTTAGTGCTCCATACCATCCAGCTACAAATGGTCAGGAAAAGAGATATGTGCAGATTCTTAAAAAAGGGTTAAAAGACTTATCTTCTGAAGTTGGTACTTTACAGATGAAAATAAGTAACTTTCTTTTACAATATAGAAAGATGCCTCATGTTACTACGGGGGAAAGTCCTGCATCTCTATTTCTAAAGAGGAATATTAGAACGAAAATAGATTTGATAATTCCAAGCGTTACAAATTTTGTGCATGATAAACAAAATGCGAGAAAGGCCAATTCTAAAGTAAAAGAATTTCAAATTAACCAGAAAGTGGCTGTAAGAAATTATACTCCTGAAGCCAAGTGGAAAATTGGTTGCATTATTGCAAGAGAGGGCAAGTTGCATTATAGAATTCAAGTTGGTTCGGATATTTGGAAAAGGCATGTTGATCAGATAACTAATGTTGGTTCGAAGATACATCTAACTAATGATTCAAATTCTGAAGAGAGTGGTACAGAAAGTCACAAAAGTGATAATGCAGTTGTTAATCAAAGTGATTCTCAACTAATGCCTCCTAGTGTCCCAGATTTTCGACCAGCTGACTCTGTTGTCCCATCTACTCCAAATCCTCAACCAGATGATTGTGTTGTCCTAGCTCCTCCAAATCCTAAACCAGATGACTTTGTCCTCCCAAATACTCCAAGTCCTGCTCCAGTGGACTCTAAAGTGATCCCTTCATTTCCAAAAACCATGGTGTCCAATACTTCTATTGATGATGCTAAAGATACTTTAATTAACTCTTCTTCTTCCCAACAGGTACCTAGAAGATCCACCAGGAAAAGAAAAGCTCCCTATAAATTTCAAAATTAAGGATGGGAAAATTGTAGTGTTTAGTTGGAAATGTAATTAATAGATGGCAGCACCACAGCGAACTACGTCACCTACCGGTATTAAGTTTTGTTTACTGTAAAATGTATCTGTTACGTGTGTTGTGTTTGATGTACGTGTTTGTGATTGAAATGTAAATTAAACGTCTTTAAAGTCCACCTCGAGTAATTAATAATGATGTTGCTTCAATTACTTTAATTTACTTATTTAATATATAATAGGTTATAATAAACCCTATCTTTAACATGATCCGACAAAAAGAAATGCAGTGGAGTTATGTCGGGTGATCGCGTATGACAAGGTATGGGTTCTCCACAACCAATCCATCGTTCAGGAAACACTCTATTAATTAATGCCAGAAAAACTTCTAGATTTCTTCATTCTTTTGCAGAAAACTGCCTTCCATTTTACCTGTTAGTAGTTTTGTTATTAATGTTTAGAATGATAAAGACATTTCTCGGACACGCTGTAGATCCATAGGATTCGTATAAGAAAGTTCATGCCTACTAATTCAAACAAAAATCTCAAACAATCCGGTCGGTTAAAAAAAATTTCATATTTAACATTTAAAAATAATAATAATAAATAACAATAATAATAATAATAAAGCGTCGAATTCATGTTTTTTATTTTCTCCCGTTTTCTGATGGACTACAAAAGATACGGAAAAACCAAGTTCACCAAATTAAAGATCGGACTTTGTCCTTTTCAAAACTGCCTTTGGTTTTAAAAAATACAAAAGTTAATCTTCCGAAAAAGTATATTTTGTGTACGTCGTTTTGCGATTTTCGGGATTTTGTCGATTGTTAAAAATTTGCATCGGCGGTTCCGAGCAAGTTACATAAAACTAAAAGTACCAGACAATATTTACATTTGTTTCCTTTTTGACATCTGCAATTGTTTTTAAAAAATACGAAAATTAACCCTTCCATAAAAATTCGCGCGCAGGACTCCATTTTGCGAATTCCGATTTTCTCGGATGTATAAAATCGCGCCTCGGCTCTCTAAAATAACCAAAAAAAAGCACCTAAAGAGATCTACGTTCTATCGGGTGAAACCTTTAGTTTAAAAAAAATAATGTTAATCCTTTCTAAAACGATTTTTACCGTAAGTCACTTACGCATTTTTAACGATTTCTCCTAAAAATTATAATCAGCGTTTATAAACAAGATACAAAAAACTAAAACTACCGCGCCTAATCTACGTTTCTTTGCTTTTTAAAATCTGGCATCCGTTTTGAAAAAATTAAATTTTAAAATTCTCCGAAAAAAAAAATCGTTTTCAAAACTCACTCACGCGATTTCCGTTTTTCGGCCCATGTTTAAAAGTCGGCATCGACTCGGGAAATGCGAATACGGACAAACAGGAAACACCATATCATACGTTCATTTTCTGGAAAACGCACCGTTGGGTTATAAAAAATATCTACATTAACCCTTTCGAAACCGGTTGTTTACGTAACCCATTTTCACGATTTCCGCTATTTTGGCAATGTTTACCCATGGTTAAATTTCAATTCTACTAGGAAATTTGGACGGGTCGAGTGTTCTGAAAAGCCTCTTCCAGAACAGATTGCGCTCCCTGGCGGTGGAAGGTGGAACTACAGGAGTATGTCTTGTTGCATTATAAACGAGAGCTGTTTTTATTCTAACAAATAGCTAAAAAGTTTAAACAAGTGTTTTAAAATGAATATAAAATAGTTTATCTCTTATTAACAAATTTAGTGGCAATTGAAATTTGTAATTACATCACTGCATTTATGTAAATACAGTTATATGAAAATTAATTGCCATAAATGGCATTTCCTTATAAATGCAGGTGTAGAGTTTGTTTAAAAGTAATTAATTTTCTTTTACCGAACTATAATCTAATAATAACTTTATATTTTTGAAGAAAACATTTCTCATCAAAATCATATTTCATAGTATTTCACTGTATTCTAATAATAGTAAATGGAAATTTATTGTTTATAGAACTGCTTATATATAAATTTTGTAAAAATGTAATTGTATTAACCCAAAACGACTGAGTTATAGAAATAATTATAATGCTTACTTAATTTCTTGAAAAAAAAATTAAAATAGTTTCACTTCGCTTTAAATATTTAGTTCGCATTAAATATAAATTATGACACATAAAATAAAACTGGGAGAAAATTAATATCAAAATAAAACAAAATCATAAAGCTCACTGCATGATAAACAAAAATCATTCCTTATAAATTTCAAAATGAATTAAACGATTTTACTGAGCATAAAATCTTTTCATCTGTTGTTAGCAAATATAATGAAAAAAAAAATGAAATTTGTAATTAGGATATTCTGTGTGTAAATTATAAGCAACATTAATATAATAATTAGAAATCAAAGTTAATTACAAAAATGTCGCATTTCGTTTTTAGATGTAATTACAGAGCTTGTTTAGAACTAATTAAAATTTTCTAAATACCTCTTTCCAATGATCAATTTCAAAATTAATTCTGTCAGAAACATTTCATTTTAACATTATATTTCTTAATTTTTACTGTATATTTTAGCAACATATTTTTTTTCTAAAATATGCAATATTATATTAAGAAGTATAATTTTGAGCTATTTTTTTTCTGTGATGAATTATATATAAATAAAACTGACATTTTAAATAAAATACTTTTATTGTCATATTTAAAAGCACATTTATAGATAATATTACTAAGAATTGAATCATTGAATTAAAATCGTATGTCTATAATTCTTTTATATATTTATAGTTAGTTAATAAATATACTTTTAAGTTAGCTTTATGAAAACATGAAACATATATTGCGAAATATAATTTTTGAACGTATTGTTTAGGGAGTTGAAATATATTAATAAGTTACTTTATATATAATCTTATTAATGGATATTTCAAATAATTCGAAATGTTAAATTAGAGATGTAATTACTGCTCAAAGTGATAAAAACATTACACAAAGGCTTAAAAATACCTTTTAATATAAAGATGACATGTCTCATGCGCTTTAACGGCGACTTCTTCAAGATCAAAATACTAAATAAATTATTTTTGCAAAGTTTTTTAAAATGAGAAACACAAATCACGAGATCACATATATAATGTAAGCAAGTGCTTAAATTGGTCAAACTGGAGACGTGAAAATTATTATTTTATTGCTTTTTTAATTTGTAAATCATCACGTGCCAAATTTGAAGTAATTCAAAAGAAGCTGATTCATTGCATATCTTCTCGTTTCGCAAATATATTTCTATTGATTCACTGATAATGGATGGGAAATAAACTCTTGATGGAAAAATTATTTTACCATTTTTGAAATCAATTTGCAAAGGCTCTATTCTATGTAGTCTGGCCAAAGCTATAGTTCTTCTGTCATATTTGATAGATGCCTCGTTTTAAATTTTCTGTTTGTCATTCCTATATAGTACTGCAATGTTCCATCTTCCCTGGTGAATGAGATTTCAGAAACACCAGAAAGTTTATCAAGATCTATTGATTCTATATTCATACATACTACGTTTTTAAATTTTGTAGAAAGTTTTGCGATAAATCAGATATTGAATGTGCTAAGTTTATATTTTAACCTTTCAAAGAACCCAGGAAAATATTGTAAAGTTGATAACTTTAGACGTTGTTAATTGAAGATTTTGTTTGTTTTATTATCCATGCTCGTAATTACTTTATTAATCGTGCTGTCTTTATATCCGTTATTTCTTGCGATGTCACGTATTTTATTTATTTCATTGGTTAATGGATTAGTGGTACAGACAGTAAAGGCTCTTCTAATAAAATGTCTAAAGGCGGAAACTTTATTGGAAAAAGGTGCTTGAGCATTATTTGGAATATTGAATTGATTAGCTATTGTTTTTTTATAGACACTATGCTGTATGCCATGGGGTTTTGATTAACAGCGCATCCAAACAAACGTACTATCTATCGAAAACTAATAGCTAATCAATCCACTATTCCAAATAATGCTCAAGCACCTTTTTCCTACAAAGTTTCTGCCTTTAGATACAACTTACGACATAGTTTTAATTATGTGTTATCCACATTAATATTATTCGCAATAATGTGAAATCTTTGGTATATAGTCTTAATATATGAGGGGACTAGAATGAGATCTTGAATGATGCTCAAGTCAAAATGTTGAAAAAATTAGATTATCATATTTTCCCTCAACGTATATTAATTTTTGTCCAGTGTGACATTCAAAGAATTCATTTTTCTCTTAGGGAGTTGCTAGATGGCAAAATTAGTTGGACCACTTAATGCAACGGCAATACGACAAGTTTCTTAAAACCTTTCATTTTTCAAATTACCAAATATTAACTTACTCCACTGTCATTCTAACCCTTTCATATGTTTGTTATTTTTAAGCTAGTCATTCTTCTAAATATTATTCACAACACCCCACACATGAGCAAAGAACATTTTAATTTGACTTTTTAAATTGTTTCTAGTTATTTTAATATATTAACAGTCTATGTGATTCAATTATCAGTTCAGATATCATAATAATGCATTTATTTCAAAATCATTTCCAGTTTTGCTAACATATAATTAATTTCACTTTAAATTCAAATAAACTGCAACTAACGAATACTAAATGAATTTTTTTTTTAAATAATTGTAAGATAAAATAGTAAAATATTAAGCATTTTATCGTATGTATTTATGAAATTAGATAAAGCGTATTATGACAGGAAAAAAAAACGAATACGAAACTTATTCTAAACAAAAAATATTTTTTCTAATGAATTGCAAACGAGTTTAAATAAATATTTTAAATTAAATATAAAATATTTTCATCTACAATGGACAAATGCTGTTAAACGTTTTCAACAAATTAACTCGTGTAAATAAAGCATGGCTGCTATCATAAATGCTAAAATTAAGTTGCATTACTGATTTCTTTTCTGATTCAATTACCTTAACACATTTGTTCCAAGAATTATTTTTATTATTATTCAAATAGGTTAATTGCTACCACTCGCCCACTATTGCTACTGTTCGCCTTATTTAATCTCTCAGTAAATAAGGTGAATGTAAAGTATTCCTAAAAATTGGCAGCAATCTGAATAAAAAAATCCAACACAACTGCCAACACTTCTTGACAGAAAATCTTGCGATTCTAATAACATGGTTTATTAAAAATAAAAGACGCATGACTGTCAAGACTATTTGGTAGGAAATCCTGCTATTCGGATAATATGGGTTTAACGTTATTAGCAGTATGTTATTAGCAGTTCAAACAGAAGTACAAATATCTTAATCCTTGAATCAAGGAATTTATTTGAAACTCATTTACAAAATATAACAACAAAATATGAAAATATAATAAATGTTAATTATAGTTATTTTCTGTAAAATTATTATTACTATTGCATTAAATTCGAATAAACTGCAACTAACTAATGCTAAATGAAAAACTTCTTGCATTGAACTAAAATAAGAAATTGCTAAGCATTTTAAGACCTATTAAAGATACATTTTGATACATAAATATGAAATTGGACGGAATTTAGCATGTATATAAATAAAACAAAGCTTAGATGGTATGCATTGAAGGGTAAAAGACAAAAGTTTTTTTCAATAAATTGCTAATGGGTTTACATAAATTGTTTAAAACAATTTCATCTCTTATTAATAAATGTAGTGAAGACACAAAATTTAAAACTAGAATGCTGCATATATAGTATATATATATATATATGCAATTATGAAACGGAATTACCGAAAATGTCATTTTGCTTATGTAAATGCAATTATAGAATTTGTTTATAAGTAATGAAATTTTATGCATATTTCATTAACTTTAAAATATCAAGTTTGACAGGAAATTTTGACAGGCTTTAATTACATTTTTTTATATTTTGGTGCTTTTGAAACGTAGTAAATTGAAATAAATTTATTATTCATATTACTTTGAAGTTATCAGCCTAAAATAATGCGTTTATTTGAAGAGTTATCTGTAATTAGTAAAACTGTAACTAATTTATATTCCTATTTAAGTACATAAACACTAACTAATGAAAAAAATAAATGTCTTTATAATTTGTCTGAAGAAAAATGAAAATATTATCTGTTTATGCTGCATTAAATATAAATTATAATGCATAAAAATATTGTTGAGTGAAAAATTATATTAAAACATATACTGCACAGCTTGTTGTATTATAAACAATAAATGATGTAACATTTGTTTCAATTTATTTTTTTAATTTTTAAACGAATTAAAATAGATGACTTAAAAAACACAAAATAATTTCATCTGTTATTAACAAATGGAAAGGAAAAAGGGAATTTCCAATTAGACTTCTGTAATTATGTAAATATAATTATTTTTATTTGAAATTTAATATAAAAATGAATGTAATTCAGCTTCTAAATGTAATTATAAAATTTGTTTAAAAGTAATTAAAATTTTATACATAATTGTTTTCCAATAATAACTTTGAAAAACCAATTTTGGCAGTTTTCGTGTAGTTTTAGATTAATAATGACAAGTGACTTCACAAACACGTAATATAGTAATCCCTATTTACAAATCTAACGCAAAATGCGTTACATTTGAGTGACAGTGATATTATGAGTAACATTTTAATAAATAAAACATAGTTTCATCGTGTTACGGCACGAGTAGAAAATATGTATTGTAAAAACCAAGTGCGAGATGTGATAAGTTCGGCAGTTGTCTGTGTTACTCTTGCAGAAATGTAGGTTGAGGTACATTTTTAATCTTAGTAGTTGTAGTTGTTTTTGTGCTGAGGAAATAGTTGATATAATGGTATTTGATGGAACTTTACTTTCTCGCTATCAGGGTGTTACTCCCGATTTAAAGGAAGTACTGGAATTTTAGTTATTGTTCTTTTAAAGATGGAATTTTTAGTCTTGAAATTCCAATTCTAACAAGGCCGTCTTACGAGTAACTTAGATATATTTCTACTGTGCGGCCGGGTAGGGGGCACAAACTAGGCGTTTCATTGCCCTCTAATAGTAGCACCGTGTCATCTTTCTCAATATTAAGGTCGTAGATTTTCCACTTCGTCCTTTGTTGTAGATACGCAAGGTAGTTACTTTCTCACTATTTAAAAAACCACTTTTCAAAATTTTGTAAAATCATCCAACAGTTCTTGATCCTCCTTGCAGTAGATGAAAATTTATCAGAAATTTAGATCAGGATACCTCCCGTCAGAAATTGTGACGATGTAAGAACATTGATACAGTCAATATCATTATCATTTATATGTAAAATCGGACGCGAAGTTAACAATGACTCTATCTGTGTAAGTAATGTTGAAAATCCTCTAAAGTCAAAAGATTCTCTCCAGTAACTCTTTTGAGATGGTGTTTAGAAGAAAGAATTGCAGCTTTCCACATTCCTCAAAAAATCAGGGAAGCGGTAGGTATAAAGTACCACTCCACAAAAATTTGTACTAAATAATGCGATAATAACTAAATAATTCTTCATTGTTTGCCACAGTTCATGTATTTTGTTAATGCGACAACAAATTTTTTGGCTTTGTTATTCTATAGGTGGCCAGGAGCATCCCACAATGCACTGAACCAACGAAGGGCAACTATGAATGTCTCAACTCATAAATCATTAAGAATATCCATATGTAGTGCCTTGGTAGTAAGACCAATGATAATCAAAGGTATGTAGGTTTTATTTGTCTTCGCTCCACGACCTTTTCCTGAATTTAATTCATGTGGGACCTCCATTTGTCTACACTGCAAAGCTCCCTGGTTACTCGATGTCTTGATAAATTGCCCATCAGTTTGAGTGTTGCAATGGACTTTTTATATTTTTAATGTTTTAAGAATTTATTGACGCAATTGTTGATAAGCCTTTTACCACCAATAATCCAATACGATTGCTTGATGAAATGCGATAGTAAAGAAGGGACAACGTAAAAGTTTGTAATATGTTGTTGCTTGATTATAAGTTCACTGATAAAAAATTTTCATTACCACAGTTATATGCTGAAAGTAGTCCCAATGGGTCAAAAATTCATACCGATTGACATAAAATATGTCTGTTTGTGAGAGGTGATGTCAGTGTTAGTGAAGCTTTGAAATTAAATGTATCTAAAGGGAAGTTCCAAAATATGCTTAGAACTGTAGAACTTTCAATTTTGTTAGGAATTATTCCAAAATTTGTCTCTGTAGAACCATAATCTTGAATTTGGGTAAGTAATTCGTTTGAATTCAAATTTCACTTTCTTAAGTGGAAACTGCTTACAGGCAAAACATTTATAATTTCCTTAAAAGTTGCTATTTGTTCCCTAATAGTACTAGAGTCTGACAATAAATCATCCATGTATATATCTTCGAATAAAATTTTCGAAATAATTAATTTTTTTGTATAATCTTGAGAAGTTTGTTTGACGCACCAAGGGTAAAAAAAAGAAATTGGAACTAAAATCAAAATTTACAGTGGTAACCACAAAAATTTGGATTTACTCCTTAGTTTGACCTCAAAAACATCAGCTGATAATTTTGAATCTTTGTTTGAAATTAAAATCCGACGGTACATCTTTGCTATGTCTAGAGTCAAATTAAGAAAATCGAAAGTTAAGCAAAATTTCGAAAATGTCTCGTTGCAACATTAGTGCCTAAACCTAAAATTAAATTTAAAGATGAACTGTTTGAAGTTTTAAATGAAGCATAATAAACGACTTTAAATTTTTAGTTGTAATAGGGGGTTTAATAACTACATGATGCGGAAGAAAATATTGTTCATTTTTATAACTATTAAGATAGTTTTAGCTCAAATGATTTCATGCAAAAGCCTGCGCGTGATGTATCAAGCCCAACCCAATCCCAAAAATTCTGCTTAAGGCCAATCTGAAAATCTGACCCGAACCCGACAGACGTCGACCCGAAATATTCCCGCCTGAGCCTGACCCGAACCTGAAGTGAAAGCAAATTAATCTATATTATAATACAATTATCAAAATGTAGTCTACAATTATATTTCCATTATCAGCTTTGCCTTTTTCGTATAAAAATGAATATATATATATATACACTAATTAATGTTAGAATATAGTGTAGTTTTCTCATTTGAAAAATATTGGGACTCTTCTTTTGAAAAATTGGGTCAGTCCGAACACGACACGAAAGAGTCAATACCAAAGGAAAGGCAGGAGCATTTTGCTCCTGCCTTCAAAGTACGCTTGCTCTTGAAGAAGAAAGACAAAGTTCTTTAGAAATACCTTGCGCATTTCTTAATTTTATGTTGTTCTTTATGTTAGGAAAGTGATTTCTGATACAAACATTTCAGCTATTATCGTGAGCCTGACTATTCATCCATCCGATTTCAAACTGGTGAAACGAAACACGTGTGCTGACAAAGTATTTTTCTGTTTTCTGTTTCCGGAGTAAAATTACTTGCTTCAAAGCATAAAGACGAATTTTGTCTGTATTTTTCATTTGTTTGGTTCTTAGAATTTTTATTCTTAAGAAACCAACAATTTTGTCGAGTAACCTTTTTTTAAAAGGCAGACCTGCTGAACACTTCTCTTAAAATATATGTTTTAACTTTTTTTATAGTGTGATGTAAATTTAATAATGTAAATTAACCTTTTTTTCTTTTAATAGTAACTAAATATTTAAATTAGAAAATATATCCTGAAGAAATATTTATTCAGACAAGATATCATGTTTTTTTATTCTCATCAGTGATATGAAAAAGTGATTAAATAGTGCCATTGGATTTATTCTCAAGTTGGATAATACTTACCACACCTTCGCGGAATCAATTGGTAGGATAAATCTTATCTACCTTTCTTTTACTGTCATGAAGTATTTTAAGTGAATTTTACGAATAAAATAGAAGAAGCATTTATTTGCCTTAGTTCTCTAAATTTATCACTTTAGAAGTTTCTTGCCTTTATTTAAACATCACACCAGTTTGTTCAACATCTTAATGCTGAGGTAGATGCTTTATAAATCGTAATTTGATATACAATACATACGGAGACTCTAATTGAATAAAATAAACTGGTTCAGAGTGCTAAAATTCATCTTTGTAAAACAGTATAAAAATGCACAAATAATGTGATCAATTACCTAAAAGATGACTAAAATACTTTAATAGATGTTAAAAATGTACATTAAAATCACAGCTTTCTGATTAAGCCAAGCCATATATTTGGACTATTATAAGATAGTACGTCATTGCACGCTTTTTTATTCTTGTTTATTATTTCTATGGATTCACGGATTGTTAGTTCATAATAAATCTTTAGAGGGCATATAATTCATCCTCTATTTTGGTCATTTTATTCATTCATCGTATAATTTTAGCCATCTTTTAGATAATTGATCACATTATTTGTGTTTTTTTATACTACTCTAACTGAATGATTGTGTTCTTCAAGAACTTTCAATGATGCCACCATATTTTGCACAAAGTAAAGTTATTCTGTTTAAAATTTTGATAAATATCTTCTTTATTGTGAAATTTATAAAGAAAACCTGGGTTAAGTTTGAAGTGAGACAGACATCACTTTTTTTTAAGAGTTATTTTTTAGGTTGCGATCCTAGTTTTGTATAGAAAATACGCTTGCTGTAATGTGCTTTGGCAGCATTTAAAAATTCTATCCATGAATTTTGAATCATCCTGAATGTAATATGAATAGATAAAGAGCATCCTAAAATAGACTGAACAATAAAAAAAAAACAGTAAAAGTAAAGAGTGACAACTATGGAAGTTATTTTTACCGGAAATTAATGCGCGAATTCAGGAATTTCTTGACTGGGCTTCCTTTTTTACTTCCAAATATCATCGATGGATGGCGCTGCACTATCTTAAGCCTCAATACTGTTTACAATAGCTTTACACTTACAAAACGCAAACACTTTTTGGTGTTTGAACAGCTAAACAGAATGAAAGTTAAAAACTCAGTGGACTTTGATCGATTGTTACATATTATTTCAAGCATTCTAACAACAGGAGCTAGCGCAGCGGCATTTATCTGTGGTATTTGGAAATAAGCAAGGATGTATAGCAAACAAATTCCTTAATACACAATTTATCTCCTGCAAGAATAATTTCAAAAGCTGAGGCAAATTAATTGTTTCCGAGTTTTAAAACCATTCAGTTTATTTTACGCCACCCTATAGATATGTGTATGTTTAAGATATTCTGATTTAAATATACTGACGTAATTTTTTTCTTTCTTTTTTTTATTCAATCGTTGCTAGACATTTCATGTATTTGATCATAAATGTTTTAACCCTGTGTTACTAATGTTAACCAATTAACTAATCCTAACTAATTAACTAATGGGAAAGGGGCATTATATTTTTGATGGTTGATACCTCAATTGTATTTAAATTCTCAGTTATCTTTTCTAAAGAATGTTGCACTGTTTATTAATGAATTTTATTATTAATGATTGCCATAAGCTATGAATATTGTTATTCATTATTGTATATTTTCAGATATTGACATATTTTTGGAGCAGTTTTCTAATTTTAATTTCTGAGAGTTATAATGTGTTTTCGATATATTAATTGATGAATCCTTCATTTAATAGCTATCAGATTTCACTTTTCCAATGCGCTTCAAAATATATCATAATCTGCCAAATTCTCAATGAATTTGATTAAATACTTAAATAGTTTGATGAACGTTGTAGTTTATTTTTGGGCACATATGTATCTACATGTATGCACAGACACACATAGCTCTATATGTATAATACCGATAGATAAATTGGTATATGCTAATGAAGCCTTATAATATACTGAAGTAATTTATGTTATTATGTTTCAACATAGTTGAAAAGTGTTTATGAATTCGGTTTGTTAGTCCATCTGTCGGTGCTCTAGCTCGCGTAAATATGCTCAGATTGACCTGAAATTTTTGTATGATGTTGTCGTTTGCAATATAATTTAATGATGTTTGACTATTTCAAACATAATGATAATTATATGCATTAATAATGTGCACTATAAATTGCTCTTCTAAAAGTATGGTGTGAATTGCGTTTATTGTTCATTTACAGGGACACACAAAATATATTGGTTACAGTATATGTGCAAAAATTACAGTCTATGTGTGATAAGTGTGTTTTGAACATTGATTTGCGATTTTAAGTTTAAATAAATTTTTGCTTAGTAAGTGGTGTGTGTAAATTCGGTTGATAATATACCTTGCTACACAAGGGAATTCGTAAGTATTACAGACTATGGGTGTGAACTGCTTAGGGTAGTTTTCAATGGTGTTACGCATTTTCCTCTTGAACTGTAGTTAGTACACTTATAGAAGTTTGTGTAAAATTAATAAATTCATATATAGGTCTATGCAAAGACCAAGGTGCACTGTCGTTTATGGTTGGTAATTGTTGGAAGTTTGTTTTAAATTGCCGTATGCGTTTTTTACCCGAATTAATTTTTAGCTTAATATGGAGTATGTACTAGATAATATACAGGGTTGTACAAAAAATTTCGAGTGCATTTCCCTCAATTGACGAAAATTGCTAAATGTGACTTTTCTAAATGAATTAAATTTTATCATGATATGTAGTATATATCCAAATCTATAGATTACATACAGGGCTGCACAAAATAATTCGACTACATTTTTGACTATGGAAAATAATTGCTAAAACTGGACTTTTAAATGTGTTATATGTTTCCTATACTGTTTTACTTATATTATATTCTTTCACATTATTTAACTGTAAGTTTCGTTACAGTTTTCTGGATGTGTTGGAAAGTTTTTCATAATGTATGCTTGACACATGATTTTTCTTTCTTTTTTATAATCGATATCAGACTTTTCATCTATTTGGATATAAATATCTTATCCAGAAGTTGCTAATCGAAATATATTGAGTGGCATATTTTTCTTTTCCTTAGAATACATATGGTATCGTAAACGTGTATATTAATACACTGAAGTAATTTATTGCATGACACTTTTTACAATCATTGCTAGAAATTTCATGTATTTGACAAGAAATATTTTATCCGGAAGCTACTAATCGAAATGTATTAGCTGACATATCTCTCTTTTGCTTACAAGAAATCAGCTTAGGCACCATATATCATGAAAACTCCGTTGAGTGTCTGATCTCTCTCTTGGGACACATTATATCTGGCCTGAATGATGCCTCGACTGCATTTAAATTATCCTTTATCTTCTCCTTTTCCTTTTTAAAGAATGTTGCACTCTTTATTAGTTAATCTCATTGATAAAGATTCTCATAATATATAAATATTATAGTTCACTAATGTTTTTCGTATATTCTTTTAGCTAGAAATGATAAGTTTTAGACCTGTTAGGTAATCTATTAACAGGCTACTTCACTCACGCGAAAACACTCGCTCGCAAATGTTAATCCTATGAGAAAAAATATTTTACAATATCTCGTTTGCATTTCAATACTTTTAAATGATATTTTTGCATTGGATAGCTGAGATCAATCTCCTTTTTTACTTTTTCGATTTTGTTAAGAAGTTTTGTTATTAAGATACTTTTATTTCGGAAGCGGTTTGGAAAGTGAAAGTATCTTCATGAAAACAGCCTGCAAAGAAAATCATAAAAGAACTAGTCGAATGTGCCAATCCCAAAACTTTCTTCTATCTCCTGTGTGAGATAGAAAAAACTAAAAAGAATCAGCAAACAATTTATATCAAGGTCTAACTGAATCTAAAGTTTTATTAAATTCCGTGCATTAGTTCTTGACATATAACTATGGCTAAAATCGTGTAAATCCTGCAAAATGCAGGGTAGAAGCGTCACCTGTTGGGAGATTGAGACCAAAACCTAAGCAACAATAACTTATGACAACGACTAGCGGAATCTGAAGTTTGATGAAAATCCGTGCATTAGTTCTTGATATATAGTTATCGTGATAATAATGAAAAAAGTAGCGTAGTAGCATTACCTGTTGGGCTATTTACACTAAAACGCAATGAGCATCTATTTATGTCAAGGTTTAACAAAATCTGAAGTTTGATGGAATTCCGTGCATAAGTTCATGAGATTCAGCTATCGTAAAAATAATGAAAATTTAATCAGCGTCTATTTATGTCAAGGTCTAACTTAATCTGAAATTTGATGAAAATAACTACATTAGTTCTTGAGATAGATCTATTGCGGAAATCGCAAAAAATGCAGCCTAGCAGCGCCACCTGTCAGGCGATTTTCTCCAAAAACTAATCAGCATCAATTTATATTAGGGGCTAACTAAATATAAAGTTTTATTAAATTGCGCGCATTAGTTCTTGAGATAGAGCGCCCACAAATTTTTTGTCACATACAGACAGACAGACGGACAGACAGACAGACAGACAGAGTCACAGACAGACATTTTCTAAAAACAGTCAAATTGTGTTCAGGACCTTTTAAAACGTATAAATCCGTCGAAAACCGGAAGTCGAAAATTTTCATGAATCCAACATTTTCTTCTTGTGAAGATAGAAGAAAGTGAAAAAAGGGCTTGCATAGAGACCTTTTAAAAATAAGTTGAATGTATACCTCACGAAAGTATGTTAAATGAATAAGTTAAAATATTTTTAAATAAAAATTCTGGTGTGAAATAGTTTTATAAAACTTGAGTAAAATTTTCGAGCGTTCTATTGTTAAGTTAACCCATTAAAGCCGGAATTATTTTTCTCTTTAAAATTCAAAAATTGCATTTCATACCAGTTTTTCAAAGTAGCAACTTTAGTCTCCTTTTATTACGGAGTTTCTGTCATCAGATAAAGAAAATATTTCTCTTAAAATATACTGGTACACAAACAACAAAATGGAGGGTAGCTATCCCGGTACCATATGGTACCGATAGGCTTTAATGGGTTAAAGCTGTCTTAAAAAAATTGCTTTTCCCCGCTCAATCACGGGGTTATGTCGTACTTATTCACTTAAATAGAATAACTGAGTTTGTGAAAGAAGGTAGAAAGTAGACATACAGAAGAATTAACAATAAAAATGATTTATTTCAAAGCAATAGACATGTCAGATGGCACAGTAGCCGGCAGAATTAAACTATCTATAATTAAACTATAAGTTTGAACACTATGAACTGAGTGGGGGAATGCTCTTACTGAAATCTTCACTAAATTAAAACACTAACTTACAACAAAATGCCTAGTCCAAAAAGGTTCATTTTAGATCGTGAAAGATACTGTAAACTACCACTAAAGATATCACTGAAAACACTAAAAATGCCATTTTAAAATAGCACTAGCACTGTTGAACATCCCTGAATCCAAACAAACGTGAGATTCCAAACACCCGTGAATCCAAATTCTTTTTATTTCATATACAAAACTTCAACACGTTACCACGTATTCCAAGCTTTTAGTCGAGGGTTCAAATTAAAACGAGTTGGAAATTGTACGTCAAACGTTACAAACGTTCGTACGCACGTTTTAGAATTAAATTCATGATATCACGTGCGTAGAACGGGTTAAACAGCTAGTTAAGTATATATTTTATGACACTGTTCATACAAATATCTTAACTAGTTATATAAATATTCAGATATATATGTATCAGCTAGTTATATAAATATTCAGATCTTGATGAATTTTAATTCTGTGAAATGAATTATATCGTCTGCAGATTCATTTCTGTCATAAAATAAGTATCTCGGTCGCTTGACGATTCAACATCCATCGGAAGCTCCTATAACAAAAAAGCACCGATTTAAAAAAAAAATTCAAATTTCTTAATAAATATTTTTATTAATATCTCCTAAAGTTTTGATTCGATTTTAATAAAATTTGAAATGTCTCGACAAAATTCTGCAAAGATAATATATTTTAAATTGCAAACCATTTCGTTGGGTAGTTTTTGCGTTGTTATATGCGGACAGACAGACAGACGGACGGACAGACAGACGGACAGACAGACAGACAGACGGACGGACAGACGGACGGACCAAACGACGACTATATGTGCTACGTATTTATATAATTACGAACGCACCTAAAAACCAGCTCAAAATGGACACTCTGTTCAGCGCGTGATGAAAACCAATTCCGAAGTCACGAAGCAATGAAACTGTAATGTAATATACTTCACAAAAGGGCGAGATGCAACGATGTCTGCTGCAACTAACTTCTTCCACAGTAGTTATACCAGCTAGACGAACACAGAAGCTTAATAATTATACTATTGCTCTAAGTAACAGTGAAAATCAGATTCTGGGAGATTCTAGCGCAGTTTGTGAAATCTAAAGAGACGACAGAATAGTGGCTTCTTACGCACAAATGCTAGAATCAGGATAACACGATCACACATAACACTTAAATATCAATTTAACGCAAGACTAATTTCATAAGAGAGTAGATGGGAACTTATGCTACAACTTAAGTAGACACTCATTTAAATAGAAACTGAAAGTTTTTGATTTGTTAGCTAATTTATTGAATTTAAGCTGTCTTCAAATAAATATTGTCCGCTCAGTAACGCGGAGATATTCAGGAGTATGATAATATGCTGAAATTTTCTGCTGAAAAGTTCTTGACCTTATTAGTGTATGGGCACATTTTACTCATTGTGATTTTTTTTGTACGGGGGCCGTATGAAATTTTAAATTTTGGATTTCTTCAAATTTAATCCCTTGAAAATTTTAATCGAATTAATAAAATTCTGTACTTTTTTTACCTAACTTTGTAATTTATAATCTTTGTCTATGATCAATATTTAAGGATTAAAAAGCCGAGGCCAATATTTTTGAGACATCCTGTATATACGCAAAAAACGTTAGAAATTGTAACATTATCATAGCTGGCAATCTTTTATTTTTTTTAAAGTCAAATAATCATATTTTCAACAAAAAATGTATTTAACAAAGTAAATCAAACAGGAGTCAAGTGATAGATTACCACATAGAAACAAGACATATTTAATTAAATAAATTAATGATTGAAATTATGTTTATTTGATTTTAAAATACCGATGATTGGTAGGTATGCATTAAATTAGTTTTTATTAAATAATTAGAGTAGACTCCCTCAAATCCATAATCCTAAATCTGTAATTTCCTAAAATCCACACATTGTTTCAGATGTAAACAATGAAACTTACAGTTAAGATGTATGTGAAAAAATTTAAGTTTTTTAAATTTTTATATCATTCTGCATACATTTTAATGTGGAATTTTGGTTAATATGATTCAACTCAAGTTTTCTCATGAAGGATGCATAAATGTATTTCTGAAAACTTTCAAGATAGCGCTCATATCAGTGGCGATCATTTTCATTTTGCAAAATACATTTATGCATTAATCAAGCTGTTTGGTTACTACGTATGGCTAAACATGAAATAAAACTTTGTTATTTTTAGATTTCATATTTTTAGATTCATGATTTATTAGTGTACATTTATAAGTAGAGTTTCACTGAATAATTCAAGAAACAATTCTCATCATTATGCATATTTAGTTATGCATTATTATTTATTTACTTGACATTTACTTTTAATATTAAAATAAATAATAAATTCCTTAATTTTCATTATTTTACTTTATTGAAAGCATTTATTATAATTTCAAATACATTATTAAATTGAAATCACTGTTTAAAAATGTAAACAAAACAGTGACCAGAAATCCGCAAAATTCTAAAATCCATACAAATTTTAGTTTTTATTTATTTAGCTAATTTAAATTTTCAGCAGAACTGAAATTACGCTGAAAATTAATGAATTAGTGAATGTGATGATTTGTACACAGAGTACAATCAACAGAGTAAGAAAATGTACAGATCGTGGATCGAACGCAGAACCCTTGGTATCAGTCACCAATGCTCTGCCATTTTGAGCTATCCGGACGATATTCAGTCTAGCGCTTTTCACTCTTATCTGCTGGCATGGCTGCAACTTTGCAGCACAAGATGGAACGTCAATCATGAGCACACATCTTCAGTGGCATGCATGAGACGAATTATTGGGTTGTTCGGAAAGTTCTTTCCGTTTGGGAAAACTAATACATACCGGAAAATTCTGTCCGTTAGTTATTAGACAGGTGAACAGTTTATCATTCAATGGGGTTCCATGTTTTTGAAAAACAACATCCTGGAGATGAGGTAATGTATATCAAATCATAAGGGAGCCATAAAAAAAAGTTTAAAGTACTTTAAAGTATTGATAATGTAAAAGAAAAATGTTAAATAACAGTCTAATGTATGGTTATTAGACATTAGCTATCGAAATTAATCCCTAATAATTAAATGATAGAATTTTTCGGTGCTAACCAACATTCCCAAACGGAAATAACTTTCCGAACCACCGAATAAATTCCAGCATCGGTGATAATTGATAAATAATAATAAATGATAATTCACATCCTTTGTTATTGTCGTTAACTATTCATTTATTTAGAGAAAATAAAATATTGCCTGTTTTGCTGTCGAAAAGAATAGGAAATAAAAATTCCAAAGTTGGAAAAAAGTTCATTTAATTAGGTCACAATTGTCAATATTTTTTTCAAGCCAAATATCTTCTTTTTAACTTCCAAAAACCATCACAAAACAAGAACTTAGTTTCAGGGATACTTAACTAGAAAAGAGTTGAACTGAGTCTACCTTTTAATGTAAATTATTATAGGAAACCTTAAAAAGAAAAACAAATCGAGTGGCGAATGTGTATTTATTTTTTGAGAATGCAAGAGATTATGTTTAATGTTTGTTATTTTTTTTCTACAAACAAGAGAAAAAAAAACCCATAGTAAATGTATATCTTTATACATAGTGCATCAAGTTACGACATAAATAAGTATTTTTTCTATTAAAAAACATCAGTTGGAAAGTTATACGTGAACATAATGTAAACAATATATTATACTGCCGATTTGAAAACAATCTCATTTTATTAAAATATCGGTCAATACATAGCCACGAACGTTTACGCTTTATTGTTACCACTAAACTTTAATAGAAATATTTCTAAAATTCATAAATATACAACTAAATGTAAATATATTGCTTGAAGGTGCGTAAAAACATACATAAAACATTTAAAAGCACATTAAAGTCCTCTTAAAAATTCCAAAACGTTTTCAACTGATCTACTTGGTCATCATCAGTGAAAAACTAATTGTTAAGTTGTTGTCTCTTCGCGTTTTCTTGCTTGCCCGGAATATGTTTTATGTATGTTTTTACACACCTTCAAGCAATATATTTACATTTAGTTGTACCTTTATGACTTTTAGTTATTAAACAAGGTGAATTTACACTGAAATTTTAACTTTTTATAGAAATATTTCTCTTATTTAATCACAGATTTCTTCGATTAAATAAGTCAAAATTTAATATTAAATTTTAGAAGTAAGGAAAAAAGCCCGTAAAAGTTGGCAGCTATGGTTAATAAAGTGTCTGATCCTACTGCATAGCTGACAACCTCCTTAATTTTTTTTTAAAAATGAATCAAATAAATATATTTTGAACGAGAAATTTTACTTAATCCATGCAATAAAATAAAAACAAGATACATTTTATTAAATACATTTTCTGGTTCAAACCTTGTTTATTTGATCTAGGAAGAGATGGCACAAAGAGATGGCACTTGATCACAAAGTGAGTAGCTATGTATGGAAAAAACAGAAAATAATCTACTAAAATTGCAACATTTCATGCTTTGAATTTTTTTAAAGTAAAATAAAAAACACAATTTAAAAATTTAGGAATTTCTCAAAACATTATTTTTAAGGCTATATAAAATATCGACAATGAATAAAGAATAAATAATTACTTTTGGAGAGAAATTAAAAAATAATATGCGTCGGAGATAATTAGATAAATGAATGAAATCTTTGGCAAAGAAACCAATTCCTTTAACCAAGTTCAAAATCGTGCAATTTTGTTTATGTAGAAAATAATTAAAATACTTTTACTTTAGCTTATTTAACGAGTAATTTGAATAAGGCAAATGAAATACAGAAAATTTCTATTTGATATTCAGTAAAATGAAGATTAATGCCTACAGAATGCCTTGTAATCTTTTTATTTTCGACAATGTGACTTAGCAAACTGATTTATTTAAATAGTTATTTATTTTCCTTAGAGATCGCAAAGTAATAGTTAAATAAAGTTTCGATTTAAGAGATAAAATATGCTTCAAATGTACTTTTTATCTTTTTAACCACATAGCGAAAGGAAAGTATTGTAATAATGATTAGTGTGTGTTTCTGTTAGAGTATGGAATGGGTCAGGTTGTACCCGACCCGAACTCAACAATTTCGCTTAAAGTTCACAACGAACCCGTTTGCGCAAACCCGACAAAAAAAGAGAAATCGTCAACACGAAACTCGATCCGAACTCGACGCGCTTTAACCTGAAACCAACCCGAACCAGAAGTGAAAGAAAATTATCCATACGCCTATTTTAATACAATTATGGGAAAGTAGTCTACAATTACGTGGACTATTTTTTCCAAGGTCCGATTGGTTTTGAAATGAAAACCACAGTAAAAATCCGATGACGCTGTGCACAGAAGCCACAGTTGGTAATATTTAAAAAAAAATTTTAGATCGATGCCCAGGCCCCTACCTGCCAGGCTTTTGCCCAGCTTAACGGGTTGATACCTGGCAACGGGGCGAGGATTCGCCTGCTCTCCGCTTGGCGAAGATGTGTTTGATAAATCTACAGGCCGACTTGGATTCAGTGGATCTTGTTGTTTTAATTGCTTTTTCTTGGTTGGCCGGTTGCTAATTGATTTTGGATGAGACGGTTCAGCACTGCACAGTGTAGCGAAGTCATGCCGGACGGATGTGACAAGCTGGGATATTTACTAATTCCTCGCTGCATCGCTCATCCATACGTTATGCCATCACTACTCGCGTTGGTCTCGTAATTTAGAACTTTTGTCTGGTGACGAGACCTTCACCTGACTAGGCACCCCCAGAAGTGTAATTCACAGGGAACTTGGATTACTTTACACCCACGAAGTATTTTACATGCACCGGGCGCCATTAGGGTACATGATCACATTAGGTAATATTGTAAATAAGATAAGGAAAAAAAAACATGAACATGCAGATGTATTCTTCACATCCTTATTTGGTCACGTTCAGTAGCACACAAAAGATTTCCAATATATCTCTATGTTATGTCTGCTCAAAAAATATTCAAATACAGATGAAAATTTAATGTCTCGGTCGGTTAAAATACCAATGCAACATCGCGAGACCCATTGTGTTCAGCACCTCTTAAAGTCTATTGGCGAAACACATTTTGAAAGGATTAATAGGATTTATGCCAAAAATGGTACTGTTTTATCCAAATTTCTTTTGTTTCAGTGCTCTTTTTAAGGATCACTGCCAGAGCGGTAACCCTTTTGGAGATTTTTGAAATCATTCCAGTTGGTCTCACTGGAAATGAAACAACTCACTTCACGCTACTTTCCCTGTACCATCAGAACTACACAAGGTCTGCTCTCAAATATGTATTTCCCTTCTGTCCACTATTGGCCAAGTAACCAGACTATGTTAATCTTCAAATAAATGAACATTTAAATCTTCTCTAGAGTTTTTTTTAATTTTCTGAAAAAACAGTAACCTGGCATTTTTGTAAAGCAACAAAATTAAAGTGTAAGAAATTATACTACAAATGGGAAAACTTAATAGAGCCTTAGAAAACAATCTAAAAATACCCAGTAAACGCAAATAAAAAATATAAAATTATACAACGATATTGTTTTTGTTGCGTTATTGTTAGAAAGTTCTAGAAAAGAAATGCTACAAAACATATAATTAATTTACATTTTTCTTAAATTTCAATGATTATACTTATTGTTTAAATTTTAGTTTGAAAATAATTGAGATACATTTTCCCTGCGAAAAAATAGGAGTCTGACTGGGATTCAAACAGCGCGCTGCCAACCATGTTGCTGGGCAACGAAGTAATTTATCTTAGTATAAACTGCAACGTAAACTTTTAAGCTTATTTTCTCACGGTATAGCATTTTATGTGCTTCATATGTTTATATACTAACTTTACTCTAACGATACACAAACGTTCACCACATTCTATGTTCCCAACCTCGGGATCCCCTTGTAAGTTACATGAACTTCCATTAATTCTAACGTGTGATCTAATTTAATAAGTGAGAGTCAATAAACATAAAAATGTCAATATCAAGTTCATCTGTGCATAATAAACATCTTTGTACCATTGTGTCGTGACATTGGTTACATTCCCGTCGAATTTCTTTTCATTTCATAACATTTCGGCGTTGTAGTGCTTTCAAAATGGGATCACTCCTTCCGTGCTTTGTCCACTAATAGAAATTTCTCCTGCATTAGCTAAACGATTGTCTGAAAAAAAATTGCAACACCAACTGAAGATCGCACTAGCCGAAACCTAATAAAGCAATAAAACCTATACAATGTAAAAAAAAAAAAAAAAAAAAAAAAAAAAAAAAAATGTTTTTTATATAAAACAAGCTTGGAATGCATAGCCATTGCATAGCAAAAACAGTGAGGAAAGAAGGAAAAAATTAGAAAAAAAAACACATTTTACAGTTATCTGGTGTTCTGTGTTTTAGAATTTCTCAACAGCCCCTTAAGATCAACTTAACGATGTCGTGATTTATAGTTAAGCCTGAGGGCTTTAGAACACATCTGCGTCCTGTGGAAATTGTGCCGTCATATCTCCAGGGCCTGAATAAACTATTTATCTGGAAAACTGGCTGAGTATTATTGTAGAAATTCTCATTGGATTCCCACATTTCCTTACTTCCTCGCCATGATTCTTAATCGAGCGACTGAAATAATTCATCATCTTTTAAACAGCTGCACATTTCTCGTGAAAAATTAAATTCTCGTAAAAATCTAACATACATACAAATCAACATTAGAACGGAGGAGGGTTTTGGGGTTTGGGGGTCATGATCGCTGAAAATATACCAAAATTTTCTGGAACTGCTTTCCTCCGAACGGCTGCAATAGGTAGCTTTTTTAATGAAAGCTACCTAAAATGTCGTTTCTATAAATTCTTCGTTAAATCCCAAAACTATATTGGTTTCAGATGTTTCTAAACATAAGAACACGTTAAAGAATGATGGGTAACTCGGAAGAGGTTATTGTATGCTTTCATTCGTTGTTATATAAGAGTCGCCCAAATGAAAGTTGAACTACAGTTGGTTTGATAAATGGTTTAATGATATTAATATAAATGAGTATACAAAAGAAAGAAGTAACACAGAGGTAAAAGATAGGCTAGACAAAGTCACCTTGTAGGTTGTAACAAGTGTCCCTGTGGTCAACGAGACAATGGATACTCTGGGTTAAGATGCTCTGGGGTTGGTTGTGGAACCAATTTTCAACGGCAGCTTGGACCTCATTATCCTCGGCAAATCGCTCCTCGGCCCTTCAGAGCTTTCTCGTGTAGACCGAAGATGTGGTAGGCACACAGCGAGAGGTCTGGTCTGTAAGGGGGATGTAATGCTTCTTCCACTACGAAAATCCCTACACCATCGGAATACCGATCTGCGTGACATACACTACGTGCCCTACACATTTTGCATTCCACGATAGATTTCACTAGCACTCACATTTTCCGCTGTTAAAAATTGCACGACCGCGCGTTGAGACCTTTAGGAAGCAACCATGATGCGAACGATGCCTTTTAACGTGCTCCCACGCTATCACACATGCATCTGGCGGGATCTGACGATATCGCATGCATTCCCAGCACTCTGCGCCTTCTATAGGAGCATGTGCAGTCATCTTTTTCTTCAAATGGCGGAGTTATTGCAGCAATGCCACTTTCATTTGAGCGAACCTTATATTATATTTCATAGATTAAGAAACATTTGTCTTTTTTTAGATCGTTTTATTTAAAATCCACTGAAACAAAACAAATTCAATTAATATTGATTTCGAATACTATGGAAAAAAGTGACTTAAATGTTTGATGATTTTTCACATAATTTATTTGCACGTAAATTGAAATAATATAAATTAAAAGATAGCACACTACTCTTTATCATTTAGAAAAATGAGGATTAATGGCGGAACAAAATGGCTGCGGTCTTTACTCTTGGTATTTGATTTAGACAAATCCGTATTAATAAGTATCTATTTATTTTTGTTAGAGAACGCAAACTAATTAGGAGTTACAGTTTTTTCTTTGTAGTAATAAATTATTTTTATGCAAATATAGATTTAACATAATACTAAAAGCACTTAAAATTATTATTTTTTAAAATTTATTAAAGAAGTTGTAAAAATGTAATTACAATAAAATAGGAAATAACCTTATAGCATCCGTGACTTTGTAAAATAACAAATAAAATTTCATTAAACATTCTATCAAAATTTCATTAAATATTCTATTAAAACATATTTCAAAAAAATTTCATTAAACAAAGATTAGTTTAAAAATTTTAATTATTTACATGAGTGGAAATATTTTTTTTATCATAACTTTTAACAGTGTGTATATGGAAAAATATTTTATGCTAAATGTATTTACAATGTTATGTAAACTTATAAAATTTTGTACTTATTTTATCGGGAAGATTTTATGATAGTATAGAAATATTATTGTACGTGGGAAGATTTGTATAAAAATTCTCTCCTCCCTTATTAAACTAGTAGTTGGGGGCCACCGTAGTACTTACATATCTTGGATATGCATAATATAAAATATGGAAATAAAACATGTGTAAACTATTTATAAAATGCATTGCAAGTCAAATAAAATCGTGGCTTGGTGACTCCATAAACTTTAAATACTTTATTACTGAATTGCGTAGGAGGAGGAGCGTCTTTATAACTCTAATAATGATAATCCTATTAACTAACAGTTTACTGCGTCGGAGTAAGCGTCTCTTTTTCAATTAAAATATATCTTTGAATTGAAATTTGAATGAAATACAGGGTCATGAAAAATCGAAGAGTGTGGAAAATAGGATTACAAATACGGAAACTCATTATCCGATCGACTTCATTCTTTATGCAAAATTTATTTTTTTTAAATAGTCGTTTATATTCACGCCTTAAAAAAAAAAAACAATTTCGAAAATTTTTATATACCTTTTATCAGAACAAATATTTCGAGAGTCCAAAAAAAAAAAAAAAAGAATAGTTCCGGATAATCGAGGTTACTGAAATTAAATAAGCTTCTTCCCATTGTTACATACTAAGTACATACCAAATTCCAAGTCTCTATCTCAATTTGTTCGGGAGATAGAGAGTTTACAGACACGCAGACAGACAGACGAACGGCGAAATTGTTTTTTTCTAAAAATATGTTTTCCGGAATCTCCTGTATCTGAAACGTGTAAATCCGTCGATTTTTTTTTCGATTTTCAAAACGTTTACAAGGCTTACCCTGTACTACGTATGATGGGTAACTAAAAAATTGTCGTTTTTCTTTTTCAATGAAAAAAAAAATTGTAAAAAACTACAAAATATTATTTAAAAACCACAGAAACAAAAAAAAAAATTCTATTAATATCGATTTCGAATATTATCAAAATAAAGGGATATTTAATGAATTTTTGTCTAATTTATTTAAATGTAATTTGGAATAATTTAAATTAAAAGGTAGGTCACTACTGTTTAACATTTAGAAAAATGAAGATTAATGACTGAACAAAATGGCCTTTACTTTTAGTATTTGATTTGGACTAATCTATATTATTATATGTTTCTATTAGAGGATGCAAACTAATGGGGAGTTATAGTTTTATCTTTGTTGTAATAAATTCTATTTATGCAAGTATTGATTTAACAAAATACTAAAATAACATAAAATTAATGTTTTTTAATTTATGAGATAAGTTGTAATTACTTACCCATCATACGTAGTATAGGGTAAGTCTTGTAATCGTTTTGAAAATCGAAAAATTTTTTTTGACGGATTTACACGTTTCAGACACTGGAGATTCCAAAAAACATATTTTTAGAAAAATTTTTTTGCCGTCCGTCTGTGTGTCTGTGTGTGTGTGTGTGTCAGTGTGTGTGTCTGTGTGTCTGTAAACGCTCTATCTCCCGAAAAAATTGAGATAGACACTTGCAATTTGGTATGTACTTAGTATGTAATAATGGGAAGAAGCCTATTTCATTTCAATAACCTCGATTAACCGGAACTATTTTTTTCGGACTCTCGAAATATTCGTTCTGATAAAAGGTATATAAAAATTTTCGAAATTGTTTGTTTTAAGAAATGAATATAAAAGACAATAAAAAAACATAAATTTTGCATAAAGCATGAAGTCGATCGGATAATTAGTTGCTGAGATATTTGTAATCCTATTTTCCACACTCTTCGATTTTTCATGACCCTGTATTTCATTCAAATTTCACTTCAAAGATATATTTTAATTGGAAATTTGACGCTTAATCAGATGCAATAAACCGCTAGTTGATAGGATTATTATTTTTGGTGTTATAAGGAAAAACCTCTTTCAAGCAATTCAGTAATCGAGCCTATAAAGTTATGACGTCATCAAGCCACGATTTTATTTGAATTGCTATGCATTTTATAAGTAGTTTACACATTTTTGTTTTAATATTTTACATTATGCATATCCATGATGGGTAAGTATTACGGTGGCCCCCAACGACTAGTTTTTTTTTATACTACAAAATAACTTCATAGCATACGTGACTTCGAAACATTACAAATAAAACTTCATTAAACAACATTTAGTTTAATCTTTTTTGGTGCGTTCGTAATTATATAAATACGTAGCACCTATAGTTATCGTCTAGTCCTTCCGTCTGTTCGTCCGTCCGCATATAACAGCGGAAAAACTACCCAACCGAATGGTTTGAAATTTAATATATATTATCGTTGAGGAATTTTGTCGAGTCATTTCAAATTTTATGAAAATCGAATTAAAACTTAAAAAGATATACATAAAAGTTTTCTTTATTCTATTAAATCCCATCTTACGTAATAATAAAAGCGCAAGTCATGTGACTGAGGAAAACAAATACGGGCCAACCACTTCTTTTCTCATATGCCAGGCGGCCATTTTTATTCAAAATAACTTTTTTAGAATAAAATTGCATAAAAGTTAAATTTTTAGAAAGTTCGCTCAAAAAAAATTGTTTACATGAGAGATGAGTTACATTAAAAAATGTATAGATTCTGAGATAACTTCAGTAGAAATTAGGTTAACAGCCGAATATCTCAATCCATTAGAGTAAATAAACACAAGAGATTTCATTATGACTCATAAAAATATTAAATCATGGAGGTATTCATTCGCAAAGCAAGATCCCCATGGTGAATTTGGCAGTGGTGTCTGGTGTGGAAAAAAATTTCGTATTTGTAAACGTGGCATACGTAATAAGAAAAAAAAAGCCATGTTCATAGCAGACGATATATTTCATTTCACTGAAAAATTAAGGATGATTTTTTTACATTGTGAAACTAGTTATAAAACGAACACACCTCATATGTCACGTTTAACGTAGAATTTACTTTGTTTAATTATTTGCAAAGGTAGAAAACTTTTCTAGTCACACCTTTTAATAACGTGCATATGCAAAAATATTTGATGCTAAATACTTACAATATTATATAAACATATAAAATTTTGCAGTTACTTTATAATTAAGATTTTATGATAGTACATAAATATTATTTTACGTGGATTTTTTTTTTTAATGTCTCTCCTCTCTTATTAAAAAAAGGTCGGTATTTATTAACATCAAAATAGAATTTTCAAAATTGTTCCAAAAAATACAAAATATTATTTAAAAACCACAGGAACAAAATAAATTTTACTAATTTCGATTTCGAATATTATCGAAATGAAGGGATTTAATTATTTAATAAATTATCTAATTTATTAAAAAGTAATTTTGAATAATATAAATTTAAAGTTAGATCACTACTGTTTAACATTTAGAAAAAATGTAGATTAACGACTAAACAAAATGAGTGTGGCCTTTACGTTTAGTATTTGATTTGGGCAAATCAATATTATTACGTATCTATTTGTTTTCATTAGAGGACGCAAACTAATCTAGAGCTATAGTTTTTTCTTCGTTGTAATAAATTCTATTTATACTAATATTGATTTAACATAATACTAAAAGAACTTAAAATTAATGTTTTTAAATTTATGAGATAAGATCTAATTTTCTTTTTTTAATTTTAGAAAATGACTTCATAGCATATGTGACTTCGAAATATAACAAATAAAATTTCTTTAAACAAAGATTAGTTTAACTTTTTAATTATTTGCACGGATAGAAAACTTTTCTAGTCATAACTTTTAATAGTGTACATAGGCAAAAATATTTGATGCTAGAAATTTTGCAGTTACTTTATAAGAAAGATTGTATGATAGTATGAAAATAACATTTTATCTGGGAAAATTTGTTCAAAAACTCTCCCCACCATCTTCATTAAAATTATTTTGTTCCTGACAATATTTAATTCTTTGTTTCTTTTTTATCACTTTACAAACATAGTTGAAAAGTGAGTTGTAATTTTCCAACTGGACAAAAAATGCCCGGGCCAGGATTCGAACATGGGATCTCTTGGCTGAAGCTGCCAGTGCTCTACCAACTGAGCCATCCCGGCGGAATCTGGAGGACCTAATCCATCCAGTTAATCTTATTGATCATAGCATCTGGTCTGATATCTGAATCAGCTCAACAGAATAAATCGCAGGTAATTTGGAATTCCAGAAAACGCTGGATACATGATTACACTAGATTAATTTTAACACAATTATTCAAATTGGTAAAGAAATCATATAATATAGATTAAGATATCAGACTAGCTGTTATGATCAATAAGGTTAACTGGATGAATTAGGTCCTCCAGATTCGACCGGAATGGCTGAGATGGTAGAGCATGGTAGCTTCAGCCAAGAAATCCCAAGTTTGAATCTTGGCCCGGACATTTTTCGTACAGTTGGAAAATTACAACTCATATGATTTCTTTACCAATTTGAATAATTGTGTTAAAAATAATCTATAGTTGAAAAGTGTTAATGAATTCTGACTGTCTGTCGTGCTGTAAGTCGCGTAGATATACTCGAATTTCCATGCAAATGATATGTTAATAAGGTTTAGTATGGCATGTTCGGTATTGAAAATGAAGTATGTAGAGTCATTTATAGGGACCATGAAATAATTCCGTTACATTACGGCGTTTGGGACAAAATCCTTTGCGGGGAATTCTAATGATATAAGACTCTTTCAAACATTTTTAAATTGATATACATCACTGAGATGCACTACTAGAAGCTTAGTATAGAGTATGGTGTGCATAGCATTCATCGTTCATTTACAAGTGCACACAAAGTAATTCGATTAGAGACCACCGCAAAATTCGCGGAGCGTGGCGTTTCGCGTGTTGGTCCTTGCTACGTCGCTTTTATACTGAGACACTTGCGGAAGCCAAAAAGAAAGGGATTTTTTTTTTTTTGAAAATTGAAACTGGACAAATTTAAAAGGCAAATTCATTAAATTAAAGGCACCGAAATGTGGGTAGGGCTGAGCTCGAGGCTCTGAAGCTATCGACGAACCCCTGCGGCTTCAAGCTCTATGTTCGTTTTTTTATTATGTTTCCAAAATGAAAAAAGAAAATAGTAATAATTATAATCGTCTAAGAACAATAATTGATGGAAGTGTATTTTAAGTTGTGGTACGTTTTTAAACTAATTTTTTGCTTATTACTTGGTGTCTATAAAATCTATAGATGATATATACGGCAACACAAAAAATCTCGAGCACATTTTTGTTCAATTGACGGTAACTGCTGAGGAAATTCAGAACTGTGCTATGCGTTTCCTAACTGAACTGAATTTTAGAATTTAACTGAACCTACTATGTAGTACATGTACATATCTACAGATCATACACAGAGCTGCACAAAATAATTTGGATGTTTTTCCGACTATTGATGTTTATTATGTATTAGTTACGAAGACTTAATTAATTTTATACACAGAAGCATCATTGAGGTTACTAATTAATTCACTTTAAATAGTTTAATTAACATCACAGCACAAGTACTTATACAGAACACAGAACACAAACTACATATACATTCAGCAGTAAACAACAATATTTTACCGGTAGGGGACAGTAGCTTCTTTCTGTGGTGCTGCCATCTAGTATTTATATTTAGAAATAAGCACCACAAATCTCCCCTGCTTAATAATAAAAAACTAGAAGGAGCTCTTCTATTTCTGGTAGATAGTCTAGGTACCTGTAGGGAAGAAGAAGAGTTATTATTTAGAGTATCTGCATCATCATCAATAGAAGTATTTGGCACCATGGGTTTTGGAACTGAAGGTATCAATTCAGCGTGTACTGGTGCAGGACTTGGAATATTTAGAACATGGTTTATGATTCTGTCATCTGGTTTATGATTTGGAGTAGTTAGGACAGCAGAGTCATCTGGTTTAGGATTTGGAGTAGATGGGGCAACAAAGTCAGCTAATCGAAGACTTGAGACACTAGGAGGCATTAACTGAGAATCACGTTGATTAACAGCTGTATAAACACTTTTGTGACTTTCTGTATCACTCTCTTCAGAATTTAAATCATTAGTTAAATGTACCTTCGAACCTGCATTCGTTATCTGATCAACATGCCTTTTCCAAATATTTGAACCAACTTGAATTCTATAAATTCATATTTAATACCTTGGAAATTTTTCCATAGAAAATTTCTCACGCCATGCATTTATAATAATCAAATTTTAATTACTTAATAGGCGTATAGCCAACATAGTGAAAAAGTACCCAAGCCGGGACTCGAACCCAGGTCATCAGTATAGCGCATTGACGTTCTACCAACTGAACCACTTGGGAACGATACTCAGCCTGGAACTTTCTCACTATAACATGTTGGCAAGGCTACAAACGCAGCACAAGATGGAATATTTTCCGTGAGTCACCAACCCTGGGGCAAACACGAAATCAAAGAAAATCCAGCATCGATAATTGAATAAATTCATATTTAATACCTTGGAAATTTTTCCATAGAAAATTTCTCACGCCTTGCATTCATCATAGCATTATGAATGTAACTTCAAATGTAACTTTACATGTAAACAAAGTACATGTGTTGCCATTCTAAAAAAAGTAACGTTTTAATTTACTTTTATTTTAGTTTTAATTTGCGTAATTTTCACTCACTTTTTATTTAATCCGGACGAAAGATTACCTACTTATTTAGTAAATAATCTATAGTCCGGATTGAGAACGAGATTAAAACCTTTTGTTGAAAAGTTATTTCCGAGTATTTTGCTATTTAAATAATTTTTTTATGATAAAAAAAATGGCAAATACAAAAATTCTATGAACTTTATTTAAAAAAAAAAAAAAACTGAAATCTTTGTTTCAGTTCTTCACTAATTATGAGCTCTTCGGGTCCTAAACATTTACGGAAATTCTAATATACATGCATACACACACATATATATATGTGAATCATATTTAAAAATAGTGAAAACGAATGGAGAGAACCCCAATATGTTAAAATAAGCCAATATTTCCATAATCGGGTGTTTGTCATGATTCAATACGTTTTTCAAACTCATATGATGTTATATACTCACCTGCTGACGTCATATTCATCTGATATCTGAACTGACTCATATTTATGCTCCTTTTATTATTGAGAACTCTATAAAAATCTCCGTTATATTTCCAATATGACGTCATGTTCGTCTTCTTTTTCAATCTTGAAACTTTTTATTTCATTTTCATTTTCCACGTGAGTCTTCCAATCAAAAATAAATTGTTCTGGAAATAATTTTATTGGAGATTTTTAATTATTGGCAGCTGCTATAACAAGAAATGTTTACATTTGATGGGATATTGCTGTTATATTGGCAGTTTTCTATTAATTAAAAATTAACTATAATTTATTTCAATTCCGTAGTACTTTAGTTGCCTCGCATGTGTTTTAATATGCCTGTGCGTATAATTTAACGATTCTCGTTTTTAAACTACGGATTTGCATAGACAGACAGACAGACAGACAAATTTTCATTTTTATATATTAGATTTTCTTTTTAGTTCAGTATTCTCTTAAAGAGAATTTTTAAGCTGTGGTAGGGTAAATTCTCAGACTCAGTAGTTTCTGAGAATCTGACTCTTTTCAGTTACGAATTTTTGATTCAGCCTAGTTATGTACAAGAAAATAAAACCTGAGTACCTAACTTTTTTCACTGTTTTAAAGCTGTTATATTCCGTGCAACATCGAGGAAAGGCGAGTTGAAGAGACGCATTTTTCAACTTTTAAAAATAATAATATGGTTTTTTGAAATTCAAACTATATGTTTTTTACTGCAAAAATTACATATTTCTATCACGTTTCTAAACGGAAATAAAAAGGCAAATAATCCACGCACGATATGACTGTTTTTTTTTTCCAGCTGAAAATATCTTATTTCTCCTTATTGAATTTATTTTAGGCCATATAACTTGACTTCTTGATTTAAGATTTTATTTGTCTGTTCGCTCTTTTAGAAATAAAGGATTTGCACATTCAAAAGCTTATTTACGCGTCTCTAGATGTGACGTTATACATGTATTTTGTATAGAAAACAATACGTTTCAGAGGCATAGTCTTTTAGACAGTTTTGATGTATTTGAGTAAGGATTCTCGTTCTGTAAAGATTGTGTGGTAGTATCCGAAAAAAAAAACTGTATAAGTAACTTTTAAGGAGATAATAAATAACATGTAAAATAATTATACATTTCAAATACTTTGCAAAATCCTCAAAATTAACCTAAATACTTCTAGTTCTTTTAAATGCCATAATAAAAATAACACGAATATAACAAATAACGCGATCTTTCTACTTACTACACAGAGTACAACCAATAGAGTGAAAAAATGTCCAGAAAATTGCGCATTCAATCGGGATGATGAGCAGGCGGCGGTGCCCGACCGGTCGCAGCGCATACGGGAGGTCTCTCCCGATCGTGCGCGTTATATGTCCTTCAGATCATGGGTGCAACGGTTGACGTGCCTAACGGGTACCACTCTGGTGCCTGGCGGCGCAGCTCAGTTTTACAATTTGCGGTGACTCAATCCGGCCTCAGCGTGGAGCGGGAGGATGACCTGGAGCCTGGCAGAGGAAGCCGTGGTGGCCGGTTCCATTTTCGGGACATTTTTTCACTGGACACACAGACCGGGGATCGAACCCGGAAACTTTGGTATAACGCACCAATGCTCTACCATTTGAGCTATCCCGACGACATCGACATCCAGTCTAGCACTTCTCATTGTTATATGTTGGCAAGACTGCATCTTTAGAACACAAGATGGAAAGTCAATCATGAGCACACATCTTCAGTGACATGCATGAGACGAATTAAATCCCAGAATCGGTGAATATATATATCAAATTAACTGTTTCAGCAGATCTGAAAGTACGCTGGAAATTAGTGAATACGACAAAGGATGTGATGTATCACATACTACTTAGCGTAAAACCAGCGTAAGTGATAATTCACATCCTTTATAATATTTACTAATTTCAAGCGTAATTTCAACTCTGCTGAAAAATTTAATTAGATATAAAAGTAACACTTTAACAAAATCAGCTAACCATGCAAATCCAAAAAAATAATAAAGTAGCAAAACAGAAAAGTTAGAAAATGAAGAAGAATTCAAATTATTCACCTTGAAAATTTGAAAAGTAATAAATCATGTTGTAAGACTAACATTTTCAGGTTCATTACAGCCTGCAAAACAGTCTACGGACTCTGAAGGTCATTTATTTTTGGAATAAAAATGTACAACCCAAGAACAGTTTTCACTGTTTTTCCCGAAAGACAAGTATATTTCTGCATTACGAACGTCAAAGTTTTGGGATTTTGAGACTTATTTGAACAAGTAACTTTCGAAAACAGGTATTTTGAGACTCTGTGTTTGTTTTTCTTACAATTCACGGTGGGGGGCGCCGGAGACAGCTGTTGTTGAGATATGGAGCCACGGGTGGGAGCCACGTGGTTAAGGTTCTGGAAAGCTGGTGTTCGTGTCTAGTGATGGTGAGCTAGCGGACGCAGACGGTTACACAGGTCCGGCCGGACCACTGGGACGAAACTCTAGCACTACCTGTTTCGATCCCTTCACTTTTCGCTTTCGAACTAACGCTCTCCCGACCCTACGGCTCTGGCGGCCTGGTCACCCGACAGCGTGACGGGGGTCGGAACCCCTTCCTATTTTTTTAGTCTATCTGTGTTCACTAACTTAGTTTTTTAAGTTGTGTTTGTCCATTCCCGATAAGAGAGACAAGAGATTACTCGTGTGAGTTATTCTCGATCTCGAGTTGGGATACAGCAAATCATGAGAGGGAGCCCTTGACTAGTCGCTGGGCCCTGGTTGCTCCTGTAAGCTTTCCAGACAAGCCCGGCGTCGATGATGTTACGGACTGTCGCTCATGAATCGAGCCTGTCCGGCCACTCTCGCACCCATGTGTGGGGTTGCGAATCTCACCGATTCAGGCATCCATAGAGTGAAAAGGGGGCAATGTCCATGTTTGGATGGGTGCCGCGTTTTTTTTTAAACACCCGAATTAGTCTTACAATTCACGGTGTAGATTATATGAAATAAATTTTCCGTACTGGGTATTTAGAAATATAATAAAGCAAAGGATTTTCCGAAAACTAAAATGAAATAAAGTGTAACTTTTAAGAAGTTAAATTATATAATTAATCTTTAGCAGTTCATATTTTGAAAAGTTAGAAAATGAGAAATAATTCAAACTATTCACCTTCCAAATTTGAAAAGTAATAAATCATATTGTAAGACTAATGTGAGGATTGCGCATGCCTCTTCTTGCTCTAGTAGCGCCCCCTTCTGGAGAAACGAAAGCGCGCGGCAGTAGAACTTGGAACGTCAGCGGCGAAGAACGTCGTTTGTGATATGAGAAACCAGAATTGGTTATGAAAATGGTCGTAAATGTTACCGATCATGAATCTTGAAAAATATGAATAATCTTTTACGTTGATTTATGTTCCTGTGCTCGTCATCTGTCCTCGTCATTTTTATGTCAACTTTATGTCAACTTTATGTCATCGTTATGTCAAGAATTAAACTTGTGTTCGTAATTGGAACGGACTGTTTCCTTTAGAACGCCCACACATACGGAAGAGACATGACATTGGTGTCAGAATTAATGGATGAAAAACAGGCTGTATTACTGGATTACGGAGTGAAACATTATAGTGAAATATTATAGTGAAATATTATAGTGAAAGATTATAGTGAAGAAAAATTTTGGATAACCTATACAGAGGTAAGGTAAATTTTATTATTTAAGTATGGCCGATCAACTGACTAAACTTAAAAAAACTAGAGGGGTAATAAAAGCATCTATTACATCTATTATTAAAAAGGTCGAAGATGCATGGGTTTTAGAATCGCCGAATTTGGTGGAATTAGAAGAAAATCTAGCTCAGCTAGAACAGAAAGGTATCGACCTTAAACGAGAAGATGAACAAATTTTAGCGTTAATTAATGATGAAAATGAAATCGAAAGAGACGCGAGGACCTCTATTGAATATCATGAAAAAATAACTTTATGGCGATTTAGAGTTAATAAGAAATTGAAAAATAATAGCAAAAGCCAAATTTCCCCCGTATCTCACGCCGATAATAAGCACGCAGAATTAGTTGCGCAATCTGTTAAACTCCCTACATTAAAAATTGAGAAATTTTACGGCGATATAAGTAAGTTTCAAAACTTTTGGAACTCATTCAAAATAGCAGTCCATGATAATGATTCACTGTCAAATATCGAAAAAATGAGCTATTTACAAAGTTATTTAGGTGGTAGTGCATATAATTCTATTTCCGGGTTTGCGTTATCAGATAAAAATTATTTGGAAGCTGTCCAAATTCTCAAACAACAATTTGGCCGAAAGGATCTCATTGTGACGACACACATAAATACATTATTATCTTTGAAACCCGTATTGAAAACAAATGATGTAATAGCTCTGCGAAAATTATTTGATACCATTCAATGCCAAATAAGAAGTCTCAGGTCTTTAGACATTGAATCAAATGGATTTGATAACCTGTTGACACCTATAATCCTTAAATCCCTGCCAAATAATCTTTCGTTAGAATATAATAAGCAATGTATAAAAAATTCTAGTGACTCGCAACCAAACATTGATGATTTGTTATTATTTATTCGTACCGAAATAGAGTCGAGAGAAAAACAAAATTATTTAACTGGCAATTTAGATAACCCAAGGTTAAAGCAGTCTTATAATAATGATTCCCCTGCATTTCGTAAACAAATGTTTGCTAGTGATAGAATTAATTCTGAAGTATCTCATATTAAAGCCACCTCTGAAACCTTTTGTATATTTTGTTCTTGTAATAGTCATTCGACTGAGGAGTGCAATAAATTTCCCGTTGATCAGAAAATAGCTAAATTAAAAGCACAAGGGCGCTGTTTTTTATGCTTAAAGAAAGGTAAACACGTCGCTAAAGATTGTACCATAAAAGATAAAAAATGCACGAATTGCGGCAGATACCATAATGTTACAATATGCAATTATTTATTTGGCAGTGCCAATAAATTTGATAGGGATGATAATTCGAATGCAAATGAAAAAGCACTCACTGCAAGAATAAGATCAGATGAGTTATTTAATTTGAAAACACCGCGAAAAGAAACGAAATTAATTGAAACATTACCGACAGTAGATATTGAATGTGGTAATAAAATATTACATGGCGTAGTAGATAGTGGAACTCAAATTTCTATAATAAAGGCTAATTGTGTACCCGAATACTTTAAAAATCCTTGTGGTACTATAATATTGCAATCTGCATTCGGTCACCAATTGAAAGCTCCTTTAATAAATATCCCATTGAGTATTGCAGTTGATAAATTAAACCCCAAGATATACCCTAATATTATGATAACATGTGCTGTAGTTGATAATTTAATTAATGATTTATTACTTTCTCTTGATTCATATAATGAATTAAATAATTTGGATAAATATAATGGAAATGATAAGGCATTAAATTGTAATGTTGACGCGATAAGTGACAATACAAAAGAAACCAACGCTGTAGATCTGTCTGCTTCAATTTTAGACCATGTGTCAGTTGAAAATGCGAATGCAAACGAGAACATTGACCACGCACCTGGCGACGACCCTGATACTTTTATAAATGATTCAGAGAAATTTAAATGGAAACAGAAAAACGACCCTTCGTTAAATCAGTGTTCGACAGCTAACAAAAATGAATTTAATAGCTTTTCCGTTCATGAGAATTTCTTATATCACTTGGATAAATTATTTGATGAGACAAAAAATAACCCTCACCCGCGTACTAGTATTATACAATCGATCACGAAAGAAACTAATAATAATGAAAATGACACATATACTGTTGCCGATTTAATCGTAATAGAGAGTGAAGATCAAATCGAAACGGAAATTTATTATAAGGAAGAAGATCCCCAAATTAGGCAAGCAGAAGAAATTTTACATAATTCAAAAGATTTAAAAGTCCAAAATTATTTACAGAGTGAACACAATATTATGAAAGATACTCCCAAAGTTAACAATGTAATTTCAATTTTCGAACCCTCAAACTATGCAGTCACACCTGATGAAGAAACCGAATAAGAAACCCCGAATTATGCTAAAAAGAATGCAAGTGCTTCGGATAAATATTTGATTGCATCAGCAGACATGAAGGAAGAAAATATAAGACGAAACAAAATTTCTGAAAATAAAGATTCAAAAGTTGATGTCACGACAACAGAAGAATCTTACTCTGTTTTCAATAATATAATGCCAGAAACACTTGATGGAAGTTCCGAATCCAACACGATTGAGTTCAGCTTGAAACAATCTCTTGTTTACGATGAAAATTCCGACTACATTATAGTCAATGGTTGTGTGAAATCACATGAAATAGCAAACAAAGAACCCGATGTATTCCTTAAGTTAAATCATCCTGACAACATGATGTTAGAAAAACGCCAGAAGAGATATGAGAAGATTGATGAGTTTACAGCGACTAAGGAAGTGACGATCGACGAAAATAAAAATGAAACTGAACTTTCTAAAAATTATGTTAAAGTGAAAATAAAGGAAACTGTGCGGAAGAAACAGTATACACGTGATGGCTTTCGCCGAATGAATAATACATTTAGTACAGGAAGACGACGAAAACGAGGAAAAATAAAATTTCTAGGTCATGTGGTAGGATCCGGTATACATGCACCCGATCCCGACAAAGTATCAGCGATACAAAACTTAGAAGTTCCCAAGTCAAAGAAAGATGTCAGAAGCATATTAGGTCTTTTATCTTACTACCGATCCTATGTTCCTTCATTCTCCGACATAGCTCGTCCATTGATTGAACTTACGAAGAAACGTGCCCCTAATGAAGTTACTTGGTCTGAGGATTGTGACAAAGCCTTTTTTGAGTTGAAACAGGCGATCAGTAAATCACCCATCTGTTATTCCCCGAACTTTCAGAAACCATTTATTATACATGCAGATGCTTCTTCATATGCGATAGGCGCTTGTCTATCTCAAAAAGATGAAAATGAACAAGAGCACCCCATTGCTTTTACAAGTAAAAAGCTCTCCAAATGCCAAGAAGGTTATGCTACCATCGAAAAGGAAGCTTATGCTGTTATTTTCGCCCTGAAAAAGTTCGAACACTATATTTATGGTTCGCACGTAACTGTGGTGAGCGACCATAATCCTTTGAAATTTCTCACGGACTGTGCACCTCAAAGTGCGCGCCTTCAAAAATGGGCCCTTGCACTTCAGCGCTTTCAAGCCCAAATAACGTACCGACGTGGGAAACTCCACGCGAATGCAGACTCTCTAAGTAGGCTACATGCCTCACATTGGACTTAAAAACTTTGAACATTCTTTTGTTTCTGTGTTACAAGTCTGAACTTTAACTTTAAAAACTTTAACTTTATCCTCGAACTTTAAAATATTAGTATTAGTGTTATAGTGTATTCTATTTGTTTATTTTCTTTGATATTCTTTAAGTGTTTGAATTTTAGTATTAATATGTTTTACTTGTTTATTTAGATATTTACCAGATATTGATTTGTCTCAAAAGACTAAATCAAATTCTCGAAAGGGGGAGGTGTGAGGATTGCGCATGCCTCTTCTTGCTCTAGTAGCGCCCCCTTCTGGAGAAACGAAAGCGCGCGGCAGTAGAACTTGGAACGTCAGCGGCGAAGAACGTCGTTTGTGATATGAGAAACCAGAATTGGTTATGAAAATGGTCGTAAATGTTACCGATCATGAATCTTGAAAAATATGAATAATCTTTTACGTTGATTTATGTTCCTGTGCTCGTCATCTGTCCTCGTCATTTTTATGTCAACTTTATGTCATCGTTATGTCAAGAATTAAACTTGTGTTCGTAATTGGAACGGCCTGTTTCCTTTAGAACGCCCACACATACGGAAGAGACATGACAACTAACATTTTAAAGTTCATTACAGCCCGCAAAACAGTCTACGCACTCTGAAGGTCATTTATTTCTGTAATAAAAATAAACAACCCATGAGCAGTTTTCACTGTTTTTCGTGGAAGACAAATATATTTCTGCATTACGAACGCCAAAGTTTTGGGATTTGAGACTTATTTGAACGAGTAACTTTCGAAAATGTAAATTTTGAGACTCTGCGCATGTTTTTCTTACAATTCATGGTGTAGATTAAATAAAATAAAATTTCTGTATTGGGTATTTAGAAATATAAAAAAGCAAAGGATTTTACGAAAACTAAAATGAAATAAGTGTAACCTTTTAAGAAGTTAAATAATTTTATTAATCTTTAGTAGCTCATATTTAGAAAAGTGGAGAAAAGTTAGAAAATGAGAAATAATTCAAACTATTCACCTTCAAAATTTGAAAAGTAATAAATCATATTGTAAGACTAACATTTTCAGGTTCATTACAGCCCGCAAAACAGTCTACGTACTCTGAAGGTCATTTATTTTTGGAATAAAAATAAACAACCGAAGAACAGTTTTCAGTGTTTTTCATGAAAGAAATATATATTTCTGCATTACGAACGTCAAATTTTTGGGATTTTGAGACTTATTTGAACGAGTAACTTTGCGAAAATAGAAATTTTTAGACTCTGGGCATATTTTCCTTACAAATCACGGTGTATCCATTACAGGAACTGTGATTACCTCTGTAGGTTTTCACGTTCTTCAAGTTTTGGTAGAGAAAGTGCAGATCGGGAAAACCCGACTTAAGGCCAAGGACTTGGCTTCCTTTTGGGTGTCCAGCTCCGAAGCTGTTGGGACTCCGGCTCGTCCCCAAGTGTAACGTGGTGGGTTCTCAAGAGGATGAGAATCACTACAAATCGCAACGACCTATGCCGTCATTCACTGGGGTTCAATGGGAATGATGCGCAGGTGGCGGTGCTCCCACCGGTCGCAGCGCATACAGGACGACCATCGTGGTCGTGCACGTTATAAGTCCCTCAGGACTTTGGTGCGATGGTTGACTTGGCTGACGGGCGCCTATCGGTACACCACAGTTTTTTTTTTTTTTTTTTACAATTCACTGTGTAGATTAAATGAAATAAATTTTTCGTATTTGGTATTTACAGATTTAAAAAACAGCATGGTGTTTTAGACACTTTTCATGTACTTTGAGCAAGGATTCTCACTCTGCAATGTTTGTGTGGTAGTATCCGAACACTGTGTATAAGTAGCGTTTAAGGAGTTAATAAATGACAGGTAAAATATTTATAATTTTTGTAAATTTCAAAACTTTTGCTAAATTTTCAAAATTAACCAAAATACTTGAAGGTCTTTTAAATTTTATAATTTTTAATAAAAATAACGCTTTAAGAAAATCAAGTAACCATGCAAATCCAAAAAATAATAAAGTGGCAAAACATAAAAGTTGGAAAATGACAAAGAATTCATACTATTCATAGTTCATCACTATGAAAATTTGGAAAGTAATAAATCAGGTTGTAAGGCGAACATTTTCGTGTTTATTAAAGCCCGCAAAAGTCTTTGGAATCTTTGACAATATATTTTCATAATAATAATAATAATAATAATAATAATAATAATAACAACAACAACAATAATAATAATAAATTAATTACAAAAAAGAATTTTGTAAATTATTTCATTAATTTAAAATTGAAAAATTTTCTAACCTTAGAGCATTGAATATAAATTGCAAATCTATACTAATACTAGCCGCCACTGGCGACCAGTTTGGTCGCCCTTAAATGTATGTTAAGCATTGTAACAAATTATTTTTATTCATAATTTATTTTTTTCCTTAATCCTTCGCTAAACCGGAAAAAACTAATAGACAAATCAAGAACTTTTGCGATCGTGGTAGCATTTCGCATATTTTTTGTTGTTATGTATTTCATCTTTCTTGACAAAAACTGCTTAACGCACTTTATAATAAATTAATCATTATGTGTGTTTTATAATAAAATTGTGTGTTTTTTAATATAAAATAATCTATTTCATAATAAAATAAAAGTACATGCTGTTTTAGTAATCTCTAATAGGTACCTGAAAATGGGATTTTCTCGCCAAAATGGCGCAAAACAAAAATCGCGCCAACCCCGGTGAGTCCGTGGCAACTGTTCCAATTTAAAATACATGACGTTCACATTTTTCTTTAAAATAGAAAATAGATAAATAAGAAATAATATCATAAATCAAAACATTTGATTTCAAAATTAAAGTATCGTTTCTAACTTGCACACGCGAAAAATAAAAGCTGACAATTCGTTTCGAAATTTGATCCATTAAATATTATTACATGAGTTCAACTTACGTCAAGAAAAGATAGTTGAGTTGTATAGAACAGAATTATGGTAAACTTTGGCTGTCTCACTGGTGCGGATTATTTTTTTTACACCAGGAAGCGGTCCAAAAATTCATGGTTTAATATTTTAAACGTCCACAATGAATGAATCTTTTTTTTTTGTTGTTTACTTTCATGCATAGAGAATTTGAACTGCGAACCTAACTTAAACTGAAGTTACTGCAGAATGTATACATAATTGAACGTAAGTCATCTCTCAAATATTAATTTATTTTGAACGATCTTTCTAAAAATGTAACTTTTATGCAGTTTTATTCGAAAAAATAATTTTGAATAAAAATGTCCGCCTGGCATATGAAAAAGTGAAGCGGGCATCCCGGAACTGTTGATGACAGTCACATGACTTACGGTTTTATTATAGAGATTATAAAGGAGTAAAGATTGTTTGTTTGTTTGTTTGTTTGTAGGGGGTAATCTCTGGAACTACAGAACCGATTTCAAAAGTGATGGTGGCAAATTGATGGTGACAACCCCTGCTCCAACATAAGCTATATTTTATGTCGGTGCCACTAACCCAGGGGGGTGCAGGAGCGAAAAACGTTCTAAAATTGCGATCTTTTCTATACTGAAGCAGCTAGAAATTTGAAATTTGGCGTTGTAGTTACTTATAAGATGTAAATGCTCTCTAAGAACAAAATAAAAAAAATTCGAAATTTAAAAGGGTGAAATGAGCGAAAAGCGTTCTAAAAACATTCTAAATTACAGTTTCTATGGAATCTCTAGAACTACCGAACCGATTTGAAATTTGGCGTTGTAGTTACTTATAAGATGTAAATGCTCTCTAAGAACAAAATAATAAAAATTCGAAATTTAAAAGGGTGAAATGAGCGAAAAGCGTTCTAAAAACATTCTAAATTACAATTTTTATGGAATCTCTAGAACTACCGAACCGATTTGAAATTTGGCGTTGTAGTTACTTATAAGATGTAAATGCTCTCTAAGAACAACAACAAAAAAAAAAAATCGAAATTTAAAAGGGTGAAATGAGCGAAAAGCGTTCTAAAAACATTCTAAATTACAATTTCTATGGAATCTCTAGAACTACCGAACCGATTTGAAATTCGGCGTTGTAGTTACTTATAAGATGTAAATGCTCTCTAAGAACAAAATAAAAAAAAATCGAAATTTAAAAGGGTGAAATGAGCGAAAAGCGTTCTAAAAACATTCTAAATTACAATTTCTATGGAATCTCTAGAACTACCGAACCGATTTCAAAAGTGATGATGGCAAATTGATGGTGACAACCCCTGCTTCAACATAGGCTATATTTTATGTCGGTGTCACTAACCCAGGGGGGGGGGGTGCAGGAGCGAAAAACTTTCTAAAATTGCGATTTTTTTTTATACTGAAGGAGCTAGAAATATGAAATTTGGCATTGTAGTTACTTATAAGATGTAAATGCTCTCTAAAAACAAAATAAAAAAAATTCGAAATTTAAAAGGGTGAAATGAGCGAAAAGCTTTCTAAAAACATTCTAAATTACAATTTCTATGGAATCTCTAGAACTACCAAACCGATTTCAAAAGTGATGGTGGCAAATTCTTGGTGACAGTCCCTGCTGCAACAGCCTCTTTAATAAAAAACTATGCGTTTCTGACGACTGGGTTTTTCGCTAATCTTTGCCACAGATATCTCGGAAAATGAAACATTTGAAGTTACTGAAAAAAAAATAGTAGCTCGAAAAGTATTTGGCAGAAAAATGTTAGGCAAACTGCGTTTGAAAGGTAAAAAATTGTATTTTTCTTGATATAAATTTCAAATCTAATGATTATGCCATTTTTCAAATATTGAATGTGAAAAATTACCAAATTTCACAATGGAGTACCATAGCGAAACCTTCATGCGTAAAAAGATAATGATAAGGGCGACATGTCCTGGTGTGTATATTGGCTATAGCACGAGTCACAAATTATAGTAGCCTTATTATTCTGTTAAAATATAAAAGTGAATTATGAAATGTCAATATTTTGTTGGATCGAAAGTTCGTTATAAGAAATTTACCAGCGTAGCGGGCGTAGCTTGCTAGTATATTATAAAATAACTAAATACTTAAGCAAAGGTAGTTTGGTTTGAATAAATTCGAAAAACTCAAACTATGCTTAGAGGTGTTTCAAATTATAAGTAGTAAAATAAGATAAATTTAAATAGATAAATTTAAATGATTCAAATGTAGGATATATGTGGACGATCTAATTAAAATAATAATAGATTGTCGTTCCACATAAATTATAACTTTGCAGTTAATAAATCTCCATAATAATACATTTGGAATAAAATGTATATACTAAATTTATGCAGTAAAAAATTGCAATTTAAAAATATAAGTGAGAATTGAAACTTTAATAAGTAACATCTAAAATGTCCTGTTGATAAGGTTTCGAAATTTAAACTGACATAGGAATAATTATTATTTTTATAATAAAAATATAAAATGAACAAAATCAACTAACGCTGCAATTCCAAGAAAATACAAAAGTGGCAGAACAAAAAATTTAGAAAATGAGAGAAAATTCAAATTCTCCTTAAAAATATTCTCCGTAAAAATTTTAAAAATAATAAATCATGCTGTAAAAGCGCACATTTTCAGGTTCATTAAAGCCCGCAAAAGATTCTACGCAGTGAAGATCATTTATTTATGTAATAAAAATAAACAACCCAAGGACATTTTTCACTGTTTTTCTTGAAAGAACAAATATATTTCTTCATTATGAACGCCAAAGGTTTCGTAATTTTAGAGTTATTTAAAGGCGAAACATTCGAAAATAGGTATCTTGAGACTCTGCGCATGTTTTCCTTACAATTCAGGATGTAGATTACATGAAATAAATTTTTCGTATTCGGTAGTTAGAGATTTAAAAAGTGGCAGGGCGTTTTAGACACTTTTCATGTACTTTGAGCAAAGATTATATCGTTCTACATTGTTTGTCTGTATAAGTAACGTTTAATGAATTAATAAATAATAGGTAAAACAATTATAATTCTTTAAATTTCAAAAGTTTAGCAAAATCTTCAAAATTAACCAAAATATTTTAAGTGCTGTAAAAATTTAAAATAAAAATAAATAACACTTAAAGAAATCAACTAACCATGCACATCCAAGAAAACTAGTCGGATGTGTGAATCCCAAAACTTTGTTCTATTTCATACATGTCAATACATGTTCATACTTCAAATTTCGTTATCACAGCGCCAACGAAATCAATATTTTTCGTCATTCTGTTGTTCGTCAGTTTCATGCAAAGTGCTGAGTTAGCTTCGTTGCACGAGCAGCTGATTTACAACAGAACTACGAAAAATTAGAAAATCGCTCAAAAGTTGCTATCACAGAGCAGATATTCCAGCGGAATATCTCTAAATTCAAGAAGGGCCTTCTGGCCATAGTCACAAACCTATACATAATTGATTTAATTCTATCTTTATACACTTTTTGATAATACTATAATTAAAATTGCACAAAATTCGCCATTACAGCGTCCTCTTCCGGCGAAATGTCTCAAAATTAAAGAAAGACCTACTGGTCGTAGTCACAAACCTATATAAAAAAATTGGTTGAATTATATGTATAACTTCATACACTTTTCGACGGTGCAATAATGAAAATGGCACAAAAACACTATTACAGAGCTCCCTTCCGGCTGAATATACCCAAATTCCAGTGGGACCTGCTGGCCATAGTCAAAGACCTATAAATAAAATTTTTTCAATTCTATGCATTATATTCATACACTTTTCGATGGTACAAATAGGACAGACACACGGACAGATGGACAGACAAACATTATATATAAAAAAGTTTTTTGGGATCTCTGACCCCTAAAACTGGAACTCGAAAAAATTTTGATTATAATACTTTCTTCTGTTATAGATAGAAGAAAGTAATAATAAAGTGGAAATGCAGAAAAATTGCAAAATGAGAAAGTATTCAAACTATTCGCATTGAAAATTTGAAAAGTAATAAATCATGTTGTAAGGCGAACATTTTCAGGTTCATTAAAGCTCGCAAAAGAGTCTTACGCATTGAAGGTCATTAATTTATGTAATAAAAATAAATAGCTCAAGAACATTTTTCACTGTTTTTCATGAAAGACAAATATATTTCTTCATTATGAACGACAAAGGTTTTGTATTTTGAGAGTTATTTGAAGGAATAACATTCAAAAATAGGTATCTTTAGATTCTACGCATGTTTTTCTTACAATTCACGGTGTAGATTAAATGAAATAAATTTTTCGTATTCGGTAGTTAGAGATTTAGAAAGCGACATTATGTTTTAGATACTTTTCATGTACTTTGAGCAAGGATTATCTTTCTGAATTGTTTGTCTGTATCAGTAATGTTTAAAGAATTAATAAATAATAGATAAAATAATTAGATTTTTTTAAAATTTCAATAGTTTTGCACTCCCTCAAAATTAACCAAAATACTTGAAGTTCTTTTAAATTTTGTAATAAAAATAACGTTTTAACAATATCTTAGTTATATAAATAACAATGCAACTAACTAAGATTTTTGTACTTGACTATTGTAGTTGACTATCCATTGACTGTAATGTAATGGAATACTTTTGACAGTCCTTGTAAAATAACTATAAGTGCTACACGCTGCAGTTGAAATAGGGAACATGTCATAGTAAACGACAATAACGTACGAAAATTTCAGAGCAATTCTTGTATATTTACGCGAGTTAGAGCACGGACAGACGACAGACGGCCAAACGGCAGACAAACCGAAGTCACAAACACTTTTCAATTAGGTTGGAAAGTGTTAAAAAAACACTAAAATATGTTAATGAATAAAGATTTAATAAGAAATATTAATTTGAGAGAAAAATCGCTTCTTGGGTGTTATTAGGCAATTTTCTATTTCAGTTATTTGTTTTAGTTAATGTTTTTAACATTTTTATAAAAGAAAATAATTGATTACTACACGTATTCTTTCAGTACTGGTATCCTAATAATATTACACGTCATTACATTTACTATTACTTTGTCTTTACAGTTATTGCTGTTGTTATCTCCATGTAGTCATGTCAGTATACGTTTTTAAATTACCATTAGCAAAAAATGTAAGTTACGATGCAAATCCAAGGAAACTAGTCGAATGTGCCAATCCCAAAACTTTCTTCTATCTCATACATGTTAATACTCCAAATTTTTCTATTACAGCGCCAATAAAATCAATATTTTTCGTTATTATGTTTACGTGAGCTGCTTGCAAAGCGCCCGGTTATCTTTGCTGTACGAGCAATTGATTTACAACAGAATAAAAAACAAAATTAGAAAATCACACAAAAATCTCTATTACAGCGACCCTTTCCGGTTAAATATCTCCAAATTCAAGAAGGACCTACTGGCCATAGTAGCAAACCTTTATATAAAAAAATGGTGCAATTCTATGCATAACATCATACTCTTTTCGATTGTAGAGTAATGAAAACGGCGCAAAAATGCTATTACAATGCCCCCTTCCGGCGGAATATACCAAATTCCAGTGGAACCTGCTGGCCATAGTCAAAATTCAATAAATGAAATTTTGTTCAATTCTATGCATATCTTTATACACTTTTAGGTGATAAAATGAGGAGAGACACACGGAGAGACGGACAGACAGACATTTTATGGAAACATATTTTTGGGATCTCTGACTCCTAAAACGTGTAAATCCGTCCCAAACCAAAAGTAAAAAAATATATATTATTACAGTAGTTCTATCATAGATAGAAGAAAGTAATAATAAAATGGCAAAACAGAAAAGTTGGAAAATGAGAAAGAATTCACCTTGAAAATTTCAAAAGTAATAAATCGCATTGTAAAGCAAGCAATTTCAGGTTCATTAAATCTCGCAAAAAAGTGTACGTGCTGCAGGTCATTTATTTATGTAATAAAAATAAACAACCTAAGAAAATTCTCCCTTATTTTTCGCAAAAGACAAATATATTTCTTTCTTACGAACGCCAAAGGTTTCGAATTTTTAGACTTATGTGATGGAGTAACTTTCGGAAATAGGTATCTTGAGCTCTGTGCTTGTTTTTCTTGCAATTCACGGTGTAGATTAAATGAAATAATTTCACGTATTCGATATTTAGAGATTTAATAAAACGAAAAGTACCCAGTTAAACTGATAGGATTGAGCTCACAGGCTATTTATACTAATTGTATATTATACTCTTATTTCAAAGGGTAATGCCCCTCGAAAAATAAAGAAATTGACAATAAACATGTATACCAAATTTGAAGCAAATTGAATAATTTTGCATGAAATACCCATTTAGCTAAATTAAGAGGAGAATTATACGCCCGTTTCCCCCATTTATACTTATCCAATGAACGTCCAAATCTTATCAGGGAAGCGCCTTATCAGAATAAACCTGTATATCAAATTTGAAGCAAATCGGATAATTCTGCATGAAAAACCCATTTATCTAAATTAAAGGGGGGATTAGCCCCTCGTTCCTCCTTCAACTTAACCAATAAACCTCCAAACTTAATCAGGGAAGTGCCTTATAAGAATAAACTTGTATACTAAATTTTAAGCAAATCGGATAATTTTGCATGAAAAATTCATTTATCTGAATTAAGGTGGGGGGGGGATTAGCCCCCGTTCCCGCTTTATATTTAACCAATGAACCTCCAAATCTAATCAGGGAAGCGCCTTATCAGAATACACCTGTATACCAAATTTGAAGCAAATCGGATAATTCTGCATGAAAAATCCATTTATCTGAATTAAGGGGGGATTAGCCCAGTAAAGTACAAAATTTGTAAAGTGCCAATTTTATTGGTATATGAAAATATAGAAAATCAAATGAACTAAACTTGTGTAACAGGAAGAAGTATACAGTGTATAAAAGACAAGCGAGGCATCAAACCCGTTCAGCTAGGCAACAGCCCGTCAGGTAGGGGCTGGTCAGCGATCTAAAAAAAGGAATAACCAGGGAACGATTTCTTGTCCTTTTTGGCTGTACAAACAATGCACTCGTCTGCTTTGACATATCTTTCTGACTTACAAATATGACGTAATTTTCACCAATTAGTACTTTTCGCACGTAATAGTTTAATTATTTTATAGCTTTCTTTCTTTTTGTAATATTCATGTGTAAATATATTTTTCAATTGAAAAGTATTTGGAAATATTGTAGTTTGGGCTTTTTAAAATTTGACAACCATAACTTAAAAACGGCTATCCCAAACTATAATTTAAATCTTTATTCAAAATAATTTAATTATTTTAGAGTTTTATTTCTATTTTTATTATCCATGTGTAAATATATTTTTCAATTGAAAAATGCTTGTAAATATTATTATTTGGGCTTTTTAAAATCTGGAAACAGTAACTGAAAATAGGCTATTTCAAACTATGAATTAAATCCGTATTCAAATAATGAAATTTAAAATTACTGAAAAAAAACCCTTAAACAATTAGACAAATTAAACTAGTTGTTGGGGGCCACCGTAATACTTACCCATCACGGATATGCAGAATATAGAATATGAAAATAAAACATGTGTAAACTATTTTAAAATGCATTGCAATTCGAATAAAATCGTGGATTGATGACGTCAGAAACTTTAAATGCTCTATTACTGAATTGCGTAAAAGAAACATCCTTTTAACTACAAAATTGATAATCCTATTAACTAACGGTTTACTGCGTCGGATTAAGCGTCTCATTTCCAATTAAAATATATCTTTGATTTGAAATGTGAATGAAATACACGGTCATGAAAAATCGAAGAGTGTGGAAAATAGGATTACAAATATCTCGGCAACTAAGTATTCGATCGACTTCATTCTTTATGCAATTTTTTTTATTGTCTTTTATATTCACTCCTTAAAATAAACAATTTCAAAAACTTTTATATACCTTTTATCAGAATAAATATTTCGAGAGTCCGAAAAAAAATAGTTCCGGATAATCGAGGTTACTGAACTTCAATAAGCTTCTTCCCATTATTATATACTAAGTACATGCCAAATTTCAAGTCTCTATCTCAATTTGTTCGGGAGGTAGAGAGTTTACAGACACACACACAGACTGACGGACGGCAATTTATTTCCTATAAATATGTTTTTATGGAATCACCAGTGTCCGAAACGTGTAAATCCGTCAAATTTTTTTTTTTGATTTTCAAAACGATTACAAGATTTACCCTATACTACATATGATGGGTAAGTAAAAAAATATTTGACACTGAACACCACAATATAATCAAGTATGATCGCGCAAAGTGTGGTTAAATTGCTATGCATGGTTTTTCATCATATAAAACTTATTTAACTGAACTATCTCGCAGATATCAACATTAAACCGCGCTTAAAATAATTCTTCGATTTAAAAATTGTCTGCTTCAGCATATGTATCATTCATTTTTCTATAAAAATACCAGTTTTCATGTTTTTATATGAAATATATATATATTTTTTGCAATGTAAGCCAAGAAACTCAAAAGTTCTCAATAAATTCAATTACGGCAACAGCAGCATTGGTTTTTTTTTTTTTTTTATAATAGAGAGATTCCCTATAATTATTTCATTGCAGATTTATGTTGTTTAAATTTACGTTTATTAGTTTTATCTTCAGAACAGTAATTTATCTTAGACAACATATTATTAGATAAACACTATAAAAATAAAATACATGTGTTGATCTTATTAATATTGATTTCCACATTTCGTCATATTTTTTTTTTTTAATTTCATAACCGCTAAAGAAATAAAAGTGTATTATAACAAATAAATATTTTAGTTTATAAATATTTGAATATGAATCCATATAACTATAAATCAAGGATAACTATCATCAATAGAATAACTATCATGAATAATTATGAATAACTATAACTAAAAAGCAAGAGAAACGCATATAAACACTATTTATTACAATTTATTAAGATTAATTAAGCTTATTCACCCATCCAATTTAAATGTCAAAAGTTTAGTGGAAACTTCGAAATCTTATTTTTATTTTTAAGGTTAATAATTGAACGCATATATAAGGCAGAATTTTCTTTTCTATTAAAATTACTTGTAGAGCTTACATGTAAAATAAAAAATTTTCAAGAAAAATATTTAAACCAATTTGATGTATTAATAAAATAAAAGATTTGATGAAATTTGAAAATAATTTATTCATGACTTATGCTCAATGAATTATGCTCATGATTTATGTTCAATGCTTATCTCATACACGAATTAAAAGATTAACGATGAAGAAGTAAATACTCTGTAGAGTTTATTAATGTTAAACCCGAAAATAGACGCGTGTTCTTTTTTTCTTTTCGAACTCTATTGGTCGCGTTCCATTTTTTTTGCCGACACTCAATGGAGTATTTGATGCAAAATCCTGGTCAAAAAGGCAAAAATCAAAATTTGCTCAACAATTGTAAAACGCTTATTTTATAATAGCTGACTAACTTGTGCGTTGATCTATGTCTATTTCAGGATCATGAGTTACATCTGGCGACTCCTAGCCTCAGTTGAAGTGAAAGTTTCTTTGTGAGAAGACATGCTTTTTTATTATATTTCGGCTTTGTTATTTTGTTTAAATGTATACTTTTACACGTGCATTTAAATAGTTTTATTTTTCAAATAATAAAAAATAATTAAAATTGAAAATGGGTTATTTTTAAGCCTTTTTAGATCTAATTTGTTGAAATATATTTATTGAAATATATTATCTAATATATTCAAAGCTTTTTAAAGCTATGTCGGGGTTTGTCGGATCATTTTTGAATTATAATCGTTTTGGTTATAATTTTGGCATTTTTTAAAATGTTCTGCATGTCGTTGTTGTTTTTAGATATCAGATTACTGAATTCAAGTAATATATATATATATATATATATTTGATACATTCCTGTCGAAAATTGGCACATTATAGACGATCGCTATTGCTGTCGACTTGAACGTTCTTTCCACCAGACAATCGGAACATCTCAGTCCGAAACCACTAAAATTACCTGATAATCATATCGAGGTAGCCGCAGTCGAGATCGTTGAAATGTAGTCATGACACCCGGACAGGCATCACTTCGAGTGGCTCACCATGAAGACAAATCTCGAAGTATATCACATCGGAAATCGTAGTGTATTTGCAGTCGTAAAAATTGAGCAGAGGCAGTGAAATCCAGAAGAAATTTCCCAAAAACATTAAAAAGAAGACTTAATAACTTAATAGATGAGCAGTGGCTTTATTGTGATCACAGAGATGAAAGCAACTCCACCAACTTTCGCTTCATTAAAACTGAACACATTTGAAGATCTTGAAGAATTAGCAGAGCTTGAAGAACATACTACCGATGCATTAGTGTAGACTCCCCAGTGACGGCAATTAGATGACAACCACTAATTCGTGTAAATTCTGTCTCCGAAGCCAGTGTAACCGTATAAATACTTCAAAATTTGGCCCAAAGGTACAAAACGCGCGAACAAGCTGGTCCACTCGCATCCATGTTCGGAGGGCGCTAGGGGGATAAAGAAGGCGGAGCTTTCTCGCTAATGGATGAAAAAATGAGGCCACGAAGACGTGTCTCTGACGTATGATTAAAACTCTTTAACAGAAGCGGCAAATTAAAAAGGTAAAAAGGCCTTTGGGCGCAAAAACCGCCTGGAATCATGGGATGCCGAATGAATTAAATAGAAATAAAAATGGTATTATAAAAGTTCCAAAGAATAAAAATTAAATGTCTCAAAAGAAGAAATTAGGCAGGTGCGTTTAGAGGCAGTGTTGCAATTTAAGAGAATAAGGTTTTAATAAATACGTGTAGCTTTTAACAGATTAAGATTTTTAGAATGATAAATAACAGAATATTTTGATTAAGTTATGGAATAAAATACAAAATAGATTTAAGAGATATTTTAAAAAGAGAGGGAAAAAAGAATTGAAGAATTTGGAATAATTTAACTAAAGAAATAGGGCGAAATTTTTTTATTATTACATATCCCCCCACCCAAAAAGACGAATGAACCGGTAGGTCATATGACCTGCAAGTTCATTGAAGGGAAATGTTACACGGACTTGGATTACAATTTATCAACTGGAGGAAGTCAAAATAAGTACATTTCCAAAATTTATTCATTAATGCCCAATAACATTAAATTTAATAACTATAACGCGAATTGATGGAGTTGTTAATAAAAATACAATTACAAGATATTAATCTTGTTAACAATGACATAAAAAGCTTTAGAAAATATTAAACAAAATAAGAAAAGAATTGTAACAATTTAAAATAATAGATAACATACTTCCAGAATATCATCTTACAAAATTTGTTGCAAATTGCTTGTAGAATTGTTGCTTAATTTGTCGTTCAGTTCTCGTCTGAGTGATAGTCCATCCAAAAAAGTTATTTGCATACCTCACAAACTGAACAGTTTACAAATTGAAAGAGAAAAATCCTTCAAATTTTAGATCTTACTGATCTTCCTTATGAAAGTCTATTTCAGAATTAAAGTTCATCTGAATGCTTTATATTTACTAGCAACAACTCGAAAATAGTACTAAGATTAATATTAACAACAATAAAACACAAATAATACAATAATAATAATAATAAGAAGAAGAAGAATATCAACAATAAAAATTTTAAAATAATAATACTTAACAATAACAATAATCATAAGTTAATTTTCAAATATTAAACTTATGTTTGTCTGAAAAACTCAGTCCTGAATGGAATGCTAAGAAAAACTTAAGAGAAATGAGTATTTTGTTATGGTATAGTTTGTCTGACAAATGGTAATTACCTAAAAAGGCAAATAGGTAATGTAAGCAGTATAAGAGTTTTTTACTCAACATCAAAATTACTATTACCATTATTACCTTTATAACTTCCATTACCTTTACTACTTTATTACTTGTTTACTTCTAGAAGTAAAAATTTATATATCTCAACATATTCAAATTCAAGTAGTATTCAAATTCAAGTAATATTTAATCTCAATATCAAATTAATAATAGTATAACTAATAATAATAATATTCAACAATAAGTTCAGCAATAACAAGCATTATAATTCAAAAATATCACACTCTTTCTTTAATTACTTTCTTAAGTATATAATTAATATCTCATCCATATAGTAGTGAATGAGGTATGAAATATACTCAATAAAATACATAATACAAAAAAAGGAATAAATAAGAAAAATTCGTGAAAACAATCATTATTGTGTAGATGATGGTTATGTAACTATCTTGCTTTCAGTCAAACAAGAAAACATAAGTTGTGAAATGAAAAAATGGGACCTTGTAGCATATTAAGAAAGGTTGGACAATTCTCAATTAGTATTAAGATATCATATTTGATTAGTTTAAGATATAATTTAATCCAGTTTATTTTATTAGTTTAGTTAATACTGTTTAATTTATTATTCTAATCTAATCCAATTCAGTATCAGAAACTCCTAACTTAAATCAACTAAATTACGCCAGCATAAAAAGTTGACTCAAGTGGAAACTTCAACAGTGACACTCTCGTGTGCACAATCAAGAACACCACGGTTATACAGAAGAGAATTGATTAGTTCATTATTAATTTATTTTATTTCGTTTATTTTTGGATTATATTAAAATCAAGACGAAACGATAAATTTAACATTAGTTTGTTGTTGGTTCTCATGGGATAATTTTAATTGATCAGGAGGATAATAAGGGCGTAATTTTGATACATGTACTATTTCAGTAGGTTTATTTTGAATTTGTCTATCAATTTCAAAATTGACATCAGATAACTTATTAAGGATTTGATAAGGACCACTAAAGACTTGTGAAAGTTTTCTGGTATTAGGATATTGGAACTCTTCATAAATTACAAGATCTCCAATCTCAAATTTTGGTTCTAGATAATTTCGATCATAATATTTTTTACTTCTCCAATAGAATTCATCAGTGCGTTTTTTAGCAAGTTTAAGGGCTTCTTGAACAGGAGGGTAATAATTTTGTTGAAGAGGAGAATCATAGGGTAATTGGCCAAAAAGTAAGTAAGCAGGAGGGAATTTAGTGATAGAATGAGGGGTATTGTTATACTCATTAACTACTTCTGTCAAAATTTTTGTCCAAGGAATTTTGGAGTTGGTAGAATTGACTTTACACTTCAATCTAGTAACTATTGTCTGGTTCGCTCTCTCACATTTGCCATTCGTTTGAGGATGATGTGATGTGGTTAAACGTTGCTTAATATTGTGGTTTCGCAGAAATTTTTTAAATCTAGATGAAGTAAAGGCTGCATTTCTATCACTTAACACTTTTTGATGGGTCTGGACATTAAGAATTTTATTAAAACAGAATAATTGTTGTGGTGTTTGAATATTAAAAACTTGGTTTAGACAATTAGTATAAGTTTCTGTGGTAACACTTTTTGAGGGGAAAGCCCAAACATATCTAGTAGCATGGTCGATGATGATGTGTAGATATTTTTTGGTGGAGTTATAATAATTGAATCCTCCCACAGTATCAATAGAAAGACATTCAAAAGGTTGATCTGTGGTGTGCATAGCTTGTAATAAGCCAAATTTTTTCTGTCTGGGTTTTTTATTCTTTTGACAAATATCACAATGTTTTACAAAATTGGTTATATCTTGCGTCATGTCAGGCCAATAATAATTAGGGGAGATTAAATTTAACAATTTTTGGATACCAGGATGACCAAATTTTTCATTAGCAACATTTAGTATTTTTCTCCTTAAAGACATGGGGACTACTATTTTTCTAAAACCTTTCTTTTTTACTATCATAAGTCCATTTTCCTCCTTTAGATAATTTTTACCACACACATTATCTTTTTCCTGCCTCTCTATAATTTCTTTAACGTCCAGAAGAAAAGTAAGTGGTTGAATAAAATGTGAAATTGGGTTTCTCGACAACATGTCGGCTTCGACATTTGTGGATCCCTTTTCGTAAACTATATTATATTCAAACATGCTCAACTTCAAAGACCATCTAAATAACCTGCCTCTCAAATGTTTAGTATTTTTTAACCATACAAGAGATGCATGATCAGTATGAATGGTAAATTTTACACCATGAAAATAATGATAGAATTTGTCTAAGGTGTCAATGATGGCAAGACACTCTAACTCGGTAATAAAATAATTCTTCTCATAACTTCTCAATCCTCTAGAGTAATAAGCAATTGGATGTAAAAAATTATTACTATCAGGTTGTTTTAAGACTGCACCTACTGCCACCTGTGAGGCATCAACAAACATATGGAGGGGTAACTTAGGGTCATAAATTTTTAAGATAGGTTTGGCTATTAAGGCATCTTTTAATTTTTGAAAAGAATTTTGACAATCTGTATTCCATTCCCATAGTGTATTTTTTCTGAGTAATCTGTTAAGAGGGACTCGAATTTCGGCATATTTATCTATAAACTTGTGATAAATATTGATAGATCCTAAGAATCTCTGAAGTTCCTTTACATTTGAAGGGGGTTTTAGTTTTTTTATTACTTCAATATTAGCATTAGCAGGAGTTAATGTGCCATTCTGGATGGTATATCCTAAGAAGTTAATTTTATTTTGGACAAAATTGCATTTAGAGAGTTTAAGTTTAATGTTTTCGCGTCTACATAATTCAAATATTTGGTTTAAATTTTGCATATGTTCTTCTAATGAGGAAGAAAAATAATGATATCATCAAAATAATGGCAAGCAAAGTCTATTTTGTATTTAGTAAGTATTCTTCTAAGGGTTCTATTAAATATCGGGGGGCCTAATTTAATCCCGAAGGGCAGAACTAACCATTCAAAGAGCCCAAAGTTGGTAGCAAAAGCCAATTTTTCAGTATCGGATGGATGTATGGGTATGTGCCAGTAGCCAGAGGCTAAATCTAAAGTTGAAAAATATTGCGCACTACTCAGTTTATCTAAAATTCCATCGATACGAGGTAGGGGTTCTGCGTCATTTTTCATTATTGCATTTAATTTTCTATAGTCAACACATAATCTAGTTTTTTTACCTTCTTCTCTTTTCATTACTAATGTAACAGGGGCAGAATAGGGACTATTGCTCTCTTTAATTAAACCAGCATCTAATAGTGAATGAATTTGATCCGAAATCTCTTTTTCTTCTAAAGGGGAAGTTCTGTATGACCTCAGAGATATTGGTAGGTCAGAATTAAGAAGAATACGTTGCGGTTCGATATTAATTCTCCCGACATCAAATTTATTTTTAGAAAATATATCTAAATAATCCCTTATACTTTCCCTTAAAGTTTCATTTTCTATAGAATTTATTTCCCCAATTAATTTAGAATTATCAACATTAGATGGAACAAAGGATTGAGGAGATATGACCTTTCCATAATCGGGTTGAACTCTCTGATAATCATAGTTAACATTAAAATGAAGTAACCTTAATTTATCACTGGATATGTTCTTAGATTCATTTAAAACAAGGTCTCCTTGTAATACTCTACATGTAGCACAGTCAATAATTAAATTAAACTTACAGCATTCTTTAAACCTAGTATAGCATAATCTAAATTTGTATTACATATTAAAAATCTAATATTTTGTTGCACATTACCTAATTTAAACAATAAATTACAAGCTTTATCTATTACAACAGTTCCTTTGGCTTGGCCAATAATAACAGGTGGAATATTTATAACTTTAGCATTTAAGAATTTAACAAATTTAAAAGGCAAAATACTTATGGTTGAGCCAGAGTCAATCACACAAGGTAGTTCCCTGTTATTTACATATCCTGATACAATTAACTGTCATATATTATCAGTAGATGGTTGTGGTTGACTAAGAGGGGGTTCAGAAGATTGCAGAGGCCTAACATTGAATACACAATCCCTCTCCCAGTGATAAGCATTTTGGATACCTCTATTTAAACACATTCGACATGGTCGACTAGGAAGCCTTCTTTGATAATGATTGACAGGCAATCTGGGACTAACGAACCTGGACGTTGAAGGGTTAAAATTAGTTGCTGCTTGGAAATTTGGATTCCTGTAATTAGGTTGAGGGCGAATCCAATGTCTAGGTGAATTAATTGGTTGAGAAAAAGGTCTGGAATTTTGAGACATATTTCTAACATTACTATTATTGTTACTGCTAGAATGAGATGGAATGACAACAAGTTGTTTAACTAATCTATACCAATCGGTAGTAGATTCAGGAGGATTTACTATTAAATAGTTCTGGTATTCAGGTTTTAAGCCATCTGTCAATCCTTGTAAAATAATAGTTTCACATAGTTTAAGTTGTCGACCTATCTCTATTTTCTGACGGAAATAATTTTCTAAGTTGTTTAGGTCATGCAATTTCAGCGAGGCGAAATCAGAAAAACGGGGGACTGTTACTTTCAGAAATTTTTCAGTTAAGATCTCAGCAATTTTTTCATACTCTTTACAATCTAGACATTCATTAACATACACCTTTAATGCTTCGCCCTTCAAATATTTGGAAATATTGTTGATTTTCCACTCTTTTTTATCTGGAGGGGCTGATCCTTCAAAGTGTCTAAGCCAAGACACAACATTCATCCCACTTTCTGGGTCAAAAATAATAACATTAAGCTCTTTTTCAGCCATTTTGGTTTGAGTACCCTTACTTTCAACAATAACTTTAACAAACCCTGACTTTAATAACATGTAAAAAAAATAACAATGTATAAAGAATTCTTTAACTTAACAACAACTGTAAATATCTAACTCTTAATAATTTAAATAACAAACTAAATAATATTCAACAGTAAAAAAGTCCAATTCATATTAAAATTCATTTCACTTAAATAGTAAAGGTAAACTACTACTATAATCTTTCTATAAATAGATCCACTATATATGAATATCACAATTTAGAATGAAATAAATAAAACACTTTTTTAAAATAAGTATCATTATTTCGTAAGAACAATTTTTTTGGCTCTTGAATTGTACTCTCAGAATATAGCATCAAAAAACAAAAGTAATAAAATAAACAAATAAATTAACTGCACAATAATTTTACCCTTTCAATGTTACTCAACTTTCTTTTGAGATAACACATTTTTTTTTTTTCACATTAATAAACTTCAAAAGCTATTTTTGCGATTATTATGCAATCAGTGAAGCTGTAATTTCAGATAATCTAATAAATTTTTATGCATTTTTAGAATGGCATAGAATATGTTCCAATACATGTTACTTGAAAAGAGATTACTCATATATTTTTTCAATAAATATAAATTATTTCCTATGAATAAATATCACCGAATGAAAAGGGACTATAATTAAATGATAAAATAAGAACATAAAATGAAGTTACTCTTGTAAAATGAAGTAATATAGGAATAAATATCAGAGCAGTTCAAAACTTTCAGTAATATTTGTGAGCTTAACCAAATAAAATTAATTTTTTAACAATACATAAGAATAAATATTAAATTTCGTAAGTTCTAAATGTTCAGGATAAAAGGAACAAAATTCTTCTAAAGTATTCTAAGAACAATTTTTGTTCTATATAAGCCAATAATAACAAATCAATAAAATAAGAAATCAATAAAAATAAAAGAATAATTTAACTTACAGACGTCACTTCTGGGATAAATTTATAAACATTTATGAGTGATAATTTGACAACTAATCGGTAGTTGTTCTCCAATATCACTGGGAAGTCTCCAAAATGTTTTTATTACACAGGTCATCAGTTATCCTGACCGGCTTTTTTGATACATTCCTGTCGAAAATTGGCACATTATAGACGATCGCTATTGCTGTCGACTTGAACGTTCTTTCCACCAGACAATCGGAACATCTCAGTCCGAAACCACTAAAATTACCTGATAATCATATCGAGGTAGCCGCAGTCGAGATCGTTGAAATGTAGTCATGACACCCGGACAGGGCATCACTTCGAGTCGCTCACCATGAAGACAAATCTCGAAGTATATCACATCGGAAATCGTAGTGTATTTGCAGTCGTAAAAATTGAGCAGAGGCAGTGAAATCCAGAAGAAATTTCCCAAAAACATTAAAAAGAAGACTTAATAACTTAATAGATGAGCAGTGGCTTTATTGTGATCACAGAGATGAAAGCAACTCCACCAACTTTCGCTTCATTAAAACTGAACACATTTGAAGATCTTGAAGAATTAGCAGAGCTTGAAGAACATACTACCGATGCATTAGTGTAGACTCCCCAGTGACGGCAATTAGATGACAACCACTAATTCGTGTAAATTCTGTCTCCGAAGCCAGTGTAACCGTATAAATACTTCAAAATTTGGCCCAAAGGTACAAAACGCGCGAACAAGCTGGTCCACTCGCATCCATGTTCGGAGGGCGCTAGGGGGATAAAGAAGGCGGAGCTTTCTCGCTAATGGATGAAAAAATGAGGCCACGAAGACGTGTCTCTGACGTATGATTAAAACTCTTTAACAGAAGCGGCAAATTAAAAAGGTAAAAAGGCCTTTGGGCGCGAAAACCGCCTGGAATCATGGGATGCCGAATGAATTAAATAGAAATAAAAATGGTATTATAAAAGTTCCAAAGAATAAAAATTAAATGTCTCAAAAGAAGAAATTAGGCAGGTGCGTTTAGAGGCAGTGTTGCAATTTAAGAGAATAAGGTTTTAATAAATACGTGTAGCTTTTAACAGATTAAGATTTTTAGAATGATAAATAACAGAATATTTTGATTAAGTTATGGAATAAAATACAAAATAGATTTAAGAGATATTTTAAAAAGAGAGGAAAAAAAGAATTGAAGAATTTGGAATAATTTAAGTAAAGAAATAGGGCGAAAATTTTTTATTATTACATATATATATATATATATATATATATATATATATACATTGATATATATAAATACTTAAACTTTTGTGTGTAGTAAAATTAACCACATTTAATTAAACATTACTTCTAATTAAAACAAACCTATCAACAATCACTTTTCTCTTATAAACAGTAATCACTTAAGTGCACGTTATATTATATATTTATTTTTTAAATAAATGCATACATTTATGTATATATAACATTAATTAAATGCATTTACTAGTAGTAAGTCAACAGCAATGGTTTTAACGTTTAAGCCCATGAAAAGTAATTTTGGCCAGGTCTTGTCTCAAATATTCCACTGTGCGCCGGTTGTTGCTGGCGGGAAAAAAAAAAGAAAAAAGTTCTTCCGGCCTGTACCGGGAGGAAAAAGGTAGCTTTCCTATATCTTCGTTTTAAAATTTTAGCTAATGTTACACGAAAACATCAAGCTAAAATGCAAAGATTTTTGCAAAGTGTACAAAAGATTTGTTAATACTGAATTAGAATAAGAAATTCGCCAAATTATTTAGCTATAGCCAAATTGGCTTCATTTATGAAGACTTATTTTGGTCGCCAAATTTGGCAATATTTCGCCAAATGTCGCCAAGTTTGGCGAGAATTTGGTGCTAACGGATATGAATATATAGTTTTATGCGTATGATTGGGAAAATGATTACAACAATGAAAATTTTTGTAATGTGCTGTCTTGTTTCAAAATGTCAGCGAGCCTAGAATTTCAAACTGCTCTATCTCAGCCATTTTTTAAGATAGAGGTAAAACAAAAAATGCTCTGGAATCCTTGTATCAAGTCCTAACACTTAATTAAAAAATAAATTTGAATTTTTAACTTTTTTGTATATTTATTTTAGTTTTAAATCTTTAAGTGGCCGCCATCTTGAAACAAGATGGCGGACCAAGCTGGCCAACGAACTCGGTCGAGACATTGGTGAGCTTAATACACACAATTAGTTTCATCGAAATTAATTTATAAATACGAGCGTTATCGTATGACATAGGTCAGATATATATATGGATATATCTATATATATAAATCAACATTTGAACGGAGGATGGTTTTGGGGTCTGGGGGGTCATGATCGGTGAAAATATATCGAAATTTTCTGGAACTGCTTTCCTCCGAACGGCTGAAATAGGTAGCTTTATACTTTTTTGCATTGAAATCTACCTAATAACAAGCAGTTTTCATTGTTATGGAACTGGTACTTTTCAATTGTTACAAAAATTCACTTTATTGAAAGTAGTCAGTATTTTTCACATTTGAAAGTTATCGAAAGGGTGTAAATGACCTACCACTAGTGATTATGTTGTGGTCTTTTCAACAAATTTCTACTTTTCTTGTCAATTATACAGGGTTACTCTAAATGATGGACCCATTTAAAAAAAATTGTATTTATTAAAGTACAAATCCAAAATGTACAATCTTTATACCAATGAAAAGAGGAAGTTTCAAAGTTTTTTTTAAGACATTATAAATTTTCAATGTGTCCACCGTTTGCTGCACGGCAAACATCTACGCGATAGCCAAACTCGTCCCACATACCAGAAAGCGTATCTGCTGTTACTGAGTGCACGGCTTAAGGAAGCTATGTACGTCCCGCCGCTACCAACAACTCTGAACGATCTGCGGAACCGTATCTCTACTGCCGTACACTCGGTAACAGCAGATACGCTTTCTCGTGTGTGGGACGAGTTTGGCTATCGTGTAGATGATTGCCGTGCAGCAAACGGTGGACACATTGAACATTTAAAATGTCTTAAAAAAACTTTGAAACTTCCTCTTTTCATTGGTATAAAGATTGTTCATTTTGGATTTGTACTTTAATAAATACAATTTTTTGAAAATGGGTCCACCATTTAGAATAATTCTGTTTAATTGACCATGTCACGCAAATTTCATATCGTAGAGGACAAATATATTATTGGTCAGCTATATGAAATAATATTATTGTATTTATAAGGGATATTGTTTAGAGGATGATAATTGATATTGTCTGCAAAAAGACTGGCAGGCGACTACTTACGGGTTAAGTTAAATGATAAATTGACAACATGAATGTACATCGAGAAAGTATCATCTATAAGATCTGTTTTAGTCAGAGAAATGGTAAGATCACTAATACATTTGTAAATTTACTTTTATATTAAGGAAGTACCATCTTTATTGCATAATTTAAAAGTAATTGTTTTAATTTATATTACAAAAATTATTGAATAGATATGAATATTATCATTCTAAGAATAATTGTTAAAGAGTTATTGATCACCATGTAAAGAACTTAAATTTAAATTTCCTGCAAGAGAAAACAAAATGTACACAAAATATACAAATAAAATTACGGGGAAAGCCTAACAGCAAAAATTCCAGGCAAAACCCATAAAAAACGGATTTTGCCTGTAAAAGCATGCCAGTATTACAAAAGTATACTTTCATGACGTGAATTTATAAAATTTAACATCTAACTTGAAAGGTAGCATTACACGGTATGCGTCTACGTTAAATGCCCGTGAATTTACATATTTTTATAAACAGTAAACGTCAACATGGAGATTAAAATATGCAAACACTAAGTAGCGCATTTTTCGGTAAATGAGACGCACTTTTATATAAGACACATCCCAAAATTTAACACATATTTGTAGAAAAAAATAGTAAAGTAAAAAAATGACAATATCTAATTTAAAAAAAAAAAGTAAAATACTAATGTTTAGTAAAATACTGTAATAGCTTTTGAACACTACACTTGTGATGTACCATTTAGAGCAATTCACTTGAAATTAGGTTATGACACAAGATTAACAAACAGCAAAAACTTATTTTAAGCAAAAATCAAGGAATTAAGCAGTGGAGCAGGTAGATTTAACTAAAGACAATTACAATATACATTCAAAACGCTAAAAAAGGAGAAGATGAATGCTTTCCCAAAATGATTACTAAATCCAAACATTTAGCTCAAATTAAGACGGTCTAACTGATCATTCTGCCGGAACCAAACTAGGTCATTTTACCTTACTATAAATATCATTTGAATCACTTTAGTGTCACGAAAGATATGCCACTAAAAACACACTTTAACATCAATATAAAAAGGAACCCCATGGATTCTAACAGACGTTTATTCGTAAATACGAAACTGAACTGCTTACCTGGAGGAACTCTCAGCCGTAAACTCTTGCTTAAGCAGTTAAAAGGAAAACTCAGCTTTCAGATGACAAGTAGAGAACTCGACAATGTTAAAATAAGAGTAATTTACCGTTAAGGGTGAGATGCGTTAAAATCTATCGAATGAAACTACTACCGAAGTATATATAGTAACTAACAACCACAGATACCTAATTATCATATCATTGCAAGAAATAACAGTTGCAATAAGATTCCGGAAATTCAGGCATAGTTCACAAAACCTAAGGAAATGGCAGAATACTACACCCGAAAAAAATCTAACTCTATAAAACTAAAAAAAAGAAAAAAACTTTTCGAAAGTTAAACATACAATGCAAAAATTAACGAATGCAAAATTTTCCTCACACTCGCAGACAAAACAATCTAAAAGACAAATGTCTTGCTCACTAAATTGCGAACTCCAACGCTGCGGGTTCTTCATTTTGCGTGCAATTTCTAATGCAAGATACTTCAATGTTATAAGCTAAAATCTCCACTGCACTCTACAGGAGTAACAAACTAACCACAACTTTTGCTGCGTAATTCAAAATCCAGAAATAAATCTAAAATTAAAATTTCGATATTATATTCACACACAAAATGGATCTTCTTGTGTATTGAACTGAAAAATAGACAACAATATCAGAGTACAATATAAAAGGGTCGCATACCCTGAAACAAATCTTATTATACATAATACATTTTTTATAGTCAAAATTTACAGAAACTCTTTTGTATACAACTGAAACCCCCTTTCTCGGAGAATGCAACATGCCCATCTGCCATACAAAGCGACAAAGTAAGCAATATGCTTTTACATAATAATTATTTGTCTTCCAGGAAACACAAATCATACCCTACAATCTTTGGATGTTGATATTTTCGTCCCACAGAAGCATTCCTGGAAGAAATTCTGAAGACATGATACGAAGATAGCCCTCTGCAGAAAGTATCTAAAGCTGTTAAAACTTTGAAGGATAAGCATATCGAGAAATGTTTTAAAGGACCTGGTCTGTACAATGTTGACAAAAATGTTGTTGAACAGAGAAATATAATACCGAGAGACACAGGGAATGTAACACAACTTTCAATATCAACTGCAACAGAAAATCTTCCTGGACAGGTATCCCCTTCAAGGGTGTTTTTCAATTCTGTCATTTCGTCTCCATACAGTAATCTGAAATATGCCATCCCTAAAACAAATTTTAATTAACCCTTTCAAGAGCGGTGGTGCATTTATGAAACCACTTAATTTTAATTCCAAAATGCCACACTGGTACCAGAATTTTGGTGGAAAATATTCCGTTTATTATGTATGTGAAATACAGGTTTTCCTCATTGCCATTTAAATATGTTCGTAAATTCCGATGTTATTAATTTATTTTAACATTTCAGTAATGGAAGTTCTTTACCCCTGAAAGGGTTAACATCTATGTTAAAGTAAATAAAAATACCTTTAGAAAATGCTACGCAAAAAAAAGCGATTTCGAAATAAGGCTGTAACAGTGATAACTGAATCTGATGTTGTCGCATGATAACATGTTCATCATCTAATGACCGCATTCTTCAAATTTAGAAGTACTGTGGCAAGGCCAAGACTTTTGTGAGCAATCTCTGAGAGCAAATGGGGCAGCATTTCATTATTTGTAAAAGTGCAGGGTGTAATTCGTCTATATTTATTTATTAGGAACAGCAGATAAAACTGCATCAACCTTAGTTTCAGTTGAAGTCTGCCTGAGAGGCAATTTGGCCATAGCAGAATAAGCAGAGAAAAAACCAATCAAAATATTTATTGAGAAGTTTAGTCACAGATGATAAACATTTCATTTTGAAATCCTTTAGAAAAACAACATTTTCTATTTATCATACATTTTCAAAAAATGATGACACCTGTGCAGTTTTAAACTATCAAATTTGTAAAATCTTAATGGAACTCAATATAACAATCTTTCTGGTAACAAAATAAATACATTTCTATAATATTTTGTGTAGTTGTAAATACAGGGAGAATCTAAACTTTTGGGCAAAATTTTAAGGAGTGATAGTACACATCAAGACAAACAATATTAAATGGGAAACTAAGGGTCCCAAACGTCTTCCGCAGGAGATTGGCGCCATTAAAGTTTAGGGTACAAAATTTCAAAGGATTATAAAAAACGGGAAAATCGGTCGATTCGTTTGCGGTTTTCTCTAAAACTATTCTTTATGTCAGTATTTTCTTAAAAATATATTTTTAAGATAAAGTTCTAAAAATGCCGATAGAGGGCGCTTTAGACTTTGGAGTAACGAAAAACTATTTTTTACCGGTAATTTTTGTTTCTCATTAAATGCTTTCAAAAGCTTAGACTTAAACTTAAATTTTGAGCTCAAAATCTCAATCGTTGGGAGTGATTATGTAGCGCAAACTGAACTGCGTTCAGGAGTTGAAATTTGAAACACCTCCCTCCCCCTCCCCCTCCCCACAGTTCAGTTATTCCCGATCTGAGTGTCGTAGACCAGGCAGAAACAATATGAGTTGTAATTTTCCAACTGGACGAAAAATGTCCGGGCCAGGGATCAAATCTGGGATCTGTTGAAGCTGCCATGCTCTACCAACTGAGCTATCCCGGTTGAATCTGGGGAGCATAATTCATCATGTTCATGCCGGGATAGAGCATGGCAGCTTCAGCCAAGAAATCGCAGGTTCAAATCCTGGCCCGGACATTTATCGTGCAGTTGGAAAATTACAACTCATATGATTTCTTTACCAATTTGAATAATTGCGTTAAAATTAATCCAGGCAGAAACTACTACCCCCTACACGTAAAATAAACGATAGAGTATTGACAAAATTAAATAGGAAATTTATTCATAACAGACATGAGCAATTTCTGTGCGCAAAATAAAAAGAAACAATTTGATGTATGCATGTAGTGCGCAATATGAATGAAGGTTGACACGTAGAAAATGGTACACGCATGATGTTCGTGAGGAATCACAAAAACTGCTCGAAAGAGTGCCCACCAGCAACGATGCAGGCCTCACGCCGCCGGCGGAGGGAGTTGCGAACATTAGTGAATACCCCGGGCATCTTCTGCTACGACCGCAATCCTCGGAACCAGGTCCTCGTCGGAATCGACGGTAAAAAATAGTTGTTCATTACTCCAAAGTCTAAAGCGCCCTCTATCGGCATTTTTAAACTTTATCTTTAAAATTTATTTTTTAAATAATTTTTTTATTTAATTTTGTCATCCCTCTATCGTTTATTTAACGTGTAGGGGGTAGTAGTTTCTGCCTGGCCTATGACACCAAGACCGGGAATAACTGAACTGAGTTCAGGGGGGGGGGTGGTTCAAATTTCAACTCCTGAACACAGTTCAGGTTGCGCTATTTAACCACTCCCAACGATTCAGATTTTGAGCTCAAAATTTAAGTTTAAGTCTAAGCTTTTGAAAGCATTTAATCAGATACAAAAAATAACGGTAAAAAATAGCTGTTCGTTACTCCAAAGTCTAAAGCGACATTTTTAAAGCTTTTTCTTTAAAATTTAATATTAAGAAAATAGTGACATAAAGAATAGTTTTAGCGAAAACCGCAAACGAATCGACCAATTTTTCCGTTTTTTATAATTATGTGAAATTTTGGACCCTAAACTTTAATGGCGCCTATCTCCTTCGGAAGACGCTTGGGACCCTTAGTTTCCTATTTAATATTGTTTGTCTTGATGTGTACTATCACTCCTTAAAGTTTTACCCAAGAGTTTAGATTCACCCTGTATATTTTTACCACTATCTACTTTACTCCACCTACTACTCATATTACCCCGTGCCTGGGATGAAATGGGTATGAAATACAAGGAAAAGTTAAGTGGTTTTAATATTAAAAAAATTATATGAAAAAACTTTGATAAGGATCTCATTGTATAAACACATTCAACTTTTTTCATGCTTTTAATATTTTTTAAGCTAAAATGTGTGCATAATAGAAAAATAGGACTTTTTCTACCCATTTTACTCTCCATTATCCTACTCAATGTCTAATAAATGATGCAATTAATAATTTTTTCGATTGAGTGAAAAGGTTTAGAGGGCGGACGTCAAACCCAGAATCTCTGGTTTCTATTATCAATGATCTACCTTTTGTTGCCCAGACAGCGCTCAATTTTTACAGCACTGGTGATTTAAGACTGAGTTTCTCGGTTCGACTCCCATCTTGGACAGTTTTTCATTCATTGGAAAATTTAAAGCTCGAACTTTATCATATGTTGCATACATAATATTTATATCTAAAATCCAAATACATGCCAAAGATTCTCCTACAACTAATAAAATAAAATAAAATAAAATGTAGTGATAATATATATATAAAACATTATATTTAAACTATATCAAATAAATTGGAGAATTTGCAAATTTAGATACTGCGCCTGGGGCCACCATCTACACTTTACAAGCAAATGGGCAAGTAATTTATGTACTGTGAAAAATTGCTTTTGGAATAAAAGTTTTTACAGGAGTGCCCAGTTACTTGTCAAAACAAATATATAAGACAAAAATGAAAGACAAAACAAAACACATGAGCATAGACCATACCATCAATGATAGCAATTCAAAAGAAGATCGCTTGTTACCCACTAGATTTGTTCCATTCACAGTAATGAATAAATATCCATGTACGTAAATAAGTGAAGGTTAAAGATAAAAATGAAGCATGCAGTTAAGCATATAGAAGTACGTATTAAATAGATTTTATAAATATTTAAAAATAAATCCAATAAAACCAATTAATAAAATAGAATTAAAATAAATATAATTCAAAATTTATATACTGACACTTATTTATTCTAATTATGCATTCTTTATTTTTCAGAGAATCTATAATCTTGTGCATATCTTCAATATTTCTTTTAATAAAGAAATAAAGCATAAGGTCTGAAAAATGTATATTTTCTTTAAAAAAAAAAAAACTAAATTAGAAATTAAATTGAAGTAGAAATAAGTATAATTTCTTACGCTTATATTAGAATGATACTACTTTTCAATAAACTTCAATAACTTAGTGTTATCTGTGAATATTTTGCCAAAAAAGATTCATGTCTAATCCTTTCTTTTTTGGTAATAATATTAATTCTACAGAAGGATAATACTTTCGAAACATTTCCTTGAGAAAAATTTAAAGTCCACAATCTTCTGCTACACATATTTCGAAATTTCAAATGCCTTTACTGAAAACGAAGTTTAATACCTCGGGGATATCTCAGAATTTTCTAATCGAAGTGTTTTGATATTTTGTGTTATATTTACTGACAGAATTGTTTAATAATGGAACTAAATCCATTTCTTTGTTTTCTCAATGTATGCTATTTTAAAAAATAGAATAAATTAGAAAGACATTCTAGATCAATGTTATAAATTTCTAATGATGTTTTTAGGTCAATAAGAAAATATGTATACTTGTTATATGACATTTCTTTTTAACACTTTCCAGAAAAGTTGAAAAGTGCTTATGAATCCTATTTGTCTGTCTGCTGTCTGTTTGTCTGTCTGTCCGTACTCTAACTCGCGTAAATATACACGGATTGCTATGTAATTGATATATGTTATTCAGGTTTACGACACAGGCATTAAAAATGAAGTGTGTAGCATTTATAGTTCATTTACAGGGACACTCAAAAGAATTTCGTTACATTACGGCCGATGAGGAATTATCGTTTGCTGTGTATTTTAGTGATGTTACTGTATTTCAAATGTGTTGAAATTGATATATATATCTGAGGTGCATTACAGGATGCTTACTATGGATTATGGAGTACACAGCATTCGTCGTTCATTTACAGGGACACACAAAAGATTTCGGTACAGTACTGTCTATGAACAATAATTGTTGGAAGTGCGTTTTCAGTTGTGGTACGTGTTTTTAAATTTAACTATTTTTTTGCATATTGATTTATGTGTATAAACTCTGTAGATCCTATACAGGGCTGCACAAAAGATATCGAGTATATTATCGGTCACTAACCGAAATTGACGAACAGAAATTTCCTACTGTGCTGTGCGTTTTCTAACAGAACTAAATTCTAGCATGCCATGCAGCATATACATACTATTCTACTGATCATATACAGGGCTGCACAAAAGAATTTGATATTTTTCCTATTATTAATGATAATTACTGAAACTGGGTATTCAAATATGTTTCCATATTGTTTACTTAGGCATGACCTTTCACCTTATTAATGTATGAAGTTTTGTTATAGTATTGTTATGAATTTTGTATATATCTGTAAATATTCCATTTGTTTAAATTTATTTTATTTTATTATTGTGAAAATTGCAGTATTATTAATGTATTTCCTATTGAGCATCATGTAACTCGATGCTAAAGGCCTCAGATGGTTTGCAAGGAAAACAACCTTACAGCATCGGTTTTATATTAGAGTTCTATTGGAAAATCGCCAAGGAATGGGTTTATCGCCAAATTGGCGATGGTTTTGGCGACTTATTTTTGTCGCCAAATTTGGCGATATATCGCCAAATGTCGCCAAGTTGGCGACGGATTTGGCGACTTTTTGTGCAACCACACCCCCCTTGTACCTATACATTGGGATCCTTTCTTGCTTGGGTTCTCTATCGAAAGTTAAAGCACTTTCTGGTAATTTCTAGCATCTGAAGGCTCTGGAATAATCTGGAAAGATCTCTGAAACCTATATAAGGACCTCCATCAGTTCAGTTAGTTAGTTGTCTGTCAACTGCGATTGAATTCATACGAGAGGCTTTGCATTGAGAACTGTGTTACCCGGATGGATTTTGCCGTTGATACGTCGTATTGAACGCATTGTTTCTGTGTGAAATTTTGCTGCGCTTTTATTGGCTTTGAAGATTACTGAATATCTTGAAATTTTCAGAAGATATTTGTGATCGTATTGCACTGTTTATAGTGAATAAAGCCTTTTTATTGTTCTTATATATTGGCATCAGTCCTTTCGAACCCCGAGCTCACAACAGTATTATGAATGTGTTGGAAAGTGTTTCATAATCTATGCTTAACGCGTGATTTATTGTTCGTGTTGTTTTTGTTATCAGTATCTCCACTCTGTGTTGCACAATTGGTGGTGACAAAGCTAAATATACAAATTTTTAAATGAATGTGTTTTTCGTTGTCCTTGAGGGTAAAACCTATAGGATACTTCCTGTTGACGTAGAATCTTGAAATTTGGAACACATGAATGCCTTACATGCAAAGGAAATAAATTTGAAAATAATTTATTTATAATTCTAAGTCGATTTATTACGTTATCTGTGTTCCCGATTATGAAAATTCATGAGTTTGTCACGTAATAAATCGACACAGAATTATGTATTAAAGATTTTTGGATTTATTTCCTTTACATCTGGCATAAGACCTTCTTTCGTGCAAAATTTCAAGGTCCTAGGTCACCCAGAAATACATGTGCAGATCTCTTCAGATGTATTTTAAAGTTTTTATCTAAGTCCATATGTAATAATGATAGAACAGAGTCTGGAATCAGCTGGATTTGAACGCTGGACGTCCCGATTTGAAAATTAAGACCTTATGTCTGCGATGCTAATTCTTAATTACATCGCCGCAATATTTATCATTTGTACTTTGTCACATTTCCTTGGTGATTTAAACTATAGAATCGGTCGCAAAATAGTTTGAACAGGTATAAAAATGGGTTAAATAACAAATCTTTAGGCCGATTTTTACGAAAATGTATACAGTTCTTGCGTACGTAAAGAGTTTGAAAATGGTTTGAGTTAAATAACTAAGCTGCCGGCCGATTTTCCCGAAATTTTATGCAGTTCTTGTGACAGTTGTCTGTCGGCATATTTGGCAAATATTTTAGGGCATCTTAAAATAGGGCAGGGGGCATCCATTTGGCAAATATATTATATATTTTCCAAATGGATGCTCAGTCGGATGTATCGTTTTGGAGTTATTGTAGTCACGCACACTCTCACACGCAGAAATCCTGATTTTACAATACTTCCCTTACGCCATGTGTTTGCGGAAAGTAAAAACCGTATTAAACCATATAAAGCGTTTTGCGTTTACAATTTGCTTTGAACGTCATTCGTCAAAAATAAATCAAAATACCATCCATTTACCCCACTATACCGATTTCTTCAGTATGTCCTAATAATTCTGATAAATAAGTATTATTTTTATTATACGTTAAGACTTGTAAATAAGTAGGTTCTTTTATATATTTCTAGATTTTTGTATCATATATTCTAATACGAGCAAATCTTGTGTGTGGTTATATATATATATATATGCAAATTTTATCTTAAAAACGGCTCTAACGATTTTGACGAAATTTCGTATCCTACCGTTTTGGGGCACCAAAAAACCATTGGGCTAGGTCACATGTTCGAGAAAATTCGATTAGTGGGTCATTTTGGGTCATGGTCTAGCTAATTGTATCTAAAAAACGGTTTAGACGATTTTGACGAAATTTTGTATCCGACCATTTTCGGGCACGAGCAGACTATTGGGCTGGTTCACATGTTCGAGAACTTTCGATGAGTGGGTCATTTTAGGGTCAACGCGGGTCAAATTAATTTTATCTAAAAAATGGCTCTAACGATTTTGATTAAATTTTGTATCCTGCGAGTTTCGGGCACGCGAAAATCATTGGGCTAGGTCACATGTTCGAGAAAATTCGATTACTGGGTCATTGTGGGTCAAGATCTAAAAAGTGGCTCAATTTACACTAAATTCTGCATCCAATGGTTTTCGGGTACGAGAAGACTGTTGGGCTAAGTCACATGTTCGAGAAAATCCAATTAGTGGGTCATTTTGGTCATGGGTCATGATATTTGAACTCAAATTTAATTTTGACCGAGCATAGCTCGGTCTTCCCTGCTCGTGGACATTCCTTTATGTAGGGTAAATTAAAGTACTTTATTTATGTGATAAAATACGTGTATCAGAGCTTACACTAGTCATCCGATAAAACTGGAATACTAATGTTAAATCTATGGGAGAAATTTTTACAGATTTCTCGCTTGTATTTTAATATTTTTAAATGATTTATTTTGCATAGGATACCCGAGTTTGATATCTATGACTGTGCGTTTTTAATTTTTCGATTTTAGTTATAGTTTTTGTATATGCGGTCTCTTTCACTTTTGTAATCGGTTCGAACAGGTTCTGACAGTTAAACTATCCTATTTAAACAAATATAAATTTGAAGGATTTTATTTCATTTGAAGGGTTTTTATAATAATATTTATAATAAAGTTTAAAATAAAACAATATTTAAAATATTCATGTTGCATGAGTCTATAAATAGAATGTTTTGAAAATATTTAAAAGTTTCTCACCTCCATGAAATGATATATCCGTTCACTATGCTCTAGTTTTCACTGTAATAATAGTATTGCTTAAATTAATATATTTCTAAAAATATAATGCAGTTTTAAAATATTGTGTAATAATTGATACTCTCAAGGCTTACACTCATGTATATAATTTTTTTATATCAAGTTTGAAAATTCAAATTTTTTTGGCATTTAAAAAAAAATTACAGAGAAAACAACATTACAAATTTGCCCTTTTGCTCGGTGGTCAGGGAATTCAAAATGTAAAAATATTAATTTATAAATCGGTAATGTTTTATTACACGAAAAAGCTGTTTATAGGTATATAAAAGATTTGTCATATATTTTGTAAGATCACGAACTCTAAAAAACTTTCTTTCTTCTAAAAGAAAATCTGTTTTCTGTATTTCCTTTGACATGAAAGGATTTGAAAATATCTCAAATGTTACATGTAAAAATAAAATAAATGTTTAAAAGAAAGAAAAATAAAAGACAAACTAAATAAAAATTCCTGTCAAAGTTGGAAGATTTATTACAAAAATGATATGTATGATATGGCTATGATATCTGTCACTGGAATATACGGTATTTAAGTAATAGCATTATTTTTTTTATGCGACTTCCCGAGTTTAATGATAGAATTAGCTATCTCATTAGAGAAGAAAGGAAAATAAGGAATATATTTTCAATAAAAGCAATCATTCAAGAAGGGTGTGAGGTTACGAGCTTAAGCTCTAGTCACGCGAAGACACTTGCAAGTTAATTTTAAACCAATGTCAGCGTTTTTTTTTAATTTCCCGTTTCCATTTCAATATTTTAAAACTTTTTTATGCATAGGACATCTGAGGTCAATTTGTAACAGGTTAATATTTTACTTTTCCGATTTCGGTTATAGGTTTTTTTTTTTGTAAGGCCACTTTCACTTCAAAAACAGGTTCTGAAAATGAGGGAAAGTCATTAAGTAAGTTATAAAAGATGATTAAATAATAACTCACAGTGATAATCACTTCAAAACTATTTTTTATTTCTCAACATATTCTCCCTCAATATTTATGCACTTATCATTTTATCAGTTTACCAGCGGTGTAAATTTTTTTAAGCTGGGGCAGCCCCATTAGGACTGCATGTTGAACCTCTTCATTATCTGTGAACATCATCTTGCCTCCAAGATGTTTTTCAGTGGACTAAGTATATGAAAACCGCTCTGGGCTAATTTGGGACTTTAAGGTAGGATGTTGAAGAAGTTGCGAACCAAACTTTTGAACTGTCCCCTGACTTAGGACTGTCAATAAGCCTGGAATAGGTCATGCAAAGACACTTGCAAGTTAATGGCAGCCAATGACAACTTTTTTTTTACATTTCCCTTTTTCATTTCAATATTTTAAAACTTTTTAGGTACATTTGTAATTATATAAATACTTAGCACTTTTACGTCGTCGTTTGGTCCGTCCGTCCGTACGTATAACTACTAACGCAAAAACTACCCAACCGAATGATTTGAAAATTAGTATTTATAATCGGTGCAGAATTTTGGCGAGTCATTTCAAATTTTAAGAAAATGGAAGCAAAACTTAAAAATATAATAATAAAAATATTTATTAAGTAATTTGAATTAAAAAAAAATCGATACTTCCTTGTTATAGCAGCATCTGAGGATTAATCGTGAAGCAACCGAGATGTATCGACAAGTTATCTGACATGTATGAGGTTATAGTCATAAATTACATTTTATAACCTCTATGACAAAGTTATAGTCACATTCTTCATTCTATTGAATCATATCATACGTAATTAATTCAAATTGGTCCCATATCATACGTAATTAATTCAAATTGGTCCCATATGATAGGTAATGATTCTAGGTTGCCATGGTGATTACGTTCTATATATAGTCATATTATTTCCGTATTACTGAATTTAAAAACCGAATTTTTATACTAAAATTGTTTAATTATTGCAATCGTATAATCTACAGACAGTTTTTTGGATAGATATTTCCGGAGAAATAGATATTAAATGGAAAATGAGTCTAAATATGGATTTTGAAATCTGAAATTTTCAAAGCTAGGCTTAAGTTTCCCATTGGAATTTTCAGTAAATGTCAACAAAAGATAAAATGTTTCCATAAAATGTACTTATTTTATTACGGAAATTAATCATATCATAATAACAGACGATATAATTCATTTCACTGAAATAATAAGAGTACGAACGGACCGACCTCATTTGTCACGTTTGACGTACAATTTCCAACTTTTTTTTTTTTTTTTTTTTTTTTTTTTTTTTGCATTGGATATTTGAGATCAATTATTAACCGAGTAATTTTTTACTTTTTCGATTTCGGTTGTAGGTTTTTTTATTAGGATATTTTCACTTTAATAATAGGTTCCGAAATAGATAAAAACCTCATTAAAAAAAAAACTGCAACCAAGTAAAAATCACCCGTTTAGACAACAATCTCAGCTAATCTATTAAAAAAATAATTAAAATTATTGAAATGAAAACAAGGAAGTTGAAAAGAAATCCGCCAATGGTTTAACATTAGCCTGCGAGTACCTTCGCGTAACTAAGTCACTTTACGTATCCCATGAACTTCTACATATATTTTAAATTGAAAAATACTTATACAGTGGGAAAAGTATCGTGGAACATTCTCAATCCTGAGGCTGTCTGGGTGTCAAGAGAAAGAAATTGATACTGTGTTATATTTTAGACGAAAAATGTTAAATTATAAACCTTATAGTTATGGGTGATAGTGATCAGTGCAACAAAATATATAGACAAAATTGCATTCATTTTACGGGTTTAATTTTATAGAAATATAACAGAAGTATATTTGTTAACTGTGTTCATTACAGTTTTAGAGAAGCATTAGAAATAGAATACAAGAATATGGGCTTGGGCTTTTTGTATTCAATAAAGAAAGTACCCATATATTTTTTTATATAATGTTTAAAACAATGTAATTCATAAACTATTTATATTAAAACATGTTTTCAGTTAGATTCCGTTAAGATTTAACTATCTGTATGAGAAAATTCTCATACGTACAAGTTTGTCTCAAAAACTCTATCTACAAATTTGAGACGAGGTAATGAACATCGATATGAAATAATTTCATATAAAATGTGTGATCGGATAAGCCACACTCGTGTGAAAGAAAACACGCGATGATTCACCAATTACACAATGCAAGAAGTAATGTGAATCACTTCAATAGACGAATTATAATAACAACTTATAAACACAGAATACAGTTTCGCAAGATTAGTTAAAATTTCCGAACCATCCATAGTGTCTTAATGTATTTTCAAACTTTTTGAATACACCTGAAAAGGTGATAGATATTGGAAGTGGCAATGACTATTCTGCCAAAGAGGTCCACGTCAGAAACAATAGGAGTTTTGTACACATTCTTTTTTAAAATCCACCACAGGAGGAAATCAATGTTAAATAAATCCAATGAATCTGAGGGGGGAAGAAGATGTTTAAAATTAAAAGAGAGTTTAAAATTTCTGAACCATTCATAGTGTATAATATTTCAAACTTTCCAAATATACCTAGATGGTTACCTCACGGCAGATAGTGGCAGTAGCAATAACAATTCCGCTAACTAAGTCCACGTCAGAAACAACAGGCGTTTTGTATATAATCTCCTTGAAGGTAAAACACAGAAGGAAGTCAATGTTAAATAAATCCAGTGAATTTGAAGGGAGAAAGGATATGGTTGAAATTCAAGGAGAATGGATTTTCAAACTCTACTTCAGTCGTACTTATAAGGTTACATAAATCAACAGGAACAACGGCAATTCTGCCAACGAGGCGCACGCCAGAATCAATAGGCCTTTTGTGCACAATATCTTTGAACCTCCACTTCAGAATCAAATCAATTTTAAATAAATCCGGTGAATTTAAGGGTAGAATGAGATGGTTGAAATTAAAAGAGAAGTCAAAATTTCTGAACCATCGGTAGCCTCTGAAAGTATTTTATAACTGTTCTTTAAATATACATGGAAGGTTACAGAAATTAACAGGGACAATGGCAATTCATTCTGCCAACGAGGTATGAGTTAGAATCAATAGACGTTTCGTATTCAATCTCTTTGAAAGTGTACCATATAAATCGTTTTCTAAATTACGCTTCAATGAAACTCTTCGATCGCAACATCCCATGTTGACATATGGAAAATATTAATTAATTATGTGATTATTTATTACCTAATATAATTATCGAAATACAGTTTTCACCATCAGAAAGTAGATGCCAGATGCCGTAGAAATGCATTTTTTAAATTTGTCTCATTAAATTTTAAGTATTATTAAGAAGATGATAAAAAGTCTAAAAGTACATAGAGTTTTTAAAAATACTTAGAATCAAAAGAGACATTTTTCAAAAACGCACCTTATCGGCATCTAAAATCTGCTTTCTGATTGTGAAAATCGTATTTTGATAATTATAACAGGTAATAAGTAGTTACGAATTTAGTTTTTCTACAGGTTAAAATGAGCTTTCGTGGTCTGTGATTTTCAGTGAAGTGGCCCTTTAAATAAATCCATTGAATGTGAGGAGAGGATAGGAGAGGATATAGGACAAGTTCTACTCTCCAATTTCAAGCGCGAAGTATTATTTATTCATATCCCGATGTCTTCCTGGGTGAATATATTTCATAACGTCATTATTTAAATCTCATCTAAATTTTAAAATGAAGATTTGAAGCATCCTGTATATACTGTTGCACTGTAGCTGAATAATTGGAAATAGAGAACTGATTTCTTTTAAAGTAATCTTTTGCTATTTTCAAATTACATTCTTTAATTACATCATTCTAATTAATTACACTCCTAGTTAAAATATTTTATTTCAAAGAATAAAGTTTTAAAGTATCTAATATTTTCGCATCAGCTTTTACTGTCAAAGGAATGTTTACCGCAATATACAATGTAAAGATAAAACATTGTTAGTCTTAAGACCATATTAAATTAAAATACCATTCTCAAGTGTTTTCTAATTTGAACGTATTTTAAAACATTCTTGTAATCGCTTTAAAGATAGCTTTTCAAAGGAAAGACGTAGTGCTTATGACAGATTAAAATAATTATGAGAGTGCATTTAAAATTATCCCTCTTGCTTTCAATTTTATTTTAAGTACTGCAATTTTAAAAATAATTTAAATGACGCTGCATATTACCATATAAATTATAACAAAATTCCAGCTTTTATGTAAGAATGTTTAGTTAATTCTATAGAAAAGTCATTAAATTGTTATTTTAATTAGTAAAATTGTAAAGTATGACGATTACCAGTGGCGTATCCAGAATTTAATTTCGGGGGGGGGGGGGGGCTGACTTAAATTTTGATAATGTTCTGAGTCTTACGAAACATGTTGAACTGCGTTATAAACAGAAATCATGTTTGACAGTAAGGCCGTAGGCAGAGAAAAACGGGGGGGGGGGAGGGGAGGTACGGTGCCGAACCCGAGAACCCCTCCGCTGCCCCTCCCCCCCAAAATAAATTGAAAAGTGATAATGGATTGTTTCATATACTTTCATTTAAAAGAAAGTCATTGTAGCTTATAATCTATAAAGTTGTCTCCTTCTCCCCTAAATTCTGGCTACGATTCTTGCTTGACAATAAATTAATTTTTCTTGGGACAATCTCAAACAAATTATTTTGTCATAATTTGTTTTCCATTTTAGGATCAATTCCCTATTACTGCCAAGGCAAGTGGGGCACTTTCCCAGAACCCACATGTTTAAGGGACCCAAAAATTTATGGTGTTTCAAATCAATTTTATTGTAAACAATGTTAATAGAATAAGAAATTACAATTTCTAGATTCATTACACAACTTATGTAAGCTAAAACTGTCAGTGATATCATAAGTATATTTATAATTTTTCTTCTCTTTTGAAGATTTAAGTTTCTCATAGTGCCCCAATTTATTTCAGCTTCTTCATATGTTTTTTAAACTTGTTTAAAAATGTTATGTTTTAAATGCATGTTTTTAAAGTTCGTCCAACATTAGTTCATGTTTATTTAACATGATATTTGAGTCTGTCAAGTTAATTTTTACGAAGAAATTTCAATAATAATAATAATAATCAAACTTCAGTTCACATTTATTCTCAGTCTTTCATTTAAATGGGTGCATTACATAGTTATATTCATACACTTCTCATTCACAGTATATTTGTAAAAATTTGATAATCTACGATTAGGGCCAAAAATATTTTCTGTTGCCATGGCCCAATATTTTGATGGTCAGGGTCTGTTCAGGATAAACAAACTTTCTTTGCAAAATCTTTTTTTTAATACCAACAAAAATTTAATTCAAAATCTTAGGGGTAGGAAGCATTCCTTCTTGATCTCCCCCTTCCCTTCGTATACATGCTCCTGGGATTTTGATCAAACGTATGACTATTAACCTTCAAGAAATATATGTTAAAAAAAACTCATCAAATTCGTGAAGGAAGGGACATATTAAGAATTAATTGGAAACTAAACATCAGATTTCCCTTTTTTTAAAAAGAGTTAAAGTTATTGAATTATGGCTAACAAAATTACTGGACTTTTTTTTAAAAACGGTAAGTAAAATTGTAAGCAAATTTATTTTTAACCTGTGAATTTATTTAATGCTTCTTTTGTTAAATATTTCAAATGGTAAAAATACCAATACTAAAGTGTGTCGTGTCAAAATAAGAGCGATTAGAAAAGAACACTGTTCGTAATATTGTACTTTCATAGAAGAGTAATTAAGAATTTTTATCTTTTGCTGGATCACTCGTACACTGAAATATTGAAAAAGGCATCTTCCTTCCTGCTCATCAATGGGAAACTTTCTGACACATTTTTAAATGCAAAGGCATTAGAATGGCAGGACAGACTATGGAAGAGATTTTGAATCGAGATGAGTTTTCCATTTTTTGATAAATAGACTACTTATCGAGTTATATGTGATTCCGGTAACGTATTAACGACTCGTTTTTCGCGCTTCTCAGGCTGCCACGTCGGGAATCCGATTCATAACGCTTACTTGGACAGTGCTTTCTGAAAGATTTTCTACCTTTACAAGAAAAGGGAAAACGGGTTTCGATTGCAAAGTTTTTGAATAAAATGACCTGTGAATTTCGTGTGTTTCCGAGCAAAAATGCATTAAAAATATGTCATAAAGTATGCAGTTTGTTGTTGAGAACAGCTTTAAATCTAGAAAAGCACGTAACGTAAATAAAACTAATTCGCTAGTAAAAAGACGAGTAACAAACAAATCAACAGGAGATTATTTTTTTAGTATTACTACTGGGTATCTTTAAAAGACCCTTCCAAAACCGAAAATCAATAATCTTGCTTGACATTGCCATTCACAAAAAAAAAAAAAAAAAAATCAGTTCGTACATTTGCTGATTTGGTGATAATGTGTAATGTCACTGCGCACTAATGTATCTCCTTAGTCTTGGCATCATCTGTGGAAGAGAGTTAAATATTCTTTAAATTAATTAAACTACTTCTAGATCTTGCCAATTGAGCATATTATACGTATTCAATTATCCACTAAAACATGTATGGAGCTGTTTTTCAGTCATTTGAAAATAGATTTTGTGGTCTCAAGTAATTTTGATCGCAGGACTGAGAGGCATATGGGGCTAACGAGAAAACAAATTCGTTGCGTGCCAAAAAATAAAACAAATTTATCTCAAAAAGAAAGAAACAAAGTCAGTTTTTTTTAATTTCACTGCGACCACTTCGGAAGGGGAATGGAGCTGTTACCCCGTAACCCCCACCCCTTGTGTACTGATATGGGACTAAAGAAAATAGAGTGGGTTGTCCATTGCATGGCAGAAAAATAATTCTAATTTTATCTCAAACATAAAGAGAAAAATCGGCACTTTTTTTCAATCCATTTTTGACCATTTTGCGAAGTGGAGGGTCTGCGCCCCATCAGCTCCTTCCCTCTCTTTGGATATGCTGTGGTGTTACTCTGTACTAATATTGGAGTAAACAGAAGAAAGTGGGTAGTCTGTTGTATAAGAAAAAAATACAAATTTATCTCAAAGAAGAAAAAAACAGCACTATTTTCATGATATATTCGACTATTTCGGGAAGGGGGCTGTAACCCATCAGCCCCATCCTCCTTTTCAGATATCATTTGATGTCATTGTGGACTTAATAGGGGTTAAAAAGAAGAGAGTGGGTAGTCTATTGTATGACAAAAAATATATACATATACAAATTTATCTCAAAGAAGGAAAAAACAGCATTTTTTTCATGAGATATTCGACTATTTCGGGAAGGGGGGCTGTAAACCCATCAGCGCCCTTCCTCTTTTTAGATATGCTCTGATGTCAATGTGAACTAATATGAGGCTAAAAAGAAGAGAGTGGGTAGTCTGTTGTATAACCAAAAAAAAAAAATTACAAATTTATCTGAAAAAAGAAGAATACAGCACTTTTTTCATGAGATTTTCGAGTATTTCGGGCGGGGGGGGGAGGGGCTACAACCCCATCAGCCCCCTTACCCTGTTTATGCTGTGATATCAATGCGGACTAATATGGACTAACGAGAATGACTAATCCACTGTATAACAGAAAAAAAATAGAAATTTATCTAAAAAAGAAAGAAAAAAGCACTTTTTTCATTTTAATTTTGACAATTTCGGGAGGGGGGGGGGCTGTAGCCCCATCAGCCCACCCCCTGGATACGCCACTGACGATTACATCACAAATTGCGAGCGATTTAATTTATTTTTAAGGTTATATCTCGATAATGTGAACTACGAAAATTTAGTATTCAGTTAAATTTCCATAAACGAAGTTTCTGTGCAACCTACGTAAATAAAGAATCTAACAGAAGAGAAAAACAGGCACTGAAATGAAGGAGTTTAACGATTGCTGATGTATAATGCTGATCTCAAAAAACAAAACTCTTAAAAATAAATTAAACTCTTGTTGCATATTTATCCTTGAATAACGAGAGTTCATCCAGTGTTAATCAAGGTAAAACAAGAACGAAAAATCATGCGTCAAGCGAAGATTATCAAACACTTTCTAACACATTCATAAAACTGTAACAAGATTTCACCGTTTAATGAGGTGAAGTATGATGTATAAGTAAACAAGGGTTGACAGGGATGATCCTTCGGGAACTCATTTTACGCTTTAGAGTTATAGTGCAATCCCGAGGGGCAGACCAAATCCACTAGCAGCTTGCGTTACAAATGACTTTTTCAATGGATATACTGGAATTTTGCAATTTCACATTACAACATAAATATCTATGATTTGTTGCAGAGTTAAACAGGTTTGTAGTCAATGCAGGTCATAATTGACTTATTATAGGGCAGTACTTAATTAAACCAAATTTACGAAAATGAATCAAGTTTATACTGAATTGACAATTATTTACGTATTCCAACAATATATAACCACACAAAAGACAATACAATAAAGACAACATCCATTTACGATACTATACAATTATATAAAATGTTACAATACAACGATAACGACAATTATTTATCTGTCTATGTAAACAATTTGGAAAACGCATAACACATTTGAAAAGCCAATTTCAACAAATACCATCTCTAGTTGAAAAAATATCCAAAATATTTTGTGCATTGATGTCCATATGTCCTATAGATTTGTATAGGATATGTCGTTTGTAGAGATTTGTAGATTTGCAGATGATATCATATTTACTATAGATTTGTATATATACTGCATAGCATGCTAAAATTTAGTTCAGTTAGGAAACGCGTAGCAGAGTTAAAAATTTTCCTTCCACAATTTCCGTCAATAAACGGAAATGTACTTGATCTATTTTGTGCAGCCCTTTATACGATTTATAGAATTTTTATGTAAGCAATAGCAAAAAAAAAAAAAATTAGTTACATTGAAAATTGCATACCACAACTCAAAACACACGTCCAGCAATTATTGTTCATAGACAGTACTGTAATGGAATTTTTTTGTGTGCCCTTGTAAATGGATAATGAATATTATGCACACCCTATTCTATAAAAAAATATCTTGTACTGGACCTCAGTGATAGACATACTTCATTTTCAGTACCGAACACGTCGTTATAAGCCTCAATAAATCAATCGTATGTCAATCCGAGAATATTTATGCGAATTAGAGTACGGACAGACAAGCAGACAGACAAACCGAATTCATAAACACTTTTCAACTCTGTTGGAGAATGTTAACTGAAGTTCATTATTTTGTGACAAAAACGAAATGGATTGCCAAGGTCGTTGCCATCGTTGATATGTCGTCAGACTCACGGACATGTTTTTGCTTTATAAGATAGATATACAGTTATATAGATACTAAATTATATTTCGGGATTTTTCTACATATGGAAACTGTAACCATCCTTAAAATAGTCAATATAATACTTAATTTGAATATCATATTTGGATTCGTCAGTAAATTTTACATCCAGTTACCAAATGGAAAGTCTCTTGGTCATGTAATTTACAAATTATGCAGATGTAAAATTTTAAACTCATAATGTTAATATAATTTTTAATCATTGCAAAACAGACGGCAACCCGTTTGGGCTCTATAATTTGTATTATTGAAAAACTACTTGGCACTGAAATTTTTAATTCGAATATTATACTTAGAGAAATTAATTTTTGTTAACATTTTTACAGGTTACAATACATTCTTTTTTTCGAATATTAATTTAATAATATATGTATATTATAATGATTATTCAAAAACATATGTATTGTAGTTTATAAAAAAATTAACTGAATTCGACTGTTTTGAACTTCGACTGTTTTGCTAATCTAAAATTACACCTCAATCTGCAAAAGAGTTTTTGAGTTATTATCAAAAACAACTGTTTAAGCAAAAGCAGTTTGATTGGAATTAATTCAAAAATCTGAAACAATGCTTAGAGCTATGAGATGTAATCTTCCCAACTTGGCGAAAAAGTCCGGACCAGGATTCGAACCCGGGACCCCTGGGCTGAAACTGCCAATGCTCTACCACTTGGGAAAATTACATCTCATATGATTTCTCTACCAATTTGAATAATTGTGCAAAATTAATCTAATACTTAGAGCTGTTTCACATTATAATTTAGTAGTAAAGTAAGATGAATTTAAATATATTATTATTCAAATTTAGTATGTATGTGGATGATCTAATTAAACTAATAACAGATTGTAATAATATATTTGGAATAAAATATACATTAACATATACTAAATTTATACGGTAAAAAACGGAAATTTTAAAATATACGTGAGAAGTAAAGGTTTAATAAATAACATCTAAAAAGTTATCCTGTTTATAAGGTTTCGAAATTTACACTAATATAAGAAAAAATATTAGCTACCCTATTAAAATCCGTGCGCGTATCTATTTATGTAACCTCAAAAACTCGGAAACCACAGGGCGCAGGGCTACAAAATTTTGCACACGGGTTGCTGGTAAGGGGGGGGGGGGGGGGCTCATGAATGATTGGGGCAAAAAATTCGAAAATTTGAAATTTATATATTTTTTAATTTTATGTTGTTGACGAATTTTTTCTTTTTTTTTATGTTCAACCCGTAAACGCGCGAGTTCTAACCAGTTCTAAATGTTTACTGCAATGTGAGATATACATATTACGTACGCCACGCTGCAATAGTAAGAAGCTGTAGCGTGTATTACGATAATTATTTTACCTCACGCGCAAATAATGAGAGAATATTTAATAGCGCTTAATTATTACCTTTATTAAAAAAAATATATAAAAACATTTTATCACAAACATCAACAAAACTTTTTATTCTATTTCTTCCCTTATTCCAAAGATATCGTTTTATCGTCTGCCACCGTAGCAACATGATAAATTAAATTTCAATAAAAAAATGCACAGTATTAGAAAAATATTTTTCTACATATTACATAGACACATTTGGTTGTACTGATTTTTATTTTTAATTTTGGTTTTAGAATTAAATTCATGAACTCCCGTGCGTAGAACGGGTTAAGCAGGTATTTTTTGCAATAAAATTATAAAATGAACTAAATAAACAAAATCAACTAGCCATACAAATCGAAGAAAACAGTAAAATGGTAAAACAAATAAGATGAAAATGAGAAAGAATTCAAAGTATTGGCATTCAAAATCTGAAAAATAATAAATCACATTGTAGGGCAAATTTATTGAAGTTCATTAAAATCCGTAAAAAAGTTTGCAAATAGAAGTTTATTTATTTACTAGGGGGCCTACCCCCTGCGTGCTACGCTCGCCAACCCCCGCTCAGACTTCGTTGCCTCTAAAAACATGACAGCGTGCTTTGTTGTAAAAATATAGGTAAATCTGTAATTGGGTTGCCATGCTTTTAACGTTTTAATTTGGCATTTTTTGATTATCATGGCCTCATACACAGATGTTGCGACAACTGACAACTGTTTTCGGGATTGAAAAGTAAAATCAATTACAACTTGAAAACCAGCTTGTATAAAATGGTTAGGTTTAAATTGTGGCTACCTCTCGGACTTTTATAACAACGATCTGTATTCAATTCTTCCTTTGCGTTTAAGGATGAGAAAAATTCCATCTGCTTGTGAATAATATTAAGAACCACGGTATTGAAAAGTACTATCTTCTAAAATAAAAGCGTAAGTCATGTGACTGTCATCAACAGTTTCGGGATGGCCGTTTCACTTTTTCATATGCCAGGCGGCCATTTTTATTAAAAAATATTTTTTCGAATAAAACTGCATAAAAGTTACATTTTAAGAAAGATATATATTAGTATATTTTCATGTTAATATAAATTAATATTTGAGAGATGACTTACGTTCAATTATGTATATTTTCTGCAATAATTGCAGTCGAAATTAGGTTCGCAGTTCAAATTATCTATTCATGAAAGTAAACAAAAAAAAAGATTGATTCGTCGTGAACATTTAAAATATTAAATCATTGAGGTAATCATTCGCAAAGGAAGTTCTCCGCGAATGAATTTTTGGACAGCTGCCTCGCGCCAAAAAATAATTCGCACCAGTGAGACAATCAAAGTTTACCATAATTATGTGCTATACAACTCAACTTCCTTCCGGACCTTTTCTTGACGTAAATTGAACTCATGTAATAATATTTAATGTATCAGATTTTTAGCATTTTTAAAATCGCTAATACAGCTTTTATTTATCGCGTGTACAAATTAGAAACGATACTTTGATTTTGAAATCAAATGTTTTGATATGATATTATTTCTTATTTATTTATTTATTTTCTATTTTAAATGAAAAGTGTGAAGTATTTTAAATTTATGTAATATAAGCATTTTAGATTAAAGTTAAGTATTTTAAATGAAATGAGTGACAGGTTTGTAATTTAAAATTAAATTAATGTAGTATGAATTATGGTGATGGGAACAATATTTGGCGATTTATCATCTGCTCCCGGCTAACAAAAATACTCATAATTAAAAAGGAAATAAAAATAAATAAATGATAGTTTCATGTAAATAAATATTGATATACATATCAAAAATAATTTATAGAATTAAAAAAAAATAAAAGTAAATAAACAATTTCCATAACAACGTTTTCGCCAAATTGGTGGGGGGAAAAATCGCGCCAACGTGCGTATGTGACACCGGTGCCCAAAAAATATGCGAAATCCTACCATGATAGCAAAAGTTCATGATTTGTCTATTAGATTCTTCCGATTTGGCGAAGGATTAAGGGAAAATTAAATTATGAATAAATGTAACCTGTTGCAGTGTTTAACATACATTTAAGGGAGACCAAACTGGTCGCCAGTGGCGGCTAGTGTGTGATATTTTCCGTAACAGGTTTTAATTTTCTCTCTATTTTAGTGCACCATCATGCATATTTTCATGTTATTTTAAATATGTAAATTATTTATTTTAATTATTATGTATATACGAATTTTCTAATAATTATTTATCATGCGAAATTAATTAAATATCTTGTGCATGCATGTCTGCATTTATTCTGCATCAATTGATGAGATATTTAAACAAATTTGCTATCCGCGATAATTTTACACCTTGTTATGTCACTTGAATATTTGTCCATACGAAAATTGGGTACTTTTCCAGTATATGATCCTTTGCTTTTAGTTTTGGCGTAATTCGAGCTTCAAAAAGGGATAGATTCGTTAATATACATAGATTTGTTGCCAAAAGTTATGAAAACAAACCCAATGAACTTTTGGGGCTTTTCTATTATAGAGGTCTTGACGCTTTTTTAAAAAGCTTGGCGCAATTCGGGCATCAGAAAGTGAGATTTGGTGCCAAATGACAAACAGCCATGGAAACAAATTCGACGATTTTTTTGTTTATATGCGTATTTTAATTATACGTATATTATTGTTTTTTCTATACAAATTACTTCTGATTATATATAAAATAGGATAAATGACATTTTACGCTAAACAAATTGTATAAATATTGAAAAAATGCTTCTGTATACGAAATGACAAAGTAAATAAGTTGACAGAAAGTATGTTGCCAAATTTCCTTTTCCGCCAAGGTTATTTTCCCTATTTCGTCAAGGCCCCATATACTGGAAAAGCACCGAATAAATTAAATTAAATGCTGACAGACGATTGAATCCTGACGATAAAAATGTGATTTTTTTTTCAAATTTTCCTGAAAAACATAATTTAATCACAATCTTGTCTTCATTAATGATAGAAATAGAAGATAAATTCAAAGTAAAAAGAATATAGATTCAAAGTAGACTCAAAGTAGATTCAAAGTAGATTCAAATAAAAAGAAATCAATAATCCCTATCGGGATCCTTTTAAATTTTTTTCCCTTTTTTGTCACAAAAAAACTGAGTAATTAGTTGCCATCATTACAGAAATGTCATTTAAAATTAGAAAAAAATTAATATCTCGAAAACTATTTCCAATTTCAAAATTCTATTACCAGTTTTGACATCCGCGGATTTTTATGGACAATTGGTATTAATTTCACTATCAAGCGTTTAATATTTTATTAAAAATAGCCCTGAAACATAATCAGTCGTTTAATCAGTCGTTTCATAAATTCGTTTCATAAAATCGTTTCACAAATTCGTTTCATTAGGATTTTATATATATAGGGTAGATTAGGATTTTATATATATAGGGTAGATGTAAAAAAATGAATGATAAATATATTTCTCCATTACCGACGCTAAAGCTATGGTGTTCTGAGATTTATTTGAAGGAATAATTTTCGAAAATGGGTATCTTGAGACTGTGATTGTTTTTCTTACAACTCAGTTGTAGATTAAGTGAAATAAATGCTTTCGTAGTACTTAGAGATTTAAGCTGACGAGAAATGTTTGAAATGACGAAAGTTAACTGAAGTTCAAAATATAGTAGATTTATTTACTGTAGATTACGTCGTAGATTACGAAGCCTGTAATAATTTGGACTATTACTTCTTTTTGCATTCGTTTATATATGTTGTATGAAAGTAAAATATATAAGAAGACACATTTTATCAAACAATTAAATACACTAAACCAACAGGAGTGAAAAATTGACATGGGCCAGGATTCGAATCTGGAACCTTCATCGTACCGTGCTGATGCTCTGCCATTAAGCCACCCAGATCAATATCCTAGCCCGGCAATTTCCCACATTTATCCATGTTGGTAACAGTCATCGGCCAGCAATTTTGCAGCTTCAGATGACAATAATACGATGAATAACTACTCATCGGTCCGTAATTAATTATATATATTAAAGCATAAACAATTGTTATGTTTTAATTTCAACATTGCTTATGCTTTAATATATATAATTAATTACGGACCGATGAATAGTTATTCATCGAATTATTGTCACCTGAAGCTGCAAAGCTGTTGGCCGATGACTGTTACCAACATGGATAAATGAGGGAAATTGCCGGACTAGGATATCAATCTGAGTAGCTTAGTGGCCGAGCATCAGCACGGTATGCTAAAGGTCCCAGATTCGAGTACTGGTCCAGGTCAATTTTTCGCTCATGTTGGATTAGTGTATTTAATTGTCTGATAAAATGTGTCTTCTTATATTGTAAAATAAAGCAATCAGACGTAGTGTTTATGATTTAATATATATAAAAATTAAAATATGTTTGTTTAATTAAAAAAATTATATCAAAAATTTTAATAATGTAGGACAAATTTAATCTCGCAAAACTAGTTTTGTCACGACTTTGAAGTCCAGTTTATTATAATGATCTCTATCTTATCTCAATTTTTGTCGTCATTTCTTATTGATACTACTGATTATGCTGTCTCTCGAGTATACCTAAAACAAAATAAAAAGGAAAAATAAAAAATGTATACATAACAAAATATTTAAATTCAATGAAAATCTATACTGTCCCCCCACCCCCCGAAGGCGTTAAAAAAGGGTGGGTCGAGAATATTAAGTCTTTTCGCCATATCTCAGCTGCAGTTTTGGATAAGCGCGTGAAACTCAGGAAAACAAATCTACTAAAAATTGGATAAACACGTATTTTAGGTATTTTAGAAATTCACCCACCAAGGGGTTAAATAGGGGGTTAGGTAAAAAAAAAAGTATGAATCTTGCAACAATACTGTTGCAAAACTGAAGTCGCGACAATAGTTACAACAATGAAATTATAACAATGTAATTACAACAATGAAATGCATAAAATACAGATAAACCAATCTGGTAAAAAATAGTAAAGCGCGTATTTCAGCTATTTTAGAGATTTCATCGCCAACACCGTCAATGAACCCGATTATGGAAGATTAGATGAATAAGACAACTATGGCTGATTTTTGATTAGATATTTTACGTAAGACATTTTCTCAAGATGGTCGATACATTGTCCATCCAAAAAAAAGTGGGACGGGCCGCTAGTTTATGATATTTTTGTTATAACTTGAGAGTTTATTTTTTTATCTTGCATAACACATTTAAACTACACTGTAAAAAATGACCAATGTTTCTTATTTTATAACAATATGCTATAACCACAAACGAAAATATAATATAATCTTCTGAATTATCCGAAATTCCGAATAGCGTGTTCTATTGTCATTTGAATCCGCAGAAACCAGTACATTTCCACCAGTACAAGTATTTTTCGCTGCCCGTATTTTTCAGAAATGTTTCCGAAGGGTTTTTATAGTGTATTAATTAGTGTCCTCAGCCTAGAATACCTGTTTTTCGAATGCTATCCATTCTCAAGTAAACATTTTCATTCTCAAAAAATATGTTTAACAGACAAACATGCAAAATTAACAGCGTTAACAATTACATTAAAATTAAGGTTATTTCTTTACTCTTTCATATATATATTAACTTATGCGGCTGAAAACGTTTACTTGAGAATGGGTGCCATTCGAAAAACAGGTATTCCAGGCTGAGGACGCTAATTAATACACTATAAAAACACTTCGGAAACGTTTCTGAAAAATACAGGCAGCGAAAAATATTTTGTTTTTATAAATAATTCTATAAATTTTGGAAATGTATTGGTTTCTGGGGATTCAAAAGAATGGAACACACTATTCGGAATTTTGGATAACTCAGAAGATTATAATCTTCTGGATATAACCACGAACAAAAACATAATATATATATTATGTTTCTGTTCGTGGTTATAGTATATTTTCATAAAATAAGAAACATTGGTAATTTTTGCAGTTTATCTTCAAATGAAAATCAACCACAGAGCAGAAAATAAACATGCTAAATTACATTAAAACAATCAAAACATCTTTGAAAAAAGAGAAAAAAATTTTACACTTGGCCAAAATTGAATGGCTATCTAATCACTTTCTGTCTAACGCTTGAGGTATTTAGAGTATAATGGCACTTCTTTTATCGTTTCACAATATGTAAATCCGGTTTATACTGCTTGATTGGCATAGAAATGTGTTCCTGTCGTCATTTTCTATTATCAACATATTATCATGTATTGCTACTTCGATTAAATTTTAGTCTATTAGTTGTCATTAATTGCACACTATATTGCGATCTTGCGGAACATAATTTGACTTTTTGTGTTTCCTTGGAATTCGATTTTTTTGGTACGTTCGTAATTATATGAATACGTAGAATCTATAGTCGTCGTCTGGTCTGTCCGTCTGTCCGCATATAACACATCAAAAACTACCAAATCGAATGGTTTGAAATTTAGTATATTCTATTGTTACAGAATTCACGTTACAGTCATTTCAAATTTTATGAAAATCGATTCAAAATTTAAAAGTATATTAATAAAAGTTTTCTCCATTCTATTAAATCCTATCATACGTAATTAATTCAATGCTATCCCATGTTAGGTAGTGATTTTAGGTTGCCGTGATGATTACGTCATATTTAAGATGGAGTCATATTATTTCAGTATTATTGAACTTAAAAACCGAATTTGTATACTAAAATTGTTTAATTATAGCAATCCTATAATCTACTGACAGTTTTTTGGATGGATGTTTCCAGAGAAATAGATATTATAGGGAAAAGAGTTTAAATATGTATTTAAAGTTTTGAAATTTTCAAAGCTAGGTTTAAGTTTCCCATTTGAATTTCCAGTAAATGTCAACAAAAGATGAAATTTTGCGAAATTAAAATGTACTTATTTTATAACGGAAATGAATCATATCATAATAACAGACAATATAATTCATTTTTTCAGTGAAATAATACCATGATTTTTTTTACATTATTTTGTATTGGATATTTGCGCATAGTATAATTTTAATGTAACATAATTTTAATTAATTGTTTGTAAAATTTTATTAAAACTTAATTTCATAAAATAAAATTAATATCTATTATATGAAAATCTGCACATAAAATAAATTTTGTATCCATGCATTTTTGCATAAGAGTTCAACAGCTATTGCACCAAGATCTGAATATTTTTAAAACTAGTTATAGCACGAACTCACCTCATTTGTCACGTTTGACATACAGTTTCCAACTTGTTTTCTACGATAACTTTTAATTAAAAGATTGTATGCAAATTTGGATTGTTTTGTCATCTTGAAAACTTTTAATTATATAGTTACACTCAAAATTCCTGGCTCAAAATTTACACTAGACTAGAATAAATTAGAAGTAGACCCTCATAACGTCTTTTCAAGCTTGCTCCTTCGTGCAGTTATCGTTGTGATCATTGTTATCTTAACTAATAAATTTTTCCTAATATTCACGCTTGCACCTGCGCGCGCTTAAAATATATAGAGATGAATTTAATAGAGTTATCTTTGTCTTGTTTAATTTAGTTATGTTGCATGGCAACAAATGAAATTACTTTAGTAACTTTGGTAATCCCGTACATGTTGAACTCTCATACTTGTTGTACAACAGTTTTCGTCTATGAGAGGTCGTTCGTTGCTTTACTGTGTGAGATAAAGAATTTGTTTTTGTAGTATCGATTTTTATTGAATATTAAGTAATTTAGGTGTCAAAAAATATGCTATTAATTATAAAATTAAACCGCAATGTAGCAAAATTGAGTTTATAAGAGTAATATAAAATAGTTACGAACTTTTCCAATCAGCATCATTACAAAAAATTGCTCGTATGCTATCTGTCCATTAATCACTTGCTTTCGTTCGTTCTAACAGGCAAAATTACAAAAATTCTGAGGAGACCTAAATATCATATATATTATTTATGTTGTCAACATCCCTTTTCTACGAATTTACGAAACGAAAAACAACGAATAAGGTATCATTCGAAAGTTTTTTGAAGAGGTTTATGACATAGTCCACTCACACATAGTTAAAACACGTTTTTGAATAAAATTTGTATTCATTAAAAATTAAATAGGCATTGTTTTTTAAATGAAATGAAAGGTTTTCGTCAAATTAGTGTTGCCACAAAAATAAAATATCGCATTATATGATGCTCAACAATCTATATTATAAAAGAAAAACGTCCGTGCGTAACGCTGAGGTCATTTTGAGAATGGCAACACCTGACGATGAAATTTCGGTGTTGCGTTTTTTGCTACTACAATTTTTTTTTTAATTTCTAAACATAACACATCTTCAATTTTTACACCGTGTTATATAATAAACAATAATGTATAATAATAAATGTAATAGTAATGCATAATGTATACATATAATAAACTCCCAATAAACAAATGCATGAATGTTGTCATTATAATTTTTGAATAGTTACAGATAGTAAAATTAATGAATTTTGAGATAAAAACGTCACAAGAACAGGGTGCCTTTATATGAGAGTAGCGATATATCGGATACAAAATTTGAAGTGTTCAGACGATTTTGGACAAAAGGATGCTCTGTAATAATTTAAGAATTTAAAAGAATAATTATTTAATTACACCATAAACAAACATAGGATATTTTAACGGATAATATAAGCATAAGATATTGTTTAAGATATTGCATTTTTATGAATAAAATATAAAAATTTTATTTCACAAACTTAATAAGATGCTATAAAAAGTTAATATGAGAAACAATGTTTTAATTCACATTTCATCAGTATTACAAAAAATGTTAACGATCATTGCGAAGTTAGAAAATAACGAATTTACATGAAATTTATTGGTATCGCGATCACTACATCGCATGCACAAGGTGACAAATAATAAATACAATGAAAATAAAACAAAGAAAACATCACTGGATGCAGCGATCTCGCGGTATTGAGAATACAAATACAAATAATAATAATAATAATAATAATAACAATATTTGGAATTCGTTAATGTCGCGATCACTATATCGAATGTATGAATGCTTAGTACAAAAGCAATTACCGCATGTATGAGCGCTTCATGCACGAGAAAAGAAAGCAAACAAACAAACAAACAAAAAGAATTGGTAAATACAGCAACCTTGACAAGTAAACATATGAAAAATCTATTACATTTAGAAAAATATGGTTTTTGCCTACGTTCTGTAACCCGGGAAGCCCGGGTTCGATTCCCTAGTGATTATAAAAAAATAAATAATACAAAAAAGATAAAGTATGATTTTTCCGCATGGGTTTATTTTATATTTATGGTTAAAAAACAAAATTGAAATTAGAATATTTAGACGATAAAGCCACCATAGATCGATCGAAGCAGTAGTATTTCCCGTGTAGAGTAAAATGTATGCTTTGTTATATTGGATTAAATTGTATTTTAAATGCATTCAGTTTATTTTTCTTTGTTTCGTGTTTTTCAAGAAGCCGATGATACCACCTCCTAATACAGTTAAAATACGATTTTGTTTTTCTCGCGCGACCTTTTTGATATCTTTAATCAGCTTTTACTGTATTTTGGCTTTACTAATGTTATTTGCAGATATTTTTGTTCTTAATTTTTCTTTAGAAGTTTAAACTTGCTTCTAAAAAATATTAGCTATTGCTAAAAATTGTTAGACTGTACTGCGAAATCCTCGCACTGGTGACTGGTATTTTTTAATTCCTTTGTAACATTCGAAAATTATTTTAGGATTTAGTTTTTCATTTTCAGTTTCATTGTTTTCAATTACTTTAGAGCAAATTCACTGCATAATAAAGCCATTTAAATTCACGCGTATTAGTTTCATGCATATAAATTTAGAACAATCATTTATCTTAGCATACGGATTAATAGATAAACTTCATACAATTCAAACATATTTTTCTGATCCTATTAATATTAATTCAAAACTCTTTATACTTATTTAAAATCCGATAACCGATGAAAAATTAAATGTCTAGAACAACCAATAAATCTTTTTATTCATAAATATTTGAATATGAATCTATTAAAAGAACTATAACTAAAATTCAACAGACACGCAAATGATACAGTATTTATAATAAGTTTAAAAGATTAATCAACATTTTTGACACGCATAATATTTGGATTGTCAAAAGTAGTTTTATTGAAAGCAATGAAAACAATATTTTATTTTTCAAGTTATATCTGATCAAATATAATGCATATTTTGTTCTGTTAAAATAATCTGAAATGAATTTATTTAATGCAGTATATTGGAAAGAAAAATATTTTAAATCAATTTGATACAATTAAAGACATAATAATTTATTCATAAATTATCTGAGTTTTAAATAATTTCTTACTAAAGACTAATGATCACGAAATACATACTGTTCCGAATTTATCAAGGTTAAGCCATATTAATAATGAATTTTTGAGAACTTGAATCTAAACAAAAATTTTATTTAAATAAAAGAACTGTGCATCTCTCATCCGTCTAAAAATATATTTTAAATGTCATGAAATAAGCAACCAGCTTTTATATTTCAAAATAAATTAGTAGTAATGAACAGAGGAAAGTATATTCAACTAGGGAAATTATATTCAATGGTTGGAGTATCATAGTTGAGATTTTATCCAACAGAGCGAAAATATGCCGGGACCAGGACTCGAACCTGGGTACTTTGGTTTGCCGTACCAAAACTCACCCTACTGGGCTATCCCTACGATATCCTGGATTGACATATTTCACTCTTATTTGTTGGACAAGGCTGCGAACTGCAGCGCTAATTTCATTCATCCGCTATTTCCAGAATCCAAATGCTATTTCCAGATTCATCATGTAAATGCTATAGTTATAGCTCGGATGAATAAAATTAGCGCATAAAAACATTAAAAAATAAGCTAAAAAACATAAAAAAAACATTAAAAACATTACATTTTGGGTAAAACATTAAAAATGAAGCTAAAAAAAGTGGAATCACAAGAAAATGCAGTACTAACTGCAATGCAGTACTACTGCAAAAGAACTAAGATCTTCTGTATGGTACTGTCATAGGTTCTAATTAGTTAGTTCTATTGGAAAACCCCAATAAATAATCACCCAATTTAAGAAAGAAATATGTAATATCAATAACCTTCAACCGAGAAACGCAATAGGAAGTGTATCTTGCATCATCCTAAAACACATCTGCTGATGACATGACTGTTTTTTCCCCTGTAATAACCAGAGACATTGCATCACTCAAAACTGAACTTTGCTTTCTTCTAAAGGACTAATAAAAAACACTTTTTTAATCTCTCTCTTGTTCTGAACGGGTCAAAATATAAAAACTAAATATTTAGGAGGAGCAAAATGTTAATTTCCTCCATTCTTGTAATAGATAAATCTAATGCTTAATAAAAGTAATCTTTAATCATTTAATAAGTTTAGATCAATACGAAATCAAGCATTTCGTTCATCACACATTTAATAATAATAATTTTATTTTAAGATAGATCAAAGAAATATTTTAGTGCATTATTCGTGATGGATATACTCAAGTTTTACGTTCTATTGGATTAAACTGCTCGATGTGCCTGACCCTGCTCTTACGCTGAAATAGGTAAGTTGAAAAACTTTCCTTACAATTTGTTTTGTTTTTCAAGTATTAAAAGATTAGCGTGCGCTACTGAGTTTCCTGATGATATTTAGTTGAACGCTATTTTATCTCGTATATTGCAAAAATTTCCTCTTTTATCTATAGTTCTAACAAATAGGGTAAGTCCGGGATAGTTGCCATACTTAAAGCCCCCCTCATTTTCCTTTTTATATCAATGACTTTTGTAGTGCACATGTAACCTTACTACTCCAAATTTTATGTAGAACATCTAAAAAATATTACTTTAATATAAATACCATATAAAAGAGTGTTTTTATTAAAAAGAAACGTAGTTAGTGATTTTGGCCATTTATCCCGGACCTCATGGTTACACACCCCACTTGATCGGGATAGATTCCCCCATTCGTAAAATAATAGGAAGTTAGGTAATTAACATTTATAATTCAAAATATAGATTTGCATTTGACATAATATCCTATTTACATCCTATTTACGATTTTTATTTGAAAAAAATGAATTTACATGCCCTGTACACTAATACTGCATTACACTCCCACATAAAGAATATTTGCTATTCTCAATTCTTCGAATAAATGAGTATACAAAATTTCAAGCCAATCGGATAATCCTAACGAAGTCTAAACTAAGAGAGTTTAATCTCGCCTCTTCTTATATTCGATGTACAAACTCTAAAAACTAATTCGGGAAGCAAATTTAATATTCTGAAATTCAATGGGTTAGATTTTTATGTTTCTTAATGAATGAGTTCAAAATATTTTATATATTCAATGGAAGGTTCCTGAAGGTTCCTGAAGGTTCAGCTTTGATCTGAATTTAAATTAGGAGTGTGGGGGGGGGGGGGGGTGGGAATCTTGCCAACAATATAAGAAATATATTTTTTTGATGGATAAAAAATTTATTTGAAAAAATAAATCGCTGTAACTTCGTCTACTACGCTTTTTTATTTATAGCAAATGATAGTTTAAGAACTTCACTAGCTCCGACACACGTCGAACAGCTGAAATACAGTGACTAGGGCAACTAACTCGATGGGGGTATCTAGCCTGGATTTACCCTACCTCTTCCAAAACTTTTAAATATGTTTTTGATATTTTAATTACTTTCCAACGTAATTCAAAAGTGTTTATGACAATGGCTTGTCTGTCTGGAACGTATGTCCGTGCTCTACCGTAAATATACTGGATTGCCTATAATCGTCATATATTTTTGAGATTTACTATAATACGAACGCTATTGAAAATGAGGCGTATAGAATTTATAGTAATACGTTTGCAGGAACAATCAAAAGTATTCCGTTACATTACGGTCAAAGAAGAAAAATCGTTTTGTGTGCTCTTTAATGATGTTACGTTATTTCAAACTGGATGAAATTGTTAAGAATTTCTGAGATGCACTTAAAACAAGCTTTCTGTGGACTGTGGAATGCAAAGGATTTATCATTCATTTACAGGGTCATACAAAAGAATACCGTTAGATAGTGGTGTACAAAGTAAAATCGCGTGCAGTTTATTTAAATGATGTTACACTATTTCAATCACAATGAAATTGATATTTATTAAAGAGATGCGCTACAAGATACATATTGTAAAATATGTTGTTTGTAGCATTTGTCGTTCATTTACAATGCAACACAAAATAATGCGGGTATAGTGCTGTCAATGACCGATAATTCCTGGAAGTGCGCTTACAAGGAAGATCTCCTTAAAGCGCATACTCAGAATATTTTGAAAAAAAATGCTAATGGAACACTCATGTACGTAATGAAGGATCAGTCAAATTTAGCTGCAGAATTACAGTAGAAAATGTGTAAAAAAAAAAAAAATCGAGTATGTAGCGTTAAAAGACGCGATTTGGTGAGAAACACTTTTTCCTCGCCAAATGCAACCGATTTTAATGTATTTGAAAATTCTTGGTTAAAAGAGTGTTTAAAGTACTTTTTTCAACTTAAATGATTAAATAGTTTATTATTTTTCTATGAGCTGATATAATATATATACAAGTTACGTAATGCTGATTGACCGGTTTTCGCCGGCAGGATAAGATAAGTTTTAAGTGTATTTTAACAGTAACTGCTCGATTAAAAACGCTCTCATTAATACGTTTCAAGAGTGAATGAGTCGTTGTTTCCATGGCAACAATACTTTTCTCTTGTTGTCTCCGACACTAACAATATCGAAGTGAAATTGACAGTGTTCCGAATAGAACATTACTTTTTAGTTTGAAGCAATTTTAAACAATTTAAATTTTGCTCTAAACCGTAGAATACGATCATTAATTTTCTTTATATATACATATAAATGTATATGGCAAAACCTTAGTTATAAAAGTGTATTTATTTAAGTTAAAATTACTTAAACTAGTTTAGTATAGAGGAGCAGAAAAAGTTTTTCCTAAAAGAGTATTTATCATAACATCGTTTTTGTTTTATTTCATTTTATCGCCAACAAGCGATAAATCGCCAAAAACATGAAATTTCAATAATTATTTTACGTACTTTACATCGAGGTTCCGCAGCAATTTTTTTGTAAACGTATATATCCTCTTGTGGAGAATAGTCGGTATTTTTTTTTTTTTTTTTCTAAGTATGCGCTTATGGAGACTTTCTTGTTAGTGGTATGCGTTTTTAAGTTAAATTGAATTTTTCTATATTAAACGGTGTGTATAAATTCTAAAAATCATACTCAAGGTTTCTCCAAAAAGTGGGCGTGAATTGCTTTAGGGTTGTTTTTATTTGAATTATGCAGTTTGCTGCTGAAATATGCTTAGTATACTAAGATATGTTTGTTGAAGATAAATAAAATCATATACAGAGTTACGCAAGAAAATGGATTCTATGGATGGAAATTAATCGAAGTTCGTTTTAGCTGTGTCACATGTTTTAAACCTGATTTAAAATGTAATAAGGTTGCGTGTATAAAATTCTGTAGATTAATAAACAGGACCGTACAAAATAAATCGAGCGCATTTCCGTCTATTGGCGAAAATTGCTAAAGGTGAATTTTCAATTGTTCTATGCGTTTTCAATTTGAGCTAAATGATAGCGTACTATGCAGTAAACAGGGGTTCCCTAAATTCATGGAAAAAACTGTAAGGGGTGATTGAACACACCTAGACAAACTCAAAACGCTATACAAAGCATGGTTGCAACTCCAGCAATGAAGCGCTACAGGTGGCGCTTTCTGATTGTGGAGAGAACCCTGTTTACTACACAATTAGGACTTTCAGAGCACTCACAACCGCAGCACCATGCAAAAAATGCACACTGAGAAAAATGGCACATTCAAATCTGAGTAAATCCATGTTTTCATTTTGTTACGAAATTTTTTGTTTCAGATATGACAACCCAATTCTTTCAATTCTGAAATACTAGAAATACGCAGAATATTGAAACCTGGACATACTCAAAGCTGAGCAGATAGAAGTCAGTTCATACTCATTTTTAAAATATGGACATAGCAAAAATTATCAGAATCAGTTTAAACTCATTTTTGAAACATTGAAACACTAAACAATGAGCACATAGAAGTTGTTTCCTACTCATTTTTGAAACATGGACATACTCAAATAGGAGCGCATGATGTTTTATTCTTGAGTGTGTTCATGTTTTCAGAAATGAGTATATACATGTTTCAAACTTGAGTAATTTTGATTCGGAGCCATTTTGACTATGCAACATACTCAGATTTGAGTATTGTTTGCTCAGTTTTGAAAATGTCGTTTTTAGAGTGCATGAAATGCATGTGAACCTTTTCATTATTAGTAGTAAAATCAGCCATCCTTTTTGAAATCGTCTGTAAAAATAACGACTTGTGTGAAAGAAACAGCGCTCTGTGTGTTTAATTGTCATCTACATGTTCGCCACTTGCGATACGCCCATGTATTGTACGACGAAAATAGCCAGTTTAGATGTGTTCTAACACCCCTTAAAGTTTTGCCCGTGAGTTCTGATTACCCCTCAGCGTCTCTGAAGTTGGTTCGTTTTATTGGCGCAAAGTCCACATTTGGACATGCTGCGTCCCTGAAGGAAATTTGGTATAATTTAATATAGAGCCCTTCCCCCTCACTCCCTTGTGCTATTTACTTTAATAAAGTACTTGATTCATTTTTTTTATTTCTTCTTCTAATTTTAATTCATATTAGCACCCTACTTAGTAACACCAGCCTGAATAAATAATGTCAGCAATCATTTGTTAAATTTGTGTAAAAAAACATAGTTCTCTCCACACTCTGAAAGCACCCTGTAATACTTCACTGCATGAGTTACGAAAATGCTTTGTGTAGTGTTTTGAGCTTATCTAGGCGTCTTCTATCACCCCTTACAGTTTGGCCCATGAATTCAGGGACACTCTGTATATATAAATCTATAGATCATATAGTAAACTGCATAAAAAAATTAGAATACTTTACCGAGTATGGACGGTATTTGCTGAAATTGCATTTATAAATTTGTGATACTTTTGAAATACCTATATTTGAAAAATGTTTCTCAACGGTATTTCTCTTATTCTCTAAAGCTAACCGTTGATTTTCCGAAGCACTCTTAAAAATTTGCAGCAAACTGTCCAGTCATTTGACCGTTTTTGTAGAAAACGGTTATATATCCGTAATTTAACTATATTTTGACCTTATCATTGCTCATTTTATGGTCATAATATAGTTACATTACGGTTATGTAACAGTTTTCTACAAAAACGGTCAAATGACTGGACAGTTTTCTGCAATTTTTTAACAGTGAGCGATCCTCGCTGCCCGTGTTTACTTGCATATCTCTTTCTCCCTCATTTAACAATGAAGTTTCGTTATAGTATTCTGAACGTTTTGGAGAGGGTTTCATATCCTATGCTTGAAGCATGATCTTTCTTACTTCTTTTATGTACATTGAAGGACTTTGTTCTGAATAATTTATGCGGTTGAAACAACGAACATGCTATTATTCTACATTGTGAAATATACCTAAGTAAAATTACAAGAAAGCCTGGCAGCAAAGTATGGCAACGTTCGTAAAAAAATAATTTTCCCATTAGTTAAACAGATTTTGCCTGTAAAAAATGCAAGTATTCAAAAATAATACCCCTATGATGTAACTTTCTGCATTTAAAAGTTTAGTTTGAAAAATGGAATTTCCTGTTTATATTATATATACGAAGATGCATACCCCTTGAATTTTTATAATTCTTTTTGCAGTGCAGACCAGTGCACCTAACGGTCCAAATTACTTGAAATTTGTTATTTGGGCATAAATTTAAACGTAATATGAAATATTTTCTTAAAATTATGTGTTGATATTGAAATTAAAAACTAGTAGACATTATTTGAAATAGTTACTAAATATCATAGTAAGAATAATAGTTAGAAATATCAATAGTTATCTGCATTATTTTTCTTCTGTTAATTGTAGCTGAAGTTATAATGGATGTTCCGTTTTTTTCCCACCAACTGTACATATAATGTATTTACATAAATCCTACATTCTCCATTTTTATGTAACTCTAAAATCTTATGGAAACGCACTCAAAAAAAAGAGACTGATTAAAACTACAAAACATATTTTTTGAGTACATTTTGTTGTTTTAGCAAAATTGGAGTTAAATTGGAGCCTTTTACTTCAATTAACAAAACATTTTTGCTGACGATACAAATTTTTTTTTTGGAATTGCAAAAAAAAATTTTTTTTGTTGATTCAAACAAAATTTTTATTGACCCATATTTAAACAAAAATTTTGTTTAAATATAGGTCAATGGAAATTTTGTTCGAATCAAAAAAAAAAAAAAAAAAAAAAAATTGTTGAATACCACTTTTTTTTGCAATTCCAAAAAATTTTTTTGTATCGTCAGCAAAAATGTTTTGTTAATTGAAGTAAAATGGTTCAATTTTACTCCAATTTTGCTAAAACAACCAAAATGTACTCAACAAAAATGTTTTGTAGTTTTAATCAATTCCTTTTTCTGAGTGCGTATAGATTATTTTGATAAAATTAAAACACAGCCTCTAATGAAAATATTTTTCAAATAATTTTAAGTTCACAGTACAGGTACGGATTTCTGGTTCTTCTAGTTAGATTACCCCCCATTTTCAACAAAATTCAATACATTAATGTTGTCTGGGAATTTTTGAAAGAAAAATATCCAATATTTTCCGTTTTTATATCAGCGTAATACTTACAGAAAATTTCTCCAGAGAAAAAATTCATGTTAACAGTCCATGAACCTCTTTCATTTATATTTTATGGTTCAAACCATCTGTTTTAAAACGAAATTCAATACCTTGAGGATATATTTGAATGCTTTTACAGAAATGTTAGGTATTATGCTATATATTTACTGTTAGAACTGTTGAATAATGGAACGAAATCTTTTGTTTTATCTAAATCTATTTAAAAAACCAAATAAACTTTTGAATCCTTTCCAAATGAATCGTTTAAAGTTCTAAAAATATTTTAATGTCTGGCAGAAAACATATTTTCCTTTTATATAAAATTTCCTGTTAAAAATAAAATGTAACTGTTTTTAGTTCCAAAAAACTATCAAGCCACAGCAGTAATAAAAATAGTAAAAAATAGTAAAAATAACAACATTTGAAAAAAAAAAAAATTCTGAAATTTAATTAAAAATTTTAAAATATTTTTGCTGTTTTAAAAATTATATATATCTTTTACCTCACAAATTTAAAAATAGTTTAATAAAAACATAGAAGTATTCAATAGTTAAAAAAAAGATTCATTAGATAATTTGTAATCATTATATATATATGTAGCATTTTGACGAAGTTGAGATATTACGATGAATAATATTCGATGAAAAGATGGCAGTCCTTCAACGATATAGCAAGTTGCAGTCGATATTAGCGAGTATGGCGAAGTAGAAGGTAATGAAATGAGTCCACCAAAGTTTTCCAATAAATCCAGCCAATCTCCAGACAAATAATTTTATTAGAAGACGAACAACACAGAAACAATTCCCAAAGGTCTAAAACTTATAGCCCTCGGGCTAACGTTGCTTCACTTCATTGAATTAAGATGTTACTGGGCCAGTTGAATATTCTACGGACATAAAAACACCAGATACATATTTGTTTATGCTTCCGAAAACGTCAAAAATTTAGTGCTCCGACCGATGCGACCTGGTTTTGTTCCTTCAGCGGAGACATACAGTAATTTATGTCACGAGCGTACAAACCAATGAGTGAGAGGCTAGCTCCAGCCCAGCAAATGAGGTGCGAAGGAGGAGCTAAGACGGTAAAGAATTCCGAACCTGGTAGCGGATTAATTTTGGAGTGAAACTACCTCAGCGCGCGAAAAAATTAGCATAATAATAATAATAAAAAGAAAATGGCTTTTAAAAAACATTCGAAATGAGAACGCGTCTCAGAATTTTATAGATTGGGGAAATGATAAAAGCTACGAATGATCTTAAATTTTAGATTAAGATTTGGAATAAAATAATTATTAATATACGGATATTTACTTTTAAAAGGACTTTAAATAGGAATAGATATTATTAAGAATTAAGGAAATACTGACTATGACAGAAGTTAGATTAATTTTAAAATATTAATGCGAATAAAATGGAAGGATACGAAGGAAAGAAATTTTTATATAACATATATATATATATATATATATATATATGTGTGTGTGTGTGTGTGTGTGTGTGCGTGTTGATATATATACATAAAAAATAAAAGTAACGTGTTATTTTAAAAAAGGTTTCTCTGAAATATTAAAGTTAACATTGCCTAAAATTCTCAGTAGTACATTTCAAAATTTAAATATGTTTTTAGTAGAATTGAAATAAATTTCGGCTGCGTTTAGATTTTTCAAAAGGAAACATTTTCTTTTTTCTATATTTTTCTGATTGAATTAAAGAAAGATAAGATATTATAAATCTCCTATTTATTTAAAATTTAAAAAATCACGTATTATCTGTTTAAATATTGATTTTGCAAATAACTTATAATTTTTAAAAGCATTGTAAAAATGGTGGTGTCTTGATGCTAAATTTCTTTAGGAGAAATGAGCACTTTAGTTTTAACAATTAGCAGGAACATTAAAAAGCAAGATAATACCAGTAAGAAATGCGATGTGAAAAAAACTAAATCTGAACCAAAAAACTAGAAGAAACTAGAGCTACAAAAACTAAGACAAATAAACTAATCTCGAGAGATTGAAGCAGAACTACTTTTCAAAATAATTTCATCTATTAAATTACACTGGCCTCCAAAAGTTAAGGTACAACCGGTTTTTGTGCGTCTAATTTGCAAATGATTGAATATAGAAACAACATATTTGGAGGAAATGTGCGCTAAACTGTTATTTATTAAATGCGACATAGAAATTACTTAAGTTAAACGTATAAATGAAATTACAACAAAAAAGCACTCATGGTGGAAAATTCCATTCTTGGAGAAATTAGTGCATCGCAGTATTATGCAGTAAAATGTCACAGAAACATTAAAAAACTGGTTCTAATACGGAATATGTCCACCCCGGACTTGAATGCATTGGCGGCATCCACTTTCCATGCTCTCAATTAAATTGTCGGACACCGAAATAGGTAACGCTGACCAGACTTGGCGTAAGCCTTGTTCCAGCTCATTTAATGACCTTGGAGGAGGACGTAAAGCCGCAACCTGTCTTCCAAGATAGTTCAAAAGATGTTCTATCAGATTCAAGTGTGGAGAGTGAGCTGGCCATTCCATTCTCTCCAAACCGTGATCCTCAAGATAATCCTCAACAACCACAGCTTGGTGTGGTCTCGCATTATCATCCATTAGAATGAAACCATTGCCAATAGCACCGGCATATTGGCGCACATATGAATCAAGGATCTCATCCCGATATCTTGCACCAGTCACAGTTCCTCCATGGAACACATGCAGGTCAGTGTGGCCTCCGAGTGAGATCCCTGCCCAAACCATGATTCCACCGTTTCTGTACCTGTGTGTTTCGACAGTGTTTGATTGATGGTATCGAGTGCATTGCTCTCTCCAGATCAGAAGACGTCCTGAATCGCTCTCCAGTGGGAATCTGAACTCGTCTATAAAGAGTACAGAAGCCCACTGTTGTCTGGTCCAGGAAACATGTTCTCTTGCCCAACATAAGTGGGCCCTTCTCTGTCGTCTGTTGAGGGGGACACACACAACTGGTTGCCTTGCATAGAGATCTGCATTGTGTAGTCGTCTTCGCACCGTAGTAGCGGAGATTCTTCTTTCTGATGCTGCAAAGTGTTCTGCAATGAGTTGTGGACCACTGCAATGAGTTGCGGAAACGCACAGCAGTGGTTCTTCTCCTTCGGGCCGAAAGAGCTAGAAACCGGTATTCTGTAGGTGTTGTAACACGTGGGCAGCTTGGAACATGTCTTCTGGGCACAGAATATTCGGATTCATACTGATCACAGGGTCGTTGGACTACACTGCGAGACACATTGAGCCGTCTAGCAGTATCGGCCTGTGACAACCCCATTTCCATCCATCCTACCGCCCGCCACCTTAATGAATCGGGCAAAGGACTTCTTCTAGACATTTCTAGACTCTACTGGCTGTTGTGAACAAAACTGACAACAATAGTTCGAATATAACAAAACTTACATGCGAAATTACGATAGCTTCGTAATTGCATATTTTTCTCTCATTCACAGATACCTATTCTTTTCTATAAAATAAAAGTGGTAGCTGTAATTTTTGCGAAAGCTTTTTAAAGCTTATTATTGTCATTCATATAAACTATGAAGTTTAATCTGACTGCCATTTTTTGTCTGGTGAACTTCGAAAAACATGTTGTACCTTAACTTTTGCAGGCCAGGGTAAAATCACTGTCAGTTACAAGATGGTTATAAATAATCACTACGCATATGTAATTCTAACTTCAAAAAAAGTCTCTAGTGCATTAGAAAATCGGTGAAATTAAAAACACAAGTTTAATCACGCCAACTAAGACGATCCATAGCTTTCGCATCGGAAAAGATTCATACGGAAATCTATCTGCGAATTCCTACAACTTGTTTGCGTAAAATAGGAAAAAATCCGTTGCAAAACAGAACTAATAGGCAAAGACAGCGAAAAACATGTGCATAAGATATAAAGAACACCTCAATACCTCAAAGCAACTCACAACAATAAAAAATTAACAGTTTAAAACACTGTAAAAATTTGGTGTAAAGTTCCTGAGAAAACATGTGGCACCTTTCTGCCACAGGTTTTCTCAGGAATTTCACCAAAGAAATGTCAAGAAACTTACACAAGTCTGTTACACACAAAACATATGGAACTTTACACAGATCACTCTTTTAGAATAATTCCGAGAAGTTACACAAAAGTTTAGAAGTATACCTGAGAAAATTAAGGAATGTTACACACAAAACCCATGGAATGTTTCACAGTTGATCAGTAAATTCCATTTTCTCAAGTATTCCGAAAAGTTACACAACATTGTGGAAGATGTTGCACCTGATTTCCCGGTATTCTCGGATCCGCAGAAATAACCTGAGAAAACCCAGGAATGTTACACAGTAAATGTCAGGGGGTTACGCAGATTTTTTACAGTGAAGGATAGATCCGATCAGTCACATACGTTATAAAAAGTGAAGAAACATTCGCAAATAGAGTACGTCTATCTCAGTATAAGGAATGATCGCGTTTCCAAATTAGTAAATATTTGTATTTATCAATGACACCTTCTTGAAGTATAAATAACACTGAATATTTTGCCTATATACTGAAAAAAAGCGCTAAAAGAAATGAAAGTGAAATTATAAAAGATGAACGCGGAACGTTCTAGAGTTTTACGACTTTAGTGCATTAACTTCATTAATAATATTTATATATAAATTCCGTGATTTAAAAAGAATAAAAAATTAGAATATTGTAAATAATCGTTTTCGTAACAAGAAAGACAAATCCGCATCACTCTTAAATTATGAAATATTTTTCAGAATTTCCAGAATATTGTAACGAAACTTTATTTTTTGTAATAGCGAAAGAATATCTCTAATTACATAGTTTATAAAACGCACAACAGTTTAAAAGCCAATTTTACCACATGAAGCCTACAGTCGATAAGGTATTCGAATATGTTTTGCAGACCTGTATATGACCTATAGATTTTTAGACATTTCACGCTATTTAATGCATATAGAAATCTAAACACACTGCTAAAATTGCAGTTTTAGCAATGACTGCCCTTAAAAGGTAATGTATTGAAATTATTTTGTGCAGCCCTGTATAGGATTTACAATCTTTTATAAACACAGCATATTGTGCTAAAATTTAATTTAGCTGGAAAATGCACGTTACAGTTAAAACATACTTCCAGCAATTAGAATCTATTGACATTCTAACTGCTGGAATTTTCTAAAAAATATGTTGGATATATTAAAATATATCCAACTTATTTTAAGCAACTTCACATATTAAATTATTTATATTCTACACACATATTTAAGTACACCAAAATTTAGTTCAGGGGTAAAATGTAAAACACATTTAAAAACATCTTTTAAACAATTCACATCTATAGACGGTAAAACTTATGCATTATTTTCGGGTGCAACTCAAACGTGAAAGGTTCCATTCTCCCATTGGTTGACAAAAAAACCGGAAGTCACTTGATTTTTATATTTTCGTACAAGTTTGCTTAAAGCACAATCTGTCTGTGAACAATATAGCGCGGTGGTTAAAGCCCCGGACTTGTAAACTGAAGGTTTTATAAGTTTTGTCCTCTCTGATTTAAAAGAAAAAAAAATCCTTTTTTAGAGTTTTGTTTTGGTCTTTACGGAATTAATTAATAGAGATTATTTACTTGACTTAAAGATCAGTATAATTTTTTTTAATTATTATGTAAATATATAATAAATCTTAATTAATATTATATTTAAATATATATAGTTAATGTTAGTAATTAGTATTATACTTAAATATATATAATTAATAATATTTAATAGTTTATTTAAATATGTGTGTGTGGGTATATACATATATAATTAATATTTATTATTATTACTTAAATATATAATTAATATTAATAAATATTATTATTTAAATGCATATAATTAATATTTTCACTCAGTGGTTTGTAATACATTCTCTTCCATTTCCAGCAAATAATTAATAAGACATTTAAGAAAATAGGCCAATATATCTTAAAGAAAAACTTGGGATTTTATTAAATGTAACTCAAACAATGAATTTTAGTTTTGGATGATACACTTTGTAGAAGACCAAACATTACATGTACGTATGTTTAGGATTAAACTAAACTTTTTTTTATAAATATTATCTGATATTAAAAATACATAATAGAAACGTATGCTTCTTGGTTCTTATTAGAATCCAGAAGTATTGACTTTTTTTTTTTTTTCATTTATTGTATATGCCTACATCAATAATATAATAAAATATCATTGTGATCTCAATAAATTTTTGAAAACTGGAGTAGCAAATAATATCTAAATCATATAAAATCTTCGACTATGTTAGAAACACAGACTTACATATGTAAAAATTTTGCAGACATGTATGCATGTATATATTCATATAATTATATATTACATATATTTATATACATATATATGTAGATATAAATATAAATATACAGACGTATATAAATATATATATTCGTATAATTATATACATATATATATTCATACGTATATCATACATGCATATGTGTATTGTATATGTTTTCACTTTTACGAGAAAAAATTGTCAGATTTATTGGATTGCAGTGTAAGAGTAAGAAAATGTTAAAACTACAGCAATAATACATCAATATTATACTGATTATAAAAAAACATTAATTGATTAATCTTTGTATATTACTATACTGTCATACTGGAAAGAAACAACAAAAGTTTGATCTAGGGGCCCTGTATAAAATCTATATTTTCTTAATAAAAATTTTAATTGATATTTAATAAGTAAAAATGTATTAAACAAAATATAATTTATTTTTAGGTGTCACTTTATAAACTAATCGAATACAATAACATCTCTTTAATTTTTCTTCTTTTTTAATTAATTTTATTATTATTATTATAATTTACCATGTCATGATTTCATGACCAAGAATAAAAATATCACTATGGGAAATATTATTTTTATAAATATTTAATTTAAATTATTTACAAAAATTATAATATAAGAAATGCAAAGAAATATGTGTTAAATTTTACAAATTAATATTATACAATTTGTTAAAACAATTCTCGTACATAATTAATTAGTATTTCTAATAATCAAATATCAATTAATTAAAAATATCCCATTAAATACATTTTAATTTACATAAAATGTATTTAATGGAAATTAAATATATTTTATGTATACATTAAATGTACTTAGTTATTTGTATAATAAATTTATATTATCCCAAAATTTATTTTGTAAAAGACAGTTTAATTTACAAGTTAATTTACACAGTTTAATTTTTTAGTACGAAGTATTAAGGCATAATTGTGTTTTATTATCCTGCCCACAGAGGGCAGCAGCACAAAACGATGTTATGTTAGCTAAAATGTATACCGTTTTTTTTCAACCAATGGGAGAATGGAACCTTTCACGTTTGAGTCGCACCCTTATTTTCTACAGTCCTGTAAGTGATCTATGTAATTTATACACACCATGTAATATACTAAAATTTAGTTTAGTTTAAAACGCATATCACAACTGAAAACACACTTCTATAAATTAGCGCTGATATATAGTAAGATAACGGAATTCTTCTGTGTGTCCCAGTTGTTGAACGATAAATGATATGCTGTTCATATTTTATAGATAGGGTACTAAAATTGTAGTGACTATCAGTAATGCATATCAGTTTCATTATGTTTGAAGTAGTGTACACTAATCACAAAATAAGATCACTAAATATTGTTTAAATCTAGAGAAATGCTTAAGTGATACTAAAAGAGAAACAACACAAGGCTTATAAAAACTTTTTAATGATCAACATACGTTTCAACGCCTCTACGGCGCCATTTTCAAGAAATATGACGATAAACAAAGTATTCTTGCAAATTTGGAAAATAACCTTGAAAACATGAATCACGAGATCAAATATGTAAAAAAGAGAAAAGCAGATGCTTGAAGTAGCCAACTGTAATTTTAAAAATAGTAAAATAATTTACCCATCAAGAGACTACTTCCCATCTATTATCCGTGAATCAATAGAAATCTACATGCGTAACGTAAACATTTGCAATGAATCCGCGTCATTTGAATTGCCTAAAATTTGGCACGAGGTACTTTTCCGTTTTAAAAAGCAATAACGAAATATTAATTTTCACGATTTCATCATGCCTCTTTCAAAAATTAATAAATGAAAAGTACACAATAGCCTGTCTCCAAGACTGCCCCATAACAAATAAAAGGCCACATGGTCTTCCAAGCTCACTACCATGCTACTCTTCGTTATCTAGAAATTGTTTCATAGCCCTTTTAAACACGGAAATCCAAAATCTTCAAATAAAAACAACACAAAATGCAGTCTTTGTAAATATATTGACAATAGAAGGATATCTAACAATAGGTTGCCAATATATACCTCCCTCTCATGACATACAAGAAGACTTGCAAGAATGGGAACAAATAAAAGGAAAATCACCAAAATTCCTAATGTTAGGTGATTTTAATGCTCACAGTCCTCTATGGGGATACAATAGTGAAAATGACAGAGGGCATCATTTAATTCATCAAATGTGTACTCACAAACTTTTAGTAGTCAATAACCAACATGCTTCCCCGACATACGAGTCAAAAGACAGGAAAGGCTGGCCGGACGTATCAATAGCTTTAATGCCGATCTTCTCTCACATAGCTAGCTGGGAAGTGATGGAGGAGATGGATTTTGGTGATCATCGTTTATTAACTTTAATATTAGATACAAAAATTCCGAAGCTTCCCAGACGACGATTCAGAACAAAAAATGTATCATTTCATAAATTTAACACAGCTTTTCACAGTCAAATAGAAGAAAATAATATATGCTTTAATAATATAGAAGATATAGATACATTTAATGATATTTACAAAATATTCATCACATTACTACTAATATCTGTAAGAAAAATTTTAAAAGAAGAACGTCAGCGTATACTCCCTGTTTTCGGAAAGATATATGAAAAACTCTTACTGCGAAGGATAAACTTCTCTTTACACAGAAATGGAATACTCTTTGAAAATCAACATGGATACACGGAAGGGAGATCAACAGAAACAGCAATTCAAACACTATTCTCACACATAGAAATAATTAAACAAAACAACTCATATATATCCCTGTTGTCAATAGATTTTAAAAATGCATTTGATAATCTTCCGTGGGAGCAGACATTAATCCTACTTCAACAACTAAATATTGAACAGCCCTATATTAACACGACAAGGTCCTTCCTAACTAAAAGAGGAGCATATCCCAAGTGGCTAATGGATGAAATACATTGGTTCTTCAAAGGCTGCTCACAAGGCTCGTGCTATGGTCCTTTCCTGTGGAAAGTGTTTATGCAGCAATTAATCGATATTCTCAGCAATAAAAATATAAGAGTCATAGCATATGCGGATGATTTAATTTTAATCATTGAGGCAAGAACTAGAGCCGAACTAGAAAGGAGAGGAAATGAAGCTCTTCAAATAATTAGCGATTGGGCTCAAACTTCAGATCTGAAAATATCATATCACAAGTGCCAATGTCTGAATCTCAGACGTCCAAAGTATTTAAAACGGCGTCCAATCTTCAAACTTGATTCACATAATCTTAAAACTGAAAATACTATGCCATATCTAGGAATACATTTAGATTCAACCCTATCATTTTTGCCACATTTTAGAATCAAACGGGATGAAATGTCAGCAACAATACAAAACTTGTTAAAATTCGCATCAACCACAAGTGGCATTTCCAAACAAATCATAAAAACTTGGTACACTTCCATTCTAGAAAAGAAAGTTTCATATGCAGCAGCTACATGGTTTCCAAGATTGCAAAAGTCACATGGCTTTCGCCTGCTCTTATCTATTCAGCGTCGTTGTCTGCTACTAATCTCTGGAGCATATAAAAAATCTCCTACATCTGCTCTAAATGTCCTGACAGGAATTCCTCCACTACCTTTAAAACTGAAACAGATTGCAGACCAAAGAATGATACTCAGACTGGGAGTTCCACCACACCTACATCACTCTGACACATTTCAAAACAAAGCTTACAAAAAATATATAGATACCTCAAAAGAATATCTTAATATACTGGATGCACAAAATAAAATAGAAACAGATGTTCAAATATACACGGATGGCTCAAAAACTGAAATCGGCACGGGTTATGCCTACTGTGTATTTAAAGAAGAAGAAATAATATATACATATCAGCAAAGAATACAGAAAGAAAACTCAACGTATCAAGCGGAACAGCTGGCGATCTTGGACGCAATACAATGGTCAAAACAATCAAAATATCGCACAATAGTTATAAAATCAGATAGCCAATCTACAATATCAGCACTAAAAGATATATCTACAAAAAATATAATAATCAGCCAAATAATCCAATCTCTGCAAGGAGCAACACAAAAAATTTATCTACAATGGGTCAAAGGACATTCAGGCATAACAGGTAATGAATTAGTGGATCGGTTAGCAAAGGAAGCAACTGACCTAAATTCATTAATACCAGAAAAATTTATACCATATCCATCCTCATATCTTAAGAGAATGTTAAAGCAAACTTTACATAACTCATGGCAACGTGATTGGGACTTATGTCCCACTGGGCGATATACCTATGCATTGAAGCCAAAAGTTTCAGAAGACTATCTTCTAAGTCATCGATACCTATATATATTCGCTATCAATCAAGGCCTTTTCCCGGCTTATTTAATTAAATTTAATAAAGTATTGTCTTTAAGATGCACTTGTGGTGCAAGAGGGGATTTGCTACATTACGTTCTCACATGCCCATTGACAGCTACTCTACATTTGAGGAAAACAGACACCATCTCTCTGTCGAATTGGTTTAAATCAATCTCAGCCAATTCCTCATTGCTTCAAAAGATAATTAGCTGCATGTCCTTAATAGAAAAAACCAATTGTTATTCCAAATGCCACCAGTACACATCATTGGTGGTGATGATGATGATGATAATTTTCCTGAGATGAAGAAGTTTATTGAAAAAATCCACTGTCTCGACTTTTAAAATATTTTACGCTAAAAATCTGACAATTTCAAATAATTTTTAAACTCTTATTAATTGTGACTTTTCTGCTGAGTATGACTTTTGAGTATGACTTTTGAGTATGACTTTTTGAATATGACTTTTCTGCAAATTAAGCTGGGCTGCTTTGTCAAATATGTAAAAATATATATTAAAAAAAAATAAATAAACTTGCCAAGCAGGGCTTGCAGAGGCTAAAGCCATATGGTAGGTCTCCCTGCTTGGTTGAATCTGAATCTGAATCTGAAAATCTGGCTACTTCAAGCACCTGCTTTTCTCTTTTTTGCATATTTGATCTCGTGATTCATGTTTTCAAGGTTATTTTCCAAATTTGCAAGAATACTTTGTTTATCGTTATATTTCTTGAAAATGGCGCCGTAGAGGCGTTGAAATGTATGTTGATCATTAAAAGGTTTTTATAAGCCTCTTGTTGTTTCTTTTAGTATCACTTAAGCATTTCTCTAGATTTTAATTCTAATGTATACTGTTAAAAATTTTGTGTTGAGTTGAACCATCTTTTGGTGCTGCAGTAGCTGCAACCATAAGATGGTGAAATCCCCCATCAATAATTAGATCTCTTGTTGAACTACTGCTCCAAATGTTGGTAAGATATTTCTCCATCTTATGGTTGTAGCTACTGCAGTATCAAAAGATGGTACAGTCGAAAAACACAGTTCTTTGGAACGTTCAGCACTTCTTCGGAACTGTGTTTTACGACTGGTTCTATCCTCTGATGATGGCTAATGTTTAGCCGAAAGCGCTTATTTATTTTGACATCTGATTTTACATCATAAACAGTTTTAATGTTTTAAAACTATGTTTTTAGTATTTGCACCTATTATAGTAACAAATAAATTTTTTTCAATGCCTTTGCATTGTGTTTTTTGTATGCTGCAAGTGTTAAAATATCGGATATAAAATGTATGTTTACATTAAGTGTGTAAGATTTCATGTAGTAAATAAAATGTTGTACTGAAAGAACGTAATTCGAACTAGTAGCAATTTTGAAATTTTTATTTCATATGAAATATTATATGATAATATTTAACCCTCTAAGCGTGTAGAACGTAATATTCCGTTCACTAAGCTCCAGGTTTCACTATGCAATGTTTAAGATAATATAATTCTATAGATTTAATGAATTTTCAAAACATTGAAGAATGATTAATAGTATCAAGGGTTATATTCATATTTGTAATTAAGTTTTATTTATAATGCTGAAAGAATCATATTTTTTTAGCATTTAAAAGAAAATACAGTAAAAACAACATTACAATTTTACCCTTTTTCAAAACTCTCAGAGGGTTAATGCAATTTTAACATAACAAATTCAGTTTGACGTAAAACATTGAAGTTACACAAACACATGTCTCTTACACGTGTTTTACCTTCTAATATTTAAGAAGGAATATGAGCAAAATTAATTTATAAATAAGGTAAAGCTAAGAGAGTCTGCGCACAATTCAAAAGAATAACAATAAAAAATATAAATATTAATATTTTGCTAAACTATCGATGAATAATTTTTACTTCATTTGTTTTTTATGCATTTCCATTGCTATTTTATTGTTATGTTGTAATTTAATAGAACAGTTGTAATAAAACCAAGAAAGTTATTTTGCGCAATCTGTCCTTACAGGGTTGGTGTGATTGCGCACATGGATAGGAGAGATTGTTACTAATAATAACTACAATTATATTGTTAACAATAATAATTACACTTAAATGACATTTTGTAAAGTTTATGTGAATAAATATTATTGTATTAGGAGTGAATATTTCAACCTAATGATTAAAGAATCAGAAAAAGGAAATAATTTTAAAAACGATAAAAAAATTTTAATTAAAGGGGGAAAAATTAAAGAATCAGAGAAAGCAAGTCCAGATAAGATTACAAAATAACATTAAGTTATTTTGAAAACACGTTTAACTTAAAATTAGTCCATTTTCATTTTTCATTTTTTTATGCAAATTTACCAATAAGCTGCGTAATCTCTCCTAGCACATGAAAACTAATGGGAACATTGCGCCATCTCTCCTAAGTAGTAGATGCGCAAACTGTCCAATTTTGGTAGGAGAGATTGCGCGGCCTTTTATTTAAACATGGCCACAACTAAAAGAACCGTTGATGTTCACATTGTTAGTATAGATTAGTAGCTTATGAGAAATCACTTAAGTTAAAAATATTTTTACTACCGACATTGTATAGAAATTCTGATGAATAGCTATGAAAATTCAAGCACTTACTTTGGGAAAATAAAACAATCAACGTGCACTTTCAAGTAAACACTCCACTACTGCTGTTGTACAACTACCTGGAGTCACTGCGCGCTCACTCTACTCCTTCCCCCCGAACCGCGAGGGTTCGGCAATCTCTCCGAGTGCGCAATCTCTCCGACCACGCCATCTCTCTTGGCTTTACCTTAGTTAATAGTTTATTATATGAATTATCTGCTTATAAATATAAAGAAGTCTTTTAGGTATTATCTTTCTATTTATCAAACTAGAAAAAGCAACGAACTGTAAACATTCTTCTTTCTACAATAAAAAAAATCTGTGTTCTTGGATATGAAATGGTTTGAAAATGTCTGAAATGTTGCATTTGAAATAAAATAAATCTTTATAACAAAGAAAAAAAAAAGATACAAAAAAGTAAATAAATTTTATCTGATAAATGTGAGATACATTTAAAAAGGCATATATGTCATGACAATGAGCTTTGTTGACGGAATATATTGGTATTTAGGTGGTAACATAGATTATTTTCATTTAAAAATAACTTATAAAGTGTAACGATAAAGTCCCAGCTACGTTCTTACTAAGAATGAAACGTTAATAAGAAATACATTATCCCCAAAAGTAATTGTCCAATAAGAAATAGGAGGACATACATCCCAAGAATGTTTGTATTTCAAAAATTTAAAAGTGCTTTTCCGTTGAAAAAACGGATTTCGGAGGCTACATTGTCAATAAAAAGAAATTGAGGATGTGCAAATTTAAGGAGAAAATGTTTAGAAAACTTCTAGGTAATATTGAGAAATACAAAACTATGTTTCACAGAATAAAGGAATTAGGACTTGTTATATTAAGGACTTTTAGGTTGAAATAGATATTTAGGACAAAGCATAACTATTTTTATTTACAAAAGTACTTTAAAATGTTTGCTTAAAAAGTAACAAAATATACTTAGTTTTTGGTATTTTTTCAGTATTTATGTGGCTAAATTGAAAACACATTTGCTTACTTTTTTGAGTACTTACTTCACTTTTACGAATGCGTTCATACACTGTAAAAATAATTATCAATTTTACAGTAAAAAAAAAAAAAAATATTTTACGGAATTTTTTTTTATTAAGAACTTACAGCTAAACGGGGTTACAGGAAAGAAAAGCTTGCGCTATTGGCTTACTGCTCGCAACCCTACCACTAGAAAATACTTCTTCTAATTTCTTCTTAATTCTGAGCTTATTTCCCCTTCATGGAGCAATTACATGCCTTGAACTTCATTCTTCCACGTGCTTTGTTTGAGAGCGGGCTGAACAAAAGGGAATTGTGGATTGCAAGAGAATTGATTCAAGTTTACGGGGCACGGTTCAAACCCACACAATGAGAACCTCATTCGTCATTCTCCGCACTTCGGTGGCAAGAAAAAATTCTCTTTCATTGAAATGGCAGCTTTTCCTTTCGATTTCGTTGAAGATTTTCTTTGAAGAAAAACGCTTCACTCTTTTGGACAAAAAAGGCCGACAGATTGAAAGTGATACAAATGACAAATTTTGTTAGACCGTGCAACAGTTGACTTTCGAAATGCACTAAAGAAACCCAATATATTAGAAATATCTTCTAAGTTAATTATAATAATGAAAACACTTTTTTTTCGCATAGAGTTGGGCAGGACATATAGCTATAAATATTCACTATATGTAGATCATACATTTCCATATTAATACAAAAATATGTGAAAAAATAAATCAACGATCACAGTTTTAGGTAGCTTAAAGCTACCTATTGCAGCCGTTCGGGGAAAAGCCATTCCAAAAAATTTTGGTATATTTTCACCGATCATGTAACCCAGATCCCCAAACCCCCTGCGTTCAAATGTTGATTTATATATACATATATATCCACATATATATATATGTATATATATATATGACATATGTCATACTGTAACTCTCTTATTTATGAACCGATTTGGATGTGACTGAGCATGTGTATAGGATCTACCAAGGTCTCGACCGACCAAGTTCGTTGGTCAGCTTCATCCGCCATATTGTTTCAAAATGGCGGTAAGTTAAAATATTTATTTATTTTTTAATTCAAAAAGATGCACAAAAAATTATAAATTGAAAAACTTGTTTCTGTTAAGTGTTAGAACGTGATACAAGGATTCTGGAATATTTTTTGCTTTTGCTATATCTTAAAAAATGGCTGAGATATGGTAGTTTGAAATTCTAGGGTGGCTGAGATATTGAAACGATCTGATATTTGTTATGCTGTAACTCTGGTATTTATGAACCAATATGAATATGACTAATCATGTGTACAGAACATACCAAGGTCTCGACCGAGATTTTTGGCCAATTTCAAGCGTCATCTTGCTTCAGAATGGCGGCAAGTTAAATTTTTTAAATATTTTTAAAAATTCAAAAAGATGTATAAAAATTATAATTTAGAAAAGTTGTTTACGTTAAGTGTTAGATCGTGATACAAGAATTCCGGAAATTTTTTTGTTTTGGCTTTATTTTAAAAAAGGCCTGAGATATGGCAGTTTGAAATTCTCTGAAATTAGCTTTCAAATTCAGTATTAACGAAAACCGGGATTGAATTTTCTATAATCGGGTTCCAAGGAATTTAGCTTCGGGTGTTTGAGTAAAATGAGTTGAATTTTTAAAAACATGTACTATGAAAGCTACCTTTTTCTCCCGGTACAAGCCGGAATGACTTTTTAAAAATATGTTGATACAGCTTTTGCTTTTTACAGAATTTTTTTTACTAAATAGAAATAAATGAAAAAGGTAAGGAAAGGGTGGGAGACGTAATATGACCATTGTGTTGAACGCTAAGCTTTCTTAAAATATTTGACAGGAAGGTTTTGTTTTTTATTTAAATCTGAGTTTTGCGGCGATTTTCAGAGACCGAATCCGAAGACAGCGCGGCGCCCAATCCTAAGTCCGTTTAGTTCGTGATCCCTTTGAAATAAACCGACCAGCGTAGCGGGCGAAGTTCCGCTAGTTTATCACTAATATTCTGTCACATTTACTTGGCGATTGATTCTGTAGAATAGGTCGCAAAATGGTTTTAAAATGGTTTAAATACTTAATCCGCCGTCCAATTTGTATGAAAATATATACAGTTCTTGCGACAGTAACCTAACATACATATTTGACAAACGGGAGCTCTATCGAAAGTAGCGTTTGGAAGCTGTCGTGTTCACTCTCTCTCTCACATACACATACATCATAATTATAGTATTTTCCTTATAATATTTGTCCGAAAAATAAAAAGAAGATATACGGGTTTTCATTTTCCAGTTAAATTTCTAACAGTGTATCTTCCAGAATTTAATAATAAAGTTTTAGTTAAATGTTCCCTCAATAAAATAAGCAAAATAAGAAATATATTTTGAGTTTAAAACCATTTGTTCGAGAAGAATTTTGAGGTTAACAATTTCAGAGTTTTGTTGAATGAGGTTGAATTTCTACATCTTAAAAAAAATAAAAGAAAAGAAATATGCCTTCCCGTGAAAAAATATTATTCCAGAGGCTATCTTGAAAAATATCAACAGGAAGAAGTTGATACTGTGTGACATTTTAGGCGAAAATGCTTAAAAAAGTTCTAGTAATATGAAAAAGTACGACAAAAAATCCAGAAAATATTAATGATATACCCATTTTATAAGAATAGATGTATACTTCTTACCAATATCCTTTACACTTTTTAGAAAATCATTAAAATAAACAATAAAGGATATGCGCTTGTGGTTATTATATTCAGTAAAGGATATGTGATGGACGTAGAATGACAGTAGTGTAAGTCAAAAATTTGAAAAATCTAGATAATCATATTTTCACTGAACGTGTATTAATTTCTGTTCAGTGCGACAGTCAAATAAGTCATAGTTCACATAGGAAGTCGCTAGAGGGCAAAACAAGTTGGACCACTTAATGCAACGGCAATACGACAAGTTTCACAAAACCCCTTCATTTCTCATATTACTAGATATTGACTTGCTCCACTGTCATTCTAACCCCCTCATATACAAGTTTTTATTTCTTTGAAAATGTTTAAAACAATATAAACAACAATGTAAACGGAGCATGCAACATGGTCAATTATAATGCATTTTACAAGCCGTTTCTTTGAAGGAATTGGAAATCGGTCTTTATGCCATTGCATTTTCAATTTTCAGCTCGTCATTGTCACAATCCGGGGATTAGTAAAGAATGGTTTTGACGTATTCTTATAATTTTAGTCCAAACGCCAAACTGGAGATCTAAAGTAGCGGTAGTATTGGATTCCGTGTGTTGATTTGATAGAATTCAAAGTTTCTTTTTTCATTAAAAATATAAATAAAAAAATGACACGTTTATTACTGCATACAACAAAATGTAAACGAGCATCATTGCTTATTTTTTAATGATTTTTTGAAAATGTAAAGATATTTTTATGGTATAAGTATTAAGGTGCCCACATGGTATTTCATATTACCAATGTGAAAATTTTGAAAGATATGTGTAAACATTCAAAATTATTTTTTAATTTTAACGATCTGATCTCGTAGGGCTTGATGATGTCCGGTAAAATGGCTCCATTGACATTAGTCAAAGGATTGCTTAAAAACTCCTACGCAGAATAAAAGAAAATTTTCAGCTAGTTCTAAGTGTAATTCTTTGAAAATTATGGAATATTATGGAATATGTTAACAGCGTCAAGACATTCTGTTTAATTTTCTTTTTGTATTATCTCCCTGGATTGAAAAATAAAATAACCACCCATTCTAATTTACACCACATTTTAACATAAAAAAAAATACATTTTCTCAACAATCTGAAAACATTGATACAAGTCTTCCAAATATAGACAATCCAGACATACTCGCACTAAAGAATCAACTTCCAAATGTTTCAAGAATTTCCGTATTGAATACTTGGAAATTTTTCCATAGAAAATTTCTCAAGCCTTGCATTCATAGTATTCAAATTTTAATTGCATAATAGGCGTATAGGCGTATATTGCAAGGCTACAATGCTGCGTTTGTAAAAATGCCAACATGTTATAGTGAGAAAGTTCTAGGCTGAGTCTCGTTCCCAAGTGGCTCAGTTGGTAGAACATCTGTGCGCTATACTAATGACCCGGGTTCGAGTCCCGGCTTGGGTATTTTTTCACTATGTTGGCTATACGCCTATTAAGCAATTAAAATTCGAATATTATTTCCGTATTGTTTTCTTGTCATGCGGTGCACTTACTTGGATGGCGTTGTCTACATGCGCAAGGGTGTAAAAAAAATAGGGCGCCAATCGACCGATTGTCACCGCTAAATTTTATTAGTATTCTTCGCCTACATTTTATTAGTATACCTCACCTAAAATTTATTAGTATTCTTATTAGGCGAATAATACTAAAAATTTAGTGGTGGCAATCGACCCATTGACGCCCAGGTTTTACACCCCTATCTATGCGGGTGGTCATGCAGGACGGAAGCTGTAATTTTAACTTTGTTCACTAGGTTCAGAAATCTGTGTCTGTGTGGGCTAACTTTGATTCGAAATTTTACAGTTATAGACCATTGATAACGATAACGAAACTTTCAGCTCCCGCGTTCTAAATACCGACAGAAACAGAAGATCACTCAAACTTTCTGAAAACGATTTTCAAAGATTATGTATATACATAATTGTCTTATAATTTGTGACAATTTGCATTTATTCGATAGCCTTGACGCATCGTTATAGCACATGTCCTAAATTTCTATGGTAGTAGAATTTTCCATAGTAGAGTCATGTCAAATTTCTACCATATCTCGTGGGCAGCTTTCCAAAATCTGTGTAATATTCATGGATGACGTCTTCATAACGGTGGCTTTATTTAACTCATAGCTCGTGTTAAATAGAAATGTGTGGTAACAATGTATGAATTTTGGCTTTATTTCATTGTCTGTAACAAAAGCAGCGCACTTTTTCTTAAGGGGACTTAGTACTCTTAAGAGTCATAAAACTTTTAAAATGCCAAAAAAGGAAAAAAAAAACGACCATTTTTGTCATTTTATATCTTAAAAAGTATACATTACAAAAGCGCATTTTTTAAATGTAGTAATAGATACATGTTTCTTCTTTCATTTTACATTTTTCTAAAATCATAATGGGGAAACTTAGTTGTTATAGGGATTTTTAAACTTGTCGAGAAAAAAATTAGAATTACAAGTTGTGCGTATTATTACAAAAGAGTTTGTGCATGTAAAACAAAATTATTTTTGGTACCTAATTATACATGAGAGTCATACTTACAGTGAAACTAAGAAGGGTGCCTATTTAAAGCATTTTTGGGTTTAGAAACGTAACTGTATCTTGTTTATATAAATTTTTTAAAAGTTTAGCAACATAACACCAAGCAAAAATATGTTTTCAATAAAACAAAGATGAAAATTTTGATTCACTTTATAGAACTTACTATACACTATATATCCTGAAAATTTCATGAAAAAATATCGAAAAATTTTGTAACTACTCCTCGACCAGGCTTTAAAGACGGACCTTGGCATGCTGCCAAAAAAAATAGACCATTCCGAAGAGAGAGAAGCATTCTATAAGGATGGGACAAAGATCAAGTTTCATTTAACCCGTCTGATCGCATGACATTTCTTCACTGGGTGTTCTATGTTTTTGTTCTAGTAAATATGAAACTATGTAAATTCTTTTATTCCTCGCTCATAAAAGTAAAACTAAGGGAGATTCGTTTCAATACCTACTTCCCTATTATCAAGGATTGACTCGTCTTACCCATATCTGTTACTCACGTGGCCAGTCTTTAAAGTTAGGCTCAGCAGTGCGCAATGTCCTCAAATCACTTTTTGAGAAATATGATTTTAAGGTTTTTTCTTTCAAATTATTCCATATTTAATAAATATTAAAAGGGTCATTCATTTTGTTTTAAAGTGTTCAGAAATGGTTGCTTTTTATCTTAATATGTAGTGTGTACAAAAGTCTTCACATAATATACAGAGCTGTACAAAAGATTTCGAATGCATTTCTACCAATTGGCGAAAATTGCTAAATGTGAATAATCTAACTGAAAAAAATTTTATCATACTATATATCCACATCTATTGATCATATACAGGGCTGCACAAAATTATTCGACTACTTTTTTGACACTGGAACGTAATTTCGAAAACTGTATATTTCAATGTTTTATATTTTTTTCTAAACTGTTTACATACATATCTTTTTTCTGCTTATTTAAAGGTGAAGTTTCGTTGTAGTTTTCTGGCTGTGTTGGAAAGTGTTTCATAATCTATGCTTGCTGCGTGATTTTTCGTTCTTCTTTAACCCTTTTCGGCACAGTGGTCCCACTCCGGGCACACCTAATTTTAATTCCAAACTTGCAAACGACACCAAGAATATTTTAATAAAATTTTGTTTCTATAATGAAAGAGTAAAAGAAGGAGTTTTTATTTTCTAAATAAAAGAAAACTGCCCAGTTAAACTGACGGCATTGAGCTCACAGGCTATTCACACTAACTGTAAATTACATTCTTATTTCAAGGAATTTGAAATAAGCCCTCGAAAAATGAAGAAATCGACAATATATTAAGAGGGGGAACCATCCCCCGTTTCTCCTTCTTATAATTAACCAATGAACCCATAAAACTAATCAGAGAAGCGCCTTACCACAATGAACCTATATACAAAATTTGAAAAAATCGGATAATTCTGCATGAAAAATCCATTTATCTAAATTAAGGGGGGGGGGGTAGCCCCCCGTCCCCCCTTTATACTTAACCAAAGAACCCCCAAAACTAATCAGAGAAGCGCCTTATCACAATGAACATATATATAAAATTTGAAGAAAATCGGATAATTCTGCTTAAAAAACCCATTTATCTATATCAAGGGGGGTTAGTCCCCCCCGTTCCCCCCTTTATACTGTACCAGTGAACTCCCCAAAACTAATCAGGGAAGTGCCTTACCACAATGAGCCTATATACAAAATTTGGAGTAAATTGGATAATTCTGCATGAAAAACCCATTTATCAAAATTAAGGGGGGTAGCCCCCGTTTCCCTCCTTTACACTTCACCAATGAACACCCAAAACTAATCAGGGAAGCCCCTTACCACAATGAGCCCATATAGAAAGTTTGAAGAAAATCGGATAATTCTGCATGAAAACAATCATTTGTCTAAAATAAGGGGGGAGGATTAACCCCCCCGTTACCCCCTTTATACTTAACCTATGAACCCCCGAAACTAATCAGGAAAGAACCTTATCACAATGAACCTATATACAAAATTTGAAGAAAATCGGATAACTCTGCATGAAAAAAATAATTTATCTAAAATAAGGGGGGAGGATTAACCCCCCCCCCGTTACCCCTTTTATACTTAACCTATGAACCCCCAAAACTAATCAGGAAAGAACCTTATCACAATGAACCTATATACAAAATTTGAAGAAAATTGGATAATTCTGCATGAAAAAACCATTTATCCAAATTAAGGGGGGTTAGCCCCCCGTCCCCCCCCTTTATAGTTAACCAATCAATCCCCAAAACTAATCAGGGAAGTACCTTACACAAGGAACATATAAACAAAATTTGAAGAAAATCGGATAACTCTGCATGAAAAATTCATTTATCTAAATTAAGGGGGAGGATTCCCCCCCCGTTAGCCCCTTTATACTTATCCTATGAACCCCCAAAACTAATCAGGAAAGAACCATATCACAATGAACCTATATACAAAATTTGAAGAAAATTGGACAATTCTGCATGAAAAAACCATTTATCTTAATTAAGGGGGGTTAGCCCCCCCGTTCCCCCCTTTATAGTTAAACAATCAATCCCCAAAACTAATCAGGGAAGCGCCTTATCACAAGGAACCTATAAACAAAATTGGAAGCAAAACGGTTATTTCTGTCAAGAGTTATCGCGTTACGTACGTACATACGTACATACATACATACATACATACATACATACATACAGAACGGGCGGGCACATAAGCTCTCAGGCTTTGATAGCCTGTGAGCTAAAAAGTCGTTTGTAAATTCCGGTGTCAGTCAGTAATTTCCCATTTTATGAACAGAATTTGTCTGTGCCGGAAAGGGTTAAAAATGAAATTACTACAATGATATATTTTCTTTTACTTTTACGCATTTCAAGAGTGCTATGTCCGCTTAACTAGAACAACATTACAATCAATGAATTTTTTCTTTAGAAATATATAGCTGTTCGCATTAAGTTAAATGTGTTAATGTATCGAGCAAAGCATATGTCAAACTAAGACTGTAAAGAATTTCTTTCTGGAAATTTCGAAAGACAATTGATTGAAAATACAATTCTGGATAACTGGTTTTCAGATAAACTATTTCATATTGTATAACGGGAAATTTCCAATTTATCAAAACAAGATACGAAGCAAGATATATTGAAAATATCGATATTTGCTTGCCGATACGTTTTAGGACTTTGTCTATGGATACAAATTTTAAAAAAATAACAAATATTTAGGCGTAAGAAAATATTCTGATCTATATAAAAGCGGAAATTATCGGAGAAATAAATTTGTATCATTCTTCGCCATATATGCAATATGATAAAATGCATTTCATTTCCCATTAAACTTTGTTCTATTACTATATTTCGGAAAATAGGCGAGACCGACATTTTCATCATAATTAAGTGTATTTTGAATGCGTTTAAATAATTTAGCTTCAGTTTTGATGAGTAGAAACTTACGCTAGAAACACAAAAGAAAATATTTTGTTCTATCTAAAAGCGGAAATTATCGGAGAAATAAATTTGTATCATTCTTCGCCATATATGCATTATGATAAAATGTATTTCATTTCCCATTAAATTTTGTTCTATTATTATATTTCGGAAAATAGGCGAGACCGATATTTTCATCATAATTAAGTGTATTTTGAATGCGTTTAAATAATTAAGCTTCAGTTTTGATAAGTAGAAACTTACGCTAGAAACGCAAAAGAAAATATTTTGTTCTATCTAAAAGCGGAAATTATCGGAGAAATAAATTTGTATCATTCTTCGCCATATATGCATTATGATAAAATGTATTTCATTTCCCATTAAATTTTGTTCTATTATTATATTTCGGAAAATAGGCGAGACCGATATTTTCATCATAATTAAGTGTATTTTGAATGCGTTTAAATAATTAAGCTTCAGTTTTGATAAGTAGAAACTTACGCTAGAAACGCAAAAGAAAATATTTTGTTCTATCTAAAAGCGGAAATTATCGGAGAAATAAATTTGTATCATTCTTCGCCATATATGCATTATGATAAAATGTATTTCATTTCCCATTAAATTTTGTTCTATTATTATATTTCGGAAAATAGGCGAGACCGATATTTTCATCATAATTAAGTGTATTTTGAATGCGTTTAAATAATTAAGCTTCAGTTTTGATGAGTAGAAACTTACGCTAGAAACGCAAAAGAAAATATTTTGTTCTATCTAAAAGCTGAAATTATCGGAGAAGTAAATTTGTATCATTCTTCGCCATATATGCATTATGATAAAATGTATTTCATTTCCCATTAAATTTTGTTCTATTATTATATTTCGGAAAATAGGCGAGACCGATATTTTCATCATAATTAAGTGTATTTTGAATGCGTTTAAATAATTAAGCTTCAGTTTTGATGAGTAGAAACTTACGCTAGAAACGCAAAAGAAAATATTTTGTTCTATATAAAAGCGGAAATTATCGGAGAAATAAATTTGTATCATTCTTCGCCATATATGCATTATGATAAAATGTATTTCATTTCCCATTAAATTTTGTTCTATTATTATATTTCGGAAAATAGGCGAGACCGATATTTTCATCATAATTAAGTGTATTTTGAATGCGTTTAAATAATTAAGCTTCAGTTTTGATGAGTAGAAACTTACGCTAGAAACGCAAAAGAAAATATTTTGTTCTATCTAAAAGCTGAAATTATCGGAGAAATAAATTTGTATCATTCTTCGCCATATATGCATTATGATAAAATGTATTTCATTTCCCATTAAATTTTGTTCTATTATTATATTTCGGAAAATAGGCGAGACCGATATTTTCATCATAATTAAGTGTATTTTGAATGCGTTTAAATAATTAAGCTTCAGTTTTGATGAGTAGAAACTTACGCTAGAAACGCAAAAGAAAATATTTTGTTCTATATAAAAGCGGAAATTATCGGAGAAATAAATTTGTATCATTCTTCGCCATATATGCATTATGATAAAATGTATTTCATTTCCCATTAAATTTTGTTCTATTATTATATTTCGGAAAATAGGCGAGACCGATATTTTCATCATAATTAAGTGTATTTTGAATGCGTTTAAATAATTAAGCTTCAGTTTTGATGAGTAGAAACTTACGCTAGAAACGCAAAAGAAAATATTTTGTTCTATATAAAAGCGTAAATTATCGGAGAAATAAATTTGTATCATTCTTCGCCATATATGCATTATGATAAAATGTATTTCATTTCCCATTAAATTTTGTTCTATTATTATATTTCGAAAAATTGGCGAGACCGATATTTTCATCATAATTAAGTGTATTTTGAATGCGTTACAATAATAAAGCATCAGTTTTGATGATTAGAAACGCAAAGACCCTCACAAGTTAATGTCAAACAACGACAGCGTTTTTTTTTCAAATTAAATTTCACGTTTGCATTTCAGTATTTTAAAATGTTTTTTTGCATAGGATATCTTAAATCGATGTCTGATCATGCTGTTCCAATTTTCGTTGGAGTTTGTTTTCTAAATACACTATTTGTTTCTGAGCAAGTTTTTAAACTGATAGCGTCCTCAGAAAAAAAATGTAGTACGAAGTACCAAAATCGAAAAGTGCGAAGATACCCAATTAAATATCGATCTAAGATATCCTATGCAAAACAAAATAAAAAAAATTAAAAGAAAATTCCTTTAAAAATATTCAAATACAAACGAGAAATTTCAAAAGAACGATGCCATTGGGTTAACATTCGCTTCCGAGTATCTTCACATTACTAGCATAGGCTGTTAAAGCAACATTTCATTAATTATTATTTGTGCTCAGATAGGAAAAAAGCATTAAGTTTGATTTAACGTTTTAAACCAATTTTTTAAAGCTAAAATTAATTTATTAAAACCAATCTCATGTATAAAATGTAAAGTACGGTTTCTTATCTGCTGATAAGTACTATAAAAACGACACCCTTTTCCTTGCTTTTATATAAAGCTGTTCTGATTTGAAAGAAATGAAAAATATACTTAATATTATTTTAGTAAGTATATAATAAGTATAAACTTTATTGTTCTTCTCCTACCGAATTGTTTTCATATTTTAAATGTGATGTTACAACATTTACATCCCCCTCCCCACGCCCTGTCACACTGCGCCGCACTTTGTAGGTCCCCCCCCCCACCTCCTAAAGTGAGACATAATTAATGAATGACCCCACATTTTAATTAAAACATGTTTTCATATTACCCGTTTTTAGGTTAGATTATGTTATAAGTTAACTTTCAACTTGACTACTCTCTGTGTCTCGCAAAACTCCACTTACAAACTTTGTGGTGAGTTAGAGACCATCGATATGAAAAAGTTTCATTTTTAAAAGCGCAATCGAAAACGCCATTCCCGTGCAATAGAAGACACAATTTGAAAATCAATATCACAATATAGAAAGCAACATAAGGTCAATAGGCAAAAGCAATGTCATTAATTACAACAATTGATAAATATAAGAATATATTTTCAGAAGAAAGGTTAAAATTTCTGACGATCCATAGTGTGTCAATAGATTTTTAATCTTTTCAAATATACCCAAAATTTTACGCACGGTAGTGATTCCGGCAACGAAAACCATGTCAGAAACAAGAACTCTTTTACATAGAACTAGCAGGTTTCGCCTACTATGCTGGTCGGTTTCTCCAAACGAACTTTGAATAAAACGAAATATATCGGCGACTCCACAGAGTAGCACATCTTTGTCTGGATGAGATGGAGCAGTATCCAAAAACAAAATTGCTTTGCAAAGTAGATTTTTTTTGTTTCAATTTCTTTTTTGTTTCTGGAACAAAACGTTCAAAAAACCATTTTTTGAAAATTTCTTGATCTATCCATGCACTTTTCTGATTTGTGTAATTTACTGGTAGGGCTTCTTTATGAATGTTTTTTAATGCACTAGGGTTGGCAGATTTTTCAATGACAGTAAATTTCATTTTATGAGTTCCAGATGCATTGAAAAAAAAGCGCAGAAATTTTTATTTTTATTTTTGACACCTCGAATTAAGCGGAACCTCGGACTTCTGAGACTCAGATTTTCGAGACTCTATTGTAATTAGATACATAGAACTTATTTCTTTAAAATAATCTTATTGATTGTTCACAGTGCATACATTAGAATATTTAGTATATTCTAATTCTTGTTAAAATACTTTATTTCAAAGTATCTAATACTTTTCCATCAATTTTTACTGCCAAAGAAATGTTTAATGTAATGTACAGATAAAACATTTTTACTTTTAAAATCGTATTAACATTAAATGTCATTCTGAAGAATTTGAAGACATATTAAAAGATCCTGTTAATTCGTGAAGACATAGTGTTTCTGACATATTAAAATAATTAAGAGAATACACATAAAAGAATCCCTTTTGCTTTTTATTATAGTTTAAGTGCTGCAATTTTGAAAGAATTTTAAATGAAGCTACATATTAACGTATAATTAATAACAAGATTCCAACATTCATATAATAATTCTTAATTAATTCAGTAGAAAAGTCATTACATCATTTTTTTAATTAGTAAAGTCGTAAAATAAGGCGATTACATCAGAAATTGTGAACGAGAGGATTTTCTTTTTAAGGTTACATCTCGTTAATGCTAACAAAGGATATTAAGCATTTTGTTTAAAGCCATGATTTTTTTAATTAACGGGTTTAAAAGTTAGCTTCATTTCGTATTTAAAATAGATACATTTCAGTTGTTATGTAACGCGGACTATACCGAATGCCTAATTTTTTGGTGCATTCGTAATTATGCGTAGCATCTGTAGTCGTCGACTGGTCCTTCCATCTGTCCGTCCGTCCGCATATAATAGCGCAAAAACTACCCAACCGAATGGTTTGAAATTTAATATATATTATCGTTGCAGAATTTTCTCGAGTCATTTCAAATTTTATGAAAATCGAATCATAACATAATAAGATATTATTAAAAGTTTTCTTTATTCTATTAAATCTTATTGTACGTAATTTATATAATAAACGCGCAAGTCTATATATGATAAAAGACAGAGGAAAACAAAAACACTTCTTTTTTCATATGCCAGGCGGTCATTTTTATTCAAAATTATTTTTTTAATAAAATTGCATAAAAGTTACATTTTTAGAAAAATCGTTCAAAAAAATTGTTTGCATGAGAGATGAGTTACATTAAAAAATGTATAGATTCTGAGATAACTTCAGCGGAAATTTGGTTAACCGAATATCTGAATCCATTGGAGTAAATAAACACAGACGATTCGTTCAGTATAAGTCATAAAAATATTAATCCATGGAGGCAATCATTCGGAAAGCAAGATCTCCATGGTGAATTTTGCAACGCTGTCTGGTGTAGAAAAAATAATTCGCATTTGTAAAGGTGGCATACGTAATAAGAAGAGAAAAGGCATGCTCATTTCGCTTATCTCAGACGATATAATACAGAAATAATAAGGATGATTTTTTCACATTGTGAACTAGTTATAAAACGAACCCACCTTATATGCCACATTTAACGTACAATTTCCAACTTGTATTTATGGGAGAGTTTAATTGTTACGTGTCTGTCTATGTGACTATATATCAGTTAGGTACACTTTTCTAAAAAAGTATTATAGATCAATTTTATAAATTTTGCATGTAGGTTATAAACATGTCATCCGATAATAATAAAACGTATTTTTCATTTTCCTCAAAAAGAACTGAGTTACAAAATAATTATTGAAACATTTTGAAAGTCATAGAACATAATCTGGTCCTGTATATAAAGGTCATCCAGATGAAAGTGAGACTGTCGGTCTCACGGTTTGACAAATATTATGAATGTATCAGTGTATTATGTATACGAAATAAAGAGTGATACATACATAGCATAATGGCTTTGACATACTTGCCGTGAAGGTTGTAACAGGCATCTACGAGTGATCTACAGTAAGACTCCTGTAAGGGGAGCTAACGCATATCCATAATGTTGCCCAAAATAACCGCCATATTGTAACCCAGGTCGGCATTAGGAAACCGCCCGAGCAGGTGTTTAACATGTTTGCTGTCTCTGTTACTGTCACTTGCAGTCCATTACTAGGGTAAGCAAGCCGGTTTTAGCTTGGTTTTTGGTCCGTTTGTTATTAAATGGCGGTATGATTCAGCCTGTAGTATAGGAGCTCTAGTCTACAATGGTCTACGAGAGTATGAGTACCTTGAACGAAGAACTGACGGGGCTGGTTACGGAACCATTCTTTAACGGCGGCGGCCCGCACCTCATTATTGTTTGCAATTCGTCACCATTTAAGATCTTTCTTGAGTGGATCAAATACATGATAATCGCATTGTTGGTGAGAGGTCAGTGGTATACTGGGTATGTTCCAGGATTTTCCATCGATATCGCTGCAACATATTTTTGAAAACATTAGTCGCATGCGGGCGGGCATTATCTTGCAGAAAATATCCCATTTTGACAGAATGCAACATCGACAATTATTTGTTGCTGTTTTCTGTTTCTATAAGGAAGAGCAGGTGACGCTGAGAATGTTTGGATGCATCGATGATACGAACTGTTCCAATCTTTTTGTTCTTTCGTATCCAAGCTGAGAAGCTAACACACCGAGCTAGTCACGCTAACACACCCCACTGTCTCCACGTCTCTCATGGAACTAACAAGTTTCATTGATAGCGCCTGCCTTTGTCACGTTCAGCACCCTCAACTGCCGCATGCGCATCGGCAATATGAATTATGCCTCTTCAAACGCGGATGCACTATTGACAACAGATTCACTTTCATTTGGTCGACTCTTGTATCTTCTGAAATATTAAAGTTATTACATTCATAATTTTAATTAGTTCTTATGAAATAAGAAATCCGCTACACAAATATGAAAAATTCGAAATTTCTAGCTGTAAAAGGTTTTAGAAAATGTGTACTTTAAAACGTAAAAAATGACTCTTGAGAAAAACGGAAAAAAGTAATATCACATGTATGCGTGGTATTATTTCTCTTAAAACTTAAAGACTGTGTTTAGGGGTTTATATATCACAAAACTATGCAGATCAGTTACTTTTAGAATTATCTCAGTTTGTTTGACTATTGAAGTGAAAAATTGCAAATTCGAAAAGTTAAACATTTTATGTCATTTGTCCGCTTAACCCTTTCGATTCCGAATTATACATTTTTCTATTTTGAGGCAGAACTACTTTTAGGTATTAACCATTTTAAAACTTCTTCTAACAAAAAGAATTTATAAATAAGAACTGTACGCACCCCTATACGAGATGCATATGTGCAAACTCGTTCCAAAGGTTTTAATAGGACTGAAGAAAATTCCGTTTGCAAACTTGTGTCACAAACCCGTTTGAGGTCTTAATAATCTTGTGTACATTATCCAAAAGTATATTCAATGAATAAGTTAGAAAAGTTGACTCAGCAAACGTGTTCGATAAATAGTAAGCTTATTTTTAAAAATATATCTCCAAATCATGAAGCGAAAAGGTTTCTATAACACACATGATATATATGTATATATATATATATATTAAAAAAAACTATTTCAGTGGGATCTTTTACTTAATGCATTTTGCATTTTAAATACATTTTATGCACCACAAGTTTAAAAGTATTTCAAATAAATTCACGTAAAATAAATTAAAATATAACTAATATTAAAATTGTTATTTCAGTGTTTGATATTAGCTATTTGTTAGTTTTGCAGAAAACTTACCTGAAATGGCTTTTTAAAAATTATCCACGTAATCGAGATTTCAGAGAGCTAATTTTTTTGTCTACAACTACATCCAAACAATAATAATCGAAGCAGATTTCTACCATATTTACAAAAATAAATCTACCACAAAGATTGTGTTTCGGATATAGTGGTGGAAAAAACAGTGCTCGGTGGCCTACCTGAAATAAATAAATAAAAAACATCATCCAAAACTCCCTCCATTGCATTCATGATTAAATCATGAAATTTTTTGAATGGAATATATAGAGTTCTCGAAATTACTCTTGTGCAAATAAGTGGTGCTGCAGGACATTGATTGAGTCATAGTAGCTAGTGCTTTATATAGCAGAGTTTTAAATCATGTGCTCAGATTTATTTATAAAAATGGTACGAAAATTGCCTATACACAATGCAGTATATCTTGTAAAACGTAATTTGCATAAACGCATGATGAATCTAATAAAAATGAAAGCCTGACATTGGAATACAAGAACTTCGAGCTCGCTAATACATGAAGCTTGTTTGAAAGACACATCTCTTGTTAATAAAGTAAAATAAATTGCTTCAGCATGAACATAGTACCAAGGCTGCGATTACAGCATTGAGCCTTCAGAACTTGTGTAAGACAGAGTTTGTTCTTCTTAGAAAAAATTCTCATGCTGTATAAGCTGAAATGTCTCTTTTCAAAATTTCATGCCATTATTAACGACTTGATTAGTACTCTGAGATCAGGAATTTTAATTAAACAGGAATTTTAAAAAACAACAACATGTATTTCAAGTTTCTTTTCTGAGATCTATTAAGGAATACTTTACGTGTAAGATTAAAATTTGAAAAATGAAAAGACAAAATTAGTAAAATGTTTCTTGACATATATTTATTCTAAAAAAATTAAAGACGATTTTAAATATAATTTAAAAATTATATCAACAGTTTATTATTAATATCAATATAAATGTAATTACTCAAATGCCTTATATTCATTGGCCAAATACAGGGGTAATTCAAAACATCCAATTTAAAGAGTCATCCGATTTTGAAATTCCATATTTTCAAAAATAAACGACAGAGAATTATACGTAATACATGAATAGAAAGGAAAAATATGGAAGTTTTATTTTAGGAGAACTAGATGGTGCTCATGTTTTCTTCGTGAAGCAATTTCACGAAAGCTGTTTTAGAAGCTGGCATTTTCCCTAAATGAAGGAAGATCTATCCAACTTCTTTTTCCAACAAGATGTGGCACCACCACACTTTCCTACAGAGGTACGTCGTTTCTCAGCTACCTCGCAGTTGGATCGGTTGCAGTGCACCAGATGACTTGATGTTACACAGCTAGCCACCTAGGTCACCTGATATGACGCCATGCGATTTCTTCCTTTGGGGATTTGTAAAAGATTATATACCACCATTATCCACAAATTTATATGAACTTAAATAGCGGATTTCTTCTGTACAATCAATTACCAGTGGCACATTACAACGTTTTTGGCAGAAATTTACATACCGTCTTGACATTATACGTGTAACTAAAGGAAGTTATATAGAACACTTGTAAAACAAACTTCAATATTTTCTATTTGCATTCAGGTATTACGTATCATTCTGTGTCGTTTATTTATGAAAATATAGCATTTTGAAATAGGATGATTCATTTTGAATAACCCTGTATAATTAGCTAAATATCCAGAAACCAAATTTTGTAAACAAATTTATCAAAATTGAAAACATCAAAAAATAAACTAAGCATTAAACTAAAATATTTACATCAAAACATATTTTCCTTTAAAGATAAATAAAAAAAATAAGGATTAAATAGAAGCCAGTAATTGTTCATAAACATTTGTAAGCAATTTTAACTCAGTTTTCGACGATGGTCCAAATCAAATCCAAACCAATAAAATTATCTTTGTGCAGAGATGTGAAAGAGATGCTTTCTTGCGCATATTAGGCATATTAATAATTCTGTTTACTATTGATAATATTTTTTATAATAACTTCAAAATGCATAAAGACATTTTTATTTTCACCTACTTGAGAAATTCTCTAACAAAGCCATAAAATAAGAAATATGCACTTAAAATTGTTAAGTTACAATATTATAACATCGCGTTTAGCATAAATATATATGTGAAAACAAGACAATTCATAGAAAAATTTTAGGTTTTATTGTTCTGCTGTGGGCGATAAAAAATTATCCCTAACAGATAAATTGCGTTTAAGTGCTGAAAGTTATATTATCAGTATTGTTTTAACGGAATTCCCAAAAATATTTAGCCTACGTCAACGGATAAAAGCTTGTAATTATGCAAACAGGAAAGAACTATTTGAATTAGGCATATTAAAAATCGGAACATTCAAACATAATTCCGTTTAATAGTTTTGATAAACAAAAACGATTTTAGTAAAAATATGTTTTTCGATTTAGGTTATATTAATGTATTTTAGCTCTCTAGAAATGATCAGAAATCAAATTTGGATTTTTTTTTTTATTATTGAAGATAGGTTTTGGTTTAAATAAATGTTTGGCTTTCTGTTTCATCTAATCTTGAAAGAATGATCTAAGCACAAGAAAAAAAAATCAAGCTGACTACCTATACACTCTATTTTGATCATGCTATCTTCATTCCATTACATCTGTTTTCTATCAAAATTTGCTCATTTTTTTAATTTTTAACCCCCTCTTCCACATATTTCTCGACTTTCTCACAATACCCTCAAAATACGTTTATTATAATTCTTATTTGTTTGCAAGTGATGAAATTCTGTAAAATAATTTTTGTCTATAAAAACTATTCATAGATAATTGAAGTTTGTAATTGTATTCGGATTTCGGGTTTAAAACAATATCGGTATGTTATATTGCACCGAATGTAAATAGTATTCCATAATACCCGAAGTTCCTCCCTGCTATTTTATGTTTAATCAACACTGTGAAATATACACTAGTGTGCAAAAATTAAGCAACAAACACAAAATGGTAATTTCTGAAGACGTGAGTACTCAAAAGGAAATACTATAAAAAGCAAGATTAGAAAACAGGTACTACCCTAACAGTACAGCCAGGGTGTGAAGTTTCCTTGGCGTCACACATGGTTAGAAGTGTCACAGTCACTACGGTGAATCAAAATATGGGATCTTTCACTCGTCTCATTATTACTCTCAAATAATTGTTATAAGGTGACTCCACTGAAAATTTACTGTGACTGTTGCTTTGTGATGGGTCACTAGGGGACGTTACAATGTAGTCACCTTGTGATTCTCACGTGACTGTTAGTTAAATACTCAACTTTGAAGTTATTGTGAGCATTGCATTGTGATGAGTCACTAACTAATGCCACAATGAAGACGCACAGTGACTTTCAGGTGACCGACACTGTACTGTCAAGTCATCATTACGCTCCTTTGTGAAAAGCCATCAAATGATTTCATTTTCTGTCACTTGGGAACTCGTCACTGAACAGCAATCATGATAACTTTATAAAGGAGTGTCCAAATTAGAGTCACATGAGAGTCACCAGGTGACTTTATTATAAAGTCTCCTGGTAACTCGTCAAAAAGCAGCAGTCATGGTGACTTCTCAATGGATTGACCAAATAAGAGTATAAATGAGCCGAATGAATGATATAACATTTCAGTTCATTGTAGTGACTGTGACACTTGTGACCATGTGTGACGTCAAAGAGACTTCGCATCGACTAGCTGTACTGTTAGGGTAGTACAAATTATCTATACTTGCTCTTTATAGAATTTCCTTTTGAGTACTCACGTGTTCAGAAATTAGCATTTTGTGCTTGTTGCTTAAGTTTTGCACACTAAGTGTATTTTTTCATCCCATTAGTAGATGTTATTACTGTTTCTGATGCCTACACTTGTAATTACATCCGTAGCTACTTCATGCAAGCTTCATCCTAACTGATCTACGCCTAACTGGTCATCCAAGGAAATGTCAATAGGATACTTGCTTGAAAAGTGCTTTTTTTGTATATCCGTAAAGATTTTATTTGTTTTCACGTGTTAAAAGTATATATTATCTATTGGAATATCATATCATTCTATCGTATGTTTATGGACCAATGTATTTTTTAATTAACGCACTGCACTTTACATAATACGAAATTTTATTGACTTTTCTTTCCATCGTTATATAAGTTTAAACAAAATTTTGGGACTTCAAAAATAAATAATTGTATGTTTCAATTATCTGAATATGTTTTCAAAATATTTTATGCGCATAAAGACGTATAATATATTAATAATTTTCAGATATGATATAAAATTGGATACATATATATTATTTATAACATTAAAATAATTGTAGGACATAGATAACATTATGATAGACTTATCACAAACATACTCTCTTAAAACGAAAGAGTGGATTTGGCTTCTCAGAAAAGAGCTGTAATTTATTGGATCGTGAATGAGTTGATTTTTTAACGTTTCACTCATCTTGATTTGAATTTTTATTTTTCTAATGCACTCCAGAAGAGCGGATACTAAACAACTCATCTCGATAAAAAAAGAAATCATTGGCTGAGCGGAAATGCCAATGCGGCTGACGTGACCATTCGCTGAGCAGACGACAGGCGTGTGACGTCATCGAGTGGAGACAAGCATTTCGCCTTCCTTCCGAACAACTGGCCTCCGTCTGGTGGCTACAGCACGTTGTTGACCGTTGAAGTATTATTCGCGTTGTTCAAAGGGGCAATTTTAAAGAAGGAATATTTTTAAAGGTAAGAATTTCTGCTGTTTTAAATACTCTAATAATGTTTTTTATAATGATTCTGTTTTATATTTATTGTTATTTTATATATATGGCGTGATATTTTTCAGTTTATATCAATATTTTTAACAAATATGTCTTAACCCTAACATTTAGGACTATTTACACGAACGAACATTTAGAGATCTTTTGAGTTGGAAGGATAAATATTAAAAAATGCTCTAAAATATAATTATACAAATCCTTTATCTCTCATTTTAAGTAGGTTTAATGTTGTTTCAATAAATATGATTTAAAAATAGCATTTAGTAGCAATTTAATCTTTTAAAGAAAATGTCTTGGCGGTACTGTGCGTTTGTTTATATATATATTTTTAATGATGTTTCAGAACTCTAACTTTCATAATACTATAAATTGAAAATTGACTTGTCTGACTTTAAAAATATTGTTTTAAAGTAAACAAATTATATTTCTTATTTTATTCTCAGTCTGAAGAAATTTTTCCTGGATATTTTTATTGACCTGCCTTGTTTTTCGAATGTGCATACATAAGTGTTAGTCATTTTATGTTGCTGAGAGTTAGATTATTTGAAATGTATCTCAAATATATAAGAAAAGCTTTAGAATATATATTTCATGTTGACGAAAACTTTTGAAAAGTAGCTTTATTAGTATATATACTGTTTTTCTAATATTTTAAAATAAATATACTTGATTTGTAAAGCTGTATAAATCCCATATTTTTTTTTATCATATGTTGTTAAAAATAAGGTAAATATCTCCATTCTCCTATATTCACTGTGTGAATATTCCTGAATAGTATTAGGATTAAAACATTTAATGATAATATTGATATAAACTGAAAAATATCATGCAATATATCTAATAATATTGCATAGAAAACATAATCATTATATATATTAAAAAAACCCATGATTAAAGTATTTAAAACAGAATAAATTCTTATCTATTCAAGTATTCCTTTAAAATTCTCTTTTTGGATCAAGGGGGGGGGTGGGGTATGTATTTCAAGCAGCTCAAAAACAACAACAAAATAAATAAATATAAAATGAAACTTTTCACTTAATTGTTGAATGTACACACATATATGTATACATTCAACATGCAACTTACTTTTTTTTTTTTGAAAAAAAAACTATAATCGGTATCTGTTTATGAAATTTATTATTTTACAATAAAGTATTACATCTTTACCATAAATTTCAATTCCCCTTCCCCTCCTTTCTAGAAAAGAACTTGTATTTCGGAAGCTATAAGTAATAAAATATATCAGAGGTATAAATAATAAAATAGTCTTAAAGGACTTCATTTCACTCAAGTATGACTTAGTTATAAATCACTCAAGTGCTACTGGATATAACCTTCATTGATTTGATTTAACTCAAGTATGAATAAAATAGAGATAACTCAATCATGAGTTGCTTAAAAACAACTCGTTCACTCGAGTTGTTTCAACTCTTCATGAGAAGCTGACTTTCAAATCGTGAGATGAGTGGATTTCGGCTCAACTTGAGTTATTTTGGCTCTTTCGTTTTAAGAGAGTATAAATACGCGGTATAATATTCTTCTTAGAATTGCTAAAAGGCGTAAAATAAAAAATATATATAAACATTAAAATAAGTTTTATTTACCTGTTGATATGTTTCGGCTCCATTGGAGCTATTATTAAAACAAAAAAAAAAGAATATTCTATAATTACACGGTCTATGAAGTTATTATTTGAAAAGCTATCATTTAATTTTTCGCGTGCGTTTTCAAATTACGCGCGTTATTTATATATTTTTATTTGTATGTTTATTTCCATATTTGTAACCATGGAGTAACTCAAGCCACAATTTTGGTAAGTTAAATGATGCTGCATCGTTACACATTTGCGTAATACGTGCGTAAGTTGAAAAAAAGTACCTGATAAACTAAATGATAGCGTTTCAAATAATAACTTTATACGCCGCGCAATTCTAGAATATTCTTTTATGTCTTGATAATGGCTCCAATGGAAGCAAAACATGTCAACAGTCTAATAAAAATTATTTTAATGTTTATAAAGTTGTTATTTTACACCTTTTAGCAATTATAAGAAGTATATTATTACAAGGTGTTATAATTTGTTATATATTTACACGATATAATGTTATAACATTTGTTATAAGAATTGTCAGAATGTTACGTTAGCTATATGAGTTATGAAAGATATGCTAACTGTTTGCGCAACTGAAATCAAAACTAGAAAAGGAAAATCCCACTTATTTTATCTCGATATATCTTTGAAATCAGGAACATGACAATAAAATATCGGTAAAAATGAAAACGGAAGGCATTGAATAATTATGTTTTATCTAATCAATAGTCTTATGATAAGAGAATCTGCTTTATTATTTCAGTACAATGCTGTAAAAGTATAACATCGCTTTTGCAGATCTAGAAAGCAATTTAGGTAAGAGTTTTTTGTTTACATACCAGTTTTCGAGTTTCGAACTTTTAGGTAGCTTTCAATACAAAAAAGTATAAAGCTACCTATTGCAGCCGTTCGGAGGAAAGCAGTTCCGGAAAATTTCGATATATTTTCACCGATCATGACCCCCAGACCCCAAAACCACCCTCCGTTCAAATGTTGATTTATATATATAGATATATCCATATATATATATATATATATATATATCTGACCTATGTCATACGATAACGCTCGTATTTATAAATCAATTTTGATGAAACTAATTGTGTGTATTAAGCTAACCAATGTCTCAACCGAGTTCGTTGGCCAGCTTGGTCCGCCATTTTGTTTCAAGATGGCGGCCATTTAAAAATTTAAAACTAAAATAAATATACAAAAAAATTAAAAATTCAAATTTATTTTTTAATTACATTTTAGGCCTTGATACAAGGATTCCAGAGCATTTTTTGGTTTACCTCTATCTTAAAAAATGGCTGAGATAGAGCAGTTTGAAATTCTAGGGTGGCTGACATTTTGAAACAAAACAGCACATTAACGCGATTACTCGCAAATTATTGTCTTTCATTGTTGTAATAATTTTCCCAATCATACGCATGAAACTTTATATTCATATCCGTTAGCGCCAAAATTGGCGACATTGGCGACAAAATTGCAAAATTGGCAAAATTGGCGACATAATAAGTCTTCATAAATGAAGCCAATTTGGCTATTGCTCAATAATTTGGCGAATTTCTTATTCAAATTCAGTATTAACGAATCTTTTGTAAACGTTTCTTTGCATTTTAACTTGCTGTTTTCGTGTAACATTAGCTAAAATTTTAAAACGAAGATATAGGAAAGCTACCTTTTCCTCCCGGTACAAGCCGGAAGGACTTTTTTAATTTGAACGTACAACAACTTTATAATAATAATATTTATATATTTAAAATTTCAATATTAAATATATTTTCTTTTTAGTTAATTAATAATATTTTACAAAGTTTGCCATTTCCCTAAAAGTTTCATGTTTCTTAAAACACAAAAACGCGATTGCTTTATCAAATCGTAAGCGATTTTCTGAATGATATGAAGTTAAAAAATATTTAAATGAAGTGTAACTATTTTAATCGCACGAGGATGGTTGAAATATAAACGAGACCTATTTTAATAGATTATTCTGGAAATATTATTTACCAAAATTATACCAATGTTATTTTCTTAGATAGCTTGCCTTAACATCTACACACTTTCTTCAACATATTGGGTGTTTTTTATTCTTGAATATATAAAATAAGTTCGAAATTGTACGTCAAACGTGACAAATGAGGTGCGTTCGCTCTATAACTAGTTTTATAAATATTAAGCTCTTGGAGCAATAGCTGTTGAACTTTTATACAAAAATGCATGAATACAAAATTTATTTTATGTGCAGATTTTCATATTATAGATATTAATTTTATTTTATGAAATTAAGTTTCAATACACTTTTACGAAAAAACAATTACAATTCTGCTACATAAAAATTATACTAAATTTTGAATATCCAATAGAAGATATTGTAATAAAAAATCATCGTTATTATTTCAGTAAAAAATTAATTATATCGTCTGTTATTATATGATTCATTTCCGTAATAAAATAAGTACATTTTAAGTTGGTCACATTTTATCTTTTGTTGACATTTACTGAAATTTTCAATGAGAAACTTAAGCCTAGCTTTGAACATTTCAGAACTTGAAATTCATATTTAGACTATTTTTCCATTTAATTTCTATTTCTCCGGAAACATCTATCCAAAAAACCGTCGGTAGATTATAGGATTGCTATAATTAAGCAATTTTAGTGTACAAATTCTTTTTTTAAATTCATTAATACGGAAATAATACGACTCCATCTTAAATAGGACGTTATCATGGCAACCTAGAATTATTACCTATCATGGGATATCATTGAATTAATTACGTATAGTAGGATTTAATAGAATGAAAAAAACTTTTAATAATATCTTTTTAAGTTTTGATTCAATTTTTATAAAATTTGAAATGACTCGACAAAATTCTGTGACGAATATATATATATTAAAGTACAGACCATTCGTTTGAATAGTTTTTGCGCCGTTATATGCGGACAGATGGACCAACCAGTCGACGAATATAGGTGATAGGTATTTATATAATTACGGACGCACCCAAAAACTGGATCGCGTATGAATACATACTGAACAAAAATTGTTTGGTACCTTTATCTGATGAAATTTTTGCTCTTACCAACGCTTCTTTATGAGGATCCAAATAAATGTTAGTTAGAAGATGATACTTTTAGACGATAAGGAGGGTGATCAAGTGGTTTACAGTGATGTTTTTGTTTTTTACACATGTTGTGGGAGATGTATTGTCCTAAAGAAGATGAACATTCGTTTTGGAATGGAACGTGTTTTGGACAGATATGGAGCTTTAAATTTCACCATAAAATTAACATTACCATTATGAATAATATCTACGTTGCTCATGAAGACAATTGAAGTACAAAATACCTCTTAAATCTAGAAAATTATTAGTGAGAACTTTGTGAAATTTTGTTTCAGTGGTGCAGTTTCTCTTTTTCTGTCGTATACTGGATCGCTCTTTTTCACTTTCTTCACGGCCATTTTGAAACAACCTGTATCATTTACTTGTTTGAGACCTCGATAGGGCATCATTTACTAATTGTACACTAGCTGTTTAACACGTTCTACGCACGGAAGTATATATATATCGTGTATATATATATATAATATATAAAATTCCATATCATAAGAACGTCAAATTCACCTTCTTATGCAAACACAGTGATATGACACATGGTTATTTTAATCGGTAAAAATACTCAAAACACAGTTTTAAAACATTAAAACTATTTATGATGTAATATCAGATGTCAAAATACTTAAGCGCTTTCGGCTAAACATTAGCCATATATATATATATATATATATATATATATATATATATATATATATATATACATTACTTATAATTAATTACTAATTAACTACTACTAATCTACTACTGTGCATATTTTTAATGAAATTTAATTTATTATGTTACTCTGGCAGCAGACGTAAAACGATATCTTTGGAATAAGGGAGTAAATAAAATAAAAAGTTTTGTTGATGTTTGTGAAAAAATGTTTTTCTTTATTTTTTAAAAAAAGGCAATAACTAAGCGCAATTAAGCAATCTCTAATTATTTGCATGCGAGGTAAAATAATTATCGTAATATCCGCTACAGCTTCTTTGTATTGCAGCGTGGCGTGCGTAATATGTATATCTCACATTTCTGTAAACATTTAAAACTGGTTAGAATTCGCGCCATTACGGGTTGAACATAAAAAAGGCAAAATTCGTTAAGAACATGAAATAAAAAAATCTATTTAAAATTTTCGAATTTTTTTGCCCCAATCGTTCATGGGCCCCCTACCATCAATCCGTGTGGCAAATCTCGTAGCCCTGCGCCCTGTGTTTTCCGAGTTTTTCAGATTACATAGATAGATACGCGGACGGATTTTAATAGGGTAGATTCAGTCTGTGCAAATTTGAATAGGTTTGATATTTTCATTTGATGAAAGTTTTCTAATTGTACTTACTGCAAACGCACAAGGTACTTAGTGTTTATTCCTAATGCTAGCGAGTAAATAAATGAATGTATGAAGGATAAAATGGTGAAAAATGCATTTTTAGACTTTAAAAAACTTATCATAATTGCCATGACAACAAATATAAAATAATTCTATAGATATTTAAAAAGTCTCCTTTATATTTGGTCCACACTCGTACTTACATAATAGTTAAAATAAAGTTTTTTCCCCCCTAATGCTGAATGATATTTTTTCGTTATAAATTAAAAAGTCTTGATGCTACATGACTTTTTTAATCGGGTGTCTAGCGGTCAGAAAATTTGAATACCACTATTTATGTATAGAAATATTCGACTTATTTAATCTAAGACATAGATTATATACGGAAATAGTGATATTCACATTTCCCGACCGCTGACATTCCCGTTTACAGGGTCACCATTTCAAAACTTTCTTGAGGGGTAGACAAAGTTTTTTTTTTATGGAGAGGGGGTAAACATTTATTTTGGTCTGGTTCCGCACATCTGAGAAGCTTTTTATACAGTTTTATTTTCACATGTATTTTTAAGACTAACCAAAATACTCATGATTGATAAATAAGTCACACTTTGAGAACGTTGCAATAGCAAGACATTCACAAATACTTTTTATAACTATTAATTTCTGTATTTAAAGTATTTATTTTATGCTAATGTTTCTATTGAAAAAAAAAATCTGACAAAATATTTTAGTTTCTGTGCAATTTCTGAAAACAAATATTGAGTTTGACTTGTGATGACTGATAAAGTTTGAAATAAAAAAAATTCTTTAGGGGAGAACTGTCCCTCCCTCCGTAGAAAATGGGCGGCTAGAGACATACTTTACGGATTGATGTTGTATTCTTATGATAATGGTTTTTTATCTTTATTGTAACCGAAACATGTCAGTGATTTATTTGTTTTATATGTATATTTTGTGTGGCACTTTACTTAAGTAAAAGAAAGGTTTTATGTGTTTATATACTTTACGGATTTAATTTAGTTTGCTGTTTTCACTGCACTGCATATTTCTTTATACATATAATTCGGCGCTTATTAATTCGAATTAGAAGGGTCCCAGAAAAAGGTTATTTTCCTATTCTATAGTATAAGTTATTTTCCTATTCTTCAAAACAAAATTAATTTTCACGCTTCACAAAAGAAAAATTACTAATCTAACATTAGAATATTACAATATTCGAATAGAATATTCGAATTGTCTTAAACATATTAAATTATTAAGCACACTTCATTCAAAATTTAAAATTATTAGACGAATATTAGTCCTATAATGCCAAGAATGTCTTACCTTTATTGTAGTTAGATTTTTAATAATAAAAATAAAACAGTAGAAACTGAAATGTATACTAATATTTTAAAAATGTAAAGATTATGAGTTTGCTTGTTTGTTTCTTGGAGGTAATATCGGTATATACCGATCCAATTTAAAAAATAATGGTGACAAAATGCTTATGACCGTCTCTGCTCCAACATAGGCTATATTTTATGTCGGTACAACAACCTTCAATCGGGTGCAAGAGCAAAAAAAAACGTTCTAAAGTGGCGATTTCTGCGATATTGATGGGGATGGAAAGTTGAAATTAGGTGTGGCGGTTACTTTTAAGATATAAATACTTGCTATAAACGGTTTTTACAGAGTTCAAAATTTACAAGGGTGAGATGAGCAAAAAACGTTCTAAATTACGGTTTGTGTAGAACTGTTAGGGCTAGAAACTTGAAATATTGCATCGCTGTTACTTTACAGACGTAAATGCTCACCCAGAACAGTTTTTTAAAAATTCGAATTTTAAAAAGGTGAATGAGCAAAAAACGTTCTAAAATTGTGATTTATGTGATACAGTTGGTATAGAAGCAAGGAATTTGGCATGGTGTTTACTTTTCAGATGTAAATTCTCGCTAAATACGTTTCTAAAATGGTTCTAAGAGCGTTCTAAATTACGACTTATTTGATATTGTTAGTATTAGGATCTTAAAACTTTGTATAGTGATTACTTTTAACATGCAAATGCTCAGCATAAACAATTTATTAAAAATTTGATATTTAAAAATTGGAAATGAGCGGAAAACGTTCTAAATTATGTTGTATTTAGGAAACTTAAAATTTGACATACCCTATTAGATTTATTGTTAAAACGTAACTGCTCGCACAGAACATATTTTTTTTTACAAAATTAGAAATTTAAAAGTGTGCAGAAGGAAAACAGCGTTCTAAAATTGTGATTTTTGTGATACTGCTGGAGTTAAAAACTTGAAATTTGACATGAAGTTATTTTTAATATGTAAGAGCTCACTAGGAACTGATTCTAATAAATTAGAACTTTATAAGGGTGAGATGAGCGAAAAACGTTCTATAAACATTATAAACTATGAAGTATATGAAATTGTAAGCGATAGAAATTTGAAATTTCAGATGACTGTTACTTTAACGACGTAAATGCACTCATTGAACAGTTTTTAAAAATTTCGGAATTTAAAAGTGTGCAGGAGTGTTTAAAAAACGTGCAGAATTAAAATTATAATGGGATTCAGCTATATAGTGGATATAGAAGCTTGGATAACTAGAAGCTTGGAATTTGGCCAGGTGATTACTTTTGAGATGCAAATTCTCGCTAAGAACGGATTCTAAAAAAACTGAACTTTTAAACGAAAAATCAAATGAGCGGAAAACCTTCGAAATGTATTCTAAATTAATATTAGATTTTCTCATTAATTCAAGTCTCGAGTTTACCTAATGCAATATAAAAATGAATTTTACTCAAAATGTGGATTAATTGGTAATTTTTGAATTTTGAGTACCAGCATGATTTCTTGTTGTAATAATAGGCACACAAATACTACTTGGTATATTTCAACAACTACGTAGGCAAAGCCGTGAGTTTTGCTAGTATATTAATAAACTAATTAATCAATCAGAAAAGTTTTTTTAAAGAAAAAATTGGTCATATGATGCTTGTTTTTATTTGCTATTTTTGCGCTTTTCAGTCAATCTTTTTACTTCGAATAAATACCTCAGGCTATTGTCTGTTGAAGGCTTTCTCTGAATTTGTTTCAATTTAAACCAACTAACACAAAATTGTTGAGCGAACGTTGGTTAATTGTGACATAATGCTCATGTTGTTATCATAATCGCCTATTGTATATTTTAGTTGCTAATTCGTAAATAGGAATTTTTGAGAGAAGATTAAATAGTAAAATCTATTTCGTATTCTTACGTATCGATCATGCGAAAATTTAAGAATTTAGTAATAATATTTTCTTATTTTTAATTGATGAAATGAGGTAGTTTTTGAAAGTAAAGTAAACAAAAAGGTAATTCCCTAGCAGTATCGTCGGTTTATTTATTTTTTTATTTTTCCTTTAATATGTTTGTTTCTTTAATTTTGAAAATACTAATTTTATTAGATGGAATTAACTGATAGAATGAAAAAAATGATTTAACGAGCTTGTTAACATTAGATCTAATGCAAGTTTTTCCGGAATTTATGATAAGTTCGAATGAACCGAATTATTCGAGTACACGGTATGATTTGTTTCCAGCTGGTAAAGTAAATTTTTATTCTAGGTTTCATATCTAATAAGGAGATACGTGAAACTTTTAATGGAATTAATTTGAGAACGCACACTTTCAAACAAAGGAATAATAAAAATTCATTGAACTACCCCAAAGTTATAAATGAAAATATGCGCTTCAGCAAAAAGATTGGTTGAAATATGATAGGCCGATTGTCATTTTTGTTTTTCATTTTTTGTTGTCCGTTAATTAATATCGCATGTGATTTTTCATGTAATATTTTGTAAGTCTTAAGAAAAATCGCGTGATATATTTAAGACAGAATATGAATTTTTTTCCTTAAAAAAATTCATTTTTTCCTTTTTGAATTTTTTTCCTTAGAAAAAGGAGGATAAATTAGGATTAAAGGAATATTTTTCGAAAAATAAATAGTTTAATTCAACAGCAAGTAAGAGTTGTCAGCAGAAAAATTATCCTTCTTCCCCAGTTCTCATCCCTGGCTACGAACATTTTTTAATGTTTAAGAGGCTGTTGTAGATTAGCTAAAAATTATATGATTTGATGAATTTAGTTAAAACAATATTTTAAAGAAAAATTAGAAACTAATATAAATAAAAGAAATGCTTTATATGTATATAAGTTGATTTTAGTCGTAAAGACAGTGCTTGCGGTCTTGAAAATGAACATTGTTTCTGAAACACAGATGATCGCATTGAAACTTATTGTCTGATTTAGATGTTTCTTTAATCATACCATTTCTTATCGTCCTTAGACCCTTTATCCCTTCAAATGACGTGCGGTTGGGGATCAAAACTGATGTTTGACTAGTACTGAGGTATCTAAAAATGCTACCATATGCCATCTACACTGCTCAAAACAATTAAAGGATATTGCAGTTTTAGGTGGATTTTGTATCTGGGAAACTTTTTAGCTGATTGATACATGGTCGACAGACATAGTAGGTTATATGAGAATAAATTACACATGTTTGGCAGAAAAAAATGCATTTTATTGCGCATTTGTGTACAAAAGGAAAAAAACACAATTTGTGCATATGAGAAAAAAAGAATAAGAAAAGGTGTTTTCTTCAAAGAAAATCATTTTCGGTAGGGGGTATGGTTTCCACGGGCGGCCAGCAACGTTGAACACCTTTGAGGCATGGACTCAATGAGGCTATTAATGACGAGTTGGGGTATTCTGACCCACTCTTCCAGAAGAGCTCTTTCTAGTTCTTGGAGAGTTTGTGGGGGTTGTTGGCGGCCAGAAACTCGTCTTCCTAGAGCGTCCCAAACGTGCTCGATTGGATTCATGTCTGGAGAACACGCTGGCCATTCCATTCGAACGATTCTTTCTTCGAAAAGGAAATCCTCCACTAGGTTTGCACGATGTGACCTGCAGTTATCGTCCATTAAAATGAAGTTATCTCCGATTGCTGCAGCGTAAGGGACTACAATAGGTCTGAGGATCTCATCCCTATATCGGCGACCAGTCAGAGCTCCATCTCGAATGATGTAGAGGTCAGTGCGCCCGTCAATGGAGATGCCACCATACACCAACACTCCTCCACCGCCAAATCTGACACTTTCGTGCACGAACGCAGGATTATTCCTACTGCCACGGTCCCTCCAGATGAAAATACGCCTATTATCCGGATGCACAGAAAAACGGGACTCGTCAGAAAACAGAATATTGCTCCATTCATTTCTCCTCCAGTTGACATGCTCGGTTGCCCACTCCCTGCGGTCGCGACGATGCCTTGATGTTAATCTAACACATACCATCGGTCGGCGAGCATACAGACCTACAGCATGGAGCCGGTTTCGGACAGTCTGAGTTGAAATCGTGGTGCCTGTAGCCGAGCGAAGGTGTTGTTGGAGAAGAGTAGCGTTCATGTTTCGGTGTCTCCGAGCTGTTAACGCTAAATACCGATCTTCATTGGGCGTTGTTGCCCGTCTACGACCTTGCCCTGGTCTTCGGCCTGCACATCCACTCTCCAAAAAACGGTTCCAGATCCTGGAAATGACACTTTGTGACACTCCAATGGCTTGCGCTACTTCGGCTTGAGTTTGGCCCCCTTCTAACCTACCAACAATTCTCCAAGCTTCTGAATCTGTCAAATGACTTCGCTGAGACATTGTACTCATCGAAACAAAGCAATCACTGAATGCCGATCATCCTTGTCTTCATTCTCTTTTATCCAGTTGAAAGTCAAATTTCATTCGCTGCCGCTGAAGCGACGTTTTTGACGTCGAACTCAAAATTTGCATACTCCACAGTTTGAAAACCAGAAAAATTTGCATTTGTGATTCTCTTCTTCTATTTTCGGCAAAAAAAATTTCGTTTATATCTTTATTTTATATGAAACTTCAAATAACCTTTAATTGTTTTGAGCAGTGTAGTTCTAAATCGTTTTTAGTATGTTATTGTTAATAATAGTGATGATAATGCTGTTATTGTACAGGTATACTAAAAAGTATGTATTTAAGAAGTATATTTTAATACATAAATATCACTGTTAATGTACAGTAAAGGAAAAAAAATCCGAACGATGCTTTTAATTTCAGTTATAATTAATGCACAAATAAAAGAAATGTAAAAGAGCTTTCCGATTTTGATTCAACGTATTCGTAATTATTATGCTCCTAAGTTCGAAAATATACATTTTGAGAAATTTTAATTAAAAAATATCTTTCTCTCAAAAATACAAATGTTCTGTTTCGGTATATTAAATATAAAACGATTAATTCTTGGAATATTTTTTACAGAGCTTTTTGCATAGTGATTAAAACGATCGAATGGATAAAATACCGAAAGCCGTTTTCTCCCGGAGATTTAAAGGTTTGTATACGCTTAATGCAGACTTGCCAAGTCTCCGGCTTTTTACATACCAGTATTATCTTAGAGAAAATGTTGTTGTTTTAAATCGCAGAATGTTCCGATTACCTAAAACAACATTTTCTGTAATAAAATACTGGTGTCCAAAAAGCCGGAGACTTGGCAACTCAAGCTTAATGTAATTTTCTCAAATATAAAATATTGATTTGGTATAACAAACATGTATGTAAAACATGTACAAAACATGTTGCAAACATATACAAAACATGTAACAAACATGTACAAAAACATGTATCCATTACACGAAAAAAATAATTATGCTTTTATTTAGGTTTCAAATCAAAATTCAATGAAGATTCTTCAAAGCCTGGAGTAGGAGAAATTTTCCAAAAACCAATCGAATGCGAAACTATCACATGGCGAATACCCAGTGCATCGTCAACAATTCTCGCTGTGGATACTGAATTACAAAGTCCACCATTTTCCTACAAACATGCTGACTGGCTATTGAAAATGTATCCCTACGGACGCAGCGATTATGGAAGTAAGGGTTGGATTGATGTGGTAATTCAAAGGCTGCATTCTGAAATTATTATGCACAAATTTTCTTATAGACTTTTCTTTGAAAGTCGGGGCGAAAGAATATCAGATGTTATCAGTGGATCTTTTCTTTTTGACTCAGATCATACTCAAAGGGTTATAACTTTTTCCATGAGCTTCTGCCAGATGCTTCTTGTACCAGATGTGAGCTTGTATCACGATCAAAAATGTAAACCCAACGACACAATTAGTTTAGTATGCGGAATACAAAGCAAGGAGAAGCCTGAATCTGAAACGGGATTATTTGAAGGACAATTAGGTAAGTCGTATTCTATTTTTTTAAATTGTTTCAACTCTGAGATTTGTCCTGTATTAAATACTAGTCTTTAATTGCATTGTTAAAAATGTTATTGGAAATATATAACAAATTATAACACTCTGTAATAATATACTATCTTTAATTGCTAAAATGTGTAAAATAAAAACTTAAAAAACAGTAAACAAAGTTTTATTAGACTGTCTACATGTTTCGACTCCATTGAAGCCATTATTAAAACAAATAAGAATATTTTAAAATTGCACGATCTATCCTATAATAATTTGAAACGCTATCATTAATTTTTTCCTCGTAATCTTTCATGTACGTTATTTTTTATTTTCACTTGGATGAAACGATGCAGCATCATTTAACTTACTTAAATTATGGCTTGAATTACTCCATGGTTATGAATATGGTAAAAAACATTTAAGGCAAAAAAAAAAATAACGTACGTAATCTAGAACAGTACGTGAAAAATTGAAATATGGTGTTTTAAATCCTAACATTTCGTGATGTTAGGATTTAAAATCATTTCCTATCTTAAAATAATTTATAATTTATAATTTAAATTCTAAAATCTCACGAACATTTCATGATCGTGCGATTTTGGAATATTTTTATCTGTTTCGATAATGGCCTCGATGGACTCTAAACATGTAGACAGTCTAATAAAACTTTTTTTACTGTTTTAAAGTTTTATTTTACGCCTTTTAGTAAATAAAAGTAGTATAATTTGAACCAATTGTGGATAAAAATTGCTCAGTATTAATTTGGTAAATTTAGGAACCAGAAGAAGAATTTTTATTTAGATTAATATTTCTCAAATGCCCAAACCATACCCCGAAAAAAAAAAAAATGCATGGCCGGTTATATAAAGTCTCGAAAAAGTGATATTTTGTTTTTTGGTTCTAAATAATGTCAATCTAAATAAGGACTGGAAGTCATGCTGAACTTAAATGATCATGATCAACTTTTCTATTAACTTTGAAAAATACTGTTTACAAAAAACAGCATAACCCTTCACATAAAAGGGTTTCTATTATTCACTTTATATTTTTGTAAGAATCAATGTTTTTACACTTTTTATTACACTTGACTTGTTTTTTGTATGTAAAGATGGAATTTTGACAATAATAAAGGATATGAATTTTGACTTTGCAACGCAGTGTACAACCCAAACAGCACACACCCATCTGTAAGACATCTACAAGCTGTAAACCCAAGAAAACCGACACATCTATAAGAAGTCTACAAATATCCATGATACACCCTTTTCACCTCTTATGGAGATGTTATGTGTGATCTCTCTGAGTTCTATTAGACGTCCAAGATATCCAGGTAGTCTATGAGACCACGTCTATAAGACATCCAAGCATAGATCACTTTTCGACATGCAGTATGTCTTATAGCCGTGCTTAAAACTTTGATTGTAGATATCCAGGGACATCTGATATGCGTTTATAAGACGTCTAATGCATGTCTATTTATTGATACTCAGTACTTCTTATAGATATACTTAAGATATCCAAGAAATTTCATCAGAAATACAGCCTTAGGGCAAAAGTATTGAGCACCCCTCATATTTATAATATATTTGGTAAAAATAATAGATGGATACAAATATTAAATTGTATACAATTAAGAATTTTCTTTAAGAAATAAGTTTTTTATTTTTTTTTCAAAGATAGCAAACGCATAACTCATCTTTTAATGAAGCTATTTTCTTTAAAAAACTTTTTTTTTAATTAAATTTTGTTGTTCTGTTAAGCCAGTTAATAAATAATCAAGAAAATAATTATTGTAAGAAAAGACAAAATGAACTTAGTTTTCAAAAACGAAAATAAAGAAAGCTTAGGTAAAAAAAAAAAAAAATACATTTATATGTAATTTTTATTATTTTATTTTTTAACATGTGTTAATAACAAAAATAAATTTTAAGAAATATTTATGCTGCTGAAGAGATCTTGGCATTTCAGGCAAGAAATATTTCAATTTCCATGATGATCTGTTAACTTATTACATAACAATGAAACTTCCAGAAAACTAAGTAATTTATAGTTTTGAAAAAGTAGGTGTTTAAAGAAAATGACTTCATTAAATGACGAGTTGCTTGTTAACTGTCTTTTTTTTTTTTTTTTACAAACCATAAACTTAAAAAGAAAATTCCTAAATGATATGCAGTTAAATATTTGTATATAACTATTACTTTTACAAATATATTAAAAATATGGGGGTGCTGAATACTTTCAGCCAACACTGTATTTCCAATGAAATGACATTGTTTCCTTGCATGTCTTAAGTATATCTATATGAAAATTAGAATAATTCTTGCAGAAAATGTTAAAATATAAAGGAATTTGTCTTCAACAATGAAAATAGAGAAATCTTATTTTTAAAATATACTTTAAATTTATATGTTACTTTTATTATTTTAACTTTTAATATCTGTTAATAAAAATGATACAAGTTTTAGGAAATATTTTCATTGATGAAGATAAGTGATTTATATACTTTGGCTTTTCCGGTAAAAGTTACTGAAACTTACTGAAAAACAAAGCAGTTTAGTTTTTTAAAAAACTCATTTTTTTAAAGCAAATTGTTTAATTAAAAGTCGAGTTGTTAGTTTGCTGTCATTTTAATTGTAATAACTTAACCATTAAAGACACAGACAGCAGTTGTGAATTCTAAAATAATTGTGTGTTGAACACTTGCGCTTCATTTACTCTCTTCCTAAACATCATTCAATGTTGAAGTTCAAAATTTGTTCTACTTTTTCATTATTTTTATCAGTAAGTCTCCACTGATGTACAAAATACACCGCCATTGAATTTTTATAAACTATTATATTTTCTTTCTTAATTAAACATTTTTTTTATATAAATGCGATATCTATTACTTGAATACTATTACTAAACATCAGACACTACGACTAATATTCAGGCCCCTGCTGGCACTTAGGAATACGTGCCCTTGCACCCTCTGCCTGAACCACCCTTATTGATGGCACATGATTTAATATGAAAGTGCCAACATAACCCTCTGTCCACCGCCCTTTCAAGACATCCAGCATGGGCCTGCTAACACTTTGAAATACGTTATGATAAAAATACGAGGGTGCTTAATAATTTTGGTAAAGACAACTGTAGATAAAAATACTAAATGTTTCATTCCAATAATATCAGTATATTATTCCCCCCCCCCAAAAAAAACGAATATTTTGCAATGTTCTGCAACGAACCTTCAACTGATCACAAATGTTCTGTGGGAATAAAAAAATAAAACACAGAGAGATTTTCTTGTATATGTAGGAGTGCGATTTCATCTTGTATAGAAATGCTAAAGACATTTCGTAAAACGCTAACACACACAAAAACCAAAGAAATGACGAATTTCACAATTTTACTCCGATCGAATGACGAATTTCGCTTTTTTTTTTCCCTCGTAATAGACGATTTTTGCAATATTTTTGAGATTTTTCTCTCTGGTAACTGGCGAATTTCACATTTTTTTTTTCTCAGAACCAATCATCGAACTCCGCAATTTTTTTCCCGCAACTAATTCGAGAATTGCGAGATATTTTCCAACACTTCACTGATGAATTTCGCATTTTTTTTATCCGCGACGGATTGGCGAATTTTAAATATTTTTTTTTCACTGACTGGCAAATTTGTTCAGCTCTTTCTTAGGACCAATGGGCAAAAATTGCGTTTTTTTTAAAATTCAAGCGACTAATATCCGAATGTCTCGATTTATTTTTTTAATCCACAACTGATTGTTAACTTTTGCGATATTTTCTTTATTGATCGATAAATGTTGTGAATTTTCTTGTGACAGAATGGAAAAAATTGTGGGTTTTTACAAGACTGATTGACGAATTTTGTGATTTTTTTTTTCTGACAATCCACCGATTAAGTTTTTTAACCTGCGACTGATAGGCGAATTTTGCATTATTTTCTTTTTATCAATTGGAAAATTGTGTCGCTTTATCTTGGAATTGATTGAAAAAAATCGAGGGATTTCCCAAAACTGATCAACTAATTTAGTGGGGTTTTTTTTCAGCTGTAACTGATAGCCAAATTTTGCAATATTTTCTTTCTGCCGATTGGAAAATTTTGCAGTTTTTTCTTGTGACCAATTGGAGAAAATTGTGTTTTTTTTTCGCTACTGATCGACGAATTTCCCATTTTTCTCGACAATTTACTGACAAATTTCATGGTTTTTACCCACAATCGATTGAGAAATTTTTGCGCTTTTTCTTGGCAGAAAACATGAAATTTCGATCAAAAATCATTCGGTTGATAAACGTATTTCACATTTTTTGACCCGCGACTGATAGGTGAATTTTGAAATATCTTCTTTCTACAGGATGGTAAATTTTGTCACTTTTTTGCGACCGATTGGTAAAAGTTGCCGGATTTTTATGTGACTGACCGGTGAATTTCAGATTTTTTTCCGATGATCCACTGACGAAATTCATGTGTTTTTTTAAACTGCAGCAGCTGAAGAACTTCACGATTTTTCCCCATGATCGACTGACAAATTGTGTGAGCTTTTCCTGCGACCAATTAATGAATTTCACAATCTTTTTCAACGAACGATTGATGAAGTTTTTCTGGTGATTGACAGACAAATTTAGTGCTTTTTCAAATGAATGAATAGTGAATTGTGTTGAAAATGAGAATTTGAAATGTTCTGCACAGAAGTTCATTGCTCTGCGATGTATGTCACACTCTTAAGCATATTCTGCTTTGGGGACTGTTGCCATATTTATATTGGAATATTTTTATCAAAGCATCGACTAATTTTTTTTAATATTTCGAATGAAATATGTCTGCTGTAATTCACTAAAATCTCATAGCTAAATTAAAAAATCTACCATATTTACTCCTGCATAATGCACACATTTTTACAAAAATTTCAGGTCTAAAATCCAGTATACACATACATGATACACTGAATATTTCTAATTGTATACATCAAACCATACACATTTTCACAAAGTATATATACATATTGCAGAAACTTTATTTTATGATATTTTAATAAGAGAGCAAAATATATATGAGCACATACAAGAGTAATTTAGATTTGAGAAAAGATTGTAAATCATGACTTCTACAGATTTTTTTTTTTTTTTTTTTTTTTTTTTTTTTTTTTATGGTACACATTATACACAAGTAAATATGGTATTTAAAATCAGTTTGATAATTTTATCTTGTGAGAAATTTCTAAATCCTCCAGTATTTTGCAACAAGAGGCTAATAGATTTGTTATTTCTCCCATATTATTTAAATTTAACAAATCTTTCTTGCAGAGGATAAAGACATTTGGTAGATAAATTTTTCTTGGATAAAAAAGAAATCTTTGTGATAAATGTCACACATACATTACACATCATGCATAAAATCTTTAATTTTTCATACCAATATTTTAGAATATTTTTTTCTTTATTTTATCATATAATTTCTTCAATTAAATTAGGCAAAGGATTCAATTTGTAAATACTAGTAATCAGATTCAAAATTATGTGTGGGACGCTCGTCGCAAAGTTGTTAACACAAATTAATAAATTTCTTATTCTGTTTATTTTGATAAAATTATTAGACAAATGTTTTAAAATCTATTTTGCATATTGAACTAATTTTAAACTTTTTTTATCAGTACAAAAATATTACTCCAATTAACTCACTGTATGAAAGAACCACTCAGAATTATTTTTTAGTCAATGTCTGCCTACATCAAAAACTTATTTCAATTCTGTGAGCTTCAGATACAAAGGGAAATTTACAAATTGACTGCTACCTCAATTTTGTATTTTTAGAAAAACAAGAAAAATTTTAAGTTTTAAATATTGCAACATGATTATTAATGCTAAAAATTATTGCATGCTTTCTCATTATCATATCATTTTTTAAACATGTCAACTCTACTACTCAATAAAAGTTTTAATAAAAATGTAAGTCTTTTTTTTTCCTTATCAGCAATATTAGTAACTAGGTGACAGTACTAGGTGGTACAGAATATAACTATAACAGAAAAAGGAAAAAAAAAAGTGACTTTATTTTATTTGAAAAAAAAAAAAATCTTTGGAACAGGACAAAATTCTTATTATTCTACTCCATTATCACTGCAATAGTAAGAGCTGATTTCTTCAAGCAGCACCTATAATAAAATAATAACACTGTTTTACTACATAACATTTTACGAATCACACAAAATGACATTTTGTTATATGAAAACTGAATTAATCTTCAATGAAGCAATTGTAAGCCCCCCCTCCTCAATTTTTTGCATGTGATTTCTAGTGATGGGCATAATGAATGATTCTGATATTTGAATGAATCATTCAGGCATGCACAAAAGCATAGTTGTCAAGGCTCTTAAAATTCTTTTTGTTTTACAAAAGTTCTGGTTTTAATTGATCAAAAATAGCAAGAAAGTAAACAGCAATGCTTTTGTGTATGCCGGGATGATTCATTTGAATAACAATCATTCATTATGTCCTTCGCTATTGTTATTCTTAATTTTTAGGGTTATGTACTTAAAAATAAAAACGGAACCATTGTATATTGAAATACAAACAAGATAACAAACAAATATTGAAATGCAAACAAGAAATTTCAAACTAACACTCCCATAGGATTAACATTAGCCCATGTGACTAGCACAGACTCTTGACTATGGAAGATTTGGAATCAAATGATTTTTCCATTATCCCGTCGACCACTTTTCAAGAAAAATTAATTATCACCAAACAGTAATGCCAAATAAACAAATGGAAGAATGTTGCCATTGGAATATCAAAATAAATACAATAAAAAAATATGGAAAAGCCCCACTCACCTAAGTGTCAACTATCAGTAAATTTAAACACAAAAAAATACAATATAAATGAAAATAGAAAAAAAAAATCTTGGATATTCATTTATTTACATTATTTTTCTTAATTATCCTTCTCGGCTGGTGAATATAACGTCAGTTGAAATTGATGTATTGCACTTAACTATGCAACATAACATTTTTTCAATGCATTTTCTCTTTTAATATCATGGTGCAGCAGTTTAAGGACACAATTATTATTTTAAATAACGAAATAACTACTAAATCAGTTCATTTTAAAGATTATATTTAATTAAACAATAACAAAACATCACCATCAAAAATGAAAAATTCTTACATATACTGCTTTTTACTTTTAAAATTGTTGTGGATTAAAACTTAATAATTTATATTATTAATAAATGAAATTAGCATATATAATACTTGAGAGCATCCATATTTAGTTAGTAATCAGTATTCTAATGTCTTATAAAAATATATTTCAATATGTTTTTTTTTTACTAAACAATTATAAAACTCATGCCAGATAAGTCCATAGGATGAGATTAAATTATGGAATGATCAACGTTGAAAGAGGAATTAGGATGAATATATAATATTTGAGGAGATTTTAGTAGATGTAAGTGTAAAAAGAGAGAACAGTTAAAAAAATAAATAAATAAAACTTGTTGAAATGAAAAGCAAATGTTATTCATATTACTGTTTTTAACAGTGGAAAATGGTAATTTTATTAAATTGTTGTATGTATGATTTTAAAGATATGAGAAATATTAAAACTTGCCTATCAATAGCCCCAGTAACTAATTTGTGTGTGTATCAATCTACAGCAAAACAAAATATATCTATGACGCAACAATGTCTACTATCACAAGAAATAATAGTAACCCATTAAATAAGCAAAATTTTCAATTACAAAGAAAATACAGTAAGAAGATAACAGTAATCCAATGACAAAGTAAAATTTTGCTTTTTTTTTTTTTTTTTTTTTTTTTTTTTTTTTTAAGTACAGTATTTTTTAAGCTATTAGATTAATCTTCAAAAATCTGCAATGCCCACTGTCATGTTGCATTATTTCTACTAGTGGGTTAATAGCCTTTAAAATTAGTTGAGTAATAAAATATGTAATTAAACAACTGTTGTCCTATTTAATTATTTAAAGAAGTAAAACTGAAAAAAAAGTGTAAATTAAATTAATCATAATAAAAAAAAGCTTTTATTTTAAAAATATAGCAATAGTTAAGCACTAAGTATGCCTTGTTAAAATTTAGGTAACATATTTACAATTCTGACTCAAATCACCAGTCTGCTATGTGTTATTCCAATATTAATGTCTTCATTATTGAGAAATTAAGTTATTTATTAAATCCTAACTCAATAAAATGTCTTTTAAATTAGTTAAAAAATACTTAAAAATCTACAGTTTATAAATAAATTGCTTCAACGTATAAAAGCCAATTTTGACCAAAAAAGGCCAATTTTGGCAAAAAAAAGCCGGTTAAAACCAATAAAAGCCGCTGGCCTGGCTTTTATTAATTTTAGCCGGCTTTTTTGCAACCCTGCTTATCAAGTTATAAGTGCTTCCGGTCATGTAGCGACACTTTTTCGCACTTTACTGCCAACCACCTTGGTAATTTGGTTGAAAATGCCGACTTTGACAAGCTTTCGTAAAAGATCTGCCTTTACTAAAAAATTGAAATCGTGTTTAGATTACATAGTTTCTGAATAAAAACACCTACCAATTTCATGCATTTGTAAGCAAAAATGAATTAAAAAATGTGTCATAAAGTAGCCTGTTTGGATTTGAGAACAGCCTTAATGGTGCCAAGTTGCACTTATTAAAATACATCAATTGGTTGCAAACCAAATTACAGAACTTTCCACTACATCACACATACATATGAATACATCGATGATACATAATTAATACATACATGATTTCACAAATAAATGAGTGAAACGCTTAGCAAAATGCTGGCATGCAGTTAATACGAAAGTACAGAAACAAAAATACATGCAAAATATAGAAATCTCATGCTTATACATGTTTTGAAGATACGACATGATGAACTTTAAATGTTTGTTTTCTATGTTTAAAAATTTACAAAATCCTTTAAAGTTAATAATCTTAACTTTAGCAGCTTCTCCTGCTACACCATAGTTACGGATTAAGAAATACATAAAAAAACAAGTCAGTTTTATCTTTATTTTTTAAAACTCAGAAATTCATGTATATAACTTATTTTTTTCTGTTTTTTTTTTTTTTTACTCTTGGTTCTCAAATGATCTGCTCAACAACACGAAACTTTCTGACTCATTTTTAAACACAAAAACATAAAATTGGCAGGTCTGATCATGGAAGGGATTTGGAATCTAAATGAGTTTTCCATTTTTTTTTATCAATAAATCACTTATCGAGTTATAAGTGATTTGTGTCATGTGATGACATGTTTCTGACCTTTTTTGTGCTGCAGCATTGGAAATTTGAAAAATGGAAAACGTCTTTCAATTACAAAATTTCTGAATAAGAATACCTGTAAATTTCATGCGTTTCTGAACAAAAAAAGAATTAAAAAAATGTCATAAAGTGAGCCGTTTGGATTTGAACCTTAAGAGAAAAAAAATATTTTTGATGTGTTACATTATACATTAAATATTATGTTAAAAAAAATTAGGTCTTGTACTGTTATTTTCCAAAGTATAAACTTCTAAGATTTATAAATTATACATTAGTAAATAAATTGCCATTTATATCTCTCTTCCCACTCTGCTCCAAAAAATTTGAGTAAAAACATAAGATCTGATATTTAAAATTAATCTAGAATTTCATAATGCAATCTAGTGTAAATTTTGCAATCTCACAACAAACTAATTATTCTAAAAAACAAGGCATTTTTTAATAAAAAATATACTAACCAAATATTCATGCAAGTCTTCCTGTCTTCAAATGTTTGTGATGGTGTGTTTCAACTGGGAGTCTAAAAAGATTCAAAGAAAGTTTCATTAGTATTCAGCAACATCTATTATAGTTAAAATGTGACTGTGTTTATATTTCCCACCAACTTTTCTCAAAATGATTAATTATGGATTTTTTTTTTTTTTTTTTTTTTTTTTGGAACAATTATTCGCAAAGATCCAAGGATGTCAAACTCAAGAAATCTCAAATTTTAAATCAGTTTGAGTTATTAAATTTTAATCAATAAGAAATTTCTTTTTAAAAAAAATTATTATGCATGCTAAACATCTTGAATCAGCCATACTCATCCTTTTATTACCGCGGGCCGCAAACGTATATTTGCGACGTTAGGTGGGCCGCAACACATACTTGTATAGTAATGTAAATATATAGATTTCTATAGCAAATGCCCCCCGTTTTTTCCCATCTCAAAAAATGCCCAACACGCCTAAAGAAGTATTCACTTCAAAAATATAATTTAAGTAACATTTATTACAAGGACAAAGCCATTTTATAACATTAAAATAAAATACAGCAGCAAAAACAGAAAAAGAAAATCCATCCAGAAGATTAAACAATCCTTTTTTCATCAGGGGTGGGACTCTCATAACTTATTTCTATCCTTCCTCTAAGATTAAATCCTAGAAGGAGCAACAGTTTGGTTTATTTACGTTTATTTTTATTGCGAGAATGAAATCGAAGTTGCCAAGAAAGCGATCACCGCCAAAACAGACAGTTTCTAAAGTGCCAAATCCGAGCTGATCCTGGGACTGGCTTTTCAACAATATAACAAAGGAATGTACTCTCTAGTAGATTCTTTCTCTGAGGTCTCGGATCGCACATAAAAGGTCGCCAGGCCACATGCCCGCTTGTTGAGTATGGCTGTCTTGAATAGTTTAGTTTTAATACCTTCTGAGTCCCTTCAGTACTGTTTTGATTTTTTTTGTCTCTTCCTTTCACTCCGATTTTTCAGATTTGTGAGACCTGAAGTATGCCGAAATTACAAATTTATTCTTTTATTTAAATTTTTGAGTCAAAAACCTCAAATGCTACATTGATATGTACAATTTTACATTAAATATCACACATATTACATGAAACAGTACAACATTACATGCAATGTTTAAAAAGTCTTTTACTGTATATCAATAATTAATATTTAGTAAAATATTACTGATACGTGCAAATTTTAACTTAATTTTGTGATATTTACCAGCATCCTATTGGCGAATTGAGCAGTTTTTTCCTGGCAACAAATTGACGAATTTCACGTTTACTTCCTGTAACCAACTGACAAATTTCGTGATTATTTTCCTCCTACCAATTGACAAATTTTGCTTTTTTTTGGCGACCGATAAACGAATTTCTCAAATTTTTTCTGCACCTTACAAATGAAACCGGCATGTTTCTTTCTTTCTTTCTTTTTTTTTTTTTTTTTCACACACGACATATTGAAGAATTTCACGTTTATTTCTTGTAACCAACTGATGAATTTCGAAAATGTTTTCCTGCGATTGATTGAAGAAATTTGTGATATTTTCCTGCTACCAATTGACAATTTTGCTTTTTTTTGGCGACCGATAAGCGAATTTCTCAATTTTTTTCCCACACCTTACAGGTGAAACTCACATGTTTCTTTTTTTTTTTTTTTTTTTTTTTTTTTTTTTTTTTTTTTTACACGTGACTATTGATGAATTTCACGTTTATTTCCTGTAACTGTAACCAACTGACAAATTTCGCGATTGTTTTCCTGCAATCCATTGAAGAAATTTGTGATATTTTCCTGCTACCAATTGACAAATTTTGCTTTCTTTTGGCGACCGATAAACGAATCTCATTTTTTTTCTGCACCTTACAGGTGAAACTCACATGTTTCTTTTTCTTTTTTTTTTTTTTACACGTGACATAGACGAATTTCACGTTTATTTACTGTAACCAACTGACGAATTTCATGATTGCTTTCCTGCAATCGATTGAAGAAATTTGTGATTTTTTCTGCTACTAATTGACAAATTTTGCCTTTTCTTGGTGACAGATAAGCGAATTTCCCAAATTTTTTTCACGCACCTTACAGGTGAAACTTGCATGTTTCTTTTCTTTTTTTTACATGCGATTGTGGTCAAATTTCATGATTGTTTTCACGACTCATCTGCAAATTTTGCTATTTACCTGCAATAGCTTAACAAAATTTATAATTTTCCCCCAACGAGTACAAATATTGGGAAATTTTTGTGCGATATTTTCCCGCAACCTTTTGGTGAAATTCGCGACAGTAAATTTTTGCAAACCCAAAATAATCAGGGCACTTTTCCAGCTATATAAAAATGGGCAGAGCGCATTTACAACTATAAACAAGTTGGAAATTGTACGTCAAACGTTACAAACGGGGTGCGTTCGTACGCACGTTTTAGAATTAAATTCATGATATCCCGTGCGTAGAACGGGTTAAACAGCTAGTTAAGTATATATTTTATGACACTGTTCATACAAATATCTTAACTAGTTATATAAATATTCAGATATATATGTATCAGCTAGTTATATAAATATTCAGATCTTGATGATTTTTAATTCTGTGAAATGAATTATATCGTCTGCAGATTAATTTCTGTAATAAAATAAGTATCTCGGTCGCTAGACGATTTAACATCCATCGGAAGCTCCTCTAACAAGAAAGCACCGATTTAAAAAAAAATCAAATTTCTTAATAAATATTTTTATTAATATCTCCTAAAGTTTTGATTCGATTTTAATAAAATTTGAAATGTCTCGACAAAATTCTGCAAAGATAATATATTTTAAATTGCAAACCATTTGGTTGGGTAGTTTTTGCGTTGTTATATGCGGACGGACAGACAGACGGACGGACAGACAGACAGACGGACGGACAGACGGACGGACCAAACGACGACTATAGGTGCTACGTATTTATATAATTACGAACGCACCTAAAAAAAAAAAAAACAGGCAGGGCGCTGCACCCTCTTGAAAACGCCTTGGGAAAACACTACAAGGGTCGATCCAGACAAAATTTGGAGCCTATTTAGGGCTCCTTCACAAAAATCAATTTAATAAAATGGGACCCTTCACAAAAATCAATTTGATAAAATGGGTCCCTTCACAAAATTCCTTTTAACAAAATTTCCCCCTTTCATAAAAACTTACTATTTAGGGGAGACTGGTACACAGTGGACTACTTTTTCAGTTAAATTTTTTTTCTCTTTAACGGACAAACCGGGTGCATCCCTGCATGAAAATATTTTTGAATATTTCTTATACCTTTATACTATAGGTGCAGATTCACGGCTGCCAGTCGCCACGTGGCGACTAAATTTTTTGCTGTGGCCACTAACTTTCGGTGTTTAAGTCGCCATGTGATTTAAAAGTGTAAATCATTTCTGGTATTCCCAGTCCCCATCGTGAAATGTTGATATATTTTTTTTTAAGATTAAGACCAAAACACACACATTATTGTTATCTTTTAATAACATTTCAGAATGATCTGTTTAACACAGCAAACTATTAAATATATTCGAATAGCAATGTTATTCGTAACATCTGATAATTTTATTTTACATAGACTGTGATTTAAATATATATATATATATATATATATAAACAAATGTTTGAAGTGTGTTTTTATTTTTATAGTGCAAAATATTCTCACAAATTCAGATTTTCTTTCATATGTACTTTTGTCTGGCAAAATCAAAATAAGAAATATTGTTTTTCTGATATTCCCCGCTATCATGATTGCTTAGCTTATCTACATATTGTTTTTTAAACCGTATCTTGCCCAACTTATCTTCTGACTGTACATGATTTAAGATTTAATTAATATTCAAATTTTGTTATACACGTGTTTATATTAAATAAATTACTTTACACTTTGAATTAATTATTATTATTTTTTTTTTAGTTTTTTACCCTATATAAACACTATTGTTTTTATGAATTTGTTTTACAATTGTGGCCACTGGATTTTTGGGGTTTAGGAGCCAGTGACTCCTTCCAAATGTTGGGAATCTGCACCTATACTTTATACATTCATCATAATTATTAATTTTCTCATAACATAGTTTTCAATACATCTTTCAAAATAAAAATTTTTATATGCACCCGTAAATTGGACCAGTGTGCCCCAGAAATGGGGCACAGTGGACCGCTGTTAGGCATTATCTGAAATGCAATATAAATCTATTTTTCATTAATCTAATTCTTTTTTATTTCCCCTTTATCCGAAAAATAACATAGCAATATAAATTTACAACTTAGATGCTTTACACTGACGCTAAAAAAAAAAAAAAAAAAAAAAAAAAAAAAATTAATCGGTTACAAAAAAGAAAAAAGTCGCCAAACTTTTGGGACTGTTTTTCTTTTATGGCAACCCGGCTATTAAGCTTGTATTTAGTTACTGTAGTAGATTGGCGCAGTCTTGGAAATCGCGCCAACCAAACAGTCGCCAATCTTTTGTTTACATTTTAGCGTCAGTGTAACACATCTGTTCCAAATTTACAAGTAACATTTTGAAAAAAAAAAAAAAAAAATATTATTATTATATTTTGAAAATAACAACAGATTAATACAGGAACAATTGCAATTTAGTTGAAGTTATTACTTAAGTACAAAAAAATCAGCGCACATTAAAATTTGCAAATGAAATTCGAAAATACTTATGAGTAAGATTGAGCCTGGAATTTTCCTGAAATACTTTCGGGTCTGGGAGCAATATTATGAAATCATTGACATCAACAATAGATTCATCTACAGTTTTGGGAAAAATAAACTGATTTCCATTCAATTTGCATCTCATGAATCTTACTTGAATAGAATCATCACCAATTAGACTACAGTTATATTTATCACAGGCAGTAAATACAAAACAAAATATTTCTTACTATGTTAAATAAATTGTTATTTTTCTTTGTTTACTTTATTTTACAGTTAAATAACTTCTTTTAAACAATATTTCTTTATAGAAAATAAGCAATTATTAAATATTTTGAACATTCTGCATTACATGAGCAGAGTGGATTGTGGACCACTGTGCCCCATGTTGAAATTCAATAAATAATCATATTAATATTGTTTATAGCTTTCTTTTAAACATATTAACTTTAAAGTTAAATAAAAACAAGTATCTTAGCTTTGCAAAACAGCTGTTTTATAGGATTTATCTACAACCTTTAATTACTAAAAAAATTAAAATATAATGTTGAAAAATTTTACTTTTAGAAGATCAAAACAACCAATTAGAATAAAATAGTTCAATCTGAGCTAAACATATTTTCTGAATGCTATAAATAATCGGTGCAGTGCTGTTGTGTATTAGGATAGAAGAGAAGCTTAATTTTTTTTTTAAATAAACAAAATATTAGGGGGGTGGTCCACTATGCTCATAGGTCCAGTGTGTACCAGTCTCCCCTATTATTTATTATTCTTTGACTTTTAAAATGTGTAATTTGCAAACAAACAAGTTCACCAGAGAGGAAAACTTCAGCAAAAGTATTTAAAAAAGTTTGTTAATAAACGCTTGGATCGAATTTGAGTAGCTGGATTTCGACTTTCATTACAAAATGTTATTTTTCACAAAAATATAATAAAATTTTACAAAAATAACCTTTACTTTTCACAAAATGGGACCCGCAAAAAAAAAAAAAAAAAAAAAAAAAAACCTGCATTGACCCCTGCACTATAACAGTTAATTTTCTTGTTACTTTAAAAAAATAAGCAAATAAATAATGTAAAAGTTATTTAAATATGATTCTATTTCTTAATTTTTCTGAATATTTTTATTTATTGACAGTTAAAAATAAAAGTTATCCAGGGTTTTAAAAATATTTTAAAAAGCATTTTCTTTAGATATTGAGCAGTATGACTAAATACTACATACTGAATATTCGGTGCATCCCTAATGGTTAATACACAAGTACCAAAAGATTAGTATCAAAGTGATTTGAAAAAATATACTCAAGCATAAATATCATATAATACACAATTAAAATATATATATATCTTTTACTTGGTATGTAAAAAAAAAAAAAAAAAAAAATATGTCGGAACGCAAGTTAAACAATGACAACAAATGAAGAAAAAAATGTAAAATTTAATACATATAGGATCAGAATTTTAATTGTTATACAATGTTCACTCTAGAAAGAAAAGGGCAGGTTGTTAGAAAATAATAACAGCACAAATGAAGCAGAAAACAGTCATTGTTCAGTGAAAATGGGCATTACTTCAAGAAAAAAAAATTATTGTGTTGAGTAACGATACAAAAAAAAAAAAAAAAAAAGGAATAGACGAGATACTGTCACGCACTGAAGTTTGGTGACTTTTTGATTGGCCTGCTTTCCAAGCCCATGCCAAACCAATAATTTAAATACAAGCATAGTAGTCAACTTTGGGGATTTTTTCCTTTAAAAAGGAAAAAATCCCCTAAGTTTGGCAACTATTTTCCTTTTTATAACTGATTAAAGAAATAAACTGTGTGAGTGTAAGACATCATAGCCAAAAACAGTACAACATTTATTTAATAATCTCCTGTTTTTATTAAAGAAAGAAGGAAGGTCTATGATTTTTTGCAAGCTTTTGGATACATTAATTTAGAAATACTCTGGTATTGGGGAAGATTTTAACAAGAGACCTCTGGATATAATTAAGGATGCATTTCGATATTTTAAAAAGGGTACGGTGCATTTTGCTAATTTTAGAGCAGGCAGGATGCTGCACCCTTAAATATTGGTCTAGAAGGGACACTAAATTATAAATAAATACAGGGGAAAAAAAGTAATTTTTTAAACAAGAATTACATTATTTATAGTATTAGTTTTAGTCTTAGCAAAATTTTATATATAGTTATTTTAGTGCAATTCTAAATTGTATGATAAATAATACACGAAACTGTTAACCCCTTTAAGGGCAAAGTATTTCAGTTGCAAACATGTTCAAAACTTTTTTTTTTACCCTTTGAAATCTGGATTTGTCAAATAAATTCATTTAAAAATAAATAATAGCTATTTTTTCCGTTCATGTACATCGTAAAATCTAAATATTATTCGAAAGTTCTGATAAATATTATGGTTTAGTGCATAAATAATCTAACACTGGCGTTCAAAGGATTCATAATGGTGATAAACAAAACAATATATAGTTCATTAACACTCAATTACTACTAAAAACAATTACATTATTGCTTTCGTTGTACCTGTGAGATTATATTTCTGCATTTATACAATTTATACAGCGACATTTCGGATGTATTTTTCCTTTTCAACACAATATATATATGACTGATGAAACTTATCGTAACATTAAGCCTAAATCTTGTATATATGTAAGATACAAGAATTTAGTAATTAAGTGTTATATAAACTACACAGGAAAGTAAATAAAGAAATGAATAACTTACCTTTTACAAAAGTTGTCAGTATAATTACATCCAAGATTGCCGCTGTATACAAAATAAACAACAGCCCCAGCCGCGGCGAGAGTGTCTTCAAACGACCTTTGACTTTCCGTTCCCGCATGCGCGCAGTTGCATTGAAGTAGGAGTACTTTTTCCATAAGATGAGCATAATACATGTTATTCGCAAATCCATTGGATGAATCGAAAAGTATTTCCATTGGAGGTTGAAAAAAGCATTTCCTTTAAACGTCGAAAAAGTGATAGATATAATACGTCTATTGCAGGTCATAGACGTCTAATAGAAATCTAAATGAGAAATGGCTTATAGACATCTATTTGTTTAATGCTATGCATATCTAAAAGATGTCATGGACGTTATAGATGTATTTAGACTATAAATCGACATCTTATAGATAGAGTGTGCTGTCTGGGAACCAACAGAGTTAAAAATATTCAGACCGGGAATCGATCCTGGTATAGCGCACCAAGTGCTTTACCATTTAAGCCTACAGGACGACATCCGGTCTAGTATTTTCACTCTTATACATTGGTAATGCCGCAAACCTTCAGCACAAGATTGAAAGTTACACATGAGCACACAACTAAATGGCATCATGAAACGAATAAGTTCTTTTCACAATGACTTTCCATCTTGTGCTGCAGGTTTGCGACCTTACCAACGTATAAGAGTAAAAATGCTACATTCGATGTCGTCCTGGTGGATTCAATGGTGCGCTTTACCAAGGTATTCCGGTTCAATACCCGGTTCGGACAGATATGGTTGTACGCTGTGAAAATTCATATCCTTTCTTATTGTCATTAATTTCCGGCGTAGTTTCAGCTCTCCTGAAAATTTAATTAATGAGTAATTTTGTAATCCACCCCTCACTTTCTGATATGCTAGATTTATAAAAATTATGTACGCAAGTGTGTTTCCAACGCTAATACAACATTTTAATAATTTTAGACTTTAATTATAAAGTAATAGATACAGGGATTTTAAGGCACTTTTTCTTTAGTCCTCTACACGTGATAAATCACCAGATATTCTTTATGATGCAACAGAATATAAGTTTCAACAACAATGGGTTTAAATGATGCGCGCAGAGCTACGCTCGCCAACAGGTGGAAATTGAGTATGAAATTGGAATAACGAAATATTTCAATCAATAAAAAGCAGAAAATACACATAAAAAATAAAAAATGTAACATTTTTTTAAACAAAATTCGCTTTAATTAATTAATTTATTAATAATTTCTTAATAATTAAATTATTATTATTCATTAAGAAATCAACTTAGAAATCCTAAATAACATTTTAAATAATGTTTTTTTCCTTTTTTTTTGTTGCCTTTTTTATATAAATGATTCTTTAGATCTCGAACATATATCGGTTTGAAAGGTTTCTAAACATAAACAAGAACGAAAAATCATGCGTGAAGCATAGATTATGTAACACTTTCCAACGCTTCCAAAATAATTGTACAAATCATTACCGTTTAATAAGCTGAATAATAACATCTAAGTAAACATTTTCGAAAACGCATAACATATTTAAAAACGTAATTTCAGGAATTTCCAACTCATACAATATTCGGAAAAATATATGAATAATTTTATTCAGCCCTGTATGTGATCTATAGATTTGTATATATACTACATAGGATGCTAAATTTTAGTTTAGTTAGGAAACGCGTAGCACAGTTAAAAATTCTCCTTCTGGAGTTTCTGTCAATAAACGGAAATGTGTTCGCCTACTTTTGTGCTGCCCTGTCTATGATCTACAGAATTTATACACACCAAGTAATTGACAAAAAGTGAGTTAAATTTAAAATCGCGTTCAGCAACTTAAAACGCACTTATAGGAACTATTGTTAACAGACAGTCGATAAATCTTTTGTGTGTCCTCGAAAATGAACGATGGCTGCTATACACACAATATTCTGTAGTAAGCCTCTTCTAATGCACCTTAGTGATATATATAAATTTCAATGCGTTTAAAATAGTGAAACATTATTAAAATAAACCGCAGACGATTTTTCTCCATAGACGTCATGTAACGGAATTCTTTTGACTGTCCCTCTAAAGTAACTATAAGTGCTATGCACACCCTATTCCATATTAAGCTTCTTGTAATTCACCTTAGTGATATATATCGATTACGTGTTTGAAATTGTGTAACATCATTAAAATAAACCGCAAATGATTTTTCCCCATAGATCGCAATGTAACGGAATTCTTTTGAGTGTCCCTGTAAAAAAACTATAAGTGCTACACACTTCCGTTGAAATAGGGAACATGCTATAGATAACGACAATAACATATAAAAATTGCAGAGCAATCCGAGCATATTTACGGGAGTTAGAGTATAAACAGACGGCAGACGGCCATACTGCAGACAAACCGAAGTGATAAACACTTTTCAACTAGGTTGGAAAGTGTTAAAAACACTGTTCGGAAGAGGTTTATGTATGTTTTTGTACGTGGTTATATTATATTTTCGCAGATTAAGAAACGATTGTCTTTTTTACAGCATAGAAAACTAGAATCGTAATCGCTTTATTCAGTCAAACATAAAGTGCGCCCTTCTGAATATGAACCTGATTTTTGTTCATAACTATTTTTATAGAATTTTATTTTACTTATTTTGTTACAACACGTCGTGTTAAAAAAACATTTGTTTCCCAAAATAGGTAATATAAAGTAGATTTTTCCATTACAGAAAGAAATAAAAAGAACACTGCTCACAGGCTATTCACACAAATTATATATTATACTCTTATTTCAAACAATTTGCTATAAGCCCCTCGAAAAATAAAGAAATCGACACTATATTAAGGGAGGCTCATCCCCCGTTCCCCCCTAATAATTAACCAATGAACCCCCCAAATGTATCTGGAAAGCGCCTTATTACAATGAACATATGTACAAAATTTGAAGCAAATCGTATAATTCTGAATGAAAAACCCATTTATCTAAATTTAAGGGGGGGATTAGCCCTCCGTATCCCCCTTTATAATTAACCAATGAACCCTGAAAACTAATCAGTGAAGCGCCTTACCCCAATGAATCTACATACAAAATTTGAAGACAGACAGATGATTCTGCATGAAAAACCCATTTATCTAAATTAAGGGGGGATTAGCCCCCCTTTCTCCTTTTATACTTAACCAATGAATCCCCAAAACGAATCAGGGAAGCGCCTTATCACAATGAACCTATAAAAAAATTTGAAGGAAAACGGTTATTTCTATCAAGAGTTATCGCGTTGCGTACATACATACGTACATACATACGTACGTACATGCAGAACCGCTGGGAACATTAGCTCTCAGGCTTTGATAGCCTGGGAGCTAAAAACAATATTAAACAGACAGTGGCAAGGTTTAATACAATTGGCAACTGATCACACCCGCTTTGCAAGGGATCATTTTTCTAGTTATTTTAAAAGTTTAATGAAGTGTCGGTCACAGTTTCGGTGAAATTTATCCTAGTAATAACTAGTGTATCCCTGTGTGGGTTTCGCACTGCTGTCTAATATTTTATCTAATATATTTTAGATGGAGGTGTAAAATTAAAAAAAAAATTAAGGATAAAAATGCCTTCAAACAACATTAGTCAAGCCAGAATATCATCGCATTATTCTATGAAAGTTACAGTAAAAGCTGATTGAAGATAGAAAAAGGAACGCGCAAGAAAAATATTAACAATCATATTTTAACTGTTTTAGATGATGACGTCATCCGCATCGGAAAAAACATATTGAATACATATAAAATACAATTTAATCTAATATAACAAAGCATGCCTTTTAGACTACTCGGGAAATACCACTCTTTCGATCGATCAATGGAATCTTTTTCTTTTAAACATTTAACTTTAAATTTTTCTTTTTAATCATAAATATAAAATAACCCCGATCGGAGAGGACACACATTATCTTTTTTGTACTATTTATTTTTTATAATCGTTATTGAGCATGATATAATGAGATATTTTATTTTTGTCGGAAGATTGATTTGAGAAAAAACCTTTCGTTTCATTTATGAAAACAATACCAATTTAACTTTTAATTAACTGTAATTTTTAATTAAAAACTTGTTTAAACGAAATTTGAATGTAATATGTCAGAAGCCTTTCAAAAACCTTTAAAATAGCACCTCATTCATTGTCGTGCGTTTTGTAAGTGCATAGAAAAAGGGATGTTGATCACAGAAATAATATATATAATGTTGTTTTTTCACTATTACAGATTCCAGTGTCAAAATGTACGAAGACAAAACATCGACTAACATAATTTCGCTAAAACCAATTGGAGAACTGTTTAAAGAATCTTTCGAATTTGTATCGGTTTCATGGCAGATACCACAATCTCATTCCACTGGCATGGACATGGATAAAGGATTGCAGAGTCCACTATTTTCTTTTGCAGGTGCTTCTTGGATTATTAAAATGTTTCTGCATGGCAACTCAAAACTTCAAACCGAATCTATACTCAATGTGATAGTTCAAAGATTGGATTCGAAAATTCCAAATCATTCAGTTTTGTACAAAATTTTCTTTAGAGAATTTGGCAAAAATAAAAGAAAATGTTTAGATTACAACGTAACAGATTTATCCTTGGAGTTATCTGGCAAACGATCTCAGGCTGTCAGTGGATGTACCATTTTTAACTCAGATCATACTCGAGAGAGCGTTTTTATAGCCATTCATCACAATAACTTTTTCGATTTTGTGATAGGTAATGAAATATGCTATCCAGTTGTTTTAGTTTGCGAATTGCGCACACAGAAGTATGATCAAAATGAATTGAATCGTCAGGAGGATTTAGTACGGGAACCTTTGGGTGAGTAGTTCGGTGATTTATCTTACTTTTCTTCTTTAAAATACAGGGTGATTTTTTTTTAAGTTGTGAAAGTAAAACCCTATAACGAAAGAACCACTGATCCAAATGACCGGAAATTTCACCAGTATGCTCCCAAAGCAATGGGGATTTTTTAGGCATGGTTAAAAAAAACCTTAAAATTTCACCGACAGATGGCGCGGTATATGCAGTAAAGTCGGGAGAGGAACTTGTGCAAGACACACGCACAGTGGATACTCTTCACTCTGTTGTGGAACATGCGGTTTCACGTTTCCAACTCGTAGCTGAAAACATTGGGCAGCACACTGAAAATCGTATGCGTTAGTTGCGCAGTTCTGTACGAATGTTTTACTCCATATTTTTAGTTCGTTCTGTTTCTGCAGTTGTTTGCAGTTCCTTTTCCCAATTACTGTATTCTGTATGTTTTTGATATACAGAATGCAGTGATTGGGAAAAGGAACTGCAAACACCTGCAGAAACAGAACGAAATAAAAATATGGAGTAAAACATTCGTACAGAACTGCGCAACTAACGCATACGATTTTCAATGTGCTGTCCAATGTTTTCAGCTACGAGTTGGAAACGTGAAACCGCATGTTCCACAACAGAATGAAGAGTATCCACTGTGCGTGTGTCTTGCACAAGCTCCTCTCTCGACTTTACTGCATATACAGCGCCATCTGTCGGTGAGATTTTAAGGTTTTTTTTTAACCATGCCTAAAAAATCCCCATTGCTTTGGGAGCATACTGGTGAAATTTCCGGTCATTTGAATCAGTGGTTCTTTCGTTATAGGGTTTTACTTTCACAACTTTAAAAAAAAATCACCCTGTATATCAGAAACTTTTCTTTATATGGAAGAAAAGTTAACCTCGTGTATTTATCCACGGTTTGGAAATGCTTTCCTTTATCTTCAAAACCCATTATGAGAGCAACTAATTAGATATCTCCGTATTTGGAAGAAAATTCTTTTCCGAAATATAACGGTAGAAACGAATAACCACCTACAATTTTAGAAACGTTTCGGAAAAACGTCTTGAAGCGTCTGATTGCTTCTTATCCAAACAATTCCTGATTATAAAGAAATGTTTAAGTGAGTTAAGGGTAACTCTGAGACTATCTTGTATTGTTGGTTTTTCTATTTTACAGCGGATACGGCAATCTTGAGAAAAAGATCTTGGCAAAAAATACTAATTTTATCACGAAGTTTTTGAAGAGTCTGATTGCTTCTTATCCAAACAATTTCTGATTATAAAGAAAAGGTTAAGTGAGCCGAGGGTAACTCTGAGAGTATCTTGGTTCTTTTATTTTACAGCGGATATGGCAATCTTGAGAAAATGGTCTTGGCAAAACGACTAATTTTATCACGCACTTTTCAGCAACATACTCACAGTTTTATACGCACGAACAGTTTATTCCATATTAAAACAATTTATTTAAAATACACACATAGATATTATCGATTATTATATACAAAATGATGTAATTTATGTACTATGCGTAATCCGAAGCAATTTTGAATAGCTACGCAAACAAGCATAATAATTTGTCATACGTTTGTTTTGATAGCTGGTTTTAGAGTCATTGGACAAAACAAAAATGATTTGCATGCCCGATTTCCCCCAACGCCATTTTAAAAAGTCGCCAAAGCTTAGAAAAACGAAAATACTCAATGTTCTAAACTTTCTGCAATATCAAGAAATGATTGTTAAATTTTTTAGTAATATTTATGTACTAGAAAAATAGAAAACACGTTTCCTGATGTATAAAAAGTTTTACGTAATGTATACGTATGTAATTTCAGTTATCATCAGAATCGTTTTCATAAAGTCAATCAAGCACCTTAGAAAATAATAGATTAAGTAGGTGTACGTAAACTTTTTTCAAATAAATGTATCTCTGTATTTACTGTTTATTTTAGAAAAGTTTATGCTTAAAAAAACTACGAAAAGTAAAAGGGTCCATTAACCTTAATTTTTCCATTATTTTTAAACATTTATTGGTTTCTACATTTTTTTTTTCGTATTTGTTTCTGTAGATAAGGAATAGGTTTGAAAATTCGTTAGTAAGATTACATTGAATTTAGTAACATGCTTTGCTATACGCGGAACCGTTTCTGTATTTTTTATAATGGAGTAATTGCATGTGTTAATCCGATGCATGATTCATGAAAATTTCGTACCAATTATCATGTAGAAGAAAACTGAGCAGCTCAGCTTTGCTATCATTGTTTTCGAATAAAAACTTCCAATTTTGTGTATTAGGAGTCGGAAGAACATGATTTTTTTTTTGCAAATTTATTATTAAACAACATGCGTGATAAACAAGGATATAGGGGGCGTGGTGAAATCTTTCAGAATAGGTGACGGTCATCAAAGGTGATTGCACATTGATTGCACAAAGGAGTTTTGCACATTGGTGCACAAAGGTGATTGCACAGGTGATTGCACAAAGGAGTTTTGCACATTGAAAGTCTATAAACTGTCTAATTTGCAGAAACTATGTTTACTGCAAATATCATATGGGACAGAGGATAAAACAAAAAAAAATACCTAGCTCATTACAAATCAAGTTTTAGATTTTACGTATTTCAAGTTTCCGAAAAATAATTCAGCTGGAGATATTTTCAAATCTTATTAAGATCAACTTTACCTTACTATTGTGTGTTTCAGGAATTTAGAACATTTTACTTTGGGAGAGGCTCCCGAAAGTCTATAAATTACAATTTTACAAGAATCTCTTGATTTTCATAGCACGTAACGCTTTACAGCAAAATTAAATCGCACATAAATTTCTAGTGATCTTTTGATTTGATTATCATGTTATGTTCCTAACTTCCAGAAATGCCAAAATAAACATCTCGTGAAATAATAGAAGAAACACTGGTAAAAGAATCATTGTTATCAGACTGCAGTTCCAAAGTTTCGTATGAAATGTATTTCTGGAAAAATTGCTCTTTACTTTCTACGATACATATGTAATTTCTAGGTTAGCTTCAATTACAAAAACTAAGAAGCTACCGAAAAGCAATTCCGGAAAATTTCAGTATATTTTCACCGATCATGGACTCTTAGACCCACAAAACCACCCTCCGTTTATATGTTGATATATATGTACAGGGTGTTGCTGAATTCTACCGGCAAATTCAGAGGGTGATAGTAGGCAACAAGAAGATGAAAAATTACCATAAAATATGGGGTTGCAAACCACGTTTAGTCTGTGAAAATGGGAAAATAGACGTCGAGAGGACCATGAGCCTGACGAAGAGGGTATCCAAACAACGGCGAATTAAGAGCACTGCACTCGAGAACAAGAAACTTTCTCGTATGCAAATTTCCCATGCTTATTGGGAAAACAAAAGGAGCTTTCGAGAAGAAGAAACCTTCTCGTATGCAAATATCCCATGGAAAACAGCATGCCAGATTACACGAAAGAAGAATAAACGGATATGCATCGGATGTACGGCCGTGCACGTGGCAATGGACGCCTAGCACAGAGGATGTACCAAGAGCAATATCCGAGGAGGCGTTGTCCGCACTATACCACTTTCACGAACATCGATAGACCGCTGCGAGAAATGAGAACCTTCCAAATAACGAGGCGTAATGCAGGAAAAGACAGCGGTGTGCGCACACCTTAAACAGAAAACCGAGTAACGGTTTGCCGTTTCCCCATCGACCAGTACACGATCGATTTCAGCTGAACTGGGTATTATGCACGAAATGGTGTGGAAGGTTCTGCGTGCAGAAAACATGCACCCCTTCCATGTGCAGAAGGTCCAACTCTTAGGCGATGATGATTACCAACTTAGGATAGAGTTCTTACGCTGGATGCTTGATGCCACACAGAATGATTCACAGTTCCTCGCCAATATTCATTCTCAGATGGAGCCTGCTTTGCAACAGAAGACGTTGTCAACACGAACAATGCGGATATGTGGTCGTCCGAAAACCCCCACAGCACTGTCTCGTCGAAAGGGCAACGCAGGTTTGATATTAACATCTGGGCAGGGATTCTCGGAGATCATCAGTTGGGACCGTACCTTCTGCTCGAACGCCTTAATGGCACAAAATACCTTGTTTTCTTACAGTATGTCCTCCCGGATTTAATGCAGGGAATACTGGCCCCTGTGTGTCAGAACATATGGTTCATGCAGGATGTTACACCAGCACATTTTGCGATTGCGGTGCGTAGCCACCTCGATGCTGCATATCCGGTAGCTGGATTGACCACGACGGACCTGTTGGTTTGCCTTCCTGCTCCCTTGACCTCAATCTATTGGATTTCGTTTTCAGGGACCACCTGAAATCGGTTGCTTATCAGACGTCTGTGGATTCACTAGAGAATCTGACAGCACGGATCATCATCGCTTCAGCAGACATCGCCAGCACACCGGGTATGTTTGAACGCGTCCGTCGGTGTCGGCTGTGTAATTACCTCCACGGCTGCAACTTCGAACAATTCCTATAAAACATGCCTCGTCGTATTCTTTCTGACGTTGAAATGTAATGCATTGTAATCCTGCTTACGTCAAATAATATTTTTCTACTTATTATCGGCCCTTTTTGTTCTACTCGACGTTACACCCTTCATAACTATTCTTGCGATTTTCTCCTACTAAACGTGGTTTTTGACTCCATGGTCGATGGTAATTTTTCACCCTCTTGATGCCTACAGTAACCCGTCTGAATTTGTTTATCGAGCTCGGCAACACTCTGTATAAAGTGTCATCACATAATAAAAATCATGTATATATGATTTACCAACATCTTGACCGAGTTCGTTGGGCATCTTCATCCGCCATCTTGTTTCAAAATGGCACACTAAAAAATTTCAAATACAAAAAAAATTATAAACGAAAAAGTTTCTTACCTGAAGTGTTCGGCTTTGATACAAGGATCTTACAAAATGGCTGAAACTCTAGTGTGGCTGGCATTTTGAAACAAGACACCCGATTAAAAATAAGGAATTCCTCCATAAAAAAAGGTTTCAATTTATGGATTATATTAAACGTCGTTGTTTCTTGCAAAATTCCTATTATTGTTATAACAATTACTCCAATTCTCATACGCTTAAAACTACATAGTCAAATCCGCTAACGTCAAAGTCTTTCCAAGCATCATGATATACTTAGCGATACGTTGCTAAATTTGGTGAAAAAATAGGTCAACTTGGTGATAACTGAGTAATTTTTTTAAAATTACCAATCAAATTCAATATTGTCGAAAACTAATAATATTCTATGATCAAATTTCATGCATTTTAACTGCATCTGTTTGCAGTAAAATTAGCTGGATTCTTAAAAACAAGGAAAAGCAAAGGCATACGTGCCAATGCTTTATTATTTTAAGCGTTTTTAACGAAATTCTGTAACTATAGAAGAATTTTTAACGAAATTCTGTAATTGTAGAAGAATTTTTAACGAAATTCTGTAACTTTAGAAGAATTTTTCTTTAAATAGGTAGTAGAAATGCATAAAATCGTTACAAAAAATGGTACTAAATTAAGTTACAAAAAGGATAGATGCAAATTATCAGAAATGAAAAATAAAGTAGAAATTTGGTACTTTCGTGTTATAGCGGCCCTCAAGGATGAAATTTTTTTGTTTCTGTTTTCATTAATATATTGTAAATTTGGTACTTTCGTATTATATTTTGTTTCAGTTTTCATTAGTATATTGTAAATTTGGTACTTTCGTGTTATAGCGGCCTTCAAGGATGAATCACCAAGCGACCAAGATTTATCGCCAAATTATAAAGCATGTATGCTATTATAATAATATATGATATATATATAACATTTATTGACGTTTGTGATTAAGTTATAGTCATGTATGATGCATATATGATGCATATATGATGTATATATATGACATTTGTATATGATGTATATACAACAGATAAAACGTAAATAATATGTGTATAATGACGTATATGGCACATATAGGAGTGTTTGGAGTATATATATGCGTATATGGGATGCATATATAAGCTTTGCGATGATATTGGCGAAATCATAACTGCAACCTTGGCATAATCATAATTCTGGGGACCGCTATAACACGAAAGTACGGTATTTTTTTTCCTTACAAGCTTTCGGAACATTTTTTCAATGGTTATTTTAATTTGTTAAATTATAATAATTTTTTTTATATATGTATTTTTTATATATATTAGGCTATGACTCAATATCACAGCAAGATTTAACTAAAACTAACAGCACAAGACTTTAAAGATTTATTCATGAGGAAAGAAGATTGCGGCGTTATCATTAAAGTGAATGGGCAGGAATTTCCAGTACACAGCTTGATCTTAAAAGCTGGTTGCCCATGTCTTTGCGTCCATATTAAGCAGCTATAAAAAAGAAAAAGCAACTCACATCGTACAAATAGATGATTGTGAGCCATCTACTTTCTAAGATTTCATATGCTTTCTTTACAATGGAAGTATAGAAAATCTTTCAACAGAAAATGTGTACAGTCTCTTCAAAATTGCAGTCGAACACGAAGTTCAAGATTTCAGGTTACATGCTTATTACAAAAGAATCATCGGGTTTCCGAAGCGTTTATTTCGGAACATAATTGGGTTACAATAACTTATACAACAATAACTTATACATGAAAATAAACCGAAAGTATACAAGATTGACGTCCATACTACAGATGTTCAATATGAGTTCCTTGAGTGATACGGCAGATGTCAAGGAGATAATCGTAATCTTTTTCTCAAAATTTTCCACACAATTGGCTGTGGAATGGTAAGTTCGCGGCTAGCGCGATTTGTTAATTTCTTGGGACTACGGATGAAACTCTCTCTAACTCGGTTCACTGTTTCTTCAGCAACGCTTGGTCAGCCGGAACTTTTGCCTCTACATAAACAACCGGTTTCTTTGAACTGTCGATATCAGTGCAGAATGCTTTGTTGGGTTGGTGGTTTGCATTTGTATGCCTTCCGGAATGCTCTCTGAATTGTTATAAGAGATTCACACTTTGAAAATTCTAGTATAGAAAACGCTTTCTGCTGTCCAGTCGCCATTTTGAATATGACGTTCGCGCAGCAACCATAGCAACCACACGCGCATGACACCTACGCAGCGCGAAACTTTTGAGTTGTCATGGAAACATATACGTTTCTTAGTTCGCACATAGTAACGTATCAAAACCCGATGATTCACTTGTAATTACCCTGTATATTAACTGAAAGTTATACAGACATTCCCTCTTTGCATTTGTCGCAATCTGAAAAGGATTTGTTTAAACTTTTATTTGAAATGGACAGAGAATTTAAGTTAAAAATTAAGCTAAGCATCTTAGCAAAAAAGGTAAAAATGATAGTAATTTGATGAGGAAGATCTTACAAAAAATCATGAATGACTACCAAAAGTTTCAGTTTCCCATATTAATATGTATAAACAATTCTTTTTTTTAATTGTAAGATAAATAACTACCATTTAATAAACTTATTTTTTCATGATTATCTCGCGTTTTTTTATTTACTATTTTTGTATATATATACTGTGAAATTCTTGAAATATGTGTCAATTTTTGAAAACGCAAAATGTGAACAAACATTTTCATTTCGTTCCTAAATATTTAATACAACATAGATTTCAATTTTTAAAATTAAAGGCGGTCTTCAAAAATAACCAAAATATGGACATATTTCACTATTTTTCCAGCTTATAACAGATCTGAGTAGCTTGAACTTTCGAAATTATACGTACTCACTTTTTTGAGAGGATATTTCTTATTTTATATAAATTTTATACCCCAAAATTTACTTTTAAAAATGCTTTCATGTATGATAAATCACTGCAGCACAAGAAAAATAAATAAAATAAGACTTATGCATTCGGATACTGACTCGATAGTCGATACAGCTATCATAAGATGCATTTTGTTAACTCCTTTGTGAAGAATATTACCTATACGTGATGTATAAGGTGGTCAGAATCCTTGATTATTTCTACCAGTAATTTTTAAAAGAAAACTTTGTAAAAAAAATTTGAAAAACCTGGTGTGATGTACAAGTAAAGGCAAAAAACTTCTTAACAACAGTGTACAATTAAGAGTTGCGCAAGACTTCTCGAAGAACTTTTTCTTTCTTCGTCAGGCGTAAAGAATACGTGCTATCACATAGAAAGCTGTAGGGTGTCTTGCTCCTGCTTTCTAAGTGGTAGCACGTATTCTTTGCGCCTGAAGAATAAAGAGAAAGTTCCTTCAAATGTTGTTGCGCATCTCTTAATTTTAGGGTGTCACTAAGAAGCTTTTATGTTTTTTTTAAGTAAACTTTACCTTATTTAATCATACAATTTCTGCGATTAAATTAGGAAAAGTTTTCTTTGTGAAATTGCCAGCGATAAAATATTAAATATTTTATAAGAGACGTCCTTCTCGAAGATTAATCTTGAAATATGCATTTTTTATTCTTCTAGCTATTCTATACGGACACAATATTATAGAACCGTGCATATACAAATAATTTCCCTTGAAATTCTGTAATATGTAAAATGGATAAGGAGTCAATTTGTCGACAAAGTAAATTTTAAATGCGTGTGGTTATTTATGTAGAATATGTTATACATACTCGTTCATGAAGCAATTGTATTTTAAAAATCACGAGTAGATTCATGTTCCCATTTTTGAAAATAATTATTTTTAACAATGTAAGGTTTTAATAAGTACAAAATCATAACATAATTGCAGAAATATATGCATGATACGAAACATTAGATCGAATTTGTCTTAATTCTTAGCTTTTCATTCACTCCTCCGTTCTTTTTCGTTTTATTAATGATACTCTAACATAATCGCTATTCTGCTCGTCTTAGTTTCGAAATAATCTAAATAGTTTAAAACTCTTGTGTATAAGAAATCAAATTAGATGAAAAAATAATTCCGTAATACTCAATAATATCACATTCATTCTGACTAACGAAGAGGTTACAGCAAAAGTAAATTACTATTACTGTACAAAAATTATGAAATGCACATACATCCCTTAAATACTTTACTATCCAGTGATAATTATGCCCAAATCCTCCCACAAATTAATGATAATACTTACAAAAATCTTGTAAAATGTCTGAATTCTTAATCTCAAAGATTCTCAAGGTAAATTAAATTAAACATAAACATACAGTAATCTGATGTTCCAGTAAGAACATTGAAACTTAATAGAAATTTATCTAAATGATGAGACATCATGCCGACAAATATTTAATAAGAGAAGATAACATTGCAAGCACAGAAGAAAATGTAACAAAATGCAACACGAAAATCTTCGACAAATATATCTGTTGTCATAATCGTATTGAAAATATGAAATAAAAACTGAAAAAATATCGTTTTCTAACATCGTTCTTACTGGATAAGTAATTTTTTTATGAAGTAGTGCTGACATTTCAAGAAATTCTTGTGATCAGAAGTTAATATATCCAATATTACGATGTTTTCTTTAAAGTTAATTTAAATAGTGCAAGAAAGTTGAAATTTAGCAAATTATCTTGCTTGGTCAAAACAATTGTTGATATTTTATGCGAGGTTTCTATTCATATTTTACGGAAAAAAGAAACACAAATTTAACATGGTAAAAAAAAAGGTACCTCAAAAATAATGATGTTGAATACCCTTTAAATTATAATAGTTTCACGAAACTCAAATATTAATTTCTAATAATATTTTGCGTATTTTGCATGTAATAAAAAAAAAAGAGAATATCTAATGACAACCCTTTTTCTTCAATCTATGCAACACAATATAAAATGTATTGCTTTCAATTTGACGAATAAAAAATATGTAAAGCATAGTTCTACTATGAAGTATTGCGCCTGGTAGTTATCAAATAACAATTTTTTTTGTATAGTTTTCCCTGAAGTTATTTGTCACTTACATAAAACATATGTCTCTGTTTATTTGAAGAATTGGGTTTATTATTTTCTAATATTTCATCAGAAATATGCTTTTTTATGTTCCAAAAACCGTATATTTAGGATCAACTTTCCAGAAACATAAGCTTTAAAAACACATAAATTACTAGATAATGAGTTGGTATCAAATATTCAGTATAAAATAAATCATGTATGGAGAACATTATTTTATGAGTCTTTTGTAAACATATTTCTTTATTTTTTATTTCACATTCAGACAATGTCTCTTGAAAATGACTATTTTTCATAGATATTTGTTTGTAGGCACCTGTACTTACCTCATACATTTACAAAACTTATTGTGTATATTTTTTCTTAAAATATTATCTTTATTTAATTAATACTATACTATAACATATTAGTTCTAATTTCAGACAATGTCTCTTGAAAATGACTATTTTTCATAGATATTTGTTTGTAGGCACCTGTACTAACCTCATACATTTACCAAACTTATTGTGTATATTTTTTCTTAAAATATTATCTTTATTTAATTAATACTATACTATAACATATTAGTTCTAATTCGTGTTTATTTAATCGTTAATTTCTTTATTTTTCTTATTTTTGCTATTTTGCTTCATACTATACTTCCGGCATGTACGCTTCATCTAATTTTTTCAATAAATTGAGTTTAGTCTTCTCATCTCTTTTAAACCGGGATGCATTAATACAAAAGAAATGCATTCGCACAGGGCGCATGCAAGGCGCGGTTTGCATGATTCGAATTTTTTGTCCAAATTTATGTCATTATTATTATTATTATTATTATTATTATTATTATCACCCAACCGGAGGGCCAACCTCATCGGTTTATGGCTTTTTTTACCTCCGGCGGAAAGCATCCCAACGCACCAACCAACGCAACTATCACAAGCCTCCGAAACTATCGGCATTTACAAAATACATGATTACAAATAACTACAACTCAAATGTTACAATAACACATGCAAACTACTAATACGATAAATCAAAATAAATACATAATTTAAGGACTACTAGAGTTACAGAAGTCCAACATAAGTAAATTACAGCTAATTACAGCACAATATAACAAACAAATAAAATAGAATAAACCAAAAAAGAGTTCAAACTGCAAAATATAAGTTCAAAACATCGAACAACTTGATCATTAAAAGCATAAACTCTGCTCCATATTACTTAGTAAGAAAAATTAAAATTACAGCACTCGAGCACCTGCAGATTAAGAAAACACCTCCATTTTCCAGGTAATTGTTTGTCCCAGTTCAAAAAACTTTATATTACAAATTTATGTCATGGCGGTATACTTACTTAGAAGATTCCACCTGTTTACAGAATGCTCCATATTAATACATCCAATTGATTTGGACGTCACTGTGACGTCGCAATAGTCATAAAGTCTCCCATTCTCTCAAGTTGCTATCACACTCTAAAAACGACATTTTCAAAACTGAGCAAAAAGTACTCAAATCTGAGTATGTCGCATAGTCAAAATGGCTCCTAATCAAAATAACTCAAGTTTGAAACATGTATATACTCATTTCGGAAAACATGCACACACTCAAGAATAAAAGACCATGTGCTCATATTTGAGTATGTCCATGTTTTAAAAATGAGTACTAACTGACTTCTATGTGTTTATTTTTGAGTATTTCTATGTTTCAAAAATGAGTATGAAATGACCTCCCTTTGCTCCGTTTTGAGTAGGGGTAATTCGGGTAGCCGCGGACGGCGCGGCGGGAAACCGCGGATATTTCAATTTCTAAGAAATGCAAAGTGTTGCGTAAATAAAGAGGTATTGTAAATGAACGCCCTCTAGAGTAGAAACAAATCCAGTTTAATTGCGACATGGGAGCCGAGTAAATTAGTCGTGAGTGAGTGTTTTGTTTTCGTCAATAAATTTTCGACAAAACGTTACAGAATGCATCATATGCGGAGAAACATTGGAAGAAGACTGGATTCAGTGTCAGGAATGCAAAGAGTGGATCCATGAAGATTGTGTTTATGTAGATGCATCGGATTTTTATTATAATTGTGATGTTTGTAATGCCAAAAAACTGTTGGGACACCATTGATTAATATGTCTGTGGCTACCCGCCGTTTCTTGTGACGCCAAAAAAATAAGGCCAAACTATTTTCAGTATATTTCGTTAAATATTTCGATATTATTAGCAATGTTTAATTAAAATCATTAAAGAAGTTCGTAATTTTATTTCATTCATTTGTTTTTTATTTGCAATTTATCCAAGTGCCCGGGCTACCCGATCTACCCCTATGTCCACGTTTCAATATTATGTGTATTTCTGGTATTTCATAATTGAAAATATTGGGTCGTCATATTTGAAACAAAAAGTTTCATAACAAAATGAAAACATCAATTTACTCAGATTTGGAAGTGCCATTTTTCTCAGTGCACTTTGTGCTTAGACTGTGTCTTTACTGTGGCCGATGTTTTAGTCATTTGTTCCTCGTAACAAAATGGCACATTTTGGCTTTATATTTGCAGGAATATGATTCAATTTACATACCACGACTGTGATGGGAACAATAAATATTGCACTTGGGTCATGATGCTTTCACATTTTTGTTACATTCGGGTCAAAGCCCTACTAGTGTTGTTTTTCGTTTCGTTCTAACAAGGAGTGCATTTTTGATGCAGCTCAGACCTTGCATTGAAACATGGTACATTTTAAAGCCCTATATTACAAAATCGATAATTTTTTTCTGTTAAAATAGTATTTTTTAGGGTTTCGTTCATCTCACAAAACCCTATTACTCCCGCTCCGTTCTCTGTCCGTCACAGAGCCATTCTCAAAAACCATATAACTTGCAGAGTTGAAACTTTGTGTATAAGTCGGAATATCTGCTGTAAAGAGCTGAAAATATTAAAATTTGAAAAATTCGCATTATTTTAATAAATAGACATAAAAAAACTAAAATTCTAACAGCCTTTTCCTTTTAAATTTAAACATTTTTCATTATAGCAGATGCCAAAAATTAAAAATGCACGATGAAAATCTTTCCACAATAATTAATTTTCTATCAGACGATTTCCACGTGAAAAAGGAAAATTAAATAAAAAGTTTCACCCATTGAAAAAAAGATAAATATGAAATAAAATTGATTGACGTCATAGTCGTAATAAAACGGAAAATGTCTAAGATTTCTCAATAATATAAGGAGTATGAGTATAAGTAAGTTAACAAAGCAGATTAATATCACGTCATTAGAGAATTAAAAAGAAAATCTGACGTCATATGGGAAGTTTAACTAATTTTTCAGATGTTTGAGAATAATACAAAGCAAGTATCAATATAAGTAATAGAGAATGGTAAATATATGAGTTTGAGAAACATATTGAATCGTGATAAAAATCCGATTATGGAAATATTGGCATATTTTAACATTTTGAAGGTATACAATTTGTTTAATTTTGAAATTATTTTTTTAAATATTGCATTTAGTCCGTATGACGGATATTATTATGACAGAACATAATAGCGGGCTTGTCCCGCTATCTGGCTGGTTTAGATATTCGAAAAAAGGAAAAAAATAGACTGGTAAATTTTTACTTTATAAAAAACATGACTTTTTTTGTTTTTGTTGTTGTTGCTAAATGAAATTTGTTTGAATTTATTACAGAAAGGATAAAGTGTTTTGAAAGGAATATTAAACGAACCCTTGAGTGATCTTTGATCACACTTACCCACTTGTTTTATTTTACGGCTGCAAAACTTTCTAAAAATGCAATTTTAAAGACCACTTATCGGACTATCAACATAGAAGTTTTTTTTTTTTTTTTTTTTTTTTTTTTTTAAGTAGTTAAAATTCCGAACTAGTCAATAATATGTATAAAATATTGAAGAAAGTTAAAAAATTCCTTCAAGAACCTACGAATTTGGTTTTGAAATTATATTTACATTTTTGGCGGGCAAAAAGTTGGTGTTTTTTTCACCCGTTGAGATTTCCGGCAAACCTAGCCGGATGTATTTTGAAAGCCGAAAAATTTGTAGCGCCATATTTACATGCTCAACTCACTTTTGGCGTGAAATTAACAATTAAAAATCCAATTATAAAAAAATTAAAGTTTTAAAAAGTATATAAAATATGATTTTAATAGAGAAATTTTTATCGGTTCTCTAAAATTTATGTATAGGGTTACAAAATGCACCAGGTCTCGATACTAGGTGCGAGCTGTAACAAAAGTGGTTCCCTTGTAAATTTCAAAAGTCATATTCAATACAGTGTAAACATTAATAAATTCGATATTAAAGATATACAGTGGACTCTAGTTAATGGGACCTCTCTTAACCTCTTAAGACCCGAAGTTAAAATAATAGTACAAATACTCAATCTTTGCTTTTAAACAAACAAAATGACATCACAGATGACAAAAAATATATATTTTTGAAATCTATTTTTTTTTTTTTTTTTTTTTTTTTGGGGGGGGGGGGTTGTAATTTAGGTTCACAAATATGAACATAAAATTACTAGCCCCCCCCCAAAATATCAATTTAATTATCAAACCTAAAATTACACAATAAAAAAAATAAAAGCTTTAAATAAGTGAATAATCTGCAAATTCTTAAATTTTTTTATTATAAAGTTTTTAAGTTAAAGCATTGTGAAAATTACCTACTTTTTTGGATGCACTGTTTCAAAGACATTTTGCAAACTCAGGTTAAAATAGCATTTATTTTATAAGGAAATCGACATCGCCGCTGCCATTTATTGGTTTCATTTTAAAGCAAAAGCATTCAACTTTATTTATAGAAGTGAAGTTAAAATGTAAAAATATCAATCACTTTAGTTTTTATGAGCAAAAGAATCTAGGAACCCATTTGGGTACCCAGGACTCAAGAGGTTATGACGTATCTCCGGTTAATGAGGACAATTTTGTTTTCCCTATTATTTTCTATTTGCAATTAATGTTAAAAGTATAGCTTAATGCATAGAATTTTTCACATTATCGGATAATTTGGACAATATTTGCACAAATTGATCAAGTTGAATCTAAACTAGTTCAGTACATTATCTCTTCAAAAACAACTTTGGTGTAACTTTGGTTATTGAAAACAAAAATGCCAATGACAGTAATGAAGAAAAAGAAAAGATTCTACCACCAAAAATGTGAGAAGTTCAAAAATTGGCAATAGCTGTCCGACGATATTACCAATCAGAATGTGATGTAAAATACTAAATTTTGGAATGTGTCGCAAAACTGTAAAATGATCGACTACAATAATCATTTGTTAAACCATCCCAAAGAACAAAAGAGTTTAAAATTAATTAAAGTTATAATTAAAATTTAAATATTCACATTCGGGTATTTCTTTGCATATTTTGTTTATCCTGAGTAATTTATTCTTTTGCATGAAGAAAATGTCACAAATGTCTTTTATACTAAAATTACTAAATAAAACAAAAAGGTTTATGTCAGAATAACGTTTGTGGCTATTTCATTTCTGTTAAAATCAGATTTCTATTCATTCAACGTAAGGTATTATTTTACATCATTCCAACGTTTGCACCGTTTAATACAGACTTCAATTAGTGCGGTAGAAATTGGCCTTTTTTGGATGTCTGAACTAACGGGATAGTGACGATTCATTTCAAATAATTTATAAATCACAGTAAAAAAAAAATTGTATGTGGAATTTTTAATTTTTGACAGTGTAGAGGTTATTTTTAATATACATAAATTAATATATATACATATATATATATATATATATATATATATATATATATATGTGTGTGTGTGTGTGTGTGTTGTGTATACTGGTTTATGAAACTTAATAGGTATTATTATACATTACATTATTAGGTAGATTTCGTAAAACATGTTTTTTGATTAAAAATTGCTGTTAATTAAAAATTAAATCGGTATTGTTTTCATAAATGAAATGAAAGGTTTTCCTCAAATTAGAATTGCCACAAAAATAAAATACCGCAATATATGATGCTCAACAATTATTATAAAAAAATAAATAGTACAAAAAGATAAAGTGGTATATTGTTGTTGCACTAGTTTACTTTATATTTATGATTAAAAATCAAAATTAAAAGCGGTAGGCGTCACCCTCTAATGCAGTTGAAATACGATTGTTATTTTTTCCCTCGGGCTTGCTTTTTTATTTTATCAGTTTTCATTTTAACTTTGATGAAATAAATGAGATGATATTCTGGCTTGACTAATGTTGTTCAATGTCAGTGTCACTTCATACGTACTTTTGAAGCAAGAAAATGCATCAAAATTTACAGGTGCGCGTTGTATATTAGTAGTAATTTGCTGCATTATGTGTTGGCGTTCCTGCATTTACTTTAAAAACAACTTTTATATTGTTTGAATAACATATTGGACGTAGGCTGAAAAGAAAAATATTTTTTCTAAATTCAACCCTTTTAAACACCTATTTGGAACACGAAATCTTTATCTGAACAGAAACAAATTTAGAAATACCGTATAATCCTGCGTAGAATGCGTACTTTTGAAACAAGAAAATGTATCAAAATTTACAGGTGGCGTTATATAGCGAGTATAAAAAGGAAAGAATAAAATTTAAGAAAATATAAGTATGTTAATTGAGATTTTGATGTTAATGAAAACGACTAGAATATATGATTAGTTGAATCAACACAAGTGCGGCTCCGAACGCTTTATAGGGATTCAGACAGACAGATAAGCTTGGTAGTATTGTGCGTTGGAAGTTCACATTGGCTCATTCCCTACCTTTATGTTCAAACTTATATTTTTTAATGTTCTTTATTGTATTTTCATGCTACACATTTTATAAAGCATTTTCTGGAAAGAAAACAGTGCATGTAATACAGCAAATATACTTAAGATAAGGTGTAGCTTGGCCGTATTGTGTGTAAAAGCTTCACATTTGCTGATTACTTTCCTTTGTATATATATTCCGTATAATATTATTTATTGTATTTTCATGCAACATATTTTACAAAGGATCTTCTGAAGAGAAGGGAATGCGCGCAATCCGACGAATATATCGAAAAACAGAAAAATATAGTCTGAAATTGTAGGTGCCCATTAAGCTGTGTAGCATGTTATAGCCGGAATATAAGATACCTTATAAACACATCTTACTTGGAGTTTTACATTTATAATGCAATTTTGTTCATCAACTGAAATACAAATAATTACTTCTTACGCCATTCTTAAAATTTTCTGGAGTTCATAGATTGTACAATGCTAGGTAAAAGTAATATAACTGGATATTTATGAAACTTTAAACACTCTAATACTTATCTTCGAAATTCTACTATGGTCAATTTAACAGGCAGGCAATCCAAAAACTTTTAATCTTAATATCTCAAGAAAAAAGAAGTCTGACTAAAATATTTAACAGTTCATCTGACTCAGTTTGTTCTCAAAAATTCCTTTCCTTTACACGTCATTAGTTTTTATTGTTAGAGCTACGGAAAGGAAGTCTAACTAAACTTTGGAAATATATGTATTTATTTATTTAATGATAAGAAGAAAGTAGAAAACTTTTTTAAACAATTTTACTTTATCCTTCGTTTTTCTAAGTTCTATCTTTAGTATTTTTTGCTCGCAATTTTACTTTTTAGTAAATGTCAAACCTTTATTTATTTGTTGATATTTAAAGTTCACGTGGCGTATATTTTTGACAAAGTGCCGAAAATAACTTTAAATTTATGAATTTTACAATATATAGCTTTAAAATAACAATAAATATTGTGCAAATGTCAGCAAAGTATAAGTATATGTTTATATTTAAATTATATGTTAGGAATAAATAACCAGCTGAGAAATCCAAATGCCAATAGTTTGCAAAACAAATAATTTTTCTCTTGGAAAGTAAAAAAGTCCTTCCGGCCTGTACTAGGAAGAAAAGGTAGCCATGTTTTTAAAAACTCAACTCATTTTACTCATACACGTGAAGCAAAAATGCTTGGAACCCTACTATAGAAGATTCATTCTCGGTTTTCGTTAACACTGAATTTGAAGAGTTACAGAATAACAAAAATCAGATTGTTTCAAAATGTCAGCCACCCTAGAATTTCAAACTGCCATATCTCAGTCATTTCTTTAAGATAAAGACAAAACAAAAAAAATGTTCTGGAATCCTTGTATCACGATCTAACACTTATCGGAAGCAAATTTTTCAATTTATAATTTTTATACATTTTTTTGAATTTTTTTAAAAAAATAAAAATTTCAACTTTGAATTAAAATTTTGAAACAAGATGGCGCATGAAGCTGAACAACGAACTCGGTTGAGATCTTGGTACGTTCTGTACACATGATCAGTCACATTTATATTGGTTCATAAATAGGAGAGTTACAGCATAACAAATATCAGATTGTTTCAACATCTCAGCCACCCTAGAATTTCAAACTGCCATATCTCATATATTTTTTAAGAAATAGCCAAAACAAAAATTGTTCCAGAATCCTTGTATTACGTTCTAACACATAACACAAACATTTTTTTTTCCATTTATAATTTTTTTGTACATCTTTTTGATTTTTTCAAGAATTCAATTTTTTTAACTAGTCGCAATTTTGAAACACGATGGCGGATGAAGCTGACCAACGAACTCGGTTGGGACCTTGGTATGCCCTATACACACACTCAGTCACATCCAAATCGGTTCATAAATAAGAGAGTTACAGCATGACATATGTCAGATATATATATATGTATATATATATATATATATATATATATATATATATATATACATATATATAAATCAACATTTGTACGGAGGATGGTTTGGGTGTCTAGGGGTCATGATCGGTGAAAATATACCAAATTTGTTTGGAATTGCTTTCCTCCGAACGGCTGCAATAGGTAGCTTTTTCTAATGAAAGCTACCTAAAACATAGGGTAGGGAAAGGTAATGAAAAATGGGAAAAGAGAACACCATGAATATATATTTAAAAAATAATAAAAAAGCTATCTAAAATATAGTTTTTAACTTTAAATTATTACTAATAAAATAAAAAAGTTATCATGATTTATATATGAAGTGATAACTACAGTAGATTTAGTAGATGCTGTTCTGTTTTATGTTAAATTAGATCACACTGAACAGCTGTTAACAGGACACTGTAATAAAAACACAACTGTTTCTTAATGTAAGAAAATATAATATAACCAGGCACGAAAATATACAATAATCGCTTCAGATTCACCTATGGTTTTGAAAAGCGTTCTTTATCATTAACATTCTCAGAAACCAACATATTTTCGTGATTTAAAGAAACCTTTATGAAACAATGTTTCTTTTGCTGACACTGATTTTCGGAAACGTTTCCGAGTAGTTTTTGCAGTGCTTTAATCAGTTTTCTGAAACCGGGATATTCGTTTTTACGATGCTATCAATTCTCAATTAATAGTATGTGATAATATAATATGTATACATATATGCATGTATGTTATAATGGCGTTATAATGTATATATATGTAATATATTAATATATATATACTAGTATAAATGCCCGTCCTCGGACGGTGGTTAGATATCATGGTTTTCACTTAAAAATTGAAATAATTGATAAACAAATTCATATACTATTCATCGACAATACTGTTTCATGTCCGATTTTTTTAGGTTCAGGGCCTGATTAATGTATGCGCCTCTGGGGTTTTTTCTACAAATTTGCTACTTGGTGTAAATAAGATGACAAAATCAAGGAGAAATTACAAATCTATTTTAATTAATAAAGGAAAACAGATATAGATTGAAGGCAATATCAGTACAAATAGCTTTTACTGACTTGTATTGCAAGAAATATAAACATGTAAATTTTATTTTTAAAACAATCTGAAATCTTTATTTCAGTTCTTCACTAGGAATGATCTCTCGGGACCTGAAAATTTGTATTAATTCAAATATGCATGCATACACACACGTATATACGTATATGAAATAGATTTTGAAAAAAACGGAAACGAATTCAGAGTACCTCAGAATGTTAAAATATTCCAATATTTGCATATTCGAGTGTTTATCGTGATTCAATACGTTCCTCAAACTCGTTTGACGTTATATAATCAGCTGCTTTCTGTACATTCTCATATTTATGCTCCTTGTATTATTGAGAACTCTTTGAAAATCTCTGTTATACTTCCAATATGACGTCATATTCATCTTCGTTTTAATTCTTGAAACTTTTTATTTCATATTCATTTTTCACGTGGAAATCTTTCAATAGAAAATTGATTGTTGTTGAAAGATTTTTATTGTGGATTTTTAATTGTTGGCAACTGCTATAACGATAAAAGTTTAAAATTGATAGGAAATTACTGTTAGATGGAAGGGTTTTGCACGGAATCGTCATATCACTTGCGTATTATTAATATATATATATATACATATTAAAATATTATATATATTAATATATATATATATATTAATTATATACATATTAAAATATTATATATATTATATATATAAAGTTAATATGATAATACAGGTATTATCGTAACATGATTATAAAAAAATAACATTATTTCTTGTATAATGCAATGCTTAAATAAAAACACAACATATTATATATAAACTTTTAATATTACATAATGTACGAAAAACTTTATTAATATATATATATATATATATATATATATTATCAAAGCATAGGTCAATCAGTGTGTTAACAGCTTCAAGGTTTCTTTTGCTGCCACTGATTTTCGGAAAAATTTCTCAGCAGATTTTACAGTGTTTTAATCCGTTTACTGAAACCAGGATATGCGTTTTCAGTATGCTATCAATTCTCAATTAAACATGGGTATAAATTGTATCATTAAAACATAAAATGCAAAATACATTTATTAATGTTATCCACAAGCTGTTAAAAAAAAGAAATGTTTCTTACTCTACGAAAATATAACATAACTACAGACGGAAATATACAATAACATCTTCCGAGTTACCCACGAGTCCAAAAAGCGCTTCTTTATTTTTCAAAACCAAGAAAACTAATAGATTTTGAAATTTAAAGGAAAATATAAAGTTTCTTTATCTGACCTTAATTTTCGGAAACGCTTCCGAATAGTTTTTACAGTGTATTAATCAATTTTCTTAACTCGAAATTTCAATTTTTCGGATGCTATCAATTCGCGAGCAAACACTTTCAGCTGCGTAACTGAATTTATGCAAGCACAAATAGCAAATTAATATTAATTTTGTTGTTAATGGTAATGCTGTTAATTTAGGATGTTTTGTCTGTTATACTTGCCTGTTGAACATGAAAATGTATACTTGATAAAATTATTTTCCGGCTTGAGAAAGTTGATTAATACATTGTGAAAACCTCTCAGAAGCGTTTTCTAAAATTACGGGCAGCGAAAGAAAGCCCTTTATAAATATCATTAAATCTCGAAAGTCTATTGATTTTTGATGTTTCTAATGATAAAACAACGCTTTTCAGAATTGTGGATAATTCGGTGGAGGTTATATTATATTTTCCTTTACGTTTGTACTGTTTTTGTCAGATTTAAGAAGCATTTGTCTCTTTTACAGTGCCCTCTGAATGAAACCTGCTACTAAGACAATTATTATTTGGCGTTCAGCATTTTTAAACGGTTTTAAAACTTTGAACACTTAAAATTTAGAGAGCAAATTTTTATATCAGAAATATATATATATATATATATATATATATGTTTAAAAAAAAGAAGAAATAAGTAAAGTTTATACTTCAAATATTGTTTTTATTTTTGTAGAATTATTTGCTTCTCTCTTGCAGTAACATAAAACCTCTGTTTTGTCAAAGATACGGTCAAAACTGGCCGATGTCCAAAAACAATTACTTTTCGTTTCCTATATTGTTTTAGAAAGATTAATCATTTTAGTGTTTCAGGAAAATTACTGTAATTTGATATAACGTACACTGTATGGAGCTTATTTCTAAAAATGGGCCTGTCATTTTCAGAACTTACATTTAAGCAACCACCTTCTATAATAAATTGATGGCTACTTTTCCGTTATTACAGAGGATTTTATAAGACGATAGAAGGTTTAAATAATCTAGAAATATCCTAAACTTGTTGAGAGAGAGAGATAGAACAGTGATTTTTTTTAATGTAATGAAAATATTTTCCTTTTTACTTAACCATAATACATAGTGTAGGGTTAAGTCTTGGAATCGTTTTGAAAATCGAAAGAATTTTTTTGACGGATTTACACGTTTCAGACACTGGAGATTCCGAAAAACATATTTTTAGAAAAAAAAATTGCCGTCTGTCTGTCTGTGTGTGTGTGTGTCTGTAAACGCTCTATCTCCCGAAAAATTGATATAGAGTCTTGAAATTTGGTATGTACTTAGTATGTAATAATGGGAAGAAGCTTATTGAATTTCAGTAATCTCGATTATCCGGAACTATTTTTTTCGGGCTCTCAAAATATTGGTTCTGATAAAAGGTATACAAACATTTTCTAAATTGTTTATTTTAAGGAGTGCATATAAAGGACAATAAAAAAAATTGCATAAAGAATGAAGTCGATCTTATAATGAGTTGCCGAGAAATTTATAATCCTATTTTCCACATTCTTCGATTTTTCGTGACCCTGTATTTCATTCAAATTTCAATTCAAAGATATATTTTAATTGGGAATGAGACGCTTAATCCGACGCAGTAAACCGTTAGTTAATAGGATTATCAATTTTGGAGTTATAAAGATGTTTCTTTTACGCAATTCAGTAATAGAGCATTTAAAGTTTATGACGTCATCAAGCCACGATTTTATTCGAATTGCAATGCATTTTATAAATAGTTTACACATGTTTTATTTTCATATTTTATATTATGCATATCCATGATGGGTAAGTAATACAGTGGCCCCTAATGACGGGTTTTTATTTCCAACTATAATTGCTATAGCATCACAAACATAATATGGACAGTCATGTAAACCTTCTTATTGAGTTTCGTCCAAATTTCTCTAACTTTTTTGAAAAACGCTATGTCTGGACCAAAAGTTGCACTCATTAATGAGTTGAAAAAACTCCTCAAAACTAACTCCTAAATGTGATAACAACAAAGGAGATACAAAAGGTCACGATTGAACATTTTTTAAGATTTTTGCAAGCACCATTTACTGGATCTGTGTTGTTTGAAGTGCTTGAATTTTGTCAGCTATGCCCCATTTCTCTACTGTTTGGAAAACAGTCAAGGCTTGCTTTTCTCCTGAAGATGTTGGGATTTCAGGGACTCCCAACAGTTGCTCCTTGCCTTGAAAAGTTACTACTATTGCCATTCTATCAACCTTTTAAATGCCTCGAGTGTTGGGAGCAGCTTTCCATCCCAGTGCAACACGAATTCTTGACAATCGTTTAGGATAAATGTTTTCTGTATTTCTGTGAGTCTCGCCTCTCTAAATTATTTTCTAAGGCGTTGAAAAGAAGTGCGATTTATTACCAAGTTTTCCGTTTCACGCTCGAAAGCTTCTGCCATTAACGTGTAAATGGAATTTCTGTCAGTCATTTTGAACCGATCAAAATTTTCGGAAAGACGAGGAGTCAAAAAATGCAATGTACCTCGAGTGGGTGAAATTGTTGTTTCTGCTGCAGTTGTTGCTGTTTCTAATACACTGCTCAAAACAATTAAAGGATATTTGAAGTTTTATATAAAATAAAGATATAAACGAAATTTTTTTTGCCGAAAATAGAAGAAGAGAATCACAAATGCAAATTTTTCTGGTTTTCAAACTGTGGAGTATGCAAATTTTGAGTTCGACGTCAAAAACGTCGCTTCAGCGGCAGCGAATGAAATTTGACTTTCAACTGGATAAAAGAGAATGAAGACAAGGATGATCGGCATTCAGTGATTGCTTTGTTTCGATGAGTACGATGTCTCAGCGAAGTCATTTGACAGATTCAGAAGCTTGGAGAATTGTTGGTAGGTTAGAAGGGGGCCAAACTCAAGCCGAAGTAGCGCAAGCCATTGGAGTGTCACAAAGTGTCATTTCCAGGATCTGGAACCGTTTTTTGGAGAGTGGATGTGCAGGCCGAAGACCAGGTCAAGGTCGTAGACGGGCAACAACGCCCAATGAAGATCGGTATTTAGCGTTAACAGCTCGGAGACACCGAAACATGAACGCTACTCTTCTCCAACAACACCTTCGCTCGGCTACAGGCACCACGATTTCAACTCAGACTGTCCGAAACCGGCTCCATGCTGTAGGTCTGTATGCTCGCCGACCGATGGTATGTGTTAGATTAACATCAAGGCATCGTCGCGACCGCAGGGAGTGGGCAACCGAGCATGTCAACTGGAGGAGAAATTAATGGAGCAATATTCTGTTTTCTGACGAGTCTCGTTTTTCTGTGCATCCGGATAATAGGCGTATTTTTATCTGGAGGGACCGTGGCAGTAGGAATAATCCTGCGTTCGTGCACGAAAGTGTCAGATTTGGCGGTGGAGGAGTGTTGGTGTATGGTGGCATCTCCATTGACGGGCGCACTGACCTCTACATCATTCGAGATGGAGCTCTGACTGGTCGCCGATATAGGGATGAGATCCTCAGACCTATTGTAGTCCCTTACGCTGCAGCAATCGGAGATAACTTCATTTTAATGGACGATAACTGCAGGCCACATCGTGCAAACCTGGTGGAGGATTTCCTTTTCGAGGAAGGAATCGTTCGAATGGAATGGCCAGCGTGTTCTCCAGACATGAATCCAATCGAGCACGTTTGGGACGCTCTAGGAAGACGAGTTTCTGGCCGTCAACAGCCCCCACAAACTCTCCAAGAACTGGAAAGAGCTCTTTTGGAAGAGTGGGGCAGAATACCCCAACTCGTCATTAATAGCCTCATTGAGTCCATGCCTCAAAGGTGTTCAACGTTGCTGGCCGCCCGTGGAAACCATACCCCCTACTGAAAATGATTTTTTTTTAAGAAAACACCTTTTCTTATTCTTTTTTTCTCATATGCACAAATTGTGTTTTTTTCCTTTTGTACACAAATGCGCAATAAAATGCATTTTTTTCTGCCAAACATGTGTAATTTATTCTCATAAAACCTACTATGTCTGTCGACCATGTATCAATCAGCTAAAAAGTTTCCCAGATACAAAATCCACCTAAAACTGCAATATCCTTTAATTGTTTTGAGCAGTGTATTTGCTGGTCAATGACAGAAGAACTTTTATTGTCGTCGCCACCACTGGTACTTTGGCTGCTTGATTCTGAATCACCAATTACTGTAAAAGCAAACTTATAAGTATAAAAATTTGTTTCCATTTCTTCATAAGTCCTTTTTTTCCTGGCAGTTTCCATTGCAGTGCGCTTCAGTGCTCGTTCTTCCTTGTGTTTTAGTTTTTGATCTACACCACCCAAGGAGCCTGGTCTTCCTTTTTGGCGGTGAAGCATTAAGAATTTCTTATCCACTTAAATTTTCCTTTTTTAAAGCATCTGAATTAGTTATGTCAAAGAGATCGTCAAACATTTCCACAAAACGTTTTAATTTTCTTTTTCCTTGCCTTCAGTTCTAGTTAAATTTTCTGTAAAATTTTCCAGTCATCATTGAGTTTGAGTAACTTATCAACGCAATGCTCAATTTTTCTTGTAGCAATTCGTGTTTTTTGCCAAAATATGGAAACCTTTTGAATGACCAGTGTTGCACTTTCTTTTGTTGTAAGGTTTTCAACTCTCACATTACAGAAAAAACGCTTACAACTTGTTGATTCGAGGGTAGTTTGTCTCCCACGATTTGATCGGAAACTTCACCAACAAGAGTGGTTAAAAAATCTTTTCTTAAGTTGTGTTGATGAACTAACTGGAGAAGTTAATGTCATTTCATGGTTCTAGAAAAAACACATTACAGCTGTACAAACAGTTCTGAAAGAATAAAATGGCGAATGTGTCATAAAAAATCACATATAATACATATTTGGCCACAAAATAAGTATACAAAGCACATAAGATTAATAACGGAGACGTTTTAAACATGGTTTTTCAACATTCCCAGGGCTACGAAGACAAAACGGAAACATTTATATCATAACGCCACAATAAAGTGAAAATTTATCTAAATGGTATTACAAATAAAATAACTTTTATTTACAAACACGGATGACAGCTACCACGTATGATGAGCGCAGGTATTTCCCTACACCTGCGCTTTGCCCCAAAATTTTCAAATTGCTGTCCCCATTATATTTATAGTATATATGTCCTTGTAATACTAAGAATAACTCTGGACATATTTTTTATTTAAGAGAACATAATATATTTTATTAAAACAGTTTACCTGAAAAAAATGATTTTCGGGGAAAATTTTCAAAATTTGAAGGTCGATGCCTTGTAATTGTCCGATTGAGATAAAAATTTGCATACACTGTTTTTTAGTTAATTGGAACAAAATTTGGAGGTGGGAGCTAAACTTTTAGAAAGTTGAAAAATAAGGGCCAGCCTAATACATATGTGAGATTGGAAAAAATACCCATCTGTAAAGACAGTATAAGATGATAGACTCAAGAGTTCAATTAATAGATACATGATATCATATGGAAAGAAAAAATATAACACTAGGATTATTATGAGGCTTGTGGAAGGTGAAATTTAAAACAGGGAAAATAGTTGTTCCATAGTTTATACCTCAATATGTGGGTTGATAATATAAATATACAGGGTGGTCCAAAAATATATGTCAAAAATGTAATTGTAGGTAGAGGGGACTTAAATAAGCATATTTCGTATAGGATTGCATGTGCGGTAATGCCGCCTTGAGCCGGTAGGGAGCGTGGATTACTGCGGCGTATAAAAGCACTTCGCTAGATTGATTCGCCATTTCCCGCACTGATCTCAAACAGCATGCATCGTTTCACCAATGTGGAACTTGCTTACATGCATTTCATGTATAGGGCTGCACAAGGAAACGGATTAGTTGCTCAGAGGATGTACAGGGACCGATTCCCGGATAGGAATCAGCCGGCTCGTCGAACATTCGAGCGTCTTCATCGGGAGTTACGCACAAGTGGATCGTTTTATGCTTCCAGGCATGGAGCTGGCCTTAGAAGATATCGCAGAACTCCTGCAGTGGAAACCAGAATACTAAACACAGTAGAAGATAATCCTTCGACAAGCTCGAGAGCTGTAGGACGTGCGTTGGGTGTAAGCCATCAAATTGTTTTGAGGACTTTACATGAAGACAGAATGCATCCGTATCATTTACAGAGAGTGCAAGCAATGACCCTTGACGATTATCTTCCACGTCTTAACTTTGCTCGTTGGTACCTACAGCAGACGGCAGCCAATCCAACCTTCCCAGCAGATGTTTTATTTACTGATGAGGCTACCATTACGCGGTCGGGTATGTTTAACATCCATAATTCTCACCTGTGGGCTCATGGCAACCCACATGGCACAATAGCACACGCGTACCAAGAAAGGTTTTCCATTAATGTTTGGGCAGGCATTGTACACAATAACTTAGTAAGACCGTACATTCTATCTAGTCGTTTAACTGGCCATACATACAACATCTTCCTACATGAGGTTTTACCTGAACTTCTGGTAGATATTCCTCCAGCTGTTCGCAGACGAATGTGGTACCAGCCCGATGGAGCCCCAGCTCACTTTAGTCGAGACGTCAGGAATCACCTGGACGCTGTCTACGGCCAGCATTGGATAGGACGGGGCTGTCCAGTTCCCTGGCCACCGCGTTCTCCTGATTTAACCTGCTTGGATTTTTTCTTTTGGGGTCATATTAAAAGCCTGGTGTACGAGAGTCCCGTCATATCTGAAGAAGATCTTGTTGCCCGCTTGTCTGTTGCTGCTTTACATGTGCTCGACATGCCTGACGTCTTTTCTAATGTACGCCGATCTATGCGCCGTCGCTGTGAATCTTGTATCGCTGTTGGTGGCCGCTCTTAAAATCAGCTCTTGTAAACTGTTAATAAATTTTTGTTTTCTTTTGTCTTAACCTGTCTTTTCAGTTTCCTTTGATTCATACTGCTATACAAGCTAGTGCTTTCATGTGTCATTACCGCACACGCATTCCTATCCAAAATATGCTTATTTAGGTCCTCTCTACCTACCTTTACATTTTTGACATATATTTTAGGACCGCCATGTATATAAAGTTAAAAATTAAAACTAGAATTCCAGGTGAATCCCTGTTTATGTTTATAACGATATTATAGTTTTGATGGGTATAAAGTATTGTGATCTCATCATCAAATTGGTTTGGTTGATTAATTAATAAATATTGTTTAAAGTTAAATTGAAGAATTACTGTCATTTGTAGTTATAAGTCAAGTTAATATTTAAGTTGTTGTAAGATTATAAATAAAAATCTTATATATATACAGTAAGTGCCGCTTAATGTGATCGCGGATAATGTTATCTTTCGTTTAATGTTATCAAATTGCGAAGTTCCGAACTTTTGTATATTAACACATGTTAAAAAAGTCGGATGTTGTAATCAGCGCCTTCGTTTATTGTTATCATTTCCGCGTACCATTTTCACATTTTGTTTCTTTTTCTCAATCAGTAATTTAAAAAAATAAAAAAATAAAAAAATTGAGGAATTTCCAAAAGAGGGCATCTTTTATTGGCATGTGCATTCCGCCGCAAGTGTTGATTTCCCTCCCCTTTGAGAGGGATGGGAAGGGGTTACGCAGCAAGAAAAGCGTTGAGTTCTCTTCTTATCAGTCAGCAAGACGCCTGGACTGCTGTAAGATGTAGGGATTTTTCTCTCTGTTCAGTTTTACTTAAAACTTTATCGCAGATATTTCAGCAATGGAAAAAACGCAATGATTTAACTATTAAAAACAAAATTGACATCATAAAACGCATTGATAATTTACCCAAAATGAGTCAAATAAATGCTGCTGCTGAATTAAGCAGCCATTACTCTGTAAAATTATAAAGAATCGTGACGAGATTGAAAACAAAGTGATATTGAATGAAAATTTGAACTGTAAACGTAGACTTATTTGGAAAGATGAAGGAGTCGAAGTTGGTTTGAAACTTTGGTTTGCCAATGTTAGGGAAAATGATGCACGCATAAACGGTCTTTAAATGCGGCAGAAAGCTGAAGATCTTGCTTCTAAAATGGACAAAGAAGATTTCGTCGCAACTGAAGGGTGGTTTAATCGATGGAGAAAGAGAGAGAACATTGTGTTCAAACATACCCATGGGGAATAAACTGATGCTGATTTTCCAGCTACAAAGAAGTGGATTTCCGAGGAAGGGTCGAAATCATCACTGATTATTCACCAGAAAACATCTACAATGACTGGACTTTATTTTCGTGCCTTGCCAGAACACACGTATCTGTTCAAAAGCGAGAGCTCTAAGGGATGTAAGGTTTCAAAAGAACTTATAACTGTTCTATGTTGTGCGAGCAAGACTGGGAAGAAAAAAAAAATTGTTATAGGAAAACGCCAAAAACCAAGATGCTTTAAGGATGTTAGGAAATTGCTGTTGATTATGCTGCAAATAAAACAGCGTGGATGACAAGTTCTCTATTTAGCGAATGGCTTAAAGTGGGGCAAAGACTTAGATCACAATATCGTCGTACTCATCGATAACTGCGAAGCCTATGATGTAAATGTCACATTAAAGCGTAGAAAAATCACTTTCTTACCTGCCAATACAACAGCACTTATCCAACCATGTGACCAAGGAATAATTTGTGCGATGAAAACATATTACCGTAGAGAAATGCAAATGAGGATTTTGGAAAATATGGAAGGTATGGAACTGCAGTGCAGACGCATTAGCAAAGAAGACATATCTCCTTCAATCCCTACACCTTCTGACAATGCCATGGGATGGAGTGTCCGAGAAAACAATCAAGAACTTTTTTTTCGCACGGTGGGTTCGTTAAAGCGGACGAAGGTATGGACGTACCGGATTTGGAGGAAAAATTGTTCATACCATCCGACATGACTGAAAATGACTTTTCGGAATGGATGTCTATAGATGAGAACGCCCAAGTGGCTACAACAATGACCGATGAAGATGTATGCCGAGCTGTAGTTTGTTCTATCGAAGAAAATGACTTTTCGGAATGGATGTCTATAGATGAGAACGCCCAAGTGGCTACAACAATGACCGATGAAGATGTATGCCGAGCTGTAGTTTGTTCTATCGAAGAAAATGACTTTTCGACTGAAAATGACTTTTCGGAATGGATGTCTATAGATGAGAACGCCCAAGTGGCTACCACAATGACCGATGAAGATGAAGCCGAAGCTTGAAACCTTGTTGAGAATCCTCCAACTGCTACTGAAATGAGAGAAGCTCTACGTGTCTTGGCACTCAGGGTGAAACACAGAGGCACGGATGATGATTTTTGTGAACAGTACAGGAATGAAAGTTTTATCAATAATTTACTGAGACAAAAAACAAGGCAGGCAACTTTGGATGACTTTTTTAATTGACCAATTTTAACAATTTGTTGTGTTTGGATAAATCGTCGTTATCTTTTAAATTTGTAGCTGAAAAAAATGTTACTTTGTAGTAAAATTAAAATTTTGTGTTTCCTGTAACTTTTCGTTTATTGTTATCAATCGGTTATTGTTATCAAATAGCATCGGTCCCAAAGTGATCACATTAAGCGGCACCTACTGTATATATATATATGTGCTAGATAAATATAAGTTATAGCTATACTATATCAGATTCTATAGTTATGTATAAATACTTCTGAAATTTTTTTAAATATGACAACTATATGATACTAACTATGATGTAAATAATATTATCGATGTCATTGTTAGCGCTGTGTATCATCACTGGATAATTTCCTATGTTTTATTCAATCAAAAACTAATTATAATGTATCACAAAACAGTAAATAACATATTTTTCTCGTAAACAAGTAGTTCTTATGGGAGAATGATTCTTTTAGAGAAACCCTTTTCTAATTTATTTCCGCTGCTATATTATTTCTGGACAAAAAAAAAATGATGTCATAATCAATTCCTTAAACAACCAAAAATTCTGCCCTGTAAAGGATAGAAACTTTTTCTGATATAGAATGTATACTAACAAAAAATCGATATAACCCTGCATTTACCGACGGTTCTGGAAACAGTTGTCTATCTTCAGAAATCTCAAAAACAATAAGTTTAGAATACACTGGAAAATTTTTTAAGACATTTATAGACATCAAAGGATCTTATACAATTTGGAAACATATTCGTAAACCTCAGAAACGTGTTTATGAAATTTCTTATTTGTTCTTTTCCAAACAATTTCATAACACAAGTGAAATTTACAGAAATAATATTTTTAACTGAATAGGGAATATATATGGTGCAAGATCTTCTTTTTCTTCATATAATGAGTAGGAAAAAAATTATAGTTTCGGGAGTGGTTAATAATCGGCTCTCTTCTTCATGTGATTACCAGCAGAGTGTAGTTAGTCCGACAACAGGAAAACAGGTTCTGCTAGATTCGCCTGTTGCGCATTATGTGGAGAAAAAATATTTTGCTAATTTAATGAAACTTTGTCAATATTGTGAGTAACTACGAGTTTATATTGAATTCTTTAAACGGGTTGACTAGAGCAGAAAAAAAACCAGCAATTTCGACAATTTGGATTTGTCTTTAATTTATCCTTCAGTGTCTGCTATTTATCATCCATTACTTTTTATTGAACAAATAAAGTCCTGCGTTATTGTTTGTCAAATAAATAAATATTATATATATATATATCCGTAAATATTGAAAATAATTATTGAGGATAGAAGATTATTTTTATTAATATATAGAAAAGTGTGATGCTTCCCTAAATGTACGTCATTTCTATCTTAAATTAAAATCTTCGATTTTCTTTGCAGTTTCTTGTTATCATTCGAAAGCTTGACAGCTTCATTCTAAAAGAGAAAAGCAAGTCAGCTAGATCTCATGAGATAAAATCAACACATTTTCACATTTCTTTTTTTTTTCACTTTTCTTGCTTCTGTTAACAGAGTGATAGGGGATTGAGATATAGCGTTAGTGAAAACAAAAGTAAGCATTTATACTAAGCGTATGCCATGTAGTCCTTCATTGAAATCTGTAAATTAATTTCATGAATAAAATGAAAAAAAAATATGAATGTGCATTAACGTGTGTAAATTAATTGGGACAATTGATCAGGATGAGGGAATTTCAGACTTTAGACTATTTCGATCTTCGATCATGTAAAGCACATGCCTTAACGCACAATTTACAAAAAAAAAACCAATGTCGAGTGCATTTAGTGAGTGATAGAGAATTGAGATAGAGCAGCGTTAGTAGAAGCAAAAGATAGCATTTATACTGGCGTAAGACTTATAGTCCTTCTGTGTAAATTATGATTCAATCTCATGTATTGTGCAGTAGCGTGTAAAGTAATTGGTACATTTGGTCATGATGAGCGAATTTCCGACTTTAGACTAATTTGAATTTCGATCATGTAAAGCACATCCCTGAACGCACAATTTGAAAAAAAAAATCAATGTCCAGTGCACTAAATTAGAGATAGATAATTTTGATAGAGTAGCGTTAGTAAAAGCAAAAGATAGCATTTATACTAGGCGTAAACCTTATAGTCCTTCACTGTTAGTTATGATTCAATCTCATGGATTATATTGGTAGAAGACATAGAAAAAGTATGATTGTGCAGTAGTATGTAAAGTAATTGGGACATTTGGTCAGGATGAGCGAAGTTACGACTTCAGACTATTTCGATTTTCTATCATGTAAAGCATATCACTGAACGCACAATTTTCAAAAAAAAAATCAATGTCGAGAGCATTTACTGAGAGATAGAAAAATGAGATAGAGTAGCGTTCATAAAATCAAAAGGTAGCAATAATACTAGGCGTAAGCCTTATAGTCCTTCGCTGTAAATTATGATTCAATCTCATGGATATATTGGTAGAAGACACAGGAAAAATATGATTGTGCAGTAGTATGTAAAGTAATTGGAACCTTTGGTCAGGATAAGCGAATTTTCAACATCAGAGATTTTCGATCGTCAGCCATGCAAAGTGCCTCGTCGAACACAAAATTTCCAGTGAAAATTCAATGTCCAGTCCATGTATCTAGTTAACAACAAGTTTTGGGACGACGAAATGTTTTACAACGTATCTTAAACAGCGCTCACTATATCGCCGATATATATTCTGAATTTTCCAGATTTTTAACTGCGCTTGTTGCACTATAATTCTCGCTACTAAGTTACGAAAGATAAAAAGAGTAATATTTTACGCTTACGCTATTAAATATGTTTTCCTATAAATCAGAATATTTCAGTGAATATTCAGTGTAGGTATTGCAAATTTTAGCATAATATTTTTCCTGTAAGTTTCGTTAAATATGGTCGAAAACTCTGCTTGTTATCATATATTCTAATACGAGCAAATCTTGTGGGTGGTTATATATATGCAAAAATTATCTTATAAACGGCTCTAACGATTTTGACGAAATTTCGTATCCTACCGTTTTGTGGCACCAGAAAACCATTGGGCTAGGTCACATACTCGAGAAAATTCAATTAGTGGGTCATTTTGGGTCATATTGGATCATAGTCTAGCTAATTGTATCTAAAAAACGGTTCAAACGATTTTGACGAAATTTTGTATCCGACCATTTTCGGGCATGAGAAGTCAATTGGGCTGGGTCACACGTTCGAGAACTTTCGATTAGTGGGTCATTTTTGGGTCAACGCGGGTCAAATTAATTTTATCTAAAAAGCGGCTCTAACGATTTTGATTAAATTTTGTATTTTACGAGTTTCGGGCACGCGAAAATTATTAGACTAGGTCACATGTTCGAGAAAATTCGATTAGTGGGTCATTTCTGGGTCATTGTGGGTCAATATCTAAAAAGCGGCTCAATTTACACTAAATTTTGCATCCTATGGTTTTCCGGCACGAGAAGACTGTTGGGCAAAGTCACATGTTCGAGAAAATTCAATTAGTGGGTCATTTTTGTCATGGGTCATGATATTTGAACTCAAATTTAATTTTGACCGAGCATTGCTCGGTCTTCCCTGCTCGTAAGGAAAAAAAAGCAACCTAAACAAATTGGAATGTTTCTTTTTTAAATATTTTCTTTTCTTCGTGATTATAACTTCGTTGTGAATATATTTCATTCTTACGAAAAACGAAAATGAACATTGCCCATTGCATGAAATAGTATTTGAAGAAATTGCAGATGAAGAATTCAAGTCCTTAATGATACAGATTAATAACGAATACTTTGAAAAAGAAACCTCTAATTTCTATCCAATTAAATATTCCTAATTTTCCGTAATTATGTCCATAGCCAAGTTTGACGTCAAATATTAGAAGTGCTTGGAGCGATATGTTTACAAATGTACCAAGTTAGTTTCAAAACGAAGTTAATTATGTGTCAAACTACGTTCCATTATATAATGTCAAAATGCTGCTGATTCAATTATAGATCTGTCAGCAACAAAATTCCATGCTTTAAACAGATCTGAAAATGATATAAAGAGTTAATTATAAAAAAATTTGGTAATTATCTTTTTGGTGAATATTTAAACCGGACACTTTTTAGCACTTCTCTAATGAACATAATAACAGGGACAAATAAACAGGATTGCTATTTCTTTTATATTCCAGTTTAAATTATTCTTCAGTTTCTTGCTGAAGTAACCCCTATAATGAAAATAATCGTTAATTTGTCACTAAGTTTAGCTGCTAGGGTTATGCGTCACCCGAAATTGCTTTATAAAGTTCGAAATGTTGTTTAATCTGAATTTCAGGTATATTTACTTTCTTATCTAGGCTCAAATGATAATTCAAGAAATATGGTTCCATTCACCACCATTGATATTTCACAGTTTTTTTTTCGTACATTGCAAGTATTGCTTTTTTGGTGATAGTAAAATAACTGGGAATGAAAAATATAATAATATTAAATATTCTTTTATTTGTTTACTTCAAAAAGAAGAGCCATAAATTTACTAATTGCTCAGTAGAAATGTCGCGTGCAATATATATATATATATATATATATATATATATATATATATATATATATGTTACATTCTCATACTTTCTATACGGAAAAATTATTTGATAAATATATGCTTTTGTAAAAACAAAACTGTTCAACTTGCGTATCTTTTTTTCTGGAAACCAATATCTTTTCACCAGACTAATTTTCATGACAGACAAATTTAATATATGTGCTTACATTTCTGGATTTTAAATTCTAATTTTTTTATGCGTAGTAGAATTTGCTATTTTTCATACGGAACTCCATATGAAGTGTCACTTATTATCTTAAATCAATACAAAAGTATCTGAAAAATATAAATAATGCATATCAGAAATTCAGGAATGTCGAAACAAATAAAATTCACTTTTAAAAAATGCTAGATATGTTTGATGTTGCTTTAGTATTGCTAGAAATGTCCTTTAATCTTCGATATCGGAAATATTTTCATTTTTAGTTTTCTTTTCAGGAAAACAAAACTTTTTATACGATGAAAATGTATTGTTTACAGTGAATTACATTCTTTCCAGCTGAAAAAAAAACGAAATAAATTGCATCTTGAGATTGCTAGGTTTTTAAAATGTAAAACATAAAATAAAATCAATATATTATTTTTATATATATATTGTAAAACATACCTATGATTTCCGTTCATCTGTCTGTCTGTCTGCATGTAAGCCTGTCTGACTGTTCGAGACTTTCTTTCGTATATGCGTTTAAATTGCTATGATTATTTTAATGTTATTTCACGCTATGGAAAACTGCTTGCGTAGCATTTAATACTGTTTTACAATTATGCACACACACTCAAGAAAAACCCCTCATATACATTACACTTTACGAACAGTAATTGTTTTATGTGCGTTTTGATGATGTTACTGTACACCGAACAGAAACAAAACTGAAATTGATATATGCTATCTTGGTATGCTACAGCATGTTTTCTATTGAAGATGCTATGCCTAACAGTTATGTTTTATGTATAGAGAGAGAGACATGCGAAAGAAAAACGTTTACCTTACGATCTGTGGGCGCTAGCTCTCCGAATTGTGTTTTAATGATGTTAAACTATTTCAAACAAAACCAAAACAATGTTGTTATTTAAGTTCGTGACAGCATGTTGCTTAAGGAAAACGAATGGGTTTCATATTCATATCTAGTGTACAGGGCTACACAAAAAATAACATTATTTTTTAACGTAGTTAGAACATAAATTCGAAGCGTATTTAATGACAATATGCAATTTGAACTTGTCCTATTTATATGAATATATACGATATCTTCGCACGGGGGAAAATTTTTAAAGCAACTATAGCTCTCAAAAAAGGAGTGAAAATTATAAGTAAAGTATGTACAGTCCTAATAATAATAAAAACGAACAAACAAACACACAAATCTGTACCGGCCCCGTCTAACTCAACCGCAAACAATCGTATAAAAATGTGACTCGTAATAATCAATTAATAATAACATATAGTAATATGCGCTATATTTAAATTTCGCTCAGGGGGTCGTCTACATATAGAAATTCTAAGAAACTTCGTTAAGTATATTTTTTTTTTTTTTAAATACGAAATAAATTATTGTACTTTACAGTGTGTTAAACATTTTACATTTCTAAGTGAACTGAATAATCAATTTAATTTTTTTATTGTTGATTATACACTTTATGAGTTCTTTTTTTCATAACATTTAAAACACTTCCGTTAATTTCAAACTGTGAAAAATTTCGAATTTTGTATAAAAATTACTGTTAAATGATACACAATTACGTACACTGTAAAAATAGACAAATATTTCTTAATCAACGAAAATATATTATAAACACGAACGAAAATATACAACAACCTCTTCCGAGATATCCAGGATTCCGAAAAGCATTCTTTATCATTAGAAATCTCAAAAAGCAATATATATTGCACATGTAAAAAATTGTTTATATAAACACAGTTTTTTTTCCTGCTACTGATTTTTGGAAACGTTTCCGAGCAATTTTTACAACGTATTAAAAAGTTTTCTCAAACCGGAGTATCTGTTTGTAGGATGCTAATAATTCTGAATTAAACATTTTCCGCTGCGTAAATGAATTTATACATGCAAGAGTAGCAAAGTAATATTTATTTTATTGTTAATATTAATTCTCTTAATTTATCACGTTTCTTTGTAAATCATGTTTGTTGAACATGAAAATGTTTAATTGAGAACGGATAGTATCCGAAAAAAAAAACATATATTTCTGGTTGAGAAAACTGATTAATACACTATAATAAAGAAAAGTGCCCAGTTAAGGGGGGTTAGCCCCCCGTTCCCCCTTTATACTTTACCAATGAACCCCCAAAACTAATCAGGGAAGCGCCGTATCACAAGGAACCTATTACAAAATTTGAAGCAAATCGGGTTATTCTGCATGAAAAACTCATTTATCTAAATTAAGGGGGATTAGCCCCCTGTCCCCCCCCCCTTTATACTTAAAAAATGAACCTCCAAAACTAATCAGGGAAGCGCCTTATCACAATGAACCTATATACAAAATTTGAAGCAAATCGGATAATTCTGCATAAAAAACCCATTTATCTAAATTAAGGGGGATTAGCCGAGAATGAAATAAATGGCTTTTTGTGAAAACAGAAAAAAACCATAATTTCTTAATTATGATACGTATCGCATCCGTTTAAAGTTATTATTACTTCTAGGAGAAGGGCTGAAAATGTATGTATGACAGATTTCCTTATCCCCCCCTTATCTCCCCCCTTATACTTAAACAATGAACCTGCAAAACTAATCAGGGAAGCGCCTTAACACAATGAACCTATATACAAAATTTTAAGCAAATCGGATAATTCTGCATGAAAAACCCATTTATCAAAATTAAGGGGGATTAGCCCCCGTTTTTTTTCCTTTATACTTAACCAATGAACTCCCAAAACTAATCAAGGAAGCACCTTATCAGAATAAATCTTTATACAAAATTTAAAATTGGAAACAAATCGGATAATTCTGTATGAAATACCCATTTATCTTAATTAAGGGGGATTAGAACCTCGTTACTCTCTTTTATACTGAACCAATAAACCCCCAAAACTAATTACGGAAGCACCCTATCAGAATGAACATATATACAAAATTTGAAGCCAATTGGATATTTCTATCAAGAGTTATCGCGTTACGTACATGCATACGTACGTACATACAGAACCTGCGGGCACATTAGCTCTCAGTCTTTGATATCCTGTAAGCTATAAGAACTATTCCGAAACGTTTCTGATAATCAGTGGCGGCAAAAGAAAGTTTGTTTTTACAAATGTTTCTTTAAATTGCGAAAATATGTTGGTTTCTGATATTTCTAAAGAACACTTTTCGAAATTGTTAATAACTCGGAAGAGGTTATTGTACATTTTGTTCCTATTTATATTATATTTTCTTAGATTTAGAAACATTTATCATTTTGTTTACAGTTTATATACTAAAAATGGATTGATACATTTCACCGATTTGTTTTGTTTGAACACTGAGGAGACGCCGTGGAATGACATAACATGTAATGACGTCAATTGGAAGAATTTCTGAGAGTATAATAATTTTTATGTAAAAAATTTAATTTTATTAATTGTAACATTAAAACATATATTTATCTAGACAATTTCTCCGAAATTCTGAGAAATTTAATTTACAAGTCTGAATAATTTCAGAATAGTTAAGAAATAGATTCTTTATTCTTTATTCTTAACAGGCATTGTTTAATTTATCTTTAGAAAATTGCGTTTTCCGGTGAAAATGATTTATAAATGTTTACTTGAATAAATAAAACAGCCAAACGCATTCTAATGCAAATTTAATACTTTAGAGTAAAGCGTTAAATGCAAATAAAAATTGTAAAGCTGTAATTGTATATTTATTTTCATTTACTTCTATATGTTTATTCTTTAGATACATTTTAATAAGAAACAAATTACCTTGAGATTTTGATCGAATAACTTTATACTTACTTGACATTTTGATTACCGTATTCCAAGAATTCTTTCAAAGAATTCCAAGCATCTTTTTCATAGCGCGAAACATTGCTTTGACAATTTTTATTGTACAACAGTTTGCTTAAGTTAACGATTTTTAACAAAATTCCTAGAATTTCAAATATAAATTGCAATTTATTAAGGAAAGAATTTGAAGGTTTATTTTTTAATCTCTATGAAAATAAATATTTCATTAAAATTTTTGTATTAAAATATAAATGTAATAAAGAAAAAAAAATTAAAAAAATGTATTTTATAATTTTTGAAAAAAAAAATTAAGAAATGAATTAGCATTTTAATTATTAAGAATTTTCGATATATTTTGATATGATAAAATTTATTAAAAAGGCTTATTTAACACATATTATGATCAAATATTGAACTTAATATTATACACAATTCAGTGATATGATACCAGGATATGATATACGTAGTTCATATTATGCATACACAATGAGGACAATTTTATACATTCCCCCTTTTTAAAGAAAATGTCAGTCTATTGTCATCTATTTCTTTCTGGTATCACGTTTTGAAGTGTATTGAAAATACTTACAGATATCAAATATAAGTTAGAGTTGGGCATTAGCACGATTTTTAATGAAATTACGAACGGTAAGCAAAAACTTTGAATTATCTTATCTCAAATACTGAACGTGCTATTGTTTTAAACTTACTTCTAAATGACGTTCAGAAGCCTGACGATCAGGGTTTGACAAATGCGGTAGCCATGTCGCCACTGGCGAACAAAATTTTTCTTCTGGCGACCAAGTTATTAAAAAAGGCAATTTTGTTTGTACAAAATTGATCTAAGAAATGAGCACAAACGGCATATTTCTTTTTCTTCGTATTTCTTATAAAATGTCTCATTATAGGTGTTGTAAAATTACAAAATATTAAGAAACATAGAAATTATATTCAAGCTAAAAATATATTTAACTTTTTCTATTATTTTGGTAAAAATATGTTCATCCAATGAAAATTTTAAAATAATAAATCTGAATTATTTGATTGACTTCAACAGTAAAATAGGTAAAATATTATTTTCCTGCTTCACTATATCATCAGATAATAATGTTGCAACATTCAACTATCCAGACATTTAAAGCATAAAGTAATCGGCATTTCCCGAACATGCTGGTTAATTCAGCCATCACACTATTTTCCAAAAGAGATATATAATTTCGAAAAATTTCATTAGAAATATTAGTTTATATTATCTTTCTAAATCATGTACTATATTAAACTATGTATTCTTCGTATGTAACTAATAATTCTAAGCTATGATTATTATTATTTTTTTATCAAATAATTCATAAAAAAAACTTTTTTGAAAATAAATTATAGGCCTTGGTGGGGAGTAAATATTTTTTTTTTCTGGCGACTAGAAATTTTTGCTGGCCACCAGATTTTATCAAATTTGTAAAGCCCTGCTGACGACTATGTTTTACTTTCATCATTTTATCCAGAAATTATTAGTTATTCCTTTGTTTTTCTGACTGTTACATTTGAACTCTATTGCAAATTTTTGCACATTTGAAATATACAATATATTTTTTATAGAAAATTAGCATGGTTTTTAATGAAATTACAATATTAATATTTTAGTTTATATGAAGTTAAACGGTGAATATTGTAAATACTAATAAATGATTCACGCAAAAAAGTTTTTTCTGAACTTCCTTAGTTTTGTTTGTAAGATTATTTTTCCACGTCATGAAGTTAGGGATATATATCATTCAAATATCACCGTTTGATCATTAATCTTAAAGTTGAACCAAACTTTTTTTCTTTTATGTGATACTTTTTTTGTAAGTTAGCTGAACAAAAAGTATATTACCATTCGTATATTTTCTTACACGAAATGTCAAATTTTGTTTTATTGAAATATTTATTATCTTTATATTTCTTGCTTTTATTTTTACGTTTTATCAATATATTGTACTTATTACAACTAAAACGTATAAAATGCACACATAAAAGAAGGAAATAATTAAAAATTCTTGCACTGTAAGAAAAGGACATATGTTTCTTAATATTAATAAAATATAATAAAACTACAAACGGAAACATACAAAAACCTCTTCTGTATTACCCACGATTCCAAAATGCGTACTTTATCTTTAGAAACCTCAGAAACTATTATGTTTTCGAGTTTTAAAGAAGTATTTATAAAAACAAGGCCTCTTTTATTGCCACTGGAAATTGGAAATGTTTCCGAGTAGTTTTTATATTGTAATAATCAGTTGTGTTAACTTGGAATGTAGGGTTTTCAGATGCGATAAATTTTCAAGTAAACATTTTCATGTTAAACAAGCATGTTTTATCGAGAAACATGATAAATCTCACAATATTGACAATAAAATTAATATCATGTGTTACTCTTGCATATATAAATTCAGTTACGCAGCTGAAAATGTTCTATCGAGAATTTATAGCATTCTAAAAAGCGATACTACGATTGAGAAAACTGATTAATTCACTATAGAAACTACTCGGAAACGTTCCGAAAATTAGTGGCAGCAAATAAATAAATAAATAAAAATAAATAAAGATTTTTTACATTTCGAAAATATATTGGTTTCTGAGGTTTTTAAATATAAAGACTTTTTTTTTTTTTTAATCGAGGCTAACTCAGAAGAGGTAATTGTATATGTTCGTGTATTTGTACCAAAGTATTTGTACGTGGCAGTGTTACATTTTTGCAGATTAAGAGTCATTTGTCTTTTTTCACAGTGTGGAAAAAAAAAGTAAATGGAAAAACGTTTTTTAAAAATGAAAATAATAATATTAATATCATTATTATTTCGATTTGAAAAACATTAATGACTTTAATGTTATTGTTTCAGAATAAGCGAGTTAATATTAGAGCGAATGTAGTTTCAATAAATAATATTTACAAGATGTTCTATAATAAAAGCAGTTATTTAATATTCCTTTTATATTTCTTATTAAATTTGTCTCAAAAGTTCCAAACGAACGAAAAAAATATAATTTTAAATATTATTCATTTATGAAAAGCAAAATTACTTTTTATAAAGCAACAAAATAATCTTAGAAAATTTCTTTAGACATCATCTTTCACGTTATTAAACGGTAAAGATTTGTAAAAGTATTTTCTAAATGTTGGAAAGTGTTACATAATCTATGCTTGACGCATAATTTTTCGTTTTTGTTTCTAGTTATAAAAAAGTCTGCCATATATATAGACTGTTGACATTTAAATAATTTATTTACAATAAATAATCATTATTCTAATAAATCAGACAGTCGATGTGACATCACTGTGATATCGCAAGTACCACAGTCAGAACGGTGGCGAAAATGCGATATCTTTAATTTGTCATACTGTGACTCATAGGTGACCGTGACTTCGTGACTTCACTGTGATGTCGCCTGGACCGAGTCATGGACACAAGGCTACTATAAAACAATACCACCAGTAACTCGTCGCAAAACGGGACATATCGACATCGCAATGACTTCGCCTTGACTTATTTTCCAGCTCCTGGTGTGACAGCACTTTGGACAGCAAAAGTTGAAACTGTGTTACACTGCTTTCCAGTTTTGAACACATTCAAGTCGCGGTGCTATTAGTGTATGTATTTGAATTATAAGAAAAAAAATGGAGAATTTTGAAAAAATATTTCTATATTTTCTAAAAACAATTTTTCATTAAAAAATGTCTCAACCCTTTCATTTTGTTATTCTCTGGAACGTGTATCTGAACACAATAAATAGTATTTGATTTTAGGGAAAAAATGCTATGACATACTTTTCTTCTCAGATTCTATTACAGAAGTCATGGAGGAACAGACTCATATATCATCTAAGGTATCATCAATCTTACAGAAAACTAACTTCATCAAATCTCTTTTTTCCATCTGTTGATGAAATTTTTCGATTTTTTTGTGAGTAAGTAATACCTGCTCAGAAAAGTATATCTACCAAGAGGGAAATCTATCTTCTTTTAATAAATGTCAAGCATTGTTATGTTAAATTGTTTGTCACCTTTTATTTATTTCTTTTCCATCATGAAAGATTTTAAAATGTTTTATTCATATTACCTACTGAAACTTACAGAATTCGTAAATAATAAACAATGCAAAAAGCATAATAATGTAACTGAAAGTACAAAAATCTGCATAGAAGTAATATAATTTAAAGAAATATTGAAATATTTTTTTTTGTAGAAATATCATTCTGAAAACGTAAAATATGTTTGATTTATATGTGATTTGTTGCCATTCTTGTTTTATAATTGTTTCTTCCAGAACAGTTTTAATTTCACGGCATTTCCTTCATGTATTTTGCTTTAATAATAAATGAAATGCCTATGTAATATAAATGTATGACAAGATTTATTTTTGTCGGAGTTGTTGTTAATTTTATAGTTTGTAACTTTCGTTTGTGCTAGTTTTATATATATAATTTTTATAGTTGCCACCTGGTGACATTCATCGAACTTATCAATAATAAATGTAGAATATATGCATTTGAATTACAAGAAGAAAATATAACATATATAATTATTAAAATAAATGTAACAATATTGCTATAGTTTCTAAAAAAATGTCATTAGTGAATGAATTTTACATTTTTTCACTGTATTATTATGTGGAAAGAATATTTAAGTACAATAAATAGTTCTGGTAATATATGACTAGAAATGTTGCATGAAAAATGTAACATTTGTTCCTGAAAAACCTATTGTGACAAGCTTTTCTTCCATAGATTTATATTCCAAAAGTCACGAAGTTAAGAGAAATACATCAAGTAAGGTATCAGCAACTGCTCTTTAGTCTTTGAGAAAAATATCTTCTTCAAACTTTTTGTAAAAGATTACATTTTTTTTTCTTTTACTGTTAGTAATGCTCGCTCAGAAAGTAAATTTAGCAAGGAAGAAATATCTCCTGCAAAGTTAAAAGTTATTAAAAATCAAACACTGTTTTTTGCGTCATATTTGTGATTTTTATATGCCTTAGGTTTTTTAATTGAACATTCTAACAAATTTCGATGCTTGTCATCTATTCAAAATTAAATTCTTTATAAATAATAACTAAAAGAAAATGCACATTTGAATAACTAAGGGTAAAATATGTACAGAAAAGTTATATAAATGAACGTATAATAAATATTTCAATATTTGTTTAGCATTTTGAAAACAGAAAATATATATTTGATTTATTGGTGATATGTCGCAATTCTCATTCCATAATTGTATTTCCGAGATAAGTTTTCATTCCACAGTAAGTCGTTCATGTCATGTTCTTTTATTAATACATTAATTGCCTTATATATGTTTGCTAAGATATTAATTGTTATTTTTATAGTTTCTAACTTTAGTTGAATACTAATGTCTAACTTTAGAAAAATGCAACATTTTTCCATGAAAACATATGTTCATGAAAAACTTGCTGTAGCATTGTTTTCTTCCACAGATTATATTTCAGAAGCTATGAAGATCAAAGAAATATATAAAATAAAGTATTGTGTATTACTCTTTAATCTTACAGAAAAATATTTTCTTCAAATTTCTTTTTTGAAAGGATGACATTTTTTATATTTTTACTGTTAATAATATCCGCTCATAAAGTAAATATACCAAGCGAGAAATTCGACTTCCAAAGTTAAAAGTTATTAAAAGTCAAACATTGTTTTTTTCGTAATATTTTTATTTTTCTTGTGTCATAGCTTTTTCAATCGAAAGTTTTAAGAAAATTTTATGCTTGTCATTTATTGAAACTTACGTAATTCATGAATAATAAGCATAATAAGCATAAAAATAAAAATGCATATTTTGTATAACAGGTAGCACAAAATATGTAGAAACGTTACATAACTACATATAAAAACAATATTACACTTATGTTTGAAAGCATTCACGCTCTGAAAATGGAAAATAAATGTCTAATTTATTGTGATTTGTTGTAAATATTTATTAATATAATTTTTTTTTATCTTGCATAAAAAAATTTCTCAAACAATTAGTTTCTGTTTTAACTATGAATGAAGTTTTTTAAGATAAGTATTTTTACGATGTTCTGCATAAAAAAAGCTAATTTTGCATTTTTTTATTAATCCCATTCTGTTTCACAAATCACAAAAGAAGAGAGAAATATAAACACATGCTGACTCCATACAGAAACGATAAGTTTCATTGAATTATATACCATGAGGTGTGTCAATAAATTATTTGTAATTTTATTCATCTGTCTAACTGTAAAGTAAACGTAATTTCTGAATTTTCAATCCGAAAGGTAAAACTAGCATTCTGACTCACCAAAAATAGGATCTTTATATAACCCTTTAATGAAAAAAAAAACAAGAGACCGGGAATACCAACAACTGCCTAAGATCAGGGCGCGATCTTGCCAAAGATAATCCGAGGGCTTGATATTCATGGGGAGATCCCCTTCCTATATTGTCACAAAAATGAACAATTCGTGTGACTTAGAATAAAATATGAATATACTGTTAAAAATTTGCAGCAAACTGTCCAGTTATTCGACCGGTTTTATAGAAAACAGTTACATAAGCGTAATTTAACGCTATTCTGATAGTCTAAGAGCTAGCAACGTCAGAAAACACGTGATTTTAGCAAGGCTCATTTTTCTATATATTCTCTGTCTTTATTGTGTAGTACGAATGCGGCCGGTCTGGCTGGTGAAAGTGGTTGCGTTTACCTGTGGGGGGAGGTGCAATGCAGGTAAAAAAGTGACAAAATTACTTCATTTTAGCATGGATTTTGTTTATAAAACTTGAATCTGCTAACTATTTGTGATATTAAGTTATTAGTCTGGCACCGTTTTAACGTTGCCAACACCGTGCCAGACCCTCATTTATAGGCAAAATGAGGTGTCAAATTCACGTCATTTTAGCATAGATGAAATTTTAGTATGTTATACTTTGGCTATCAGATAAGCCATAATTAATTTGCCAGACCGAAATTCGGTTGCTAAATTACTGCCAGACGCCGATTTAAATCTGGTAGAGAAAGCGCCTATTATGAGAGTTTGCAGCTTTTGTAGTGCTTTGTCTACTTTCAATACACAATAAAGCCGTAATTGTTGCCAAAACAACGATCCTTGCTTTAGATAAAAGTCTCTCTCTCTCTCTCTCTCTCTCTCTCTCTCTATATATATATATATATATATATATGAATAGCCGCCCATCCAGACTTTGTGTGGGTTACTATCAATACACAGCCAAGCCGTGATTGTCGCCAAAGCAACGATTGTTGCTTTCTATAAAAGTACATATATTTATGATTTGAAAAATGCCACGCAAAATATCTAATAAAAAATTAGCAATAGATGTATTATTCGTTTAGTCTTTCATAACCGAGTTCATAGTCAATGTTGGCTCTAAAATCGCTTGTTCTAAAATCGCTTGTTCCAAAATCGCTGAAATATATGTTTAACTCCTTTTTTAGTAGAATTGGTATGCTGAATTTCACACTCCTATCTAAAACTTATTTTCAGATATGGCGGGGAAATGACCTAAACTCTCAACCACCCCCATTTAACTCCCTTAGTGATTGAATTTCTAAAATCCATGAAATAAATGTTTAACTATTTTTTTAGTAGATTTGTTATCCTGAATGTCATACTACTACGTAAAACTGCTGCAGAGATATGGAGAAATGACCTAAATCTTTCGAACCTCCCATTTAACACCCGTAGGGCTGAAATTTCAAAAATACTTTCTTAGCGGGTACATATCTTCCAAATTTCGTAGTCCTTGGAGCAGCGGTTGAGACTCGGCGTTGATTCTGAGTCATGAGGACATGCTCTTTTATAAGTATAGAGATGTATAAAATCGCCAAAGGGGCGAAAAAAGAGCAAAACTGAAACTCCACCGTAAATTGTCAACCATTTATTTAAATTCTGTCTTAATTTTTAAGTAATGTTATAATTAATCTTTATTAATATTCGCTGTTAATTTTAAACTATACAACATATATTTTTTTCTCTTAATTTTCTAAATAAACTTATAGTGGTTAGAAAGAAATAGGCAATGTTCATGATGATAAAGATGATAATAATTCTTATAATGATGACAGCAGTGACGAAGATGAAGACCTTGAAAATGCACAAGGCGAAATAATTTTGAAATAATATTTTAAATTAATGTACTTTTTAGCACTTATTTTTCATTATATTCAGCACTTATTTTTATTATTATATATAGCACTTATTTTTCATTATTATATATAGCACTTATGTATAGCACTTACTTTTCATTATAATATATTTTTTGAAAACTCAAAATGGAATGTATTCACTTTTTTTTTTCGTTTACCTGTTCGCTACAGTTCGCTGACCTGTTATTGCTAATTTATGCCTATTATTATATTATTTTTAATTATTTATTATTATCAACTACGACGTATTTTCATACTTAATTCTATTGCTTGTTTACTTCTTTCTAGATGTTAGCATTAATTTAGCAACGGAATTGGTGTCTGGCTAATTAATTATGGTTTGTCTGATACCCAAAGAATAACATATTTAAATTTGAACTGTGTGTAGATGACGTGTTTGACGTGTAGATGATTTATTTTTTACTTATAAATCAGAGTCTGGCACGGTCTTAAAAACGTTGAAACCGTCTGGCATTAATGGCTTAATATCACAAATAGTTTGCAGAAACAAATGTTATAAACAAAACTCATGTTATCAAAATTTAATGTTGTAATTTTTTCACCTGCATTGCCCTTACTCTCACAAGTAAACACAACATCTTCTGCCAGCCAGACCGTCAAATAAGGTTATATAAGTTTATTCAGATAATTAAGAGAAAATATTTACTAAATTATTTAAAAGTTAAGAGAGAATATTAAAAAAAGTTAAATCACTAAGGGGGTTAAATGCAGTTTCGAACGTTTTAGGTCATTTCACCACTCAGCAGCAGTTTTAGATAGGAGCACAAAATTCAGGATAACAAATCTACTAAAAAAATAAACACGTATTTCAGCGATTTTAGAAATTCAACTACTAAGGGGGTTAAATGGATTGTCAAACGTTTTAGGTCATTTCGCCGTATCTCAGCAGCAGTTTCAGGTAGGAGCATGAAATTTAGGATAATAATTCTACTAAAGAATAATAGCTAAACACGTGTTTAAAGCAATTTTAGAAATTCACCCACTAAGGGGGTTAAACAAAGGATATGAACTCGATTATGGAAGATTAGACGAATAAGACAACTACTGCTGATTTTTTATTAGATATTTTGCGTAAGACATTTTTTAAAAGAAATTCATTTAATCAATTTAATTCTGAGGGATTTAGCATGATTGCGTCAAAATAACATATGTTTTTTCTGAATCTCATTTTGACGGTTTATGGACGCGGATGCGTTATTGTGATCGGCGTATTTTTAGAATATTGAATTTTTACTTATGTTACCTGGTAGGCCAAGGTTAACTCGGGTGAAGACTGGTGGTTCTGCTATATTAAAATTAATTTATTATTGTCATTATGTACATAAATAGAAAAACATTACTTATCACATTTTTACAAGCTTTTATTTAAAGTTTGAAATTTGTAAGTACTGCAGTTTTTTCTCACCTCCACTTCTATCCTATTTAGAATTATTTTAGAATATTATTTAGAATAATGTTTAATTACCTACCACCTACCCTGCATTGTAGTCGACACATTGTGCACCCACGTGAAGTCGGGACGGGCGGCTATTCATATATATATATATATATATATATATAGAGAGAGAGAGAGATACTTTTATCTAAAGCAAAGATCGTTGCTTTGGCAACAATTACGGCTTTATTGTGTATTGAAAGTAGCCAAAGCACTACAAAAGCTGCAAACTCTCATAATAGGTGCTTTCTCTGCCAGATTAAAATCGGCGTCTGGCAGTAATTTAGCAACCGAAATTCGGTCTGGCAAATTAATTATGGCTTATCTGATAGCCAAAGTATAACATACTAAAATTTCAGCTATGCTAAAATGACATGAATTTGACACCTCATTTTGCCTATATTTGAGGGTCTGGCACGGTGTTGGCAACGTTAAAACGGTGCCAGACTAATAACTTAATATCACAAATAGTTAGCAGATTCAAGTTTTATAAACAAAATCCATGCTAAAATGACGTAATTTTGTCACTTTTTTACCTGCATTGCCCCTCCCCCCACAGGTAAACGCAACCACTTCCACCAGCCAGACCGCCCGCATTCGTACTACACACTAAAGATGGTGAATATATAGAAAAATGAGCCATGCTAAAATCATGTGACGAAAACGTTGCTAGCTCTTAGACTATGTCCATAATATGGCCCATATTATGGTCATAATACTGTTAAATTACGGTTATATAACTGTTTTCTATAAAAACGGTCCAATGACCGGACAATTTGCTCCAATTTTTTAACAGTGTATTAAATGCATATTTAGATACACATCCTTTTTGTTTTTAATCCTATCCTTCACTAAAAATACAAAATGTTAATTATAATCAGTAACAAATACAAAATACATTAAAAATATCAGCTTGTTTGGGGCCTGTAAAATCACAGCCACATAGACTACGGCACAGTAGCCACCATTCTTTAATCATGCACTGTCTAAGGCAGCTGTTTCTGGCCAGTCGAAGGATGGCGAATCAGCCATTTGCGCAGTATCCTCCGCTGTACCACTTCCCCCTGAATATTAGGCTTGTGCGCTGACACAAAAATGGCGGCTGTCGTAAGCGGAATTTTCCAGCGTTTGTACGGTCCCCTGAATTTAGACACCAAGTATATTCCGATGGTTCTCTTTGATTTATTTAATCTCAGAAAAATAAGACGCAGAAAATTTTTGGCGAAGAAAATTTGAGAAATTATTGGTTATTCAAATTCAAGCGACCGCACGAACGGTGAAAAAAAATTCGCCTACGACAGCCGCTATTTTTGTGTCAGAGCGTAGACCTAGTATTCGGTTGGCGGTGCTTTGGCGTAATATCGCATCACCAGTCAACTTGTGCTAGTCTTTTGCATCTTTGAGACTATTTGCTGATACATTTTTCACTATAAAAGGGGAATGTACCGGTTCCCCACAGAAATATCAAGTGAACTGGAGACCCACAAGAACGTCAGGTTTAAGGCCATTTGTACTACATGAGATATTTAATTTTAGTGGAGAAATCTAATTTTATTTTGTATTTAGATAATATGTACATTATTTATTTTATTAATTTGCTTATAACAAAATTAGGATATCAAAGACGGTAAAAAGTGTAAGGTGACAAGTTATCAATAAACCAAAACCGGGACTTATAGTGTACTTGTTGGTACTCCTCCTTTCCCCCATGATCGCAGTTATAGAATTTCACACATTTCTTCTTTTTTTTCGAGTACTGAAACAGCTTTGGAATTTGCATTAATAATTTCCAAAAACATTTTCCTTATATTTTCTGGATAATCGCACTTATCTCGCCAACGCCCTTCGCCAAGTCCAAATAACACGTCTTTGAAAGTTTTTAAAAGTTTTTAAAGTAAGGCTTGGATTTTAAGGAAATATATACAGTAGCGTCTTTATTGGGATTTAGAAGAGTTTATATAATTATAGAAAAAAGTCCCATATCTTTCGGATTTTCGAATGTGATATTATAATCTTCCAACGTTTTGTATCTCCTCCAAACAAGTAAGGGCTTGAGTTGGTGTTCTTTATTGGGAGGATATAAATGTCGAAAAAGCAGTAAATCTCATGTATATTTTTCCCCTGAATGTTAAAGTTAACTAAATATTGAATTGGTGTTGGTATTTGTAGGATTTTGTATGTTTGATTTATTTTTGTTGCAGTGTTTTGATTTTGAATTTGTGTGTCACCCATAAATGTCATGCACTTTTTTATAGAATTTGTCTTTTATTACTCTTTTTTAGTGAAAACAATACAACGCTAGAATTTGTAAAAAATATATATACGCTTACTTATTGGTGTTAGAGGATTGAAATATAAAGATGTTTCATAAAAAGATTTATAAAAAAAGATACTGTTGCAAGTTTACAGTTTTATTTATTTATACTTTTCTGCCGGAATTACTTTTATACACAAGGTGGATTTCTTCAACAGTTTTTCGATAAGGAAGTAGAGTATGGTTTATTTCTACAATTCAGATAATAACGGCTTATTTATATCTTTAAAACGAATATATAAAACAAGAGTTTTTAATAGTTTCCATAAAATTCGGGACATTTAAGAAATTTATCGGTCTAAATCTTTTCATCTATTCATCAGTATAAAGCTGGTCACCTTCGTTAAAGGAATAATTAATTTACAATCTACATTGAAACAAGTTTTTATCTAAAACACACCATTTAAATACTGGATATTTTATTATTAAAAGTTTGAGTATTGAACCATTCGATTAAACTAACTAAATAAAATGGATTATTAATTTTTTATGCGTTGAATCATTACATGTAAAAATTTTATGAAGAAACATTAATTTAAGGCAAGGTTCGTGACAAAAAAAAATATATTTACATTTTTTAATCCTTTTAGTATGTAGAATAAACTGCTAGAATTTCTTAATAAAATATTTAGGAAGTTAAAGTTAATTGAAAGCGAACGATGACCGGCGAAAAAAACAGTAATAAAAGACTCTAAGAAACCCAGCTGCACACGTGCTGAATTCTTTGTATCGTAGGTGTAATTGCGAACTAATTGTAAGTTGCAAAATATAATGATTGACATACATTTTTTATACTCATTTTCTTTAGTAAAATCTCAAACGCATTTTTCTTGAAACGACATTTTTCAGCGTGCCGTGTAAATCAGCGTTTAAATGGATCAAACAACACACTTTTTTTTTCTTTCTGGAAATTAAAGTATATTTATTTTGTGGAGACGTAAGCCTTCATATGTAAAAAAAAAATACATAAATATATTTTAAGCCACGTTGAAGTCAGAGAAAAAAAGGCAATAAAATGAAATTTTTTTCTAACGAGAACTATTTTACCAAATTTCGTTCAATTTCATTAAAAATATTTTCATTCCCTCCCCCCGACCCTCCCGAAATTCAATATGCTTTCTGAAAAATTTGATTTTGTTTATTTCAGATGACTTTGACAAGATGTGAACTACATGGCGCAGGGTGATGCGCCCAGAGCATACTTATATAGAACTGACAATATCTCCACCAATTTTAACAATTATGGTAAAATAAAAATATTTTTAGAGTAAAATCTATGAATAATAAGTCAGTAAACTCAGTCTTTGTGTTACTTTTTTCTTTCTATGAAAAAAAAAAAATCTCGAAGTCGACTATTATTCGGGCCGATGAACCATAACCTCCTCTTAAACAAAGGTAATATCTTTAAAATGTATTTGAAAGTTAACAGAATTTCAAGAACAAATTCAATAATTAGTACAATAATATAGGGCAATGGCTTTACACTAGAATGGCCATAACGGTCAATTTGACCGGCACCAAATCGATATATCGATTCGAATCAGAAACTAAAATAAGTAAAATAAATACCACGCAGAAATAAGTTAAATAAATTAATTAAATAGTTTTAAATTAAAATTCTGGTGTAAAAAAAAAAAAAAACTCGAGTAAATTTCCTATCCGTTCTAGCGTTAATGATTGTTTAACTTATCACTATTAGTTACGTGTGGAATACATTGAAATACATATGGCTTAAATATTCCTATAAATTATCCTTAAATATTCCCATTTATTATCCTTAAATTTTCATGTATATTAATATTCTAATAGCTAACTTTAATTTCAAGAAGATGAAAATAATCAAGTCTAGCATCTATTAATACTAAATCTACTGCGATAGGTCATTTGAGGGGAATCGGAGCAAGAAAGTGCCAAGCCAAATTTTTGGTGAAATAAATTTAACACTGTAATCTGTTGCTTAATATTGTATGTTATAATATCCTACATATAACTTGTTTCTAATGTCACTTGGTGGCATCATATGTCCCAGGTTTCGTTTTTGCCCAAGATGTTTATGCCCCCAATGAAGATAGCTAATTTACAAAAAACGTAATAGTAATACCATTAAAGGAATGCCATAAAGTTACTCAGAATAGCTCAAACGTTACTAAGACATTGCCCAAAAAACTCTATGTTATATTTCTTGATTTGAGTATTGGATCCAATTTTCAAATTGAAATATCTCAGAAGTTCCAAAATGTGGCTTAGCACTCTCTTACTCCGACCCCCTCATTTATTACATGTAGTGCAGTGTGTAGACAACTGAAACATTTCATAAGTTTTTGTCACAACTATTTCCAAATAGTAATAATCTTTGCCTTATTTAATGCTGAAATTTGCGATTGAATAAGGAAATAATTGGCTTGAATAATAATTGAAAATTACTGTTAGGAAATAGACGTAACAAAAATAGTAGAAGTATCAAGGATCCCAAATGGTCCGCTTTTTGAATACCAGTATTTTTTAAGAAAAAAAATTGGTAGTAGGTTTTCTACCACATTTGCAATAGAAATAACCTCCAGAGTTGGTTTCTACAAAATTAGCAAGAAAAATCTAAAGAGAAAATTTTTCTTAGAAAATACTGGTTGTCGGATTCCACTTCTCCATCCACACAACTTCGAAATATAATCCGGTCTTTTGATATGCTGCCACCACCGATATGAATACGTGATATCGGGCACGATACTTGATGTATATTCAAGAAAACTTAACTCTTTCTATTACACTTAAACAAACACTTTATTAACAATATTTACACTTAAACTCGGAGGTAAAGTATCCGGTTTAATATTAAATCAAAATAATTATAGAAACGCTTTACGTGTACCGTTATACTACGTTCATTTATTCCACACTGAGATTTCTATTCATCTCACACCCGCTCTCAGCGCTCATTCCCCGAGCAACCTTCACACTTCGCTGCTCCGTCCGAACTCAACACTGGTCTCAGAGCTCCAACTCTGAACGACCTTACACCTTCGCTTCCTACGTTAGAACTAACTTTCTCTCTCTTGTAAACTGCAGAACACCCTCCTTTCTCCGGGGTTTCTCCTCTGTTTCCAAGGGTCCTTGACAACCCTTCCTCCCTCTTGACGGATCTGTCTTCCTAAATAAAAGGGTGCACTCTCTTTCTTATCTATCAAAGACCGCATTGCAATGGAAATACCTTTCATTATGTCCAAGTCGCCACCCTTCGGATTAAGATTTTTCTTAAACCAGACTCTAACGGTACACAATAGATACAGATACAATACATACAATATGCTAATCCCTTAAGAATAGCTTTCAACTCTTGCACCTGTGAGAGAAACCTGACCCCCCCACCTTAGCGGAAAATATGCCTTTTAGGGGCTAATTTTCCTCAAACTATGTAATGTCTGAGAAGAGTTCAACAGTTCCTTGATAGGTTTCTTCGTTACTACAATTACATAAATATTTCAAGGTGTCTGAAAATTTAACTACTGACATCTCTAATGAACCATATACTAATGTGATAAATACAGAAAAAAAATTACACAATATGCTAATACACTGTTATAAACACAAGATGTACATACAATTATAAATACACAAAAAAAAATAAAATTACACTAGTATTATGTCATTTTAATGTCAGTCCTTAGGCTGAGATTGCTGGAGGCGGAACTTTTTCCTTCCAGTGCTTCCTCGTTAACTTAAATGGTACATCCCTTTCCGCAATGCACCCGCTTGAATGGCTAACTTCTGCCTCTGATGTCCCAAGTAAATCTTTCTCTAACCAATCCGGCACTTGCCTGTCCAAGTCCTCTTTGTACGTAATAAAGACATTGTACAATTTCTGCCTTGTCTTACCCCTCTCCGGTTTACGACCAATCCGATTTTTCTCCATTTCTACCAGTTCGATAGGACCCATAAATAATTCCTTATTTTTCCTTAAGATTGATTTTATGTCCCCAACTTGAATATTTGTTAACCCTTTTATCTCAAATCCCTTCCTGTCTTTATTTTCCGGTTGTTCTCGGTCTAACAACAGATATTTCCTACAGTCTTCAAACTCCCCGTCACTATCCAAGACAATATCGGCTACTTTATTTTTAACCATAAATGCTCTCATTTCATCTTGATACACCAGTTTCTTACTCCCGTCCCCTAACTCAACTATAACTGCAGGTCGACATATTTCCTCTTTCTCCATATTACTCACATTCATTTCCCTCGTTAAACGACATTCTACACATGATCCGCAAAGCGTTTTAGCTTCCTCTACCATATTTTCCCAATAAAATGAATGCTTGATTCTTTCTAACATTTTCTTAACTGCGTGATGTTTTCCATATAAGGAAATATGCGCTAATTTTAGAAGTTCCTCCCTTCTAATTTTAGGTAATACTAATTGAGCTACAGTTTCATCTACTAATTTCTCTTTATGATACAATAACCCATTTACAACATAGTAAGACCCTTTCTCATTTTCAGCCAATTCCCAAGGTTTCTCTAAATCTTTACAACTCATTTGGGATTCCTGAAATACATTTAATCTACTTTCCGTAACTTGATTAATCTTACTTGTCTCTATCTCGGCTTTTTCCTTCTCCTGACTTTGTAAATTTTCCGATCTCGTTTCTACGACATAACGGATATTATTACCATTTCTAATCCCTTCCCCTTCTTTCACTTTATTCCTACTATCTTCCTTACATTCCCTTTCTACCGATTCTCTTAATGATTTCTCGTTGTTTAACCCTGACAATTCATTATCCACGTCAGGATGTAAAATTACCTGTTCCTTACTATTATCAATTATCGCGCAAAGTACGTCCTGATGAATTGCATTAGTTTCTCCGCGTTTTGGAATAGCTAAAGGTAACTGAATTAATGGCGATTTCACTGCCTTACCAAATATCCCTTGTAAATATATGCTACCAGCCCCTCTTAATTTTTGTGCTGGTACTAAATCTTTATGAACGACGCTAATTTGGCAACCAGAATCCACCAATCCTTTTGTTATCTTCCCATTTACACTAACTTCCACTTTCTCGAGATTATTTAACTTCTCTCCAATAACTTTAGTTCTCCAATTCCCTTTTGCTCCGATTCTTGCCATACTCGCTCCCCTTGGTAATTCTTTAATTCCTCGCACTGAGACATTATTGATACTAGCCCTTGGTTCTTGTCGGTTATTAATTTGATTACTTCCCTCATTATTTCCTTTTGTACAAAATCGCTGAACATGTCCTCGTTGAGGAAACAGATGGGCGTCGTATCATTAGGTTTCTTATATTCCGGTTTTCTACCCAAAAATGGACTAACTTCATTATTCCCATTTTGTCTCCAATTACTACCAAATCCCTCATCTTTTGCCCTTCTAGAATCTTCATTATTAACATACCTTTCTTTACCTTTATAACACTTATAAGTTACCGCATAAGATTTTTGTTTAGCATCGAAGAAATTATCACATTCCCTCGCAATCTTAGAAACTTCTAACCAATTATTCTGTTGAGTTAATCCAATATGCGTCGCGGTTTCGTCATCTAAAGTATTTAACAACTTATCCGTGACAATTAACTGATTAACCATCTCATACGTATCTGCACCTCTAATCGTACAGTAATTTTCCCACGTTGCTATTAAACGTGACACAAATAATACATGAGTTTCATTTTGATTCCTTCTAGCCTTCTTGAAATTTTCCAAACACGCCTTCGGTGTCGGCTCGTGTTCCCTTAGAACTAATTCCTTTAATTTCTCATAACTCTCAATTTGTTCCCTAGTAGTGTATATTAGCAAGTTATCGGCCTTATCCCCTAGCATATTTAGTAAAATTTCGGCCTGCTGGGTTTCCGGTACATTTTTTGTTTGGAATGCTCGTTCTAAACTGCTAAAAAACAGATTCCATCCCTCAGTCCCTTCTGGAACCTTGATAGACAAAGTTTTAACACTTTTAATCAATTTCTCTAGGCTACTCTCATGATTAGATTCTCTAGTCCCATTAGAGTTATTTGCCGAACTTTGAATCTTTATCCTTTCCAACTCTAACTCATGTTCCAATCTCAATTTTTCAGCCCTTTCTTCTCTATCTAACTTCTCACGGTCTAACTCCCTTTCTAACTTTTCCCGTTCTAACCTCTCCTCCCTTTCTAACTTTTCTCGTTGTAACTTTAAATTTTCCTCCCTTTCTAACTTTTCTCGTTGTAACTTTTCCTCCCTTTCTAAGTTTTCTCGTTCTACTACTAACGCTTCTTGTTCTAACCGTTCTGTAACAATAGTGTTAGATAATTCCATAACGGCTCCCTCTTCATATTCGTCGCTCTCCACTATCTTTTTCTTAAGCTTAAACCTGGTATCATCTTCCGAGACCTCAATTCCTAACTCTCCACGTATCGCCTGAAGATCCACCCTTTTTAATTTTAGTAAGAAAGCCATACTTTCTACTGATAATTATTACCACCCTACAATAATACTTAAGCACAATATCAAATTAATATTTCCTCAAATCCTACCCTCATAAGTTACTTCCACATATTATACTATTTAACATATTTCAAATAAGTAATAATACAATAATAAATTTCCTTAAACAATGATACCCCACAATTTGCATCCAATAACAAAGTAACAATAATCTCAATTTGACTATTATGCAATACAGATTTTAAATTTATACCATTAAATAATAAAATACAATTTACACAATAATACTGATACGTTGCAATTTGAATAAAACACTGATGCCAATCACTACATAAAAATATCCACCTCACAAAAATTTGTATGAAATACACATAAATTCCTAAATTTAATCTCAATAAAATATTTCAATTTCAAAATTAGTTCTCACATTAAAAAGTAAATCACAGCACTTTTTTTTTCTCTGGGCCTTCAGTTCTTCCTTGAAGGTTATTTCAATTTAATTTAAATTCTACACAAATTTCCTTTCCTCATTTACTATCAATATTTCAAACTTAAAGCAAACAATATCACTTAATTTAAATATTACTTTAATAATATTTTAAATTTAAGAAATTTCAATTATTCCTTCCAACTATTAACACAATGCATTAATTTTAATCATTAGTCTTATCCGTTTAAAACAATTAGAAAATCACTTCTAGTAATTAATATAAGATCCTTTTCTTAAAACAATAGTGTAAAATGGTTGTTAATATCTCATTTGATTTAGACCAATTATTATATTGCACATAAATTATTATAAATTAACCACAACATTAACCCAAATTACCATCAATTATACACAATAAAATAAAAAAATAGGTTCGAGAATGTCAGTAGAGTAAAATGATCAAAACACCTTACCTCGTACTTCATTCGCTGGGGCAATTCACTTGGGGTAAACACTTCTCTGCTCACTTTTCCACAGGGTAAATCTTGCACTCTCGGGCAACAATCACTGTAATTTGAAACACTGTGTCCACAAACACTACACACAAACACTGGAACTAACACTACACACCGCGCCAACACTTCCACTGGACGATCCGGCAAAGCACTCTGTAACAAGGCTAGCTGGCGCTGGTCTACGATGATAGGGCACACACACTTCCGCTAGACGATGCGGCATAAACTGACTGTAACACGGCTAACTGGCACTGGTTGTCTACGACGATAGGGCACAAACACTTCCGCTGGCGATCCGGCACAAACTCTCTGTAACACGGCTATCTGGCACTAGTCTACAACGATAGGGCACGAACACTTCCGCTGGGCGATCCGGCACAAACTCTCTGTAACACGGTTAACTGGCACTGGTCTTCGGTGATTCAGATCCCACCGCTGCCACCATTGTCGGATTCCACTTCTCCGTCCACACAACTTCGAAATATAATCCGGTCTTTTGATATGCTGCCACCACCGATATGAATACGTGATATCGGGCACGATACTTGATGTATATTCAAGAAAACTTAACTCTTTCTATTACACTTAAACAAACACTTTATTAACAATATTTACACTTAAACTCGGAGGTAAAGTATCCGGTTTAATATTAAATCAAAATAATTATAGAAACGCTTTACGTGTACCGTTATACTACGTTCATTTATTCCACACTGAGATTTCTATTCATCTCACACCCGCTCTCAGCGCTCATTCCCCGAGCAACCTTCACACTTCGCTGCTCCGTCCGAACTCAACACTGGTCTCAGAGCTCCAACTCTGAACGACCTTACACCTTCGCTTCCTACGTTAGAACTAACTTTCTCTCTCTTGTAAACTGCAGAACACCCTCCTTTCTCCGGGGTTTCTCCTCTGTTTCCAAGGGTCCTTGACAACCCTTCCTCCCTCTTGACGGATCTGTCTTCCTAAATAAAAGGGTGCACTCTCTTTCTTATCTATCAAAGACCGCATTGCAATGGAAATAACTTTCATTATGTCCAAGTCGCCACCCTTCGGATTAAGATTTTTCTTAAACCAGACTCTAACGGTACACAATAGATACAGATACAATACATACAATATGCTAATCCCTTAAGAATAGCTTTCAACTCTTGCACCTGTGAGAGAAACCTGACACTGGTATTCAAAAAGCGGACCATTTGGGAGCACTGAAGTTTGCATCTAAGCGATCAATCTATTACACGGGTCAAATGGACCGCTGCGGTAGTTTAAATATTAACATTATCCGAACTTAAAATTTTCTTTTTTAAAAAAAGGTATTGAAATATCGGTGTTTTTATAGTACGAGACAAAATTTACAAGGTTTGTGATTAAAACCTTTCGTGTATTTTTAATTAAAGGAAATAAGCTAGAAGAGTTTTATATATATGATTAAAAAGTTCAAAATAAATAAAATCTTTAAAAAATTACAATGATATACCTTCAAGGAAGAGAAAATCAATTGTGTATATTTATTTATTTATACTTTAAAGGACTCTTAAGTTATAAACAACTTTTTACTAAAGTTGAAGAAAAGAATATCCGTTTAGCAATGCTTTCATGTTATAAATGTCATGTTTGATGTTTCCAGTTCAGAAAACAAAACCTTGAAATAATAGTATAGTGAACTTTAAGCAGAATATCTGAAGCGTGGAAAACGTCTTATATTTACGTGAGATTACAATGTTTTATATACGTGGTTTTATCTGTTTTGTAAACATAAAGCTTTGAAAAAGAAGAACGTATTTTTCTTCGTGGATTTCTTTAAATTTATCATACTTGTCAGAGAATTGCATGCTGTAGCAAAATATTTTTATGTTACTATGGAGACAAAAATAATTAATTATTGAAATACTCGATTCTTCTATTTGTTAGTTATCATTGTTAATTAACAAGTAATTAAAAAAATGCATCTAAATTTGCGTTAATCGTCGGCTAATTTATCATGGATGGATAGTATTACAATCCTAGATTGTAATAAAATCTTAACACAGTCTTTTTTTCATTTGCGTGTTCTGCATGGAAACAGTAAATATAAAGTCAAAATAAAAATACAAAATAAATAAATAAATAAATAAATAAATAAATAAAAGTGGTTTTGACATTTGTTACTTTGAAATTCAATAATTTATTAACTGTAATAAGCATAAAAATGATGACATGCTTAAAAGTAGCACATAAATTTCGTACACAGTATTTTAAAGAAATAGTTCAATTTTAATTCAATAGATGGTCCTGCAACGTCTCAATCTGTAAGTTTGCTCAAACTAATTTCAGAACACAAACAATTTGTTTTGCGGTTTAAGAGATAGATAAGTATAAATTGATTAATTATGATCCAGTTTTATATCATGATTTTATCTTCTGACAGATTGAGACAGAACAGCGCCATCTATTTTTGAGAACTTGAACTATTTTTTTAATGCGGTAAAGCAAAAAAAATATCTACTATATAAATATCTAATTATTTTTGTTTAATCTTCATATTTATAATGATTACCAAATTATTACATTTTGAATTTCCTGTACTTTTTTGGGCTATTCTATATATATATATATATATATATATTATACCTAGTGAACCACATTCAGGAATAAACATTGGTATCGAGAAAATGGCTTTGGTAAGAGAAGAAAAATTTTCGCATATATATTTCTGGCGCCTTATTCACTCTTTCATACACACAAGCATTATGTTCAATATTTCCGCAATTTTTTAAATATATAGATTTATATTTATAAACCTATTATTAAATACAAATAGAAGTGATTTATCCAAATACACGCAATCATTACCAAATTCTGTAATAATGCATAAATAAGCAAACATAATATTTCACATGTTATGTTTTAACAGATCTTCATATCATTTGGGAATTGATCTTACCTCAGTAAACTCGAACTGCGCCAAACCATTTTAAAATACGTCAACGTCCATATAAAAATAAAGTACCCAAACACGAACTTTGTTTTCATAAATTACTATCATTATTCCCGTGGGTAAAATAAAACTATTATATATATACATTTCTTAACATATCTGCTTTAGTGACGCTTTGTAATTACAAAAATATTTTTCCTTTATTTTCTTAATTTTAAATTGCTTAAAACTGTCTGCACCATAATAATTTTAAAACTATATGGGCATTTATTTATTCTATATATTAAAGTTTTGAGATACTTGAAGTATAGAATTCAATGAACATTATTAAATAGACAAAGATGGAAATTTTATGTCATTAAACAAAATAAACTTTCGTTTTTGGACTTTCTCATTATGAAATACTAAAATCATATACACAGACTGGCTTATATCGGATTATAAAAAAGAACAGTAAAAGATTGAGAGTTATGCTATCGTTAAGAAAAACAAACTTAATTTCTATATGCTAATTTTCTCATTAAAAAATACTATTCATATACTCAAGAATGACTCTCACGTTTCTATTTCTTCCGTAATTACGTTATTTCATCAAATAAATGTGTGTAGTTTTCTCTTTCACAAAAAGTATTTGTTTTTCCGTAACTGCATGGAGTAAATTAAACAAAATATATGTAATTAGAATTTACAGAATGAATGGTATAAACTTTCAAAATATTATCCCTCAGTGTAACAATAAATTATGGAAATAATTTAAAAAAAAATGTTATGAATTTAATAATTTTTAAAAAGCATTTTTGTACACTTTGACAAAAATTTTAGAAAATTTGAAAGTAAAACAGAAACACATACACACGTGTGTGTGATTTCATCAATGAAACCTACATTAGATAAGTTTCTATGAATATAAAAGTTACCTATATGCTGAATAATTCTTATAGAAATTATAAATATTTGAGAAAAAGTAATAATTTGCTATCGATAGATTTAAATAGTAAAACCCTATCTAAATATACTGTTACAGCCAGGGCCTGATTAAAGAATAGGCTGTGAACCTGAGGGCCCTGACATTGTGGCGGGGCCCTAAATGTTTTATGAAATTATTGAAAAGCTGTTATTTTAAATCTACTCTGATCTTTTACTGAACATAATCAATATTTTGTACTTTTTGAGATGGGAAAGACTAAAAACAAAAAATATATTTATCTAACTATGTATTTATATATTCATATCTGTATTCTAAGGCATAAAAATGTTTATTTTTTGTGACATTTTAAGAAGATGGGTCACCAAATTAGTATGAAGTCCTGGGCCTTTTTCTGTACATCATTGGGCCCTGGTTACAGCACTTGGAAATTTAATGAAATAATAATTTTTATAAAAATAAAGCAGATTTCTTAAGCAACATGTGTTATTCAAACGTTGTTTGCATTTAGACAATAACACATTTTGATTTCTTAATTTCAGTTGGTAACGTGTCTACAAAATTTGCTGTGCCATTTTTCTAAAAAAATGATGCCTGAACTAATAAAATGTATAATTATTTCACTTAATTTGGAACACAAAATTTTCAAAAACGCATTGCTGCCAGCGGCTTGGTTGAGAAACATCAACGATTATATCCTTCTGATTATGGACCAGAACTGGGGATTATTTTATTCAACCGTGTATGACAGAGATTACTTTTCAAAAGTGCTACGAATAGAATAGAAAAAATAGTCCACTTGGACGTATATATCCCGACCGCAGTCAACGGGTTAAGCCGAAAATATTCTCTAATAATAGATAGTTTTAAGAGGGTAACCTTGTGGAAATGCGAAACACAATAAAGGAGAGTTATCCAACTATTTTTTAACAACTAAAGTTATAATTTACCTTTTGCCAAGTGATTCAAAATTCAGGAAAATTTTGAAAAATTGATAATTCACAAATTAACAAAGATGGAAATTGTACTTTTTATTATTTTTTTTTTGGCGATATACTAATTTTTATTGGCAGCTCAAATTATAGTTCCGACCACCAGAACCAGGCTGTTTGCAATTTCTCCAGACATGTGCTATGTAGGATAAAGCGTCGGACGACTTAATGGCAGATCTACGCCGATCATGACTCCCAGAACTCAAAATCACCCTCATTTCAAAACTTTAGCTATCTATCTATCTATATCACTTTTTTATGGACACGGTAACTTAAAAAAACTGCACAAATCTCTTCCAAACTGATACATAAAATCAAGGAGCAAAATAATCTCGGTCAAAATAATGCCCCTCTTTCAGCGGCAATCAAGTAATGAGTGTACCATGTCAATGGATATAATGATTTCTATTGATTCTCTTATTAAAGCGTTATGTAAATTTTCGTAGTTAGCTATTTCTGTATTTGTAGGGTTTCAAGTTTTATTGGGGTTTTAGTATTTAATCTTGCAAGAGCTGTTGACTGTTTATTTAGTTTTATATCTCGGATATGTTCTTTCATTCTTTCTTCTATTTTCCTCTTCGTCATTCCTATGTAAGCGAGGCTAACGAAAAAGAAAGGCTACCGCGGTGCTTTACGCATATCTTTTTTTACAGACCGTGTGAGTCACATGATACTCGAATGCACCAATGGAGGTGTACGGAAAGAGCATCACGTCACTCTAGCGGTCTGTAAAAAAAGATAAGTGGAATGCACCGCGGTAGCCTGTTTTTCGTCAGCCTCGTATGTAAGTAACCTTTTCATTTCTGCTGACATGGTACACTCATTACTTGATTGCCGCTGGAAAAAAAATGTTGGAAGAGGGAGAGAGAGAGAGAGAGAATATTGAATGCCGATAGGGGGAGCTCTTCAACCAGCAGTCATGTATATAATGGAGTGGAAGGAAGTTGAAGATCACAACTGATGATGCCCTGGCGGGGGGGTGAAAGCGCTTTTGTGAAATGGTAGAGATTTTTATTGGAGACTGTTTTTACATTTTTTTAAATGGGGGCCGTTTTTATTAAGAATTTTTAACCATGCTTTTTTATATAATGTCTGAAAGAAAAATTGGTAAAATGTACAAATAGAAAAGGATCTCATGTACGAGTATACTAAGGTAGTAGAAAAAAACTTTTTAAGTTACTCTATGTACTGTTGTAATTATTTTTGCTGTAGGCCTATTATTTTTTAAAAATAAATTTTTGAAGTTGTACGGAGACTTTTGGGACACCCTGTACATTACATCTGAGTGATTGGATATGTTATATATTTATATATTTTTCTAAAAACAAATATTAATGAATATCAATAAGAAAAACAAATATAAGTTGAATGATTTTATTGTTACAAATATTTACTTGGTATCTTTTTTATTTGTTCTTTTAATTATATTGGCTAGCGAATGAAATTAAATAAGAAATAATTTTCTTTTGTTCTCCTTTAATTATATTTATACAGAGATTCAACAATTTTAAATTTATAAACATTGTATTTTCTACGTTTACCGGCCTTATACATGTAAATTAAAAAAAAAATAAAGTGAAAATTTATACTTGTGAATAAAAGAATTGTATGATGTTACTTTCTTTCTTTGTCTCCTTTTTCCTCGTGATCTTTTTCTTCTGGTTTGAAAATAATTATCTACAAAATTAGTTAAACAAACATCGATAACAAGTGGAATTAAACATTCTTAAAATCCATTTTCATTAACATATAAAAGAAATAAATATGCAATTTTTTAACGGTATTAAGATACATATTCATTTATTACTTTTTACTTGTTTGCTTAAATTTTTTAATTCTAAATTATTTGGTTCTAAAAAAGGGACATTTTTATTTTCTTTCAATTTATTAAATCTGTAAAGAGATGTATTCAGCATTAAAATTTTACGTTTTATTTTAATTTATTTTTTATTAGTCTTATAAGTAGAAAAATAGGTAACTCAAAGAGGTTTTTCAGGGGGCTTTTAAACATAATGCAATATGCTAAAATTTCCTGTTATTTTCTTTTTGTCTATAAAACTTCATTTATATTATTTAAACAAGCATATGAAATAGCGATAATAAATTTGCTTAAAAAAGTCATTTTCATTATTGAAGTGACTGATTTTTCAGTGGGTCTGAAAACACAGTAAGCAGTTATACTTGCGTACTTAGTTTAATATTTAATTATGTTTTAGAAAGGAATTCTCATTTATGCACCTTCGTTAGAATAACACTCAAAAGATATATCTTACATTAAAATATAAAATTTGAATAAATTAAGATTTTTAAAGACACTTGTATTTTTTTAAATGCTTATGTTTTTTACCCTATTTCCACATTTTATCAAAAAAAATTGCAAAGTTGTATTATGTTAAATAAATGGCGTTGTATTTTGTTAAGAATATTTAACAAACTAAAGTAAATATTAGTTAAATGCTTTACAGAATGGTCTTTTTAAAACGCATTGCCAAAGGATACTGAATAATTTACATATATATATATATACAATATATATATATATAGGATATTTCATTTGATATCTTCATTTCTTTATGCTGTTTTATTAACTTGAAAATATTATCTTTCATGCGTTTAAAGAAAATATTTTCCTGTGGCTACAAGTTTATTTATCATATATTTCAAGTGACTGCCAATTCATCTCATGATTTGCATACAAAAACGATATTTCAAAAAATCGTTACAATGTCATAAGCAGAAGAATGAAACCTTTATTATTTTTAAGTTGAGCGATGGACAATTTATGACAAAACTTATATTATATTTAATCCATTTCTCCGTAAAATGTATTTACAATATTTTTGAAATGTTTTCTTATTTCAAATGCCCTTGTGCAGACGTTCATTGTTGGTTTTTCCAAACGACTTATCAAATGTAACGAAGTATGTCTTTTGATTTTAGAAAATAACATTAAAATCATTAGAAATTTCTATACTGATCTCAAAAGATATTTTTATACTTATTTTTAATTCATGACTACAGAAAACAAATTACTGTACATATATCTATTATATATGTGTGTGTGTGTATTGAATGAAAAATTTTATTCTATAACAATTCAAGCTGTTCAATTTTGTTACTCTTTTTGCTTAGCATCATGTTTTCCTTTTATCTGATTATAAAGTGATATATATATCAGACAGAGATTGTTTTTAAGCAAAGTACGAAAAAGAAATAAGCTAATAGAAGGTTACTTTTATTTGCTTTGATAAGAAAACTAATTCCAGAGTATACATAATTCTATTTCTTCTTGATTGTAAATATATGTTTCCTAAAAGATATATTCCTTTCGGTTCAGCAGAAGTAAAATTTGTTTCTTTTATTTACAACGTTACTTGACGCCTTATTGAAAATTTATATATGCCATGTGTGCCAGTAATTTTTAACCCCTTACTTCTGAAATATATTTCAGTAAATAGCGTCAAAAATGTGAAATGTTATCCTTTTTAATTCTATGCATTATAAAAGTAACAAAAAGTTAAATCATGCACCAAGCATAAACTATGAAACACTTTCAAATACTTCTAAAGTACTTTACTATTTTGGTCATTATTATAGATTGGGACAGTACAGCGCAGCGTTTTCTATCAGTAACGTTTGGAAAAAAAAAGAAGCACAATAAAGAAATTTCTCACATCGCACATTAAGTTCTGAGTAATCATTCTTTAATGTTGTTACACATCTAGACACTGTTGGTTGTTAACATAGTTAACAAAATTTTCTGAGAAATTCTTCTCTATATAAAACATTCTTATTGTTTATTGAAAATGTGTTAAAAGCAGCACAAGTTTCAAGTAGAAAGTCGTTAATATTTTCCACTCTACTAAGCCCGACATAAACAAAGCATGAGTCTTGTAGTTATAAAATAAGACCAACCCGCGAACAGGAAGACTGGTGTTATATATATTATTTTCGTGGTGTTATATATGATAATCGGCAAGTGATATATGTCATATTTTTGACAGTTCCAAGAGAGCAATATACCAGATCAACTTCAGTCTACATATTCTTTAGTATCATAACTCGACATCCAATGAATGGATATAAAATCTCAGGAAGTTGCTGGAGGACTAAAAATAAATAAAATTATTAATACTTACGTAGTAGTGAAGAATCTTTAATAAATATGGAGATTGAAACTTATCAACGGACTAAGAAAAACACACCAGCATAATATATAATGTAAATTTTATTACAGGAACTATGTACATACCATATATTTAGAAGAAAAATAAGCTAGATCTTTAACATTATAAAAGCAGACTTTTCTAATCTGCATCAGAACACATCTTCACAGCATCATTCTCTCGCATCGTCCCCCGCTTAGCTTTCGAACTACTGCTACCTCACAGACTAACTGGAATTGGGTAGGACTTAAGCAGGTACCAATGAAAGGCGTTGGAGCTGCTATCTACTGAGAGAGGGTGAACTTACTGGGGATAGAATCGCCACATCTCAGTCATGCTGATAAGCACTGTCCTCAGGAGACCGCTGGCAGGAGCAACTGGATTTCAGATAACCTGAAAAGACAAAAACAATCAGCAGCAAAAGTTCTTTTTTAAAACAACATAATTATAAGATAAAGGAGCGCTATTGGGAACCGTCTATAGCTCAGAAAATGTTACATTATATTTCCGTAAAGTTTTGCCAGGTACAGAAGATCTGCAATATTTTACTATAATTGCATAGAAAATCACGTAATCTGGAGAAAGTAATTTTCGTTATTCATCTTTAACTTACATTGCAAATATGAGTTTTTCCTTAACCCCTTGGAGGGCAAGCACGTGGTCTAAAAATACTACATTTTGCGATGTTTTGACACCAGTAAATTTATATAATAAATTTTTACCTTCTCTATCTGCAAAAAATCATAATAAATATTTTTATTTAATAATACTGGTGGCGAAGTTAGATATTAAAAAGTGGTATATATTATATACCGGTGCCCCTCTAGGGGTTAAAATTTAGAATTTATTAATTTTATTACTATAAATACTTTTTGAATGTACAATAAAACTCCTCCAAAAAAGGAAAAAAAGCTGCTTTATAACGCAGCTAGTAAACATATAAAACAAATATAAATATGGATAAAGAATAAATTTTAGAAAGTGCAATGGGGATGTTTCGTTTTTTTTTTTATTACTTTTGATAAATGCCAGCTTGTTAAATATAATAAATGTTCCTTTTATATACATATATAGTTAAGAATATATTATTCTTAATATATTTTCCTTAATGGTTAAAAATTAATTTAATTAATTAATATTTATTTGTTTTAAACACTACATGCTTTAATACAATAGCTTGAGAAACTAAATATTTTTTATTTCAAAAGTGTTTTTAAAGATTAGTGAAAATAACTTAAGATAAAAACAATATTTGATTTCAATTATAATAAATGTTTGCAGATGATATAATATATAGAGTTGTAATTTTGTAGATATTTACACATGAATCAAATCTCTGTTCTAAAAATATTTTTATTTATATTTATTTATGTATTTAATAATTTGAATGTATATTCTCATATAAATATCATGTTTTAGGAAAATCCACTTGTATTATATATATATATATAAAGTAATGCTGAAAATATATCGAAGAAATTGTTGTAATTAAAAACTAAAGTACAAAGAGGAAAACAATTTCTTGTTCAAACTAATTATACTAATCAAACTCCTTTGAATTAATTTAATAAAATATGTATGTGGGTAGGTAAATAAATGGATTTTCTTCTTCGTCTAACTCGAGAATTTGATTTAAAGATACACTATAACTAGTATAAAAATCATTCAATAATGTATATAGAGTATATTTAATTAAAATAAACTATATGTAACAACGAAGTTGGATTCTTTTTTCTAAATAAACAGAAAACCCAATTATTCGTACCAACTGTAAGTAATATTGAATAAATATTGAATTGTAATAATTTTACGCTATATTACAGAATGAAAAAAATTGGATAAAACAGAACTAATCAATTAAATTTGCAGAATAGGAGACAATCAACAAGTACAATATAAAATTATTATTTAAACTAGCTGGCTTCGCCCGCCAGCGGGCCCCTAATTTACATCGGTAACTAAAATCGATAAAATCCCTAATTTACATCGGTGCCTCGAATCTTTTGTATTCTCCGGCTCGCACCCCCCTCGAACCGAACGAACTTCCGACACGGGTCCCCGCTGCCTTCGGCACCGGATAATCCCTTAATTTGCACATTGAGTAGTATAAACCTCTAACCGAAGAACCTCCAACCCTGGTCCCCGTTGCCTTCGGCACCGGATAATACCTTAATTTGCACATCGAATAGTATAAGCCTCTAACTGAACGAATCTCCGACCCTGGTCCCCGCTGCCTTCGGCACCGTAAACCGGTCGTGCTACGCACGCTTCGGCACATAGAATAGTATAAACCTCTAACTAAACGAACCTCCGGTTCGGGTCCCCGCTGCCTGCGGCACCGTATAGCAGTCGTGCTGCGCACGCGCTGCAGTACACGTTAGTTCCACCTTCCACCACCAGGTGGCGCAATCTGTTTATACGATCATAACTGAAATCGCTAAGGCTTTCGATGTGGAGTCGAATGAGCCATACCCCGTCGTTTTCATGCCCGTAGAACCGGAGATAGGAAAGCGCCCCCTGGTGGTGAGACTCGGAGCAAAAATCGATAAGCTCTAGTATCCTCTATCGACGTTGAGTCGATTGAGCCAAACCGCGTCGTGATGTGACCCATAGAACCCGAGTTGGATGAAAAATCCTTTAATTACACCTTCCACCACCAGGGGGCGCAATCTGTTCTATACGAACATGAACGAAATCTGTAAAGCTATCGAAATTCAGTCGAAAGAGCCAAATCACGTCTTAATCGGGCCCATAGAACCCGATTTCCGGAAGCGCTCCCTGGCGATGATGTTCCTGTGTTGACTCTCTGGTTCATTTTACTACGATCGAAATGAAGTGGATTCTTTACATAGTGTATAATCTCTGATCCATCGAATAGAAAGTTTCTATAACTCAAATGGCAACATTTCTTTCCGACGAAATGAAAAAAGGATGCGTTTTAAAACGACAAATTTAAATATATCGCACCCCCACACAAACACCAAATCATAAACCGGAATTTAAACAAACTATATAGAATCCGATACATAAAAAATAGAAATAATTTTTTTTTTATTTTGATATCTTTTGGAGCTTTCGAAAAAGGTAAACAAAGCAGGTATTAGCAGTGCAATCGGCTGCTTCAGAATACAAATATCCTAGTAGAATAGAATTTTAACTATGAAAATATAATTATTTCTCAAAATAAATCATATATTCGGAAAGCCCATTCAATTCTGTACGCAAAATGAACAACGATTTTTTAATAAAATCGTTAATAAATTAGATAATTACTTCCAAAGCAAAGTCACTTATTACACTTTGATTAATCTGTGCTTGCGCCGAAAACCGCTTATTTCTAGAAACGGGTTTCACAAAAGAATTTTTTTGAAATTGATAATACTCGAATTTTTTTAACTGAAAGGTGTCTTTCTAGAGCTGAATGTATGCACTTTTAGTTTTTTCTCTAGGAATTTCTGTAAATCGATAAAAAATTGCTGCGGTGGGGGGTATACATTGGCAAATTAGAGGAAACACGAAAGTGACGTACGGGAACGATCGGTTTCTAAAGGGTTAATGTACATATTTTTTAAAACTGAAATATATGTTTCGAAGAAGAAAAACGTGGCTATGATCTGGTGTATTTTATTTGTCTCTATTCACATTTTCCGAGTCGATGCGGATTTTTAAACATGGGCCTAAAAACGAAAATTCACGCGAGTGAGTTTCGGAAACCATTTTTTTTAGAAGGGTTAAAAAACTAATATTTCGAAACTGATGCCTGATTTTGACAGGAAAAAGAACGTAGATTAGGCTCGGTATTTTTATTTTTTCGTATCTTGTTTAGAAGCCCAGAATTGAATTTTTAAAGATTGCAGAAATCGCTGAAAAACCGAAAGAGACTTACGGAAAAAAACGATTTCGAAAGGGTTAACTGAAATATTTTTTTTAACTAAAGGTTTTATATTAATTTCGAAAGAGTGGAAATGTACTTGGGTGTGTTTGAGCCGATGCGCGATTTTAAAAATCGCAGAGAATCGGAATTTGCAAAAGTGAGTCTACGCGCGAATTTTTTTCGAAGGGTTAATATCTGTATTTTTCAAAAACGATCGCAGATTTCGAAAGGATAAAGAATGTAGATTTCGTCTGGTATTTTTAGTTTTCCATGACTCGTTTGGAACCGCCGCAGCGAATTTTTCAAAATAGTCGAAATTGCCGAAATCGCGAAACGGTGTACGGAAAATATACGTTTTCGAAGGGTTAACTGACGTATTTTTTTTAATGGAAGGTGACATTGGAGAGGACAGAGACCGATCTTTTATTTGGTGAAATCCGTTTATCCGAATCTTTCTCAGTCCGGCGGATGCGAGGCTCGGACGAAGGGAGAAAATCAAAAATACGAATTCGACGCTTTTTGATTATTTTTTTTGAAAGGGTTAATATCGAAATTTTTTCGAACCGACCGGATCGTTAGAGACGTAAAAGTACGTTCTTTCAGAATATGTTGGCGGTTTTTTCGTATTTCAGTCGGTTCGCCGTCGGCGAGTTTAGACATTCGTAAAACGAAACCGACAGAAGCGATCTTTCCTTCTTCTTTTTGCGAAAGATGAGGATTGAACTCTTCTGGGCATGCGCGGAGGACTTTCCACATAGGTTTCTTTTGAAGCAATTAAAACAGCTTTGTTCGTTAATAACTCCCTTAATTAAGGGCCGATTTTTTCGAAACTGCAATTCCTGAAGGCCCGGATTTTTCTGAATTTTTTGACACAAAAAGCGTTTCGCTACTCGCTACGCTCGCAGAGTTTATCCGGGTACAGATACACACACACACACACACACAGACACACAGACAGAATTTTATATAAAGTATGTATTCTTGTGCATTTGTGAAAGGTCATTTGGGACATTTGGCAATAATTTTAAAGTTCTGTACTGAATCTAAGATTTTGCTAAGAATCCATAACTTAAAATGAGAAACACGTAATATTCTAAATTTTACGTTACAATTGCATTAACTAAATGTCAACAAATTCATTAAAAACAAAGCATCTACAGAAAGTAACCATTTGTAATAATTCTGTGTAAAGTTTCATTTTCAGTTTTCTCAGTAAAGTTATTAGAAACAAAATATAACGAAAGTAATTAGAAATGCATTAAACGAAATTTTATTAACATATATCTTTTTTGTGTGTTCGTCGGTTAATTTACAATTCCTTGCAATTACCTGATTTTTTATAAATTGAAGTTATTAGTCATATTTTCATTGAAGTGTTTAATATCCGGTCATATAAATGCTGTGCATTTGTGTAAAAAAAATCAATTAGAAAACATAAAGATATTTTCCTGTTTGTATGTGCAATAGTGTGATAAAATTGCGAAAAAAAAAATCGTTTTGATAAATATAAGTGAATTCCCCTGAAAATGAAAATGTACTCAGAATTAATTTAATCAATTATGTATGTGAAAAGAAGTATTTATTCAGATAATAATAAAAAAAGTTTTTTTTATGCAGACATTGGTGTCACAGGAATGTTTATTAAAAAAATTCGTTGAACAAATAATTTAATGCGTTCACATTTTATGCAAGAAAATATTTCGATAATAATATAATATATATAAAATGCAAATCTTTTAGTAATATGACTCCTTTTATGGAAATAAGTTATTTTTATAACATATGTATATACAGGGTGGGGATATTTTCCCCTGATTACAAAATTTATTCATATCCGCTATATATAAGATAAGACATGTGGAATTGGTGGCAAAATGCTGGAAGTTTTTTTTTCAATTTGCCGTAACATAGCTTAACATAGCTATCAGTATCCAGTAAACATGAAATGTTTACAATCAGGAAAAAGCTCGTGTATCCCCTGGTATCGTTAGACCCTTTTGGCATGTGTAATTCGTGTGAGGCTGTGCACATTGACTGCTTCAGACTTTGTACACTGTTAGAAATGGGTACTCAATTTCCACGAAATTTTCTTCGTTTTTGACGAAACTGTTTCCTGGGAAATGCTCCGAGCAAATGTTTCGTCAAATTGAGTAAATTTGTATCCTAAAAAAAGTGAGGAAATTAATTTCGTCAAATTGCTTGCTCGAAAGTGCAAAAAAAAATGTTGGTGGGGCCATCTATTGACAATTTTAGAAGTATCTATAATTGAAAGGGGGAAAAAGTACGATACTTTTCTCAAGTCTTCAACGGGATTCGAACGCACAATCTTCTGTGTGGTAGACCACTGCGCTGCGTATTTCGCCAACGGGACCTTCAATGAATTTGATTTTAAATGTATATATGGGATGTTGATGTGTGTTTATATTTTTAGAAGTATTTTTATCGGTGCTGTTATAATTTCTGCATGTTTTAGTTAATAAGGCTAGATTATTATTATTATGGGTTTTCTGTTAATAAATAATTAGAATGTGGCTTGATTAATATAATTTATTAGAGAAATTTATTTTGTTCAATGAATGATTAGAATATGGTCTAGTTAAATTGTTGGTCAGAAATTATAAATTTTGAAGTGCAGGAGAGTTTATCAGTTTTAGATTATGGTTAAGATTTTAACACGTTACTGTTTATAGAGGGGAAAGAGATCAGTTATGAATATTTGTATGAATTTTTATATGAATATATTTCTTAAATAAAAAAAAAATCTTCAAAAACTTTTTTTTTTTTTAACCATTCGGAAAATGGTTGTTGCTTTCGGTCGAACATGGACCAAATGATGTTCACATTTTACTATTTTAACAGTTTTTAAAGAAATTCTGTAACTTTAGAAGAATTTTTTAAGCATTTTTAACGAAATTCTGTAACTTTAGAAAAATTTATCTTTGAATAGGCAATAGAAATGTATAAAATCGTTACAAAAATTTTAAAGTTACAAAAAGGATAGACGCAAATTATCAGATATGAAAAATAAAGTAGAAATTTGGTACTTACGTGTTATAGCGGTCCCGAAGGATGAAATATTTTTGTTTCTGATTTCATTAATATATTGTCAATTTGGTATTTTCGTGTTATTTTATTTTATTTATTATTATTTTTTGAACGATTTTGTAACAACAAAAATAATCTGGCCGTGAATGTGGAAACGTTTTCGACAAATATATGAGATTTTCCATTTCATTAAAAATCCCTTAATTTTGAGACGAAATGATATTCAAAAATGATGAAATATCGCTCAAGAATTGCTGAATCGTCAAAAGTGAGAGTTTTTTTTTTTTTGGCAGTGGGGAAACAGTTTCGTCAGATATTTAAGGATTCGCGTTTCGTCTAAAACCACGTAACTCTGTGACGAAATGATTGTCAAAAATACCGAAATAAAGCTTAAGGATTGCCATCGTCAAAATTGAGTGTTTTATTTCTGAGAGTGTACAAAAGACTGTCTTACTTCTTCCACACTTTGAGATGATGTTGAAAGTCGGTTAATTCTCGTTACGTGGTCCGGTTTCCGGGACACAGACATAGTAACTCTACAGTCGCGTTACAAAAACCTGCAACAGAAGAAACTTGGTTACAGTTTCTCAACATTTTGGCATCAGTTTCACATACATATCTTTTCTCATGTCTAGCGTATATACATAAATTTTGTAATACGAGAAATATTTGGGGACACCCTGTATTTTGAATACTTTGAGTTTTCAGCAAGTGTGACAATGTGTTCAGGACGGGTGTCGAACTCAGAACCTCTGTCCTAAATTCAAAATGCTCTTCCTATTGAGCTACTTTGACTTACAACCAGTCGTCACAATTCACAGAGGCAACCGTTTTGGCAATATCAACTGGTCTGTTATTTTAAACAGATCAACATAACATATGCAGGTATTGGAACTCCAATAAACGACAGATAAATAGATGCATTTTATTATTTTTAACTCAATCATACTGTTTGGCAAAGATAACTTACTAATTTTCCAACTGAGTGAAATATGTCCAGGCCGAGAATCAAATCTAGAAACTCTAGCTTAAACTGTCAGTACTCTGCCTATTGAACTACTTGGACTTAAAACCAGCCAACACAATTCACAGAGGCAACCTTTTTGGCAATATCATCTGCTCGGATAAGTTAAACAGATCAACATAATATATCGCAGGTAATTGAACTGCAATAAACGATGGATAAATTGATACATTTTATTATTTTTAACTCAATCATACTGATTGGCAAAAATATCAAACTAATTTTCCAACTGAGTGAAATTCGTCCAGGCCGAGAGTCAAATCTAGAAACTCTAGCTTAAACTGCCAATACTCTGCATAGTGAGCCATACTTGGACTTAAAACCATACGACACAATTCTTAGAGGCAGCCCTTTTGGCAATATCATCTGGTCAGTTATCTTAAAGAGACTAACAGAATAAATCGCAGGTAATTGAACTCCAATAAACGATGGATAAATTGATACACATTATTATTTTCAACTCAATCATATTGATTGCCAAAGATATACGAATTAACTTTTTCTCCAACTGAATGAAAAAGTGTCCATACCGTGAGTCGAACCGAGAAACTCTAGCTTACATTACCAATGCTCTGACTATGATATATTTACCAATCAATATGATTGAATTAAAATTAATAAAGTGTATTTACGTATCCATCGTTTACTGTAGTTCCAATACCTGCCGTTAAATTTGTTGAGCTGTCTATCTGTCATATCAGATGCTATTGCCAATAAGGTTGTCTGAGCAAATTTTGACGGCCGGTTGTCGGTCCAGGTAGATCAATAGGTAGTCCAGGCAATTAAATGTTGAGGTTTTGGGTTCGATTCCCGGTCTGAACACTTCGCCACTCAGTGGAAACAAAAATGGCAGTTCGTATACTTTTATCAAACAGTATGATTAACACTAACAAAACATGTGAATTTTCACTTTGCTACACAGCGTACAACCAACAGAGCAAAAAATTTTCTAGTCCGGGGATCGAACCCGGATACCTTGGTATGGTGCATCAAGTGCTTTACCATTTAAGCCACCAGAACGAAATCCAGTTTGGCATTCCTCACTCTCATGTTGACAAGGCTGCAACTTCACAGCACAAGATGGAAAGTCATACATGAACACACAACTTAGTGGCATACATGAGACGAACAAGTTCTCAGCATCTGAGAATATATTTATAAATATATGTATATAGATATAAATAGAAATATATGTATGTATATTACAATATGTATGTGCAACATGTATTGCGCAATTACGATATGTATGTATATATATATATATAAAAGGTTTCTGTACAAATAATCCAATATATGTATGATGAAGTTTAGAATAATAAAATTTATATGTTTATTTGAGATTATCTTAAATAGTTACGTAATATCCCAAAATAAATAATTGGACAGTCAAATAAATTTATTTACTTTGTATCAATATTAATGACGATACTTTAATTACATAATGTGAGACACATCTGTTTTAAAAAAATACTCTTTGATCATAATACAGACATGAACTGAGTTTTTCTGAGAAAACATTATTTATTATCATACGGCTTGCTTCTGGGAATTACGTAAGTATTCGCTACTAATTTAATCACATACTTTTGACAAAGTCAGACACTTTTAATAAAATTAGAAACTCAATGAATACCAACGGCTAATTCCCCAATCGCTCCAAAAAATGGATCAATAAAGAATGCTAAAACGAATTTGCAAATGAAGCAAATTCCAACTACCATTTCACAATCGATTTATTTATTGCGACACTCAAAATAATCATGCATTAGATATTGATTACGAAGCATTTCGCATAAATATCAATTTATGTTTTCCGTTAGACTATTAATATAAAGTTATTAGCATCTAACTTAAAGTTTTGCAAACTCATGATAATAAGTAAAAAAAACTTTAGTCCTTAAAACTGCTTAATGCATGCTAAGAAATTACTGATTATTTTCACGCGTAAAAAATAATATTTCTTTCATTTTTATTCATACAAAAAAAAATTTGTTATTTCATAACAACATATTTGTTAAAAAACAGTTTAATTAGAATATTCTCAAATCCAAACCGGCTACTTTCTGACACATCTTTTTTTTGCAAGCGAATGAAATTGGCATTTTGTTTTTAAGAAACTATTTAAACGGACGATTTTTTTCGTTTTTCGGTAAAGGAAGGATATTTTCTGAAAAATGCTGTCAAAGTTGACGTTTTGAACCAAATTTTCGGACGCGACAGTGTAGAAAAGGAAAAAAACTGTCGTTCTTTGACAACAATCGATTATAACACGAAATGTAATTCATTTATAAGAAAATGTAAAAACTGTTCGTATTAAACTTCAGTCTGCCCCGGCAACGCAACGCAAGGCGAGTCGGTTAGTAAGGTAAAAATTTAGTAGTGACAATCGGTCCACTGCTGCGCCAGTGTACGACCACTGCAAATATCACCGACATATAGCACTTCACTGTCTCAAACTGTAATACTGCTAAAAATACACGTGACATTTCAAAAAGCAAACAATTTCTACATTTCAACATCTCAACATAATGAAGATTAACAAGGACAAAAAACCTTGCTTCAGGCATGGATTATAAAACACTTTTCAAGACTAATAAAATATTGTTAAAAATTTCATTTTTTCGTATAATGAAGTCTATTATAGTCCGTCATGTGTCCGAATTTGTTTATGCGTCCTTTTAAATGAACGATAAATGCTGCGCACTCTATAATCTATAGAAAACATGTTGTAATGCACATGTGCGATCGTGTTTAATTTCAATCTTTGTTAATGATTTTTCCCTTTGAAACTTAATGTAATAGAATTCTTTTGTGCATACTTGTAAACGAACTATAAATAGCACTTGTTCTGCATCGTTCACCTCAAAGATGCAGATGAATCTCATTATGTTTGAAATATCGTAACATCAATAAATTGCACCGGAGACAATTTTTCCCTATGCATCATAAAGTACCTCAATTCTTTTGTGTGTCCTTGTAAACGAACTACAAATGCTACACATATCATTTCCAACACCAAACATTCTATAGTAAACATGAATAACATATAAAAATTACATGGCAATCCGAGTATATTTACAAGAAATAGAGTATGGCCAGACAGCCAGGCAGGCAAACAGACCAACAAATAGACAAACCTAATTCATAAACACTTTTCAACTATGTTGGAAAGTTAAAAAAAATTGAGTTAACTATGATCCGTTTTTAACGCTTTCCAACATACTTAAAAAGTGTTTATGTCTTCGGTTTGTCTATATGTCTGTCTACCAGTATTCTGATAAGTATACTGAGATCTAAGTATACTCAGATAAATCTAAAGATGAGAGGGGTGGGACAAATGGCTATATACCAATTAAATATAATTTAATTATATAATGCTTATAATTAGTACTAACTTAGCTGTGAAGGTGCTAAAAATCTCAACTTTTTTAGCACCTCCACAACTAAGTTAGTACTAGTTATAAACATTATATAATTAAATTATATTTAGTTAGTATATATCCATTTGTCTCTCCCCTCCCATTTTTAGATTTATCTAAGTTATATAAATTATACATAATAAATTATATATAGATAATATATAGCCGGTGGTCCAACCCCTCTCTTAATTTAGTAAATCATAAAAATAATGTCTCTCCTGTAGGAAAAAGTAACTCTGTAGAATCTTTAGTTTCAGTTAAAATAATTATAGGGTAAAACTATAGGTAAATTAAGACAAACGACCAAGTACAGTAACCGTCTAAATCGTGCTTAAAGTCTAAAAGTAGCACCTAGTTTATATTATTAAAAGTGTTATAAAATGTCTATCCCCATTCCTTTTCAGGCGCGGGAATCATATACACTAATGGCGCATGTAAAATCCGTTCGGGGATGCAAAGTCCTCCAAGTTCCCTGTGAATTATACTTCTGGAGGTGCCTAGTTAGGTGAAGGTCTCGTCACCTGATCAAAGTTCTAAATTACAAGACCAACTCGAGTAGTGATGGCATGACATATGGGTGTGCGATGCAGTGTGGAATTAGTAAATAATCCAGCATCTCACATCCGTCCGGCATGACTTCGCTACACTGTGCAGGGCTGAACCGTCTCATCCAACATCAATTAGCAACCTTCCAACTAAGAAAAACCAACTTAGGGAACAAGGTGCACTGAAGCCACGTCGGCCCATAGATTTATCAAACAGCTCTCCGCAACGCGGAGATCAGGCCAATTCTCGCCCCGTTGCCAGGCATCAACCCGTTAAGCTAGGCAAAAGCCCAGCAGTTAGGGGCCTGGTCAGCGGTCTAAAAAAAGTATACTCAAATTGCTTTTTATATGTTTTATGATTTTTAGGTGTACTCTAGAATGTTCGAGATTAAAAAATGAAGTGTATAACATTTATATTTACAAGGACACTCAAAGAAATTTCAGTATTTTATAGTCTACGGAGGAAAATCGTTTGCGGCGCATTTTATTGATATTACAATAGTTCAAACAGAATGAAATTGATATGCATCTTTAAGGTGGGATATAATATGTTCTATCGGTATATAAAATAAGTAGCATTTATAGCTCGAATACAAAGACGCACAGTAAAAATTTCGTTACATTATGATCTGTATGGAAAATGCATTTGTGGTGCATTTTGATGGTGTTATGATACTTCAAAGATAATAAAATTGATATAGATCATTGAGGTGAACTACATGTTATCTGTAGATTATAGAGTACATAGCTTTTATCATTAATTTACAGACATAATAAAAAAATTCGGCTACAGGATGGACTATGATCGATAATTGCTGGATTTGCGTTTTCAGGTATCGCATATATTTTTAAACATACATATTTTATAGCAGTATGTATGAATTTTAAAAATCATATACTAAATGGCTGCAGGAAAGAATTTGCGCACATCACTGGATATGGACGTCAATTGCTGAAAAAGGATTTTTAATGCGTTATGTGTCTTTCAATTATTTTATTTACATATCTTATTTTCTTATATGAAAAGATGTAATTTCTTAACAATATTCTCTCAATGTTGAAAAGAGTTTCATAATCATTGCATGAATTTTCGTTTTTTGATATATGTTACTTTGAGTTTTTTTAACAATTTGAGACAGCTCAGCGTCATCTATAAGGTAATGTGTGGAACTAAAACAAGGAAGTTTATGAAAGAAATTCCTAACTTCACATATTCCCCCCCTGAAAAAATAATTGTAGTAATTTCCACAGCTTGCTTGTTATTGAATTTTAAAAACTTCATTCCGTTTTAGGACAACCTGTATTTCACACACAACCTCATGAATGTATGTTAATTCACAATGCCTTTTAGTATATTCCAGAAATCATTTGAATTTATAACGTTCAGTCCGTTTCAATACAACCTGTATTTTGCAAACAACCTCACGAATGCATGGTATTTCACTATGACTTTTAGAATATTCCAGAAATCATTCAAATTTATAACGTTCAGTCCGCTTCAGGAGAGCTTGCATTTTACGTACAACATCATGAATGTATGTTATTTCACGTTAACTCTTGGCATATTCCAGAAATCATTCGAATATATAACGTTCAGTCCGTTTCAGGACAATCTGTATCTTCAGGAATGTATGATATTAAAGTTGACTTTTAGAATATTCCCGAAATGATTTGAATTTATAAAGTTCAGTCCGCTTCAGGACAAACCTGCATTTTCCGTACAACCTCACAAATGTATGTTATTTCACGTTGACTTTTAGAATATTCCAAAAATCATTCGAATTTATAACGTTCAGTCCGTTTAAAGACAATCTGCATTTTACGTACAACATCATGAATGTATGTTATTTCAAGTTATCTCTTGGCATATTTCAGAAATCATTCGAATTTATAACGTTCAGTCCGTTTCAGAACAATCTGTATCCACAGGAATGTATGATATTAAGGTTGACTTTTAGAATATTCCAGAATTGATTTGAATTTATAAAGTTCAGTCCACATCAGGATAAACCTGTATTTTCAGTACAATCTCATGAATGTATGTTATTTCAAGTTGACTTTTAGAATATTTCAGAAATTATTCGAATTTATCTGACACATTCAAAAATGTATATTGGTCAATTACATTAATTAATAAATGTAAAGCTTTTCTAAATAAGAAATGATTACCCTAAATATTTGAAGACTATCGCAAGATATATCGACACTGACGGAAATAATAATTCATTTAATTTTTTATGGCAATATTATTTATATTTTTTTTTTCTAATAGATGGTAACATTGAACTTCACGTTTTGATGCTGACTTTTCTACACATTTGAAAATCTGCAGCAAACTGTCCAAGTCATTCGACTGTTTTTATAATAAACGGCTATTTGAGTATAATTTGAAGCGTTCTGATTGGTCAAAATAGAGATAAATTACGGTTATGTAATCCTTTTCTATACAATTGGACGAATAACTGGGCAGTTTGTTGCAAATTTGTAACAATTTATAGTCAGAATAGAGATAAATTACTGCTACGTAATCGTTTTTCATAAAAATGGTCGAATGGCTGGACACTTTGCTGCAGATTTTTAAAAGGGTATTACATCATCATTGGTATATGTATGATATGATCTTTCTTTGACTGTTTTATATTTCAATGTACACAATCATGAAATAATTTTTTTTAACTATTGTGCAATAAAAAATATAATTGTTAGTAATTTTAATAGAATAAAATGTGTTTGAGTTATTTTTCTCGCACTTTTTAATAAATCCCTTTCTCTCCGAATAAGGTATTAAAGTTTGGGATGCGCGTGTTACACAATTTCGTGGTATTGAAGACTGAATACGGCGATTCAAAAGTATGAAACTGACTTTCTGTATCTCTATAAGAAAAACATCTTTATCCGGCATGTTTTGAATAGGAAATTTGAAGTAAAACAATCATGCTATCATCCACTATCTAAAAATAATCAAGTAAATAACAATAAGTAATGCGTTCAGTAGTGATTTAATCAGTTACACACGGCTTTTCATCAAAATTGTTGAATTATCAATCCTATGAAGATTTTGAATGGACAGGAATTCCCTAGAGAGAACTTTAAGTTTAAATGAATTCCATATTTTAGCTCAGATTAGATTTATCCAACAAAACTTATCAATAAACTATTTATTAAATATAATGCCAAAAATGTTATTATAGAAAGTCCTTTATTTCTGTGTTTATTGTCAATTATTTGTATTTATCATGGTTTTTTGTAATTTAGTAACAAATAATTAAAATTATATTGGAATGTCGGATGCTTGCAAGGAAGAAATTTCAAATTATTTAAATGTAAAACAATCAGAGAGCTGCAAATTTTTGAGATTTATGTTGTTTTCATGGATATTAATAACAAAAACAATTACCTTTATTGCAATAAAATTGAATTTAAACAGGCAAAAGTAATGATTTCTGTTGATCAAAAAATGCGTAGAGTCATATATATTATTTTTCTTGTCAACATCCCTTTTTATATGCATTTACAAAACGCACAACAATTAATGAGGTATCATTCGACAGATTTTTGTGCCGGATTCTGACATACAATGCGACCCAAAAGTTTATAGACAACGAGGTTTCTTTATTTTACAATTGAAAAAGAGGAGTAACAATTTTCAAACAATTTATAATTATAAATAATATCAAGATAATAATTTTACTATACAAAAATAATATTACACAATCACAGACTTTGTGATAAAAATTAAAACTTAAATTTTACTATCCCAAACTTTTTCCTTTAACGTTCAAATTTTTAAGCCAATTTTTTTCTAATCACTTCAAAAAATTGATCAGGCATACCTAAAGAAGAGTTTGAAGAAATTCTGGCTTTAAAAAAAACTAACTTCGTTCAATTTGCAGCTTTAGATCATGAACCATTTCAAATTGACGTCCCTTAGCATATAGGACTCTAGATAATATTCCACAGAAGTCCTTTATTGGGTTCAGGTCAGGACTTATGGCTGGTCAGTCCATAACAGTTACTTGGTTTTGTCTAAACCACTGAATTGTAGAGTTGGACACGTGAATAAAGCAGTTGTATCGCTGGATATCCATTTATTCCCATGTAGCAACTTTCCAAATGGAAGTTACTGTACTTCAAGCTTTTTCTGGTAATCTTCGTAATATTGACGACCTTCCAAAAAAGCAATATCAGTTGTTCCATTATAAGAAAATTCTCCCCACACCATGAATGGACCCCCTCATTGTTGTCTGCTGAAAATAGTTCGTGGTTCCTTGCGAATATCGTGCCAGTAATATGCCCAACCATGAGGACCATCTATATTAATTTTTTTTCATCACTGAAAAGAGCACTCAACTATTCATCTATTCATCTGTCCAATTCATGTGATTTCGGACCCACTGAACACAAGCGTCTTTATGCGGTTTTGTAAACTTTGGCAAACGACGTATTTTGCTATAATTAAGAAATGTACTTGCCTGCAGCCGTCGGTGGACCGTGGATTTTGATCCTGGAACTCTTACTTCTTTAGAAACTGACCGAATAGACAGGTTCTGGGTTGAAACTAATCTCAAAATCTCTCTTTCGTGTCATTTGGTTGTTTTCTTTAGTCGTCCATAACGGGATTTTGTTTCAAAATTGTCTCCTTTTAACAGAATTCGGTAAATGCAAGCCATGCTGCGCCTAGTTTTTCTTGCAATCACTACAAGTTTCCATCGACGAACCTTTAAGCTATATATTTGCAAAATTTCCTTTTTGGAAAACTGCACATTGCAAGGCATCTTTGCAATCAGTCGGAAACGTTTTATCTCAGAAAACTATTTTGTCACACGAATATGCGAATTTTGAATATCAGTACTTAAATCAGCTTTTAACACCGGTTGTCTATATATTTTAGGATATAATTTTTTTGTTTTTATTTCTTTATATTGAATCTATGACTGATAAAAGTTGTTTGAGTATTTTATAATTTTTATTTCATCATTATATATTTGCATATTTTTTTTCATCTTTCTTACTCGTTTAGTTAGTCCTTAAATAAAAAAAATGGTTGTCTATAAACATTTGAGACGCACTTTAGAACACTTACATTTCGTTAAAACATGTTTGTTGATTAATTAAATCAGCATTGTTTTTATAAATGAAATGAACGGTTTTTCTCAAAATAATGTTGACACAAAAATAAAATATCGTATTATATCGTTCTCAACAATGATTAAAAAAAAAATTACAAAAAAAAAGTACAAAAAAATTACAAAACAGATAAAGTGGGACATCTCAGTACGGGCTTATTTTATATTTTGGATTAAAAAGCAAAATGGAAATTGAAATTTTTAACAGAAGAAGACACCATTGATCAAAGCAGTAGTATTTCACATGTAATCTAAAATGTATGCCTTGTTATATTAAATTAAATTGTATTTAATATGTATTCAATTTTTTTTCTTTGTCCGTGTTTTCCCCTAAACAGATGACGTCATCCTCTAATACGGTTAAAATACGAAGTTTATTTTTTTCTCACGCGTGCCTTTGGCTATCTTCGATCAACTTTTATTGTAACTTTGATTGAATCAATGGACTTTACCCAGGAGTGACAGCAGCCATACCTCTGCGGGTATATACTCTGCGAAAAGAGTGTTTATTGGGCGACGGGGAAGCAGTATTAAAATATTCTTCACGCATATTGGCGTTTACTTTTCTATACCCGCAGCTGACGAGACAGGAGTAAAGTCCCATGCGACATTCTAGCTAGACTAAGTTGTTTGAAGATATTTTTAATTCTTAATTTTTTTAAAAGTTTAAATCTGCATCTAAAAATTACCAAATATCGGTAAAAAATATTAGATTGCAGTGTGAATTCCTCGCACGGTCCCACTGGTCATCTTATTTTATTAAATCACTATTGAAAGTGTTTGTGTTTGCAGTATCTGGTATAAAAATATTATTTGCAAGTTGGATTTGATGAAAAAACTGCGTTCGAATTAAAAATCTTATATATATATATATATATATATATATATATATATATATATATATATATATATATATATATATATATATATATTTCAGTATAAGCACCGAATTGATCAGGAATGCAATATTTAGGTATTTTATGTTATTATTCTAATTTTAAATTAATGATATTTTCTTTATATTGAGAGAAATTATTATTATAATAATCTACTGATTGTCAGACGAAAAGAATGAAAATAAAAGGATATTTTCTTCAGTACATAAACATGCATTATTTGCTTATCAATGAATATTTCCTTAATAAATAACAGTTTAAACTAATAAACCAATTAAACGCCTAGATTTAATTTAGTTGGAAAAGCAAACAATTTAGCTGTTCAAATTTACGATAATAATATGGCCAAGCGAATTAATTTTCACTAATGCTAAACAGTTTAGTAATCTAAGATAGTAAATAGTCCTTTATTTTTTTTTTAATATAATATTTTAACGAATGTACTTTATTTAACATGTATGGATAAATATAATCTGATACTATTGCTATTTTTATCTGTAAGAACGCATATAATTGTAAGATATACTTTTAAATAAACTGAAGAAAGATGATGGTGGAAATTTTGAATATTCTAGTAACTTTCTGCTAATACAATTGCCTAGTTTTTACTTTATTTTGAGGCTTGTTTATTTATTCTACTGTCACATAGTCAGCATTAGGTATTTAAGGCCAACACATTACTTATTCAACAGAAAACCTGCCTAGAACAAAACCTGACTTAACTTCAAAACGTTATGATCTTGATCAAAGGAATACTATACAATTATACCTATTAAAAAGGACACTTGTCAAAAACGGAAAAATTTCGCTACCTTTAACGTTTTTGTTTTAGCAGGTATTACACAGGTATTTATTATTATTACATATGTATTTTATACATCTGTGAGGAGTTAATATTAGAGAAATATTTTGATAGTTTCTGTTTTTATTCAAGCTTTAAACTGATCCCATGTCTAACATATTCACCAAGTCGTTGTTGTAATAACACCTATTTGTAATTCAGATACCCAAATGCGGAAGCAAATCTGTTTTCACAATATCTTAGAGTGCATTAATTGTAGGCAAATGAATGTATTCCCAGTTCAATAGAACTCAAACATACTAGCTAAAGACCTTTCTGGATTTCAATTAGTTAGAAAAGCAAACACATGACCTGTTTGAGCATATATACGGTAGGGAAATACTCAGAGGAACATTCTCTAAAGATACACTGTTCAAATTTTCAAGTAAAAATTCTTTATGAATTCACTTTCAGATGTTTATTCGACTTGAAACAGAAAATTTGTATACGGGAAATTAAAAGCCAAATTTTAGAAAATTACAAATATAAAAACATGGCATATATTATTTATTATTAGAAATTTTATCAAACATACTTTTCTTAGCATATATGAATAGCTATTATGACACTATTGCTATTTTTAAATGTAAGATTTTATCCGCAATATTTGTCCGATTGTTGCAATATGTTCTAAAATAAACAAAATTAATAGGATAGTGGACATTTTAAATCTACTAATAACTGGCTCTATCTTTCTCGCTTTAATAATAATATTTCTAGTTTCTAACTGATTTCCAACAAATAAGGTTTTGCAATTTGTTTGTGTGTCTTTCAATTTCCAAACACATGGTGTAAGGAAAGCTTCGTAATCCCGATTTGTGTGTGTATGTGTGAATGAACACGATGATTCACAAACTATATTTCTGATTCAACTCTCATTTGGCGAATATGTCACAGACTACCATTGTAAGAACTGTATAGATTTCCTAAAGATTAGGTTTTAAATCAATTTTTAAACCATTTTCAAACCACTTTTGCGACCGATTCTATAGGAAATTCATCAAAGAAATGTGACGAAATATCTTATTAAATATTGCGGCGATATAATTAAGCATCAGTATCGTAGAGGTTGTGGCGGATCCTGGCGACCCAAACACTGAATGAGTAACCATGTGACGAAAATACAGTTAAAACTGTTTATTTAAGATCAATAATGGTTGAAGAAAGCAGTAGAACAGGGCTTTAAAGTAAACGAACATCAAAATCACACTGAAGCCATTAAACTGAGTAAAACTGACTAAATTCAAACGCGAACTTACGTGAGAATGTCTTAAGAGTTCACAAAAACTGATGAAAACTTCCTCTCATATCGCCAGAAACACTGAAAACGCTATATAACAATGTCACTTGGACAATACGCTAAAAGTATTTATTACAAGAAGTCTCGCATATCTAAGCTTCGCTTAATTTTAAAACACTAAATGATAAAGTGACGTCGAAGTTCTCCGTTGAAGATACAACTTGAAAGAACAGCTCAAACAAGCTTTAGCTAATGACATGTGGCGAAATCCAACACCAAATCCAATAGTGTTGGTTTGCAACTTCAAAAAATTTTAGATCCGACCCAAATACAACGCTACGTACTTCCACCAGATTATTTATACTCTCCAGTGATTATTTATACTGACCACAGAAACCTAATTAGCAAGTGATCAAAATAACCACGACAATCAGATTAAGGGAGATTCAATCTTGATTAGCGAAAGTGAAAAAAAAATGACAGAGTAGGTGGCTCTTTCACGCACCAAATGTTAGATATGTGAGGGCAAACTCAACAATCTTTTTAATCCTGGAGAAGTGCATACACAGCATATGAGTGCATTTTACTTTGCTACTGATAAATACAGATAATAATAGTCATTTTATTTAGTCGGAGGCAATTGTTTCAAATTTTGCGATAAAAAAAAGTTGAAGATCACATTTTCGAAAAAGAGTGGTAACAATTATAAAAACCGTACCTACCCCTGGGTGTGTTTTACCCGGCGCGACTGCTGCCGGGTTAATTCTACACTTCCTCCATAAAAAGAGTAGTTAGTCGCTAGGCTACAAGGTAGTGTTTCCAGTTTCAAAACGGGAGGTACAGCATTTAATCGATTCCATTGTGTCAGAAATATATATATGTATAATATTTTTAGTTTCAGGAGATCTAATCAGTGTTTGTAACCAGTGTTTGTAACCAACAATCAAGTGGAGTCACTTCAGATTTTTTTAATTTTATGTCCACGCATGACCATGAACGAATGGTCAGATATTCATAATTCATTTTTTTCTTGCAAAGGACTCGTTATAGTGATGGGTTCGTATGAGTTTTAATAGGGTCCAAAAGAATGTAGGTTTGTTTTTCTCTTAGTTTTTTGTGTCTTTTTATTTGAGGTTCTGTTTTTTGTAAAAAATTGTCAATCATCAATCAAAATTGTAATATAATGTTAACGTACACAGTTGAAATTTATGCTTTTAAAATAGTCATCGTATCTTTTTCAACTTTTACAGGAGAGTGGGAAAATTTTAATATGGAATCGTGTACCGTGCTTCAAAATGAACGACATTGAAAAAAATGATATTTAAACTGAATACGGATAGCAGTAAATCGTTATAAAAATTAGCGAAATTAGAAACAGTGAAATTTAACGTGAATGCTAATAGCAATAGAGAGTTACCACATTAATGTGAATGCTGATAACAATATAGGGTTGACATAAAAAGGAGAGATATTGGAAACAATTAAATCTAAATTGAACACGAATAACAATGGAGCGTTGTCTCTAAACTGAGAAATATTAGAAACAATGGGATTTAAAATAAATGCGGAAAAAAATCTCTTTTGCTAAACAACCCTTATTAATAAATTCGAAATGCTTACAGTAAGTAAATATCATTGCAATAATGTAAGAAACAATCTCTATCAGTCCTTTTTTAATAAAAATGATTTGTTACTTTTATTGCCTGCCACCTACATTTACGTTATTCACCCAGTCAGAATTAGTAATTTAAAACCTGTGGATAACAAAAGATGTTTTCCATAAAAACAATCTGTTCTGCCAAACCACAGTTACGAATAAATGCGAAATGCTTGCAATTAATAAATATCATTACAATATTGTAAGAACAATCTCTGTAAGACTTTTTTTTTCACAAAAATGATTTGTTACTTTTATTGCTTGCCATCTGCATTTACGTTATTCACCCAGTCAGCTTTAAGAATTTGAAACCTGCGGTAACAAAAGATGTTTTCCATAAAACCAATCTGTACTGCCAAACTACACTTACGAATAAATGCGAAATGCTTGCAATCAATAAATATCATTACAATATTGTAAGAACAATCTCTATAAGACTTTTTTTTTTTTACAAAAATGATTTGTTACTTTTATTGCTTGCCATCTACATTTACGTTATTCACCCAGTCAACATTAGGAATTTGAAACCTGCGGATAACAAAAGATGTTTTCCATAAAAACAATCTGTTCTGCCAAACCACACTTACGAACAAATGCGAAATGTTTGCAATCAATAAATATCATTACAATATTGTAAGAAACAATCTCTATAAGTTATTTTTTTTAAATAAAAGCGGTTTGTTACTTTTATTGCTTGCCATCTACATTTACGTTATTCACCCAGTCAACATTAGGAACTTGAAACCTGCGGATAACAAAAGATGTTTTCCATAAAAACAATCTGTTCTGCCAAATCACACTTACGAACAAATGCGAAATGTTTGCAATCAATAAATATCATTACAAAATTGCAAGAAACAATCTCTATAAGTCATTTTTTTTTACAAAAATGATTTATTACTTTAATGCTTGCCATCTACATTAACGTTATTCACGCAGTCAGCATTAGAAATTTCAAGCCCAGCACATTGGTTATATTTTATAAGACTGTGAGGAGTTTTTATTTCAGAAATGAAATATTTCCAAATTTTTTGCTATTTTAATTTAAAATTGTTTCTATGTTAGTCATATTCACGAGTAGTTATTATAACAGATATATGTACTTTGCAGAAACAACAACGGAAGCAAAGCTATTTTCAAAAGATGCATTATTTTTATGTATATGAATGTGTGTTCTTCCACAATAACAGATAAAACATGTAAACAAACTAACATCCAAATTTCAATTGCTCGGAAAAAGCAAATATTTGAGCTGTTTGAATATATATACGAAAGTGGAATGAATTATGCTAAAGAAAAGGATTTAGATTTTCAAGAAAATGCATTTACCAGAAATCTCTTTTAGACGATTAATTGACTTGAAAGAGAAACTTTGTAAAAAAGAAATTAAACTCAAACCTTAAGAAAGTTCTGAATTTTAAACAATGTTCTTATGAGAAAAGTATTAATATTTGAATCTACATTACCTAGTAATAGATGAGCATGTAATGAACGAAAAAGCACTGATTCAACTATAAAGAAAAGGCATTAAAGAAAAGGCATTAATTTTAATTGAGAAACTTATTAGACAGCCTTCAAATAATTACTGGAGAGAATATAATACTGAACAATTAAGAAAGTTAAAATCTCAGCAGGGATTCATGCAGAAAGTGACTGAGTATCGCCTTGAACTAGAAATTCCTAGTAATCCTGAAAAGCTGCTTCCAAAGTTAAATCCGACAGAGTTACTTTGTATACGAGGTAACACTGATTTGCTGTATCCAATTTGGAAAAAGGATGCTGGAGATAAAGAGTTACATGCTTATGCAATGGAAACTATTTATAGTAGATACCCCATAAAAGAATGGCTCCACTTTTATACGGACGGCTTCAGACTCTCTTTGGAAGAGAATGCAAGTGCTGGAATCTAGTCGGAACTCATTGCATTTTATGCATCCCTGGGAAAAAACACAACATCGTTCGATGGAGAGGTGCAGGTTATCTTTATTTCCATACAACAGCTAATTATACGAGAAAAAGATTTAAAAAAGCAGTTATCTTATCGGATTCAATCTCTACTATTCAAGCAATAACTTCCTTTAAGATCCCCGGACTCAAGAAGAATTAAGGACTGCAGGAAAAATTTTAAACAACTTAACCAGAGTGGGAAGGAAGTGGAATTACAATGGATCCCAGCCCATTGTGAAATACACGGGAATGAAGCGGCTGACCAACTTGCCAAAAAGGGAACTAAAATAATACAAACAACAAACAACGAAATATCTTCCAATTTAATATCAAGAATTATAAAGAGAAAAATGGATTCTAAATATGAAAGGAGAAAACTAAGCGAAATCGAAAATAAAGAGTGGAAAAATACAATATCTCATGTCCCTACAGCACCAATTAGAACACGTGTTGCCTTATTTAGACTTGCCACGGGACACGATTGTCTACCTAATTACCTCTTTAGATTTGGTATTCTTGAAAGTCCAATTTGCACTTTTTGTGGAGAGGATGTAATCCTTGAACGCACAGCATTTACCACTGTGCCTCGCACTATCAAATAACAGTTTATCTGGCAGATATTGGGAGGCCACGGAACTAATGAGGACCTCAGAACATCAGCCTAATGGATTGTATTCCCTGTTTACAGTTGAATTTTTGTTTCTACTAAAATCTCTATATGTCACTTTTGTTTCGTTTATTGTTCTGTTTATTATTCAATTGTTTTGATGACATATAATGGTGTATATATGTTTAGCTAAGTGCTATTGCTTTGAAAAAAAGATACTATAAAGAAAATGATCAGAATATTAGAAAACATTAGATTTGTTTGTATTTGCTTAAAACTAGAGATGGGCAATGCGAAACTAGTTCATATCGTATAGTTCCGATTTTCGCCAGTAGACAGAATTAGTTCAAATGAACTAAAGAAATCCTTATTTTAATAACTATGATAATTGTCGTTTATATTAAACTAGTATTTTAAAACCATAGTTGTTTTTAAAATATACATACAAAAGTCATACATTGAATCGGAAAAAAGTGAGGCAGGGGATAGATAATGACTTAGAAGATCCTGAAGTAATGTTTTGCACACCTGTATATTCATAATTTTAAAACAACAATCTTCATATTACATCCCTATATTCTGAAATTTAACATCTTTATCTCCATAGTCCAGATAAATTGAAATACATAAATTGATCTGTATGGAAGTGAATTTTGACATTTAGTAATCTTGTAATTATTTTAAGTGAAGATTGAGTTAAGTACTAATCGTTGTTTATCGCTGCATAACTTAGGCTAAATTTGAACGGGAGTTCACCACTCCCAATTACTTACAATAAAGTGGTTTTAACGTTAAAATCTAGTCATGCATGATCTTCAAGAAGGCAGCCGTGTATACGTCACACATTTAGTTAATGAACTAGATAGTTCCTTATTTTAATAATGATAACTTTTTGTTTAGATTAAATTACCTATTTAACAACATCGTTGTTTTTCTAAATTATATACAAAAGTCATGAATTGAATCGGAAAAGAGATGGGCAGGAGATTGATAATGGCTTAGAAGATCATAAAACACGATTTCGCACGAATATATATTCATATTTCTAAAAAGAAAATCCACATATTACATTCCTATGTTCTGAAATTTAACACCCAGCCCAAATTTATCTATAAGGCCCAGACAAATTGATATGTACATTATGACCTGTAAAGAATGTATTCATTATTGATAATTTTATGCTTAATCTTTTATTTAATGCCATTAATAAATTAAAAATATTGACATATGTTTATTTGTCTATCATTATAGGTCAAAGTGTACAACGTGTACAGTATTTCCATACAACTCGTTCCTCCAAATTAAACAAAACTTTTTTAAAAATTATTTACTTTTTTATTAACTATATTTTAAAACTAGTCGGATATGCCAATCCCAAAACTTTCTTCTATCTCACACAGGTTTCGCATACACTAAAATAATCAGCATCAATTTATGTCAAGGTCTAACTGAATCTAAAGTTTTATTAAATTCCGTGCATTAGTTCTTGAGATATGACTATTGCTAAGATCGTGTAAATCCTGAAAAATATAGCATAGCAGCGTCACCTGGTGGGAAATTTAGACCAAAACCTAATCAACAACAACGTATGTCAACGTCTAACTGAATCTGCAATTTGTTGACAATCCGTGCATTAGTTCTTGAGATATAGTTATCGTGATAATAATGAAAAAAGTAGCATAGCAGTGCCACTTGTTGGGCTATTTACACTAAAACGTAATCAGCGTTCATTCATGTCAAGTTCTAACTGAATCTGAAGTTTGATGAAAATAAGTGCATTAGTTCTTGAGATAAAAAGCTATTGCGCAAATCGTGAAAAATGCAGCGCCACCTATTAGGCGATTTTCACCAAAATCTAATGAGCATCAATTTATATCAGGACTAACTTAATATAAAGTTTTATTAAATTTCGATCATTAGTTCATGAGATAGAGCACCCACAAATTTTTGGTCACATACATACAGACAGACAGAGTCACAGAGTAACAGACTCACAGACAGACATTTTCTAAAAACAATCAAATTATGTTCAGGATTTTGTAAAACGTATAAATCCGTCGAAAACCGGTAGTCGAAAATTTTTATTAATCCAATACTTTCTTCTTGTAAAGATAGAAGAAAGTAAAAAGGAAAATACAGTATTTTCATTATGGGACACATTTACACAACTCGTCAAGTTACGTTTTATAGAACAACTTTGATTAATTAAAACGAGATATCGCATTTGGCTGCCTGATATAAACTATACGTGTAAAAAAAAGTGCAATACTTTTATGACACACATTCTCTTTTACTGGATGTTTTCCCCCATAGTAAATTACGAAAACTATTTCTTTTAACTTGTAACAGCTGATCGGATGTTTCATAAGATATCATTATATTATTTTTATTATTTTCTCTTGCGCCTTTTCTTACATATTACAACACAAAAAAGACTAATATTTTGCAAAAAGAGGTTTCTGTAGGAAAACTCAGAAGATGAGGAAGAAACATGTTTCCATATTTGCTTCGATCGTAAAAAAATATGAAATTTTTTTTCCCTGAATGAAGAAAAATGTCCTTTATCTAAGTTACAAACAGCATATATGTATTCTGGAAACTTTCTTTTAGTAATAAAGGAAATATTAAACAAGGATTGCTAGTATGAATGGCATGTAATGCAAAAAGAAAATTATAATATATAGAAAATATACATCTTATATGCAATATAAAACTACTTTATTTGAATATATTTCAGTAATAATGTATAAATAAACTAAAGAAAAAAAGACGATGACTAATAAATTGATTTTTTCAAATACATAAAAATATAGTAAACTAGTCGTTGGAGGCCACCGTAATACTTACCCATCATGGATATGCATAATACAAAATATGAAAATAAGACATAGGTAAAATATTTATAAAATGCATTGCAATTCGAATAAAATCCTGGCTTGATGACGTCATTAACTTTAAATGCTCTATTAGTGAATTGCGTATAAGAGAAAAATCCTTATAACTCCACAATTGATAATAATATTAACTAACGGTTTACTGCGTCGAATTAAGCGTCTTATTTCCAATTAAAATATATCTTTGAATTGAAATTTGAATCAAATACAGGGTCAGGAAAAATAGAAGAGTGTGGATACTATAATTACAAATATCTCAGTAACTAATTATCCGATCGACTTCATTCTTTATGCAAAATTCATGTTTTTTTATTGTCTTTTCTATTCACGCCTTAAAATAAACAATTTCAAAAAATTTTATGTACCTTTTATCAGAACGAATATTTCGAGATTCCGAAAAAATAGTTCCGGATAATCGAGGTTACTGAAATTCAATAAGCTTCTTCCCATTATTACATAGTAAGTATATACCAAATTTCAAGTCTCTATCTCAATTTCTTCGGCAGATAGAGCGTTTACAGACACACACAGACAGAAAAGCAAATTTTTTTTCTAAAAATATTTTTTTCGGAATCTCCAGTGTCTGAAACGTGTAAATAAATCATCTTTTTTTTCGACTTTTAAAAAGATTACAAGATTTACCCTATTCTAGGTATGATGGGTAAATAAAAGGCTAATTTTTTATTCTTCAAACAGATTTTATTCATGACTTATTTTCTTTTTCACATCAGTTCCTTCAAAACATTCCAATTTTTCTAATTTAGCGATTTCAAATGTTTGCGTCTTTACTTATAATTTTAAAACTCAAATATATTGAAATGTTTTCCTTTTGTATTAAATAAAATATGTCAAATAGGTTTTGAAATATATTGCTAAATTCCCAAGAAAAATGGAAAAAGCCTTGAAGGTTCCCTTTTATAATATTTTGTGTTCTTTTGTTTGATATAAAACATAAAACAGTGAACAATAAATATGTATTTATGTTAATAAAACTGTAGAGAATTATTCGAAATATCTTTGAAAGTTCTTTCAGAAATTTATTTTTCATGAGTAATAAGAGATATCGGTATTTTTATGTTAGTCTGGTCTAAATCTCGCCAAAAGCGGCTCTTGGTTTTCGTGTGTGTAAATTACAAACAGCACTTTAAAGATGAAATAAAAAGTTTTATTTTATGTATTTTTTCTTTAAAAAAAATCGGTATTTTAAATGAAATGAATGAAATGCATGCATTTTAAATATATGTGTTTTAAAGAAAATTATGTATTTTAATTGAAATGAGAGAAAGAGGTTATATTTCAAATGAAATGAATGCAATCCCAATGATGGTGACGGGAAACATATTTGGCGACCCATCACCTGGGCCCGGATAACATAAAAGTACCGAAGTATAATAACATGTAAACATTTGCTATTGAAGGCAAATATAATTTTGATGTCCCCTTTCATGTATTTATATGCATCGTTCTGAGGAAATTCATATAAAAAACAATAATGAATAAGTGTATAGCATATGAACATATTTTTGTTAGGCTACTTAAATCTATCAAAGTTATATAGTTTAAGAATTCTGTAAAACCATTTTTAAATAAGTTTTTCAAGGTATTTTTGTCAATTTTTAATGAGGCAAATTTTACTGAACAACATCAGTATTATTTAAATATATGTCTAATCTCTCTAAATTGTGCACCAGCAAGGAAAAGGCCATTCTAAAATTAAAATACGGACTTTTAAAATTTTATTTAGAGTAAAAAAAAATCAAAATATTGTAACACATGTTACATTTAATAAATTCCGTTTTTATCTTAAAAAGTTGTACAAAAATAAAGAAATTGGCTGTTTTTATAAACTTTATCTAGCCATTTTTATGAAATTGTATATTTATTATTATTATTTTAAATATTTAAATGTTTGATATTCTAAACGTGGGATGAACAAAGATAAAGACTCCAAGTGACTCCAGATTTCTTTCCTACGAAGTGTTTCTGCAATATAAACTAGTAGAGCGTTCTGGGGAATCTTATTATTCATCCTTCTAAATGGAAATGCAGTAACATAGGTTACATTCCTTTTTCTAGGACAAATGTTAAATTAATTTCATGGAATTACATACAAAAATTTATTAATTAGAACAGATTTATTAAACTATTAAATTTTTAAATTAGACTAAAAAACGGATAAAAATTAGAAATATAGACTATTTAATGTTGTTTCTCTATTTGTTGGTATAGCCTAATTTGGTAGCTATGAAAGAGAGGGAAATGGATCTAATTGAGAAAACAAAATAAATCTGGAGAGGAAATTGGTTTAAACTAAATATTTATTCTTTTTCCTGACAATAAGTAAATGTTATTAGTCCTTATGTATAATGATATATATTAGAGAGAGAGAGAGAGCTAGTATATATTTAAAATGAAATCACATGTGTGAAAATTACAGGCAGATATACAATAAAAATCAAAGGAAAATATACTACAAAAATAAAACACAATAAAATGATAATGCAAATTTGAAAAACTATGAATATCCTATGGATTCGTCACAGGAGCTTCAAAAGAATAATTCATAAATATCTTATTTGTCAAATATTGTCAAAATTAAGTCTAAAAATGACAATATAAAGCTCCTTGCAACATATTGAACCCCCCCCCCCTCCAAAAAAAGTGATTATATATATATATACGTAGATTCCCCTAAACTTTCCGAAAACTGTATATGGTTGAATTTGATCAATGGACCTCCCATTTTGAAATTGGGCACGCTGTTTCTGCTCTACTAGTGCTTGACTACATCGCTGCAATAGTTATTACTTAACTGTGTCATAGTTGTCTAGTGATTTACCCGATAGAACAGGTCGCAAAATGGTATCAAAACGGTTAAAAAATGGATTAAATAACTAATCAGTCTATGGATTTGTACATACATTTTTAGAGTTCTTGTGACATTGATTTATACTCGTAACATATTCACTAGATGGGAGCTCAATCAGAATAAAGTTGTGGTCATGAAAAGATCATGAAAAATTGGTTTCACCTTGGTAATCTCTCAAACATTGCAAAATCTTTAAAGTTCGCATACATATAAAAGCATTTTAAATATATATATATATATTTTTAAAGTTTTATTAAAATTTTTAGCTTGTCTAATAAACAAAATATTTTTTTTTCATTAATCATAATAGATTAGTCAATCAAATTACGTCATTTCTTTTTAATGGAATTGTTGCAAGATAAAAAAGGAATTATTATTTAAATGTTTGTTACTTTGGATTTATTCATAACTAAATTCAAAACAATTTAAGAAAATCTATAATTTTAAAGAGTGGCTTACAAATGTACCGGAAGTTCATTTATTGTTTCCTGCATATTACAAATGGCAAAATAGCAAACACATTTACATATTGCATTCAATGTCTGTTTAAGATATTCCAAATGTACCGTGTTTTGACATAAATACGCTGAGCAATGTGTATTGACACAAATATGTGGTTATGTAACAGGATGTTTATTTAACAATGATGCTTTGTAATTTCAATTCATTAAAGATAGTCTGATCAGTGTGTCATCTATATTAATCTCTCTGAGAATTTCGATAATAACTTTTTTAATAATTTAAAGCTACAAAATTGATAATATGGTGAAATTATTGACATTTTTTGGAAAAAACTGAATTTGATTATAATATTCATCATTATTTTAATATTAAAGATATTTAAGTGTCAAGAGTAATTAAGTCATTTTTTAAAATTATAATATATATATAATATATATATGTAGAATTTCAGTTTAAACACTTTCCGTCAGAGCGTCAGTGATTTCCTTTATGTCACTGACTCTCTAGTACTACTATTATCCATGATTTAAATGCACGAGTCAAAAAAAGTTTAGATCGCGAGATCAGAATACAGTGAAACTTCCATTTAACGAAGTCTCATCGTTACGCTTAAAAACTTCGTTATGAAGAAAATTCGTTAAATAGAAATCAACTTAAATTCATGAAAAATTTCCTTCAGATATAACAAATAGGTATTGGATTCAGAAGTCTTTGATTCAGTTTCAATTTTGAAGCCGTCTTTTAAAAAACAGTTGTGTACGGTCGATGGAATCACGTCACATTCCCAAGTTTTCATCAGTTCTGATACACAGGTTCTCGAACTAATGTTTCACTACATTGTCTTTTTCAATAATGTAACTTCAAGATTTTTTATTATTCCTTAGACTAATGGCTGAAGTTTAGAAGTTGTATAGGCAGGAACAAAAATAACTTCGATGTTCTTCGATTTGCATTTTGAAGCACATTCTTGTGGATGTACAAAGCAATTGTTTATAAGCAGTGGAAGGTCAGAACTGTCTAACTCAAATTGATATTTTTTGCTTCAATGCATCTGGCTCCATTGCGTCGCTGCATCTTCTATATCATTGAATGTTAAAAAGGGGATATTGACTTCTCCCAACTGTCAGCACTGGACTCTCGGTGTAGTAGAGTGGTGATAGCAAGTGTTTTTCTTAGTAGGATTTTTTATTTTTATTTAGCACCAAGCAGAATGGAAATTATTTAAATGTGTTCATTTTCATACAATCCGCTGAAATAATTTCGGATATCCATCGCAACAGCAACCTCTTAGTTTGAAATCTGTACACGTACAAAAGTGAAAAAAACTTCGCTATATAGAATATATTTTTCGTAATATGGAGATTAATTTACATGCTAATGGTGTTCAAAGTCACAGTTCTGCAGAAAATTTCGTTAAGTAGAAAACTTCGTTAAATAGGGACTCCGTTAAAGGGAAGTTCCACTGTATCTTCAAAATTGAAAAAGAGCCAGTCTTCTAATTGTTATTGTGAAGCAAGCATCGGAATGAGAAATACCCAGTAAAGGCGCTGTTAGGCCTAGTTGGACTATTGGAAAATAAATATATTGTATATGTTGGGCCAGCTGTGAAGAAATTATTAGTAAATAATTGTAGAGTTATCTGTCTAAGACTGTATTAAAGTTTATATTTTGTTATTCAACGTAGTTTTTCATATAATGCAAGTAAATCAACTATTGACATATCTTCTTCTTACATATATATATAATTTTGACAGATGCTTTGCATATAGAAATAATAAACAATTTTTGTTCCGATAAATACAGAGTGATTTTTTTTAAAGTTGTGAAAGTAAAACCCTATAACAAAAGAACCACTGATCAAAATGACCTGAAATTTCACCAGTATGCTCCCAAAGCAATGGGAAATTTTTAAGAAAACTTACAATCGCACCGACAGATGGCACTGTAAGTTTGCAGAAACAAAGAATACCGTCAGTGGGCGAAAAACAATGGACGGTACTTTGAGAAACCATCTTCCGTAGGCCCTCTGTCGTCATTGGACCTTTTCTTCAATTCTTATGTGTCCTAAATCTCCTAAGAGCAGTTGCTGCGCTGTCATTATTCTGATAATACAGTTTCACTAACAACGCACGATACGTCAATGGCACAGTAATTGCGAGGATATCCGTAGAATAATGAACACGAGGTGTGCGTACTTCATTTTTTTATCTCCAGTATGTGTGTGTCGGGCGCAAGTTCGTCTCCCGACTTTACTGCATGTACAGCGCCATCTGTCGGTGTGATTTTAAGTTTTTTTTTAACCACGTCTAAAAAATTTCCATTGCTTTGGGAGCATACTGGTGAAATTTCAGGTCATTTGGATCAGTGGTTCTTTTGTTATAGGGTTTTACTGTCACAACTTTAAAAAAAATCACCCTCTACAAAAAACAGCAAAATTTCTCATTAAATTACATACAAAACTGGAATAAATTTCTCAATTATGCTGTTGGAATTTTAATACAACTGAGATTGCATAAAAGTATTATTACTAATGCAACAGTTATACACTATATGGTATAACTATTATACTAGACACCAGGAATTTTCGAGTTTAGACGTTTTGTGGAACATCTAGAGAAATACAGAACGAATTGTTCTTGAACTTTATGAATGTGAAGAACATGTTTGAACTCACCTTTTTCAGTGAAGGTATGTTACAAGGCCAATTAGGAGACCAACAACTAGTAGAATAAAAAATATGTTTCGTTCATCTTCTATCACAAAAAAGCTCTAAATTACTTGTAACTGTTACATGAATTTATAAGTCTTCTTTTGCTCCAATCCTTGCTTTATGCATTACTGAGATGGTCTACAAGAATTTCTTGTGCCTACGTCCGTGAATTCTTGAATGGTAGAAAAAATTCATGGAGACTGGTTGAGTATTGGATAAAGCAAGGAGTAGAATAAAAAGAGCATCAGAGGAAAATGTCTTGAAACCAATGGTGCACATATAGAGGTTTATTTATTGATGGAAGAAAGCAACAATATATACTCCTAATATTATACCACATTCTATACATTTATTTGTTCATCTGTGTTTGAAATAAAAGCTTGAAATTGTAAAAAGGCTTTGTGGACAACCTGTATTTATATGTATTTTTCTCTCTTTAATACCACTCTGAACAATCTCAGATAATACAAAATAATAGCATTTGTGAACGCAACACTAGAGGAGACCGCTCTTTTCTAAATTTGGAAGTTAAGAGTAACTATTAAATAAAATGCTGACATTCCACTAATGCAATTGGGTGTATCATTAAAATACATTAAAGTACAACTATCTCGATAGTAGATAATACTAATGTATTTTTAAGTACCAAGATAAAATACTTTTTATATGTGATCTTTCAGAAATAATCTAAAATATGGAGATAATGTAAACTTATAAATTACATTAATCTCTAAGTTGAACATTTAATATTGGATGATAAAAACTACCTATGAAATGTACTACAATTTATCATTAAATGCAATGTGATAAATTCTCAATTTTAATATGAAATCAAAATATAAAATATAACTTAAAAGCTGTTTATAATAAGAAAATAAATTAAAAATTTACCCAGAGATTGAAAAGTAAAAACTTTGCGCCGAGTCTGAAGAGTTGGAATTTAAAAGTAATTATTAAATAGAATTGTCGTAGTAATAAGACGATTATTAAACTGTAATAGATACCGATAATAGACAATTTATTGATACATAAATTATTCGTACAATTATTTATTTTTAAACACCAAAATAAAAATATTTTTTGCATGTTACTTTCTTTCAGAATTAAAGTAAAATATGAAGTACGTAAACTTATAAATGACATTAATTTCTAAGTTGATTATTAAATATTGGAAGATAGAAAGTACCTATGAAATGTGCTATAAATGTAATGTGATAAAATCATAATTTATTATGAAATCAAAATATAAAATATATCTTGAAAGACGTTTATACTAAGAGAATAAATCACTACTTTATGTAGAGAATGCAATGTAGAAACTTATAATCTGTTGGCACAGAGTCTTAATTTACGTGTCCGTCATATTCAAAGGCCAGATTATCAGCGGAATGTAACACATGTATAATGTAAAACTGTCAATAAATATTTTCTTTTTTCTTAGAGAATGTCAGAAAATATAAAGCTATTACTGTTACTGTACGTTTATACACAGTCAATAACTGGAATGTTGAAATGAACGCTGGGAAAGTTTTTGTTTTCTTCTAAGATATCTATACTTCAATAAATACTACTTAGAATAAATATTAATTAATGAACTTGCCATTTAATAAACTATAAACAAATTAATATATGCAGAATAAAACTTTCGTTGTTAGCATAAATAATTTCTTGTACTCTTTGAAACCAGATTATTATATAAAGAAACATAGCAAAATATTTTATTATTTACGATATTGAAATAAGAGGCATTCATACGTGAAAAAATTTGAATAAAAAATCATTCTTGATAATTCTTGAAATGACATTTTGCAGAAAACAAAACAAAAAAAATCGCTTTTCTTCAAAAAAAATTTTTCCTATCGAAATATATAAAAAAATATAAAAAGCTAATTTTAATGGCTAATCACATGCGAATAACAAACTTGAATTCAACCAACATTCCGTTTTTTGGAAAAACCTTTCATAATTTGAACTAAAAGTATCCCGATCTGAACAAATGAAACAGTTTTTACCAATTATCATGCGAAAATTATCTGTGCCTTAAAAAAAAACATGTTTATTCTTTTTGGCAGTTTATCTAATTAAAAAAGGGATCAAATTTATGTTTAACTGCATACGCGTTCTTGAAAAATTAAAAAAAGATGCAATGATAATTTTACTTTCAGAAATAATTTACTGCATTGATAAGTTAGAAGGTGACATGACGTTTATAAAGTACTTTATTTCCCTAATTAAGAGGAAGGAATAATCTTTCTTAAAAAAACTCATTGTGCATTTTTTAACCATATGTAAAGAAAAAAAGATAAAATATAATGATAAACTGCGTATGTGTCCTCTAAAAGTAGACACCATTGTAATTCTGTTTTCAGCAATATTTTGTTTCACTGAAAGATCAGCAGTGACACGGTCTTAACAAATTAATTTCTTAAAAACCGGAAGTCGAAACACATATCGAGTATTTACTTCTTAGAAGTAACCTCCACACCAAATTTCAAGTTCCTAGCTCCAACAATATCACTGAAATCGCAATTTTAGAATGTGTATTGCTCCTGCACCTATGGGTTGTTGTACCGACATAAAATATTGCCTATGTTTGAAGCAGAAATTGTCACCAGCATTTTGTCACCATTATTAGGTAGCTTAAAACACAAAAAGTATAAAGGTACCTATTGTAGCCTTTCGGAGGAAAAAAAATTCCGGAAAATTTTGGTATATTTTCACCGATCATAACCCTAGACTTTCATCTATGTCATATAACAGCACTCGTATTTATAAGCCGATTTGGATGTAACTAAGTGTGTGAAAGAAATTCACCAATGTCTCTACCGAGTTCGTTGGCCTACTTGTTCCGCTATCTTATTTCAAAATAGCGGCCACTAAAAGATTTAAAACTAAAACAAATATACAAAAAATTAAAAATGCAAATTTATTTTTTGTTTAAGTGTTAGGCCTTGATACAAGGATTCCGAAGCATTTTTTTTTGGCTTTTATCTTAAAAAATGGCTGAGATAAGGTCTGTCTCAAAAGTTTCAGCACAAGCATAAAATGTCGATTTTCAAAGAATTATAAAAAGTTAGAATGAATAAAAAAAATTTATTTGCAAATTTCGCAACATTATTTAAATAAATGATATCAAAAGTAGAAAAAAATAAATTACTTAATTGTAAAAAATATAATAGAAAAAAAATTAAAAAAAAAAACTGTCTCAAAAGTTTATGCACAATGTGAAAAACAACCAGCTTTAGAATTTTTACAGAACTTTTACTTACAAATTATTTTTCCGTGATTTCAGATTAGTTCAAATAAACGTGCATCCATCGAAATTATTAGTTTCTGTAGGGTTTCTGGTGGCAAAGAATACCACGCTTTCTCAATAGCCTCTTGGAGTTCTTCAATAGAGTCATACTGCTTTCCATTGCCGTAAACCTGGCGGGTTAAAATACCGGACATTCTCAATCGGGTTTAAGTCTGGACTTAAAGTTGGCCAGTCAAGAACTTTAACATTTTTCTGAGAAAGCCAAAGTTTTGTAGAATGTGATACGTGGATTGAGGCAGTGTCTTGTTGAAAAGTCCATTCAGAACCCTCCCAAAATGTCACCGAATGGAAGCAAATGTTGGTTTAGCGTCTCTTGATACTTTTTTTAATCTTGTCTCCCTTTTACAAAAGCCGGAGAGGTCATTGAATCCAAATGCCTCCCAAACCATAACAGATTTACCGCCTTGCTGCCTGCTGAAAAATGCCCTTGGTTCCTTTCGTAAATCATGCCAATGCGCGTTCCAACCATCAGGGCCATCTAAGTTCCACTTTTTCGCATCGCTGAATAAAACAGTAAGCCATTTGTCCCCGTAGGACATGTGTTTTTTAGCCCAGTTCATTCTTACATGTCTGTGATGTAATTTGAGAGACGGTTTGCGAGCCATTTTCTTTAGAATGATGTAATCACACTCTTTAATATCTCTATGTACAGTGTCTTTGGACACCTGTACACTGATATTATTTTTAACTAGCTGTTACCCGTGACTTCGTTCACGCAACATTAAAAGAAGAATAAATACATAATTAAGAAAATATTTCACTCCCGATAATTAAAAACGTTAAAATTAACTAACTATTTATCACATTTCATAGGCGACAATACGGTATTTTTTTTGTTATAGTGACCGTGACATAACTCAGTCTTTAAAAAGTGAAATTTTGTGCCAAATAATCGCGAAAATCAAATTGCAACCAATGCAAAAAGGAGTGCCAAATAAAATCGTGGAAATAGACGAATTGGGTAAAAACAAACGTCAATTTTACCTGATAAACAATTTTACTTTTAACGCCTTTGTGAAACGTTTTAACAGCCATCCTTCAAAAAAAAATTGGAAATAGTACATGCTTTTTCTTTAAATTCAGTTCTGCCTCCTTGGTTTAATGTATAGCTGAAACAAATCTTATTTTCTAAATGGCAGTATGTTGACAGGCAATTTTTGTTCTCCAGAATAAATTGATGCATAAAGTTTGAATATGTGAAAATATGTTTTTATTTTTCGGATAATTTACTGAAATCGAGATTTTGTTTTCACCATCTATTCAAAGTGAAAATCAATTCTGAATTTAAATGACAAAATGGTGTAAAAAATATACAGATCTATTTTATTTCTCATTTTTTTATACACAAATATGGAGTAATTTACTTTCCGTTTTTAGAGAAACTTCGTTAAAATTAACAAAAAAGAAAAAAATATATTGGCATCTAATTTAATTTTTTTAATTCTGACAGTTTGTGTAACATCCTCGGATCAATGATAACCGGTATAAAGTAAATCACGTTGCGTTCGATATTCTGGCACTGTAAATGAAAATTGTAAATTCACGGGCATTCTCCGTGAATTGCTGCCGTAATTTTACGGGAAATGCCCCCTTTTCAAGGTAAATGGTACATTTCAGTAAATTTCATGTTTTTATGGGCAAAAACCGTTTATCTAATAACAAAGCTCGTTTATCTAGTCACAAAACCGGTTTTCTTATGGACATTGCCTGGAATCTCTGCTGCAGTAATTTTACTGCAGCAATTTTTTACAGTGAGGAGTAGTTGCGAAATACAAACATAGATTCGTGTTCATTTTCCTTTTCTTAAAATTATGATGCGATTTTTAGCAGAAAATTCTCATCTGTATATAACGGATATTCATGCTTAATAATCAGTATAGATAAAAAACATTTAAATTCTTCGTTATAAATATGGCGTGAAACTCATCTACTTTCTATACTTACTGATCCTTGTACTATTAATGTAAGAAATTGATTCACACTCATTTTAAAACACATTGGAAAATTCCCGTTTTATTTCAAATATGACGCCTCTTTTTCCCGCAGAGAAATCCTTTTTTAATGACATAATTCTTGTTAATTTTCTTTTCCAGGCAATTAATTTCAGTACTGGCATAGGGGAAATTATGTTGCTTTAACGAAATAATATTAAATCTTTAGTTTTTATCAACAAAAATGAACTATTAACATTCGTCATTTTTTTTAGGTAATCGCGTTATTTCTTTTAGTTTTAAGAATGAAAATAAATATTTCTCGCTATCCATGACATCATTTTCGATATGGATAATTTTGCGGAGCATACTATTGACATTTGCTGACCATTTTCTTTTGAAACTTCTTTTTACTTTTTTAAAATTTAAATAAAAAATACGGTATAGTTATATTAGCCCTGCGCAGACGGTAAAACGCCAAAAATTATTACCATACAAAAGAAAAAAGCGAAGAAAAAAAACCCAAGATCATTTTATTTCACCAATCAAAGATATCCGCTTTATTTTTTATGTATGGCGTCATATTCGCCTGTTTCCTATGGTTACTCATATTGAAACCTTGTATTATTATCAAAAACTAAAAAAAAGTACGTTTTATTTCTAATAATATTATTTAATCTTCTTTTTAATTCTTTACTTTTTTTATTTAATTTTATTTTTCACGTGAACATTTTTCAATTGAAACTAAATTGTTGTCTAAAAATTATTATTCCGGAATTTGAATTAGTTTTGGCAACGATAAAGTATTAGCAACGGTAAAGTAAATTTAAACATGTTAAAATATTATACGAAAAAAATGTCCATTTACTCTCTATGAAAAAACGAAATTTTGAATTATTAAGAAAAATATTTGAATAAAATAAACAAAACCCAGCCTATGTTCAAATGAGGGCTATAATCAATCTGTATGCAAAAATACAGGATCATTAAAGGCTCCATTTTGACGCTGGCTTCAGCCTAACATTTGCGCACAATCAGATTTATAATATTATTAGGATTTGCCGTATGGACATATTTTGTCTAGATACCAATCTCCGTATTCTCCGATCAGTCTGAACAGTCGTCATACATGATCGTCCACATCTTGTTTTCCGCTTAAAATTATCATTTCTAGAGAGTACTTGATATATACCTCGATTTGATCGATTTAAAACTTTTGCAATTTCAGAAACAGTTTTATTTTGCGATTTCAATTTAAAAACTTTCAAAATCTCACATTTTGTGAATTCTTTACCCTTCGACATTTTAAAAACGAGAGGAAATAATTTCTCCACCTTTTATACTTTTATAAAAGTGCAATATGATGTTATACAACGTCATTACACACGGCCAATCCCGTGTTTCTAAAAAAATTTGCATAAAGTGCTTAAACTTTTGAGACAGCGTTTCTTCAAGAAAAAAAGAAAAATTAAATAAAAATAAATATATTTTTTATTTTAACCACCCAAAATGGCTTATTTTATTTTATTTTGGTTAAATGTCGAGTATTTATTGTAAATTAGCATAAAATATTTTCTTCTTCAATTATTTCAAACCAGATTTGCAGAGTGCTTAAACTTTAAAGACAGACTATATAGCTGTTTTAAATTCTAGGTTGGCTGACAATTTGAAACAAGATAGCGCATTACAAAAAAAAAAAAAAACGATTAATTTGTGAGTTTTAGTGAGCGTGGTTTCTCGCAAATTATTATCTTTCATTATTGTAATCATTTTCCCAATCATACGCATAAAACTATACATTTATATCTGTTAGCGTCAAATTCTCGCCAAACTTGGCGACACATGGTGAAATATCGCCAAATTTGGTAAATAAAAACGTCTCCATAAATGAAACCAACTTGGCTATAGTTGAATAATTTGACGAATTTCTTATTCAAATTCAGTATTAACAAATCTTCTGTAATCGGATTCTTTTCATTTTAGCTTGCTGTTTTCGAGTAACATGAGCTAAAATTTTAAAGCGAAGACATAAGAAAGTTACATTTTCCTCCCGGTACAGGCCGGAAGGACTTTCTTAAAAATCGTTTCTGTAGTTTCATAGATTAACCCCCAGAAACAAATACTAAAACACACAAACAATCGTTATTTCTTTATAATATTAATATAGATATTGAAATTTAGAGATTTAAATCTTCTTTGTTCTTCAGATAATGATTAAAAACCATGAACTGTAGTTTCCAGAGCATCTAATCTCATCATCGGATGAGATTAGAAGAGACTAGTTATTCGGGCAAGGATAAAAGCAGTTCTGCAAATAGATATCATATTTTTTTATCTATATGGTATTCGTAAAGTGAGAGGGAGGAACACCCCAATTAATATAATATTGTTAAAAACGGAGAGAAAAGAATGGGGGATTGAGGCAGAAACATCACCCACACACGGATGAAAATATAATCAGAAAACCTCAGAAGGCTAACAAAGATTGCAATATAATGTAGAAACAAAGAAGTGAAAGTGTTATTTAAAACGGTAAGTTACATAGGGCCATGATAATAATATTTAAACTAAGAATGGACAATTTTTACTTACTTATAAAAGAAAAAAAGAGTCTATGGAGACAAAATGAAACTGGAGGAAGGATGGTGTTAACAACATTATCCGAGTGTACATAATTATGGAATATTCTAAAATACTAAAGATACAGAAAAGTTCGAAAAGTAAAATAATCAGTTTTTTTTTTCTAATCTATGATCGTTCATAATGTCATTTTTAATATAATAATTCTTTGCACTACCCATTTACACAGACATTATTTTATTTTCAAACACATAATCAAGCAGTGTACATACCTAAAAGTCTTAAAAAACACCTTTAAAACTACACAAAACTAGTCAATCTGTTAAAAATTGTAAAACAGTAAAAATATTTTCACCTGTCGTCCTGAGGCATCCTCAATCACTGATGTTATGTTTTCTGCTTCGTCAATCAATCCGTTGAAAACCCCCATTTCGTTTTTTTCTAGTAACATATGGCGCCATCATTTATCTATTTTTGCGTGGATCATAACATCAAACTCAGAAAGATGCAATGATATGGTACACGCAAAAATAGATAACAGATGGCGCCGTATGTTACTAGAAAAAAGCAAAATGAGGGTTTTCAACGGATTGATTGACGAAGCAGAAAACACAACATCAGTAACTGAGGGATATTTTTACGGTTTTAAAATTTTTAACAGATTGACTAGTTTCGGGTAGTTTTAAAGGTGTTTTTTAAGACTTTTAGACGTGTATACTGCTTGTTTACATGTTCGAAAATAAAAGAATGTCTGTGTAAATGGGTACCGCAAAGAATTATTATATGTAAAATAATCAGTATAAAAATAATAATTGAAAGAAAAGAAAAAAATTGTATTTAATGAGAAGAAAATTATATAAAATAAAAATAAATAAAAAAATGACAGGAATACAAAACTTCTAAAATGCAAAGAGAATTTACCAGACATTGAGAGAAATTTTCCATTCTACTCTTTCGTTAACAAATTTATAGAATTTAAATAAATAGAAAAACTTTTTAAGAATTTCAGTTCATTAACATCACGTGCACTGCGGATAATTTAAGTATCGAAGAAATTATTTAAACGGCTGTGCTATCATGACTAGCTTTCTACTGCAGATTTTCATAATTGTTGTTTTTTAACGAGGCACTTATGCTCAGCTACTATTTTAATTAATGGACGCTTAGTTTTACCGATATATGATAATTAACAATTATAACAAGGAATATTATATAGTCCACATTTATAATGAAATGGGATTATAGTTTAATTAGAAGTAAATTGTAATTTATTATTAGGTTTAAAAGTGACATTACAGTTCAGACGTTTTAGAACTTATGTCAATTGATATGTTAAAGGTGAGTGAAACTTGAGAACAACGGTTTTATCAGTATTTTTTTTTTCACTGACAAACCCGTGTTAATACCTTCACTAAGCTCCAGGTTTCACTGCAATACAAGCATTTTTTAAATTAATATAATTCTAAAGATATAATGCAGTTTTAATATATTTAGTAATGATTGATACTCTCAAGGTTTACATTCGTGTATATAATTAAGTTTTTTTCATAATTTTGGAATAATCACAATTTTTAGCATTTAAAATAATATATAGAGAAAACAACATTACAATTTTACCCTTTTGCTGGAAAGTCAGAGGGTTAAGTGGTGGCAAGAATGTACGTTTTGTACGTGACAGAAGTCTTGAAAAATTTATTCACAGCTTTATTAATAGTAGAATGATTTAAACCACTATTTACCGCTATGAATTTCAAATATTTTAATTCTTTAGAAAAAGAATCAACAAAATGAAGGTAGGAATTTTCATTTCAAATTTATGTGTGAACATATATTAAATCATCTGTATGTGAGAGTTTGTATCTGATTACGTTGCACTGATTGCAGCTATATTTCAACCATTTTCTTTGAAGTCTGTTAAAAATTATCTGCAAACAATAGGATATGCAATTAGATAAAAAAAAATATTGAAGTATGTTTCTTATGTCACATTATGATCATCGAGAATTATGAGATATACCGGGTGGTTATAATATAAGTATCTCTATTTGGAGCTGTCTGTAGCTTGAAGGAATAACCAAAATGAAACCAAAAGCAGCACACTTACTTTTCGAGAAGGGGGAAGAAGAATGGAACAATAAAAAAATAATTGCAATAATCACCGACAGTTGGCGCTTTTGAATGTGAAATGTAATGAGTAATATTGTGTACCATGGAGGTGTCACAAACCTCAATGACTTTACCGCATATCACAATATGTGTAAAACATCACTCCTGATGCATTACATTCTGCAGTTGAACACATCGTGCACAGTCTCTGGATTGTGTTCAACAGCACAATGGCCAAGTAGAACCTCAACATGATCGGCACCGCCATGCGAAAGCGTAACCACATTCACTGCGATATTTTCAATAATTTAGATGTGCCATCCATACAGTTTCACGCCGTAATTCTTCGTTCTTGTATTACACATTACATTTCACACTCACTAGCGCCATCTGTCGGTGATTGTTAAAATTATTTTGTTATTATTCCATTCTTTTTCCCCTTTCTCGAATAGTAAGTGTACCGAGTTTGGTTTCATTCGGGTTATTCCTTCGAGCTACAGATAGCTCCAAACAGAGATACTTATATTAATGCTTTAATTATAATTATACTTGTAATTACTGTTATTTTGGGATATTTGATTAAAATAAAATATTTGAGAAAAAGGCAGGCAGGCAGGCAGGCAGGCAAAAATTTCGTTTTTTACTTTTTTTTAAATTCTACTAAAATTTACACAAGACCATGAGAATAATGATTCTTTAATTAAAAAAAAAAAAAAAAAAAAAAAAAAAAAAAAAAAAAAAAAGATTGGAATATTTATTCGAAATTTATGTGTAAGCATATTTTGATAAGATTGGAATATTTATTCGAAAGATTGGTATATTTATTCGAAATTTACGCTTAAGTATATGCATAAGTCAGTTCTCTTTGACAGTTTATAACTGATTACATAATATACTGATTGTTGCTAATTTTTACCACTTTTTTTAAATGTGTGCAAATCAGTTGCAATCAATACGCTATGCGACCCAGATAACGGCTATCATAGTTTGCTTCTTGCATAACATTACTAATAATGATAATTACAAATTATATTTGAAAATATAGTTATTTTCATTTACAAAATGCTAAAAGTGTGCAGGAATAAAATGAAAATGATAAACGTATTCACGATTTATCTAATCATTTACGTGTTTAGAAAAACTTCTCATATTTCGCAAAAATTAACCATTCCAAAAGATTTTGTTTCAGACGTTGATCGGTTGAGATAATTTTTGACATAAATAATTTTTGTTAAACAATTTAATTTGATTAATTGAAGAGTCTTATTACAGAAACATTTAATTTTATACCATAAATAATTACATCTTTGTAATCTGAGTAGAATACAATTTCATGCATTTTTAGAAATTTGGAATGATTACGTTTAGTTACGTTCAATTTACATATTTAGTCCAAAATAATTACGTAATATCGCAATAATCTATAACTGTATTGTTGAAACTTTTGTTTTTCATATATTTAATTGTAATAATTGATACTGCTGGAGTCGCTTTTCTAATTAAATATGCTCTTATTGGAAATATGAAATTAGTGAAATAAAATTATGCAACATTCAATTTTACTTAAACAATTACATAATTCAAAAGCAGTTGCACAATTTCAATAATTTTAATTACTTACTTTTATTTTCAGAAATTGGTTTCAGGCAATGTTGTTGCGAAGAAACAGGAAGAAGAAATAAATCCTCGAGCTATATTTACTATTTTAAGCGTTATTAACAGGAGCAACGTACAAATGTGTTTTAATCATTTGGAAGGCGTGGTATATTATTTATACTGCTTAACTTTAATTTCAAACTATCAAATGCACCCATAAATTTTGAATAAATGTTTGCATTTATAATATACGTGAAGAAAATTATTTATTTATTTTCAAATCAATTCGTTCGTAAATTTGAAAAAATTATTGAATTTTTTTTTTTTTTTTTACAAAAGTTACATTGATTTTTGTTTTAGATTGCTGTTTTTAACATTTGAAAACTTTTTTCAGCATATTGAAAGGTTTTCTATTTTTGTATTAAAAATATAATGTGTGTATGAAGCTAATTGCAGAAAAGATCTTTTGCTTCTTTATCTGATGAAATTGTTTCTGCCTTTAACGCTTCTTAAAGGAAATCCCAACAAATGGTAGTCCAAAGTTAATAAGTTCGGCCCGTAAAAATTATGGTACAGCGTTGTTTAGTGAAGTGACTGTAATCTTTGTTTTGTTGCACCATCTGTGTGCGGTCTTGCACTATATACAAAGAAAAACACAGGTCTGATGCTTTGTTAATCTTTTCTCAAAATCAATCAAATACTGTATTATATGATCTTCATTCATAAATAAAATCGACGCACAGAATATCCCAAACTCACAAAAACTTTTTCTTTAGTGGAACAGTTTCCTTTTATGTGCTCTATTGGATTGCCTTGTTTCACAATCTTCACAAACCTTTTTTAACAACTTGTGCCATTTGCATACTTAAAACGTTGACAGGGCATCATATCCAAATTATACAATTAATCTGTACCAAATTTCAATACGGTCGAAATTTTCATTTGTTGTTGCAATTTAATCTTTTAACGTAATATAGTAAATTTTGTCCTCTTTTCAGTAAAGATTATTCGGAATTCGAGCAACAATTTTTGAATGTTTTGCAATTTTTTTAAAGTACCCATTTTTTCAAAAAATGAGAAGTTGTTTTTTTATCTATCAAGTAGCCGCCACTGGCGACCAGTTTGGTCTCCATTAAATGTATGTTAAGCATTGTAACACGTTACTTTTATTCATAATTTAATTTTTTTCCTTAATCCTTCGCCAAACCCGAAGGTTCTAATAGACAAATCAAGAACTTTTGCGATCATGGTAGCATTTCACATATTTTTTGTTGTTATGTATTTCATCTTTCTTCACAAAAAACCCTTAACCAACTTAATCATTTATGCTTTATGTCCGTTTGCTTATCAGTTGCAGTATGTTCGGTAATGCGGAGATTCTTAAACATATTAAGTAATGTTCCGTAATTGGGTCCATTGCCAATTGGCGTATTTCAGTTAATACGCTTTGATGCAATGAAGTCTCTTTTGTGAATGTCTTTAATGATATCCACATTTACACTGAACCATATTGTTGCTAATATTTTTTTTTTGTTTCTCGCTAACTTTGGCTGTAGACTCGATTACGGAAGATTAGAAAATCTAACATTATTCTCATCTAAAGCGTCCTTAATAATGCGCCATAATCGGGCTGCATATTATTACACGTAATTTTCGAGTATGGTTTGGTGAAACATTGAACTTTTGGAAGAGAATGGAAGTGGTCAGCAGGTGGCGGCGCTCCCACCCTCGTAGCGCATACAGGAACTCTCCTGGTCGTGCGCGCTAAAAGTCCCTCATGACTTGGTTAAGGTGGTTGATGTGCTTTGCGGGTGCCTTCAGGCTCCTGGCGACGCAGCTCAGTTTTAATCACATTTCCTTTAAACTCTATTTGCTGTCAGAACTTTTGACCCGTGACGGACAATCTGATTAAAATTCACGAACTTCCTTCTAGATGCCGATCTCTATTTTTCTCTAGTTTCCTTTCTTGATATAGTTGAGGAGTTTTCATAATTGCATAATTCTCTTACTTTGGTATTTCTGCTTAATGTCTACTGACTATTAAGGTCTGTAACGGGTAAATTCGCCGTGCCAACATTGGCGCCTATAATTCTAATTACAGAAAACCCGTCTTTTCTCTCTATTTTGTAACTGTATAGTTAATATTATGTAGTAGAAATATAAAAGACAATTAAAGACGCTTTTATTGCTATAGTAGATATAGATATATATATATTATATTCATAGGTATATAGTATGTGATTAGAATACATATCTTATATCTATTCCGATGGATACAACATACCGCCAATAAAACTACAATCGTAAATATGTAGAAAAAGCCATCGATATGATTTTATGTGTTTAATAAATGTATACTAAATTATTTTTTGTATTATTTTACTTTGATTCTACATTATTTACCACTTTTAATGATGGGTGCTTTTAAGTACAGCTGTCGCAGACAAACCTGGGTATCATTTTGGCTCCAAAATGGCGATTTTATGCCTAGGTAACCCGGCTGTTTCGGCTAGATTTTACTTCATATGTTAACCCGGTAGAGCATATTCCGTATGTTTTATAATAAATTAAATATTGTGTGTTTTATAATATATTAATCATTGTGTATGTTTTATAATAACATTGTGTGTTTTCTAATATAAAATAAAAGTAACAGGCTGTTTTAGCAATTTCTAACCGGTACTTGAAAATGGGATTTTCACGCCAATTTCGCGCAAAACAAAAATCGCGCCAACCCCGGTGCGTCTGCGACAACTGTTCCATCAAAACATTTGATTTCAAAATCAAAGCATCGTTTCTAATTTGCACACGCGAAAAATGAAAGCTGGTATTGGCGATTTTAAAAATGCTATTGGCGAGATTTGCGCCAAAATAACATAAAAGTGTTTAATGGTGTTATATATTTTATAAATGTATATTGAATTACTGTTTTGAACGCGAATGGTCATTAGCAATGATAAATATGATTGGTGATTAACAATCATTTTCGGTGATCTCTCTTCCTGTCAAGTATAATACATAAATATCAAAATAACTGATAATTTGCTTCGAAATTTGATTCATTAAATATTATTACATGAGTTTTATTTGTTTACATTCAGCATACGTCAAGAAAATATACGGAAGGAAGTTGAGTTGTAGAGCACATAATTATAGTAAACTTTGATTGTCTCACTGGTGAGAATTATTTTTTGACACCAGGCAGCGGTCCAAGAAATCATTCACGGAGAATTTGCTTTACGAACGATTACCTCCATGGTTTAAAATTTTAAACGTTCACGGCACATGAATGTTTTTTTTTTGTTTGTTGTTGTTTACTTTCATGGATAGAGAATATGAACTGCGAAGCTAATTTTAACTGAAATTATTGCAGAATATATACATAATTGAACGTAAGTCATCTCTCAAATATTAATTTATTTTGAACGATCTTTCTAAAAATGTAACTTCCATGCAGTTTTATTCGAAAAAATAATTTTGAATAAAAATGGCCGCCTGGTATATGAAAAAGTGAAGCGGGCATCCCGGAACTGTTGATGACAGTCACATGACTTAGGCTTTTATTATAGAGATAACTCTGTGATACCTTATCATCCAATCTTATATTTTATACCCCTTTAAGGAGAAGACTTTCGGGAATTGATTTAAAAAAATATTTTAAAAATTCAGATAGGTTTTTTTTTATTAACTATTAAAGAAAATAAGACCATCAATTTTTTCTCTGAAACGCGATGATTTAAGAGAGTCAAAAAAATTCCAGCATGGGTTTCCGAAGTAACTTCTTTATTTCCAAAAGTTTTCAAAAGTCTTTATTTCCAGATGACATTACTGTCAAGAGCTTTTTTTTTATTCAGAGTTGAAAAAGGGTGAGTTGGGAATCTATGCTTTAAAAAGGTCTAGAAATCCACCTTCCCCCACGGAGAAAAATAACCCACACTGTGTTTAGGTATTTTAAGGCTATTATCTCAGGACAACTGGTGCCAAACAAATTTTTAAAACGCAAACAACTTGTCATGATTCTTATAAAGGTTTCTTTTATGTTTAATTCAAGGTTGTAGTTTCTTAATAAACCATCTATTTTTTTAAAAAATGTCCATCATAATGGGAAATTTTTGTACACGTTGTCCAATAGACTTGTTAACATTTCAAAAATTTATAAAAAGGGAAGGAATAGGCATAATAGTATGCAATTTGTGGAAACTTACCTGATGAAGATTTTTAACACTTTCCAACCTAGTTGAAAAGTGTTTATGACTTCGGTTTGTCTGGCCGTATGGCCGTCTGCCGTCTGGCCGTATGGCCGTGCTCTAACTCCCGTAAATATGCTCGGATTCCTCTGCAATTTTTATATGTTATTGTCGTTATCTATAGCATGTTCCCTATTTCAACGGAAGTGTGTATCACTTATAGTTTTTTTACAGGGGCACTCAAAAGAATTCCGTTATATTACATCTATGGAGAAAAATCGTCTGCGGTTTATTTAAATAATGTTTCACTATTTTAAACGCATTGAAATTTATATATTTCACTAAGGTGCATTACAAGAGGCTTACAACAGAATATTGTGTGTATAGCAGTCATCGTTCATTTACAGGGACACACAAAAGAATTCTCAACTGTCTGTTAACAATAATTCCTGGAAGTGCGTTTTAAGTTACTGAACACGATTTTAATTTTAACTCGCTTTTTGTCTATTACGTGATGTGTATAAATTCTGTAGATCCTATACAGGGAAGCACAAAAGTTCGCGGACACATTTCCGTTTAGTGACAGAAACTCCAGACGGAGAATTTTAAACTCTGCTACGCGTTTCCTAACTGAACTAAAATTTAGCATCTTATGTAGTATATATACAGATCTATAGATCCTATACAGGGCTGAATAAAAGTATTCGGATATTTTTCTGAATATTGTATATGTTGGAAATTCCTGAAATTATGTTTTTAAATATATTATGCGTTTTCCAAATTGTCTACTTAGATGTCATCTTTTAGCTTATTAAACGGTATGATTTGTAAAATTATTTTGGAAGCGTTGGAAAGTGTTACATAATCTATGCTTGACGCATGATTTTTCGTTCTTGTTTTTTTTTAGTGTGATGAAAATTTTCAACTTAAATATTTACCAATAGACTATTCTGCACAAGCTAAAACTAGATTATTTTGCAGTAAAAAAAGTATTTTTTTTAGGTGCGTTCGTAATTATATAAATACGTAGCACCTATGGGTCGTCGTCTGGTCTGTCCGTCTGTCCGCATATAACAGCGCAAAAACTACCCAAACGAATGGTTGGAAATTTAATATATATATATAAGTTTAAGAATTTTGGTGAGTCATTTCAAATTTTATGAAAATCGAATCAAAATTTAAAAAGATATAAATAAAAGTTTTCTTCATTCTATTAAATCCTATCATACGTTATTAATTCAATGGTATCCCATGATAGGTAATGATTCTAGACTGCCATGGTGATCACCTCATATTTAAGATGAAGTCAAATTATTACTGAATTTAAAAACCGAACTTGTATATTATTTTTTTTTTAATTATAGAAATCCTATAATCTACCGATAGTTTTTTGGATAGATGTTTCCGGAGAAATAGAAATTAAACGGAAAAAGAGACTAAATATGGATTTCTGAAAATTTCAAAGCTAGGCTTAAATTTCCCATTGTAATTTTCAGTAACTAGCAACAAAAGATAAAATGTACTTATTTTATTCCGGAAATTAATCATATCATAATAACAAACGATATAATTCATTTCAGAAAAAAAAAAAATATCGATGATTTTTTTGAAGTGAAAACTTCTTTAAACTTCGAAACTGAGAATCTTTCGAACTTTCTAAAAACTTCGTTGGGCATTTTTTGAGATGGGAAAAAACCATTCAATTCGCGACACCGTTACCGTTACCGTCACCGACACCAAATTAAATTATGTTGCCAATTCATACAATGAAGCGAAAGTATCAAAAGGAAATAGTTCACGTGCAGAAAACGAAATGATTGGTATTATGAATAAAAATAATTCAGAAAATTATTTCAAGATAAATTTAGCACGCGCGGTGAAAACAGATAAAAGTGACTCAACTCGCGAGACCAAAGCAAAAGATGAAAATGAAATAACAAAACACGGAAAATATTATAATTTAACGAGCACGAGAAAAAAAAATAGACAGAAGTAATATAAAAAGTAAAAATTAAAATAAGGAAATATTTCACGAAAGTTTTAAGAAACGTGGTTACCGATACGGAAATGAAGTGAAATCATTTTATAGAAAAGAAAAGTTTGTTGATGTTGATAGAAATTATAGATACCGCAAACAATACGCGCAGTATGAAGATAGAAAAAAGCATAATGTTCACGAATACCATAAACAAGACAGGCAGCAAAGAAGTCATTTTTGGAGTGATAGGAAGCGGGAACCCTATTTTGCAGATAAATGTTATTACAAAAGATATGAAACTAAATCTCATGGAAGAAATGATGAATTTATTGAGAGTTGTTTAAATTGTGGATGAAAATTCATAAGTTTCATTGGTATTCATTTCAAAGAATACCAATTAATTAAATTTTATATTTCATTTATTTGTAAATTTACGTTTTAAGCAATAGATTGCAATGTTTGTATGTAAAATAATATGCATTATTTTTCATGTACAATAGCGCATTAAATGAAAATTGTAATATAATTTTTGTAGTAGTAGTTTATATTAATGAATTAAAAAACATTTCATTTAAAATTATTTCCTGCGCAATAAAACGTTTCCTGACTATTCAAAAAATACACACGTAATTGTTCAAGTTTTCACTTCTGTCGGCACTCCCGGAGTGCCATTGTTTTTTTTGTTTTTTTTTTTACATTGTCTTGTATTGGATATTTGCGCATAGTATAATTTTAATGTAATAGAATTCTAATTAACTATCTGACCCTCCCGGCGTTGCTCGGGCAGACTGTCATTGAAAATATAACAGTGGGGTGAACTGCATAAAAAAAAGACTGAATAATATTTATTTTTACTAAAAGCTTGTAAAAAAATAGATAAGATGTAAATTTTCAAAATTATAACAGTTACGTTTAAAAAATTAAATAGTCAGGGAAAATTATTACACTTAGTTTTCCATTTTTAATAAAAATCCGTTTTTAAAAATCAATGCTTTGTTTACATTTTATATTTTATATTGATTATTGTATTTTTTAAATTATAAATATTAAATGCTTACAAAAATCAATATTTCAAATGAAAATGTATAAAATATATCTATTTAATTGTTCATGTTGACAAATTATAATTACTTATAATGACAAATTATAATTACAATCAAGAAATCATTGTTGGTTTCGCTTTTATTCCTGTAGATGGCAGCACCAAACAGTTAAATGTAAAAAATCCTGGCCTAAATCCTGCAACAATGCGTTTCATTCAGGCTTTGCCATTAAACAATTAACAAATAATCGCGATTTGTGTGACATGTACGATAGCGTAATATATATATAGATTGTTTGTGAAAGTGTATTGAAAATTAATTTCATAAAATAAAATTTCTATCTATAATATTAAAATCTGCACATAAAATAAATTTGATGTTCATACATTTTTGCATAAGGTGCAACAGCTATTGCACCAAGATCTGCATATTTACAAAACTAGTTATAGCACGAACGTACCTCATTTGTCACGTTTGAAGTACAATTTGCAGCTTGTTTCAGCTTAAACTTAAGAAGCGTTTTACACTTATGTTGAATGCATTCATCACAAGTAATTATGCCATTGGTGTAAATAAAGGGAAGTATAAATATATTAGTAACGAAATCTCCTGAATCCCTACAGATATGCTGAATAGTTGAAATTAAAGAAGGTCACACTCACTAGAAAAAAAATGTGATTCCTATGGACACATTCAGCATTGGATGTTGTAAAATTGTTGTAAATATTTTCCTGAAGACAAATAGTCCTTTTTTACCACATAATTATTTGACTTTAAAACATGCAGTGACCTCTATCGGCAAATCGTTTAATACAAATAAAATATGGCGCTAAAAAATTCCATTTTGTTACAATTAATTTCTCGCAAACTACACTCATTTCAACAGATTTCTTGCATTTTTGTGAATTTTTGAAATGTTAACAGCAATGAATAGACATAAATAGCGTAATTACTTTCTGCTTTGACAATACTATTGACAGAAATAATTAATATTATTTATGAAATATCTGCCATTAAAATTTCGTTCATTGAAATATATAAAAATAAAGTAACTATTTGGATTCCGTCCAGTATTGATTTAATCTTCCATACGTCAAATAGGTGAACACGAGAATGATTGTCTTACTTCATTCTTATAGATATGTCGAATTCATCATAAATTCGATAGAGAGAACTCGGAAACAAAATAAATTACACCTTTTAGTTCTGGTTACATTTATTGAATAAAATATTACAACTAACTATTTACTAAATATAAATGAGTAAATGGTATTATAGAAAATCTATATTGGAATATCTTTTCGCCCTTTACATATACTTGGTACTAGTTAAATGCTTATTTCATGAATTACACCCTTCAAATGCCATTATGGAATTCGGTAGACATTATCGATATACTATATCGCAAAGAATTACGTTTTATAATACAGACCTTAAAATAAATAAATAAATAAATAAAAATTTCCAGATAAGATTGTACTTGTAAATATATGATAATAGCATCTCACAAATATGTTTTAAATCTAGTATACAATATATTAAAAAATGACGTATACATCGAATTTGGTATGTGATATTTTTGATAGATTTATTTTTTTATCACATACATTTATCAATAATCTCAATATCTTTTTCAAAAGGTTTATCATAGGTTTAAATAAAGTTTTTGTAATAATTACCAACGACAAATAAGTAGACAAAAGTAACCGATGTTTCATTGTGATTAATATCTATTATCGATGGTAATTAGTAATTCCATTGTGAAAGTATTTGTCACAACAAATGTGAACCATTCAATTAAATATGTAAAGATGCAAATAATAACGAATGCGCCCATTACTGATTTTATCAGTTTCATACGTGAAATGAATGTACGCTTTTGCATGGAAATTACTAATTTATCATTCCTATCAAGGTTTTGAATCAGCAGGAATTCCGTAGATAGAATGCGGAAATTAAATAAATTCCATCTGCTAGCTCCGGTTAAATTTATTCAATAAAGAATATCACCAAACTATTTACTGAATATGATGCACATAACTTTATTACCGAAGGTTCCTTATTTGTATGTTTTTGTCAGCGACATATATTTATTATACGTTTTCTCAAATTTAGTAATGAATTGTTACATTTATAGAGGAATGCCTAATGCTTGCCAGTATATGAATTATGTATTATTTAAATACTAGTTATATAACCGTTCTTCGCACGGAGAGAATTATAAAAAAAAATTATCAATCCTAAACATAGAAAGACGCAATAGTTCCATAGATAAAAATAACATGTTAAAAATTATTTCTAAAATTTATGCAATAAAAATGAAGCATAATACAATGGTTGTTTAAAGGATATACTTTTACATTTATTTTTAGCCTATTAGAGTATGATTAAAATACCACATCACAAAGATAAATTAATTTAATTTACATGGATAAACCAAGCTTTGAAACATCTACAAGGATTAAATAGCAAACATCCGTCAAATTTAGCCATTTTTTTAAAAGAAAGCGTACGTTTTCGTATATAAAATTGAAACATTTTACTTACGACTGATTCCGATCCACTACGAAAGGGACTAGTGACTATCTCTGTACATTTTCATGTAATTCACATTTTAGTCCTTTAAAAATTGTAATCAAAATCGAAAAAGTACAAAAAGGCCTACATAGAGATTGACCTCAGCTATCCAGTGCAAAAAAAAAAAAAAAAAAAAAAAACATTTAAAAAAATTTAAATGCGACCGAGATATCTTAAAATATTTCCCCCATAGGATTAACATTAGCGAGTGGATGTTTTCGTGTGAGTGAAGTAGCATCTTAAGGCCAAGATCGCAGTTCCCTCTCGGGTGTCTGATTCCCGAAGTTGTTGAGGGACTCTGGCACGTCCTCAAACGTTGCGCGGTGGTTCCCCTTAGGTCACGGGTTCCACCAACGCATACTATCGCAACGACTACGTCGTCCATCACTTGGGAAATGGAGCTGATGCACATGTATGGCGGTGCCCCCACCAACCGTAGAGCACACAGAACTCATACTGGTCATGCTCGTCGATTGGGTACGGCGGTGCTCAGTTTTAGAACTAATTCCTTTTCCCTTAGCAGTTCCTTTCTTAATATATATATATATATATATATATATATATATATATATATATATATATATATATATATATATATATATATACAATTAAAAATCAGTAGTATCCAAAAGCTTCAAATAACGAAGAAAGCAAACTCTTCTAGCACTTACTGTATACGGGTAAATTTGTTAAGGAGTTTAAAATCTCGAATTATTACTATACTGTAAAACTAGTCGTTGGGGGCTACTGTAATACTTACCCATCATGGATATGCCTAATATAAAATATGAAAATAAAACATGTGTAAATTATTTATAAGATGCATTGCAATTCGAATAAAATCGTTGCTTGATGACGTCATAAACTCTAAATGCTCTATTACTGAATCACGTAAAAGGATGTTTCTATCCTTATAATTTCAAAATTGATAATCATATTAACTAACGGTTTACTGCGTCGGATTAAGCGTCTCATTTCCAGTTGAAATATATCTTTGAATTGAAATTTGAAGGAAATACAGGGTCATGAAAAATCGAAGAGTGTGGAAAAATAGGATTACAAATATATCGGCAACTCATTATCCGATCGACTTCATTCTTTATGCAAAATTTATGTTTTTTTATTGTTTTTAATATTTACTCCTAAAAGTAAACAATTTCGAAAATTTTTATATACCTTTTATCAGAACGAATATTTCGAGAGTCCGGAAAAAATAGTTCCGGATAATCGAGGTTACTGAAATTGAACAAGCTTCTTCCCATTATTACATACTAAGTACACACCAAATTTCGAGTCTCTATCTCAATTTATTTGGGATATAGAGAGTTTACAGACACACAGACACACACTAACACAGACGGAAGGCAATTTTTTTTCCCTAAAAATATGTTTTTTGGGATTTTCCAGTGTCTAAAACGTGTAAATCCATCAATTTTTTTTTTCAAAACGATTATAAGATTTACCTTATACTATATATGACGGATAAGTAAAAATTAAAATGCTTAAAGAAAGATGCGTTTGAAATTTTTGATAAGCCCTTTTGTGAGAGTGACATCGGTTCTGGTGGTCACTGTATTTAAAATGTTGAACGGATCAAAATTTTGATTGTTTTATTTTCTGCTTAAAATGCTTTTTATACGCAGAACATCATGTTTTATTAGTTAGAAATCGATATTGAGAGTGAAAGGAAAATTTTGGAACTACAGAAGAACGAGCGCACCCCTGCGCAGTAAACAGTAAATAAACATCAAGTGCATTTTTCAAGAACAAGGTTTTTCAAAATCGGTGGAAACTCTACATTCGCCATTTTTTATTCATTCGATTTATATATATATGAGGGAGTTAGAATGACAGTGGAGTAAATCAAAGATTTTGAAAATCGGGATGACCGTAATTTCACTGAACGTATATTAATTTCTATTCAATGTGCCAGTCAAATAAATCATAGTTCACTATAGGGAGCCGCTAAAGGGCGAAACAAGTTGGACCACTCAATGCAACGGTGATACAACAAGTTTCACAAAACCCTCCATTTCTCAAATCACAAAATTTTGCCTTAATCCACTGTCATTGTAACCCCTTCATATATATATTGATATTGATATCTCGTTATGCTGTGCTACTTTAAGTACGAAATTCTTGGTTACAAACTTACATTTCAATTTGCTAGAATTAATTGTACTAAAAATCATGCGAAAAGAGCGAAATCAAAGCTTATTTCGGAATGTCTAAAGATACTTTCTTTGCACATAAATTAGTGTGAACATTCACCAATCCGTCTAAGAGAAAATAAAACTAGTAAGCTACCATATATCAATTAGTTGAAAAGGCAAACACTTCATCTGTTTGGGTATATTTACGATAGTGAAATACCCAGAAAAATTAATACTCGCTCAAACTAAACGGTGTATGTTTGTAAAGAAACAGCGAAAAAATCTATTTTAAAAATATGCATAATTTGTATATCAATATATTCTTCTATGAAACTAAAAAATCCCTGACGGCTCGGCCTACAGACACAGGTAGATTTCGAAGACGCAGAACGTGGGGCGCCTGTTTGTCGGGAATTGCGGAAGAAATGACCTTTTTGCGATGATGCTACAGTTGGAACCGCCTACTTCGAAACCAAACTTGTTTGCAGGCGGAGCCAGCAAGGATTTTTTTTTTTTTTTTTTTGCTATAAGAATTGGTCCTATAAAAAACATGTCAATATAAAAATTTTAAATAATATTAAGGGGATTTATAATAAATTTAAGCGGATTTGAAATCGTGGGAATTGACGAAGTTATGAATTTTTTTCTTCTAAAACCCCCCTCCCCCTTAAGGCAATTTTTAATTATATAAAAAATCTGTCATACATAAATTTTCGGCCTTCCTCCTAGAAGTAATAATAACTTCAAACGGATTCGATACGTATCATAATTAAGAAATTATGGGTTTTTTTCTGTTTTCGCAAAAAGTCCCCCCCCATCCCCCCCCCCCCTTGATTCGATTTTGCCCATTAACGAACTTGGCCGAGATTTTATGCCCCTTGATTTTATGTATCAGTTTCGAAACGATGCGGGAGTTGGAACCGCCTACTTCGAAAAATAACTTGTTTGCAGGCGGAGCCGGCAGGGATTTTTTTGTGTTTAATTTTTTTTTTGCTATAACGGTTAGTCCTATAAAAAACTTGTCAATATAAAAGTTTTAGATAATATTAAGAAGATTTATAAAAAATTTAAGCGGATTTGAAATCTTGGGAATTGACGAAGTTATGAATTGTTTTCTTCTAACCCCCCCCCCTTCCCTCCCCCCCTTAAGGCAATTTTTAATTATATCACAAATCTGTCATACATAAGTTTTTGGCCCTGTTCATAGAAGTAATAACAACTTTAAACGGATTCGATACGTATCATAATTAAGAAATTATGGGTTTTTTTCTGTTTTCACAAACAGCCCCCCCCCCTTGGTTCGATTTTGCCCATTAACGAACTTGACCGAGATTTTATGCCCCTTGATATTATGTATCAGTTTCGAAAAGATGCGGGAGTTGGAACCGCCTTCTTCGAAAAATAACTTGTTTGCAGGCGGAGCCGGCAGGGATTTTTTTTGTGTTTAATTTTTTTTTTTTTTTGCTATAACGGTTGGTCCTATAAAAAACTTGTCAATATAAAAGTTTTAGATAATACTAAGAGGATTAATAACAAATTTACGCGGATTTGATATCTTGTGAATGGACGAAGCTATGATTTTTTTTCTTCAAAACCCCCCCTTTTTTCCCCTCCTTGGGGCCATTTTTAATTATATAAAAAATCTGTCCTACATAAATTTTCGGCCCTTTTCCTAGAAGTAATAATAACTTTAAACGGATTCGATACGTATAATAATAAAGAAATTATGAGGATTTTACTGTTTTCACAAAAAGCCCCCCCCATTTCCCCCCCCCTTGGTTCGATTTTGCCCATTAACGAACTTTAATAATATTACCATTAATACGTATCATAATTAAGAAATTATGGGGTTTTTTCTGTTTTCACAAAAAGCCCCCCCCCCCCCCCCTTGGTTCGATTTTGCCCATTAACGAACTTGACCGAGATTTTATGCCCCTTGATTTTATGTATCAGTTTCGAAAAGATGCGGTAGTTGGAACCGCCTATTTCGAAAAATAACTTGTTTGCAGGCGGAGCCAGCAGGGATTTTTTTTGTTTTTAATTTTTTTTTGCTATAACGGTTGGTCCTATAAAAAACTTGTCAATATAAAAGTTTTAGATAATACTAAGAGGATTAATAACAAATTTACGCGGATTTGATATCTTGTGAATGGACGAAGCTATGATTTTTTTTCTTCTATAACCCCCCTTTCACCCCCCCCTTGGGGTCATTTTTAATTATATCAAAAATCTGTCCTACATAAATGTTCGGCCCTTTTCCTAGAAGTAATAATAACTTTAAACGGATTCGATACGTATAATAATAAAGAAATTATGAGGATTTTACTGTTTTCACAAAAAGCCCCCCCATTTCCCCCCCCTGGTTCGATTTTGCCCATTAACGAACTTGACCGAGATTTTATGACCCTTGATTTTATGTATCAGTTTGGAAGAGATTTATGCAGAATTTTTCCAGTTATCGTGGTCAGAAAAAAGTGACATAGATAGATAGATAGATAGATAGATAGATAGATAGATAGATAAACTTTTGAACTGGGGGTGTTTTTGGGTTCTGGGAGTCATGATCGGCGTAGATCTGCAAAAATTTTTCAAAATTTCCAACTTAGGTGAGAATGTAATAGGTAGTATTTCTTACGAAATCTACCTAAAATTGGAATGTCAATTTCTTGGCAAAGCAACATTTGAGCGGTTTCAATATATTTCCGATAGTGAAAATCTCGAAGAAATAATACGTGTTAATAGTAAATGATTCAGATTTTCAAGTAAAAGCATTTTCATTGATTCTCTTTCAGATGACCTGTGTGACTTGAAAGAGACAAATTGTAAACAAGAAATTAAACCAAGCATTTAAAATCCTACACAAGTCACGAAAAAACACTCGCAAGCCAATGTTAAACCTATGCGAGCGTACTTTTCAAATTTCGTACTTGCTTTTTAATATTTTATAATGATATTTTTTTCATAGGATAGCTGTTCTTTCTTTAACGTTGTTAGTCAGATGCTGTTTTTGGAATGAGGCTATTTCCAATTTCAGATTGGAGTCCGAAACGTTCTAAAATAAATCTGGAACCAAAATCGAAAAAGTAAAAACTAACAACGTTAGAGATCAACTTCAGATATCCTATGCAAAAGCATCCTTTAAAATTATATAAACGTAAGCGAGAAATTTGAAAAGAACAGTCCCATAAATTTAATACTAGCTTTTCAGTTCCTTCGCACGTAGACTTTTAAGAAAGTTTGAAAGTTTAAAAATGTATCTATGAAAAAATACTTGTAATACTAAATATACTTAATATGCTATAAAATGATCTGATACTTTTATTTATTTCTTTCCTTCTGGATTTATTTTATGCACCTAAGCCACATCAAGTAACTCAGACTTAGCATGTTTGGTAAAATTTTATACAGCTGTGAAAAGTTTGTAATGCAGAAATGAAGTATTTTGACTTTTATATTATTTTCCTAATTTAAAACTATTCCGATGTCAATCATATTTACATGAATTAAAACTGTAATAGTTTTTAGTTTAAAAAGGTCAGCGGAAGTAAAATTACTTTCAAAATATGCATTATCTACATGTATATGAATGCGTTCTCTTATGAAAACAGCTCAAACTAGTCATTTCAATTGCTTGGTACACAAACATTTGGACAGTTAAAATATAGTTACGATAGTGAAATGCTTGAGGAAGTATAACATACTAAGGTTAAATGCTTGAGATTTTCAAGTACAAAGACCTTCCTGAATTTCCTTTTAAACGTTTATTTGACATGAAAGCGAAACATGATATTAAACTCAAACTTTATGAATGCTCCGAATTTTAAACATTATTTCTAAGAGAAAAATATACATATCTGAATTCATATTATCCAAGTATTAGATAAGAATGTAAAGAATGAAAAGGATATTGATTTAGTCACAAAAAAATCCCTGACGGCTCGGCCTACAGACACAGGTAGATTTCGAAGACGCAGAACGTGGGGCGCCTGTTTGTTGGGAATTGTGGAAGAAATGACCTTTTTGCCATGATGCGGCATTTGGAAACATCCACTTTGAAACCTAACTTGTTTGCAGGTGGAGCCGGCAGGATTGTTTTGGTTTTTATTTTTATTTTTTTTTTTTTGCTATAAGGGTTGGTCCTATAAAAAAACTTGTCAATATAAAAGTTTTAGATAATATTAAGAGGATTTATAATAAATTTAAGCGGATTTGATATCTTCTTTTATGCTTTAGCATTCAGTATAATAATAATAATAATAATAATACTAGTTTTCTTAATTCTCTTTGCACCGTTAGCGATTCTTTTATTTCAACCATATGTTTCACTCTTTAAATTTAAAATTGGGGTTTCTTTTTCGAACGTATAAATTATGATGAAATATAAAAAATATTAGAAAGTGTATTTCCTGTTTAATACTGTTGTAATAAGACATTTTCCCAAACACTTTTCAAAATTTCTTCCTTAGCCTATTGTCATAGGAATAGCACAAAACATAATTATTTTTGTAAGCCTATGGTCTCCACACCCCTGCTCGCTATGCTCTCCAACCTCTTGTAATCGCTTCGCGATTCCTGTCGGTATCGTGCAGCATTTCCTATTTTCTAGAAGAAAAGAAAAAAAAACGGAAAGATCTACGCAAATTTTCATTGGTCCATTTCCAAATCGTTTGCATATTTCCAAACACCATGTACACAAATAAAAATATATTTTGTATTTAATTGTAATGAAAAAATGGCATCAACAAATGCATAATCATAAAATAAACCCAATGGGCAATGTTCCCATGACGTCAAAATAAATATGAATGTTTATTCGCTTATAAAAATAAAGTACACGAGGAAAAATATTTTTACCGAAATTTAACTTGCAAATAAAAAAAATTGGCCTAAAAGCCATGTATCTATAGAATTTATTATTTCTCTTCTATCCTTGCAACAGTGGAAAGAAAAAAAAAGCCGGGAAGATCTACGCAGATTTTCATGGGTCCATTTCCAAATCGTTTGGCACATTTCCATATCGTTACATTTTTAATATAGAGAGATTTCAGTAAATGACATATCCGTTAAATTTCAGTAACCTTTAAATTTTGTGATTTGGATAGCTACTTATAATATTAATAAAATAAAAGTGAAATTTCTCAAAAACTGAAAAAAAAAATCGGACCCGAAAGGATTAAAGTTAGTTAATTATTTAAAATATGACATTTTCAATCTCAAACATTTCTTATGAAAAGTATTATATGTAGTTTTTTTTTAGAAAAAATTCTGTATATTTTCATTTATTTAACTTATGTTTTTTTTTTCACATTAATCGCGGGAAGCTGCAAAAGTATTGCTTAACGTATTAACGCTACAATTATTTTTCTCTTGAAAAATGGAAATACTGCATTTCATACCGCTTTTCAAAAATAGAAATTTTTGTTTTATTTTATCGAGGAATTTTTTATCATCAAAGAAAGCGAAATTATCTTTCAGAATTATTGGTGTGCAAACAACAAAAGTATTGTTAGCTATGGTGTCGCATTAATGGTACGCTAGGCTTTAATTGATTAACAAAAATCCAGGAAAAAAATATTTCAAACAAAGCCTTTTAGGTTTTACATTAGTTTATACAGTGCGTGTAAAATCTTCAAGGACAGCAAAAAATTGTAAAAATTTGATAAATTTAAAATGAGATAAATGGAAATTTAATGTTGATCATAATGTTGAAATACTAATATGAAAGTCAACAAAATGTATCTGTGAGCTTTTCAGTGTAAAAAAAAAATAATAATGCAAACAAACGCTATTTTCGCTTGTGTAAAAACTTTAAGGACACTACTATTCTTTATGGAAAATTTTAAACATAACTATTATTGATTTGCATATTAAAATCTCTTGTGTATAATAATTTGTGTGACGTTTTCTATTAAGAATTTTGTTAAGTTTACAATAATCTTAAAACAAGTAAACTGACTGAATATGAAAAAGGTATTTTTGAATCTTTTGCATTGTCAGGAATGAAGAGTCAATCTATTGAATAAACAGATAAGAAGATCTAAAAACATCATCAATAATTTTGTAAGGTTAAAATATGAGTATGGCAAAAAGAAAAAACTGGAGGCAGACCAAAAGCCTTTCCAATCAGCGATGAAAGGAGAGTTTTAAAGTTAGTATCAACTAGAAAACACCCAAGTGATGAAATTGTACAAACGACAGGGTTCAATGTTTGCAAGAACACAATATGCAAAAAATTTGTCGATCTGGTAATTTCTAATACACAGAAAAATTGTGTAAATACTCTTTACTGACTAGACACAAAATCCAGCGTTTACAGTTTTCAAGACGAGTGATGACTTAGGCTCAAAAATGGCTGCAGGTTATTTTCTCCGATGAAACAAAATGGAACTTAGATTGTCCTGATGACTGGAAGTATTACTGGCATGATTTAAGAAATAAAAAAGAACTTTTCTCAAAACGTCTATTAGGTGGTGGATTCATTATGACATGGAGCTGCTTTTCGTTTAACGACGTGGAGACACATGCATTTCTTTCAGGAAATGTTAATTCAAATAATCTAAAATCTCTTTTTGGCCATCTTTCACCTATTGCAATAATTTTTAGCAGCGGTAAAATGCATTTAGCAGCAAGAAATAATAATAATGCGCCTATCCACACAAACCATAGCACAAAACTCTGGTTCCAGAAGAAAAATATTGGAGTTTTGCAATGGCCACCAAAAAGTCCTGATCTAAATCCTATCAAGAACTTGTGGTGAGATTTAGTAAGACAAGTTTACAAAAATGGAAGGCATTTTTCCACAGCTTCAGAACTCAGACCTACAATTGAATATGAATGGTGCAAAACTACTCCCGAACTGTGTCAAAAATTAATAATGTTCATGAAAGGTAGAATATTAGCCTTCCTTAAAAGCAATGGTGGGAACACGACATATTAAGTATTTGTTTCTCCCTTACTGCATTGTTTTTATTTTGCTGTCCTTATAGTTTTTACACAAGCATAAATAGTGTTTTTTTTTAATTATTTATTACAGATAAATTTTGTTAACTTTTTTATTAGCTTTCAACTTTATGATACACATTGCAGTGAACTTTTTTACATCCGATCTGATATTTATAAAAAAAAAATGACATTAATTGCTTTCCTTAAAGTTTTTACACGCACTGTAGTATTATTGGCATTAGAAAATGGTAAGCAAGTATACATGCGTCTAAAATAATATAAATATGTCATATCATGCTGTGTTATATGTTTAGAAGAAAAATCGATTTATTAAAATTTTAAGTGTCATTATATTTTATATATTCAACCTTGTGGGAATTTTTAGATATTTATCACGTGGTTACGTATTATATGAAAAAAAATAGTTGGCAGAGAAACATTAATTAAATCAAATATTAAACACGCAACTTTACATTATTCAGGTAAAACTAAAGTATAATTTTTAAAACAATGTTTCTGTATTCAGATAATTATTTATTATGCATCTCTTACACGTTAGTTTAATTATAAGTTTTACGCTTATTTCATGAATAAAATTTACAAGTGGGTGCATTACGTACTTTTGTAACAAGGCCAAGTGAAATTTAGCACACGAAATATATTTTATATTTGTTTCTGAGGGAAATATTTTGAAATGCTAAATAACTGCTTGAAATATATTGAACTGATGTGGTATTTAACGAATTCCCTACTATTGTCATAAAACTATTATTACGTGAAATTAATAATTCTCATTTAACAAACGCAATATGTGGCAATGCTTGTTGTTTGCTTTACTATATTATTAAAGAGACGAGAAATGCGGAAATTATAAACATTGACTGAAGATTGATCTTGTATTAGGGAGCTTGTAAATAATTTAGACCAGCGGTTCCCAAATTTTTTTCTTTCACGTATTCCTTGTTTACATTTTCATTTAGACGTACCCCCGTTTTTTAAAAACACGAACCTACACTGTAAAAAAAAAATCAGTAAAATTACGGGCAGAGGCCGTCAGCTGAGAATCCAGTCATACCCCGTTAAAAAAAAAAAAATCCATGCCCATCATTTTGTGCAGCCCGTAATTTTACGGGGCAAAGTAATACAGCATTATAATGCACTTTAAAACACAATAACATTTTGCTTACTGTTCCGTAGCACGTAGCACGTTAGATAATCATCACAGAATCGTTGTTTTGGCGGGTTAAATTTTTCGAAACACGAGTAAAATGAAGGGTTACACCCTAGTGGAGGACAATGTATGGGTTAGTACCGTATTTTTCCTAACATATGGGTTAGAACTGTAAGAATATATGAATTGTTCTTTATTTTCTAAGTATCTAAGGCCGCTTATTTAGTGGATAAGACCGTTTTTCATCAAATAAGGCTCTTGCCCCTGAAAATTTAAGGGAAAACGCTCATAAATTTACAGTTTTTTCAGAGAGTGTACTCACCCACATAACGCAATCATGCTTTTATTAATAGCATTATTATTATTATACATCTTTTTAGCAGAACTAAACAATATATCGACTCAAATCGACTCACAGAACTTTATACAATTTACGACGATACAAAGAGGACGCATACGCGGACACACGGACGTTTTGTAAAAACATATTTTTTCGGGACCCCAAAGCGTGTAAACGTCAAAAACTGGAAGTCGAAATATTTTCGATTACAATACTTCCTTTTTAACACTCTCCAACCTAGTTGAATAGTGTTTATGACTTCGGTTTTTCTGCCGTCTGGCCGTCTGGCCGTGCTCTAACTTGCGTAAATGTATTCGAATTACCCTGAAATTTTTGTATGTTATTGTCATTTACAACAGCATGTTCCCTATTGAAAATGAAGTGTGTAGCACTTATACTTTTATTACAGGGACAGTCAAAAGTATTCCGTTACATTACAGTCAATGGGAAAGAATCGTTTCAAGTGTATTTTGATGATGTTACGCCATTTGAAACATGATGAAATTGATATATAATTATGAAGCGCATTAAAACATATTTTTTGTTGAATATGGGGCGCAAAGCATTTATTATTAATTTACAGGGTCAAACAAAAGAATTCTGTCACACATTTTTTTACGTGGAAAAATCGTTTGCAGTGTAATTTAATGATGTTACGCCATTTGAAACATGATGAAATTGATATATAATTATGAAGCGCATTAAAACATGTTTTTTGTTGAATATGGGGTACAAAGCATTTATTATTAATTTACAGGGTCAAACAAAAGAATTCTGTCACGCATTTTTCTGCGGGGAAAAATCGTTTGCAGTGTAATTTAATGATGTTTCGCTATTTGAAACATAATGAAATTTATATGCATTACTATAAATTGCTTACTTAAAAATATGGTGTGCATTGTGTTTATCGTTCTTTTAGAGGGACACACAAAAGATATCGGTTACAGTATACGTGCGATAATTACAGTCTATGTGTGATAAGTGAGTTTTCTAGTTTGGTTTGCGTGTTTAACTTTAACTATTTTTTTACATATTACGTGGTGTGTATAATCTCGGTTGATCAGAGACAGGGCTACACAAGGGAATTCGTAAGGATTACAGACTATGGGAGTGAATTGTTTCAGGGTAGTTTTTAATTATGTTACGCATTTTCTTGCTGAACTATATTCAGTAGACTAATATAAGTATGTAGAATATATATAAATTCATATACAGGACTACACAAAGAACAAAATACATTGTCGTTTACTGTTGGTAATTGATGGAAGTGAGTTTTAAGTTGCCTTATGCGTTTTTTTTTTTACCAGAATGAAATTTTAGCTAAATATGTGGTGTGTACAAAAGATTTCGAGTGCGTTTCCATCGATTGGCGAAAGTTGCTAAATCTGAAATTTCTAACTTAACTAAATTTTATTATGCTATGTATTATATATCCAAATCTACAGATCATATACAGGGCTGCACAAAATAATTCGAGTAATTTTTTACAATGGAAGGTAATTTCGAATACTGTATTTTTCAATATAGTATAAGCTTTCCAAACTGTTTACTTACATATCTTCTTTTACTTAATTTAAAGGTGAATTTTCGCTACAGTTTTCTGGATATGTTGGAAAGTGTTTCAAAATCTATGCTTGACACACTATTTTTCGTTCTTGTTTATAGATAGAAAGAAAGTAAAAATGTTAATAAAATATTTTTAATATTGGTTGACATAATTACAGAACTAATCAAGCTGAGTGTTTTATTTAATAATTGGGATAATTTAAAAGCATCATATACATATTCGGCTGCCGGGTGTAAGTTATATGTACACAAAAAAGGGAAATGCTTTTATATAGCACATTCACCTCTACTGGATGTATTTACATAGTAAATTCCCGAAACTATCTTTTTTATCAGGTAGCAGCTGTTCAAGCGTGTCATAAGATATTAGTCCATAATTTTTCCCCCTAATTCTTTCTTATATATTGCCACATGATGAAACATTAATATTTGTTTTTTTCTTACGTAGAAAAAATCTGAAGATGAAAAAAAATTTGTCTTCGATAGCAAAACATATAACAAGTAAAACAAAATGTAACATATGGGGATAGACTATGTCCCCTGAGAGAGTTTTTTTTATTATATTAAAGGAAAAATGTTTGTCCAAGTTACAAACTGGATATTCGTACCCTCAATTTTTTTATTATAATGTACATATTAGGCAGACATTATTAGTATGTATGGGCAGTCTTACAAAAAGAAAATGATAAATCTGTAGGTAAACATTATTTATTTGCAGTATAAAGTTAGTTTAGTTGTATATATTTTAATAACAAATGATAAGCCTGCAAAAAAAGTAAAGACTAATTAAAGAAGCTAACAAATAAAATATTTACATAACAATTCATAAGTATAGATAAAGATAACTTAGACAAATCAAATTTTTTAAACTGATTGCTTGTAGTAAGGAATGTGTGTATATACTTCAAACACAGTTAAATCTGGCATTCTACAGTGTGACAAGCTATAACCCGGACAAAGTTTTAAAAAAAAAATAAGTTGGAAATTGTACGTCAAACGTGACAAATGAGGTGCGTTCGTACTATAGCTAGATATATAAATATTCAGTTCTTGATGATTTTTAATTCTGTGAAATGAATGATATCGTCTGCAGATTAATTTCTGTCATAAAATAAGTATCTCGGTCGCTTGACGATTAAACCCCGGAAGCTCCTATAACAAGAAAGCGGTTTTTTTTAACTCAAATTCCTTAATAAATATTTTTATTAATATCTTCTAAAGTTTTGATTCGATTTTCATAAAATTTGAAAGGTCTCAAAACAATTCTGCAAAGATAATATATATTAAATTTCAAACCATTCTTTTGGGTAGTTTTTGCGTTGTTATAAGCGGACAGACGGACGGCCAGAGGCGACAATAGGTGCTACGTATTTATATAATTAGGAAAGCACCTAAAATCACTATTGTACTCATCACTAAAATTTTAATGTATCAACTTCATATTTTGAATTAATTTTTCAATTAATTTACAGCAATGAAATTACGCCATTACTAAATAATAAACATGCGAAGTTAATTTTCAAATTGCTCACAGAGCGTAAAATCGACAGAGTGCAAAATTGTCCAGTTCGGGAATCGAACACGGATATTTTGGAATAACGCTCCAACTCTCTCTGAAGCATTATTCCAAAGTATCCGGGTTAGAGTCCTTCTCAGCTCTGGTTGTACCCGACGAACCCGCAAATTCCATTTGAAGTCAACCCGCAACACGACCCGAGCCTGCAAAAATAATATTTGGCGACCTGCAACCCGCAATACCTCAACCCACAATGAAAGGACAATAAATCATGTTTTAATGCTTTAATGAAAAGTAATGTATAATTATATCCCTAATACCAATTTTATATGTCATATAGAAAAATGGACAAATCTATATTCTTTAATATTCAAATATAGTGAAACCTCGGAATAGCGGACACCTCGAGATCGTTGAATAGAGTCCTGCAGCGGGTAAGTTTGCTTTCATTCATTTTTTCGGGTCGGGATGACTTATTTTCTTTCTGCGAGTCAGGTTCAACCTTGAATAATTCAAACGGCTCATATTTAATTTTTAGCTTGTCCGATTGTTGGGATTTTCACAAAAGTTTGAACAGAACTATGAAAAATAAATACGTATTTGAATGTGAATAAATCAGGGGGTCTGAAAAACTACTTTTTTTAGTATGGAACTACAACTACAACTACTTGTTTTAAAAAGTAGCAATTACAAACTACTTTTCAAGAGTAGTCACTATTTCACTACTTTTAGATTTTGTCGAAGATTCAATCTACATTGAAAATTGAGGACAAGGATTTAGAATTCTGAACACTCGAACTTGAAAATTTTGTTTAAAGTCAACTCGAAACCGACCCGAATCCCAAAACAGTTATACTCGAATCCGACCCGAAACCGAAGGAACACAAAATTAATCCATACTTCAATACAGTTATGAAAAAGTAGTCCACAAAGAGGATACCCTGTACTAAAACATTAGATACAATTATTGCGTTAGCAGATAAAGGATTAACCGTAAGAAAATTTATTATTTTCGTGAGTTAGCAGTTTGTTTTGTTTTATCAGCAAAAGTCAATCGAAAAATCTATGACACTGAAACTGAGATTTGTCGCTGACATTTGCAAAATGTTGCGCAGAACACATTTTGTAAAAGAAAAAGCGAGTTATGATCAAGTGATTAGAATAATGGCATCCCCCCCTCCTTTCCAAATAGCGTAAAATTTTCGAGAGTGTCCGTTATGGAGGTCTTATTGTATACATATTTTTAACCTGCAAAAATATAGTGTACATTCTTTTGGAAAAGCGGGTAAACCCGAACCCGCAATATCTCAACCCGCAACCCGACCCGAATCCGACCCGCAACAAAAAAGTCAAAACGACACAAACCCGAACCGCAACGAAAAAATATAGCGCCAACCCGAACCGACCCTAACCACGTGTCGGGTCGGGTGCGGGTAAAAGCGGGTAACCCGACACGATGCAGGAGTCTAATCCGGGCTCGATCCCCGGACTGGACATTTTTTCACTTTGTCGGTTTTACGCTCTGTGAGCAATTTGAAAAATAGCTTCACATGTTTAGTATCTACTTCAGTTATAAACCTTGTTGCTCACTGGTGTAGGTTGTATAAGAATTCGAAAAATGTACTTTATTATTTTTAACGTAATCAGATGATATTGCCAATAATGCTGTCGGAGTCAAAAGTATCGGCCAGTTGTCGGTCTAGGTAGCTAAATAGGCAGAGAGTTGACAATTTAAGAGAAAGGTTTTTGATTCGATTCTCGGTTTGGACACTTTTTTACTCAGTACGAAAACTGTCAACTCGTCCGATTTCGAATAGTTATCTGCCAGCAAAATACCACTCTTTTAATACATGCTGAAGTCATGAGTCAATGAGAGTCCTTTCGTGTGCTGAAATTACCAATTTAGACTGTTCTATCCCATGAATCGTTTCTAAAAGTTTGGTCATAATTTGGTACAAACGCCAAGTATGCCAAAAACTTATTTCTGTTAAAAAAAAAAAAAAAAAAAAAAACATAGATTATAAATCATGATTTTTTCGATTTAAAAAAAATATATTTTTTGAAATTTTCGAAAAAAAAAGAACTTTGTAACGTATAACATTTTTTAACATAAATTCATTTGTAGAAGCTTCAAATGACAGTTTATTCAGACAAGTAGTTTTTGAGTTATGCTTATAAAACTTATTCTTATTACAATCTGTTTTGCAAATATTAGAAATGAATTTAAAATTAGGTGTTCCTATCTTTAAACCTTCATATTTCTTAAACAACATGACCTAATGATTTCCTGTTTGGTTTTCTAAAGTAAAATTTACCGAAAAAGCAAATGTGATTTAAAAATTGTGTGAAAATTTCAAAGTTTGATGAAATTTCAATTTGAAGACGGCCCTAAGCTTTTCTTCGACACTTTCCAACATAGTTGAAAAGTGTTTATGAATTAGGTTTGTCTGTCTGCCTGTCCGTGCTCTAAGTCGCGTAAATATACCCGGATTGTCATGCAATTGATATATGTTACTAAGGTTTACTATGGCATGTTCGGTATTGAAAATAAAGTGTGTAGTATTTATACTTTTTTTAAAGGAACACCCTTAAAGGATTCCGTTACATTACGGTCTGTGGGGAAAATTATTTGCAGTTTATTTTAATAATTTTCACTATTTCAAACGTATTGAAATTTATATATATTACTAAGGTGCATTACAAGAGGCTTACTATAGAATATTGTATGTATAGTATGCATCTTTCATTTACCGGGACACACAAAATAAATCGGTACTGTCTGTTAACAATATATGCTGGAAGTGCATTTTCACTTGCTGAACGCGTTTTTAAATTTAAGTCATTTTTTTTCTATTGCTTGGTGTGTATAAATCCTATAGAACATATACAGGGCAGCACAAAAGTTCTCCAGTACATTTCCGTTTATTCACGGGAATTCCATAAGGGAACTTTTAAACTGTTCTATGTGTTTTCTAACCGAACTAAAATTTAGCATTCTATATAATGTATATTCAAATCTATAGATCATATACAGGTCTGCCCCAAAGGATTCGAATATTTTTCCGAAAATTGTTAGTAATTCCTGAAATTGGGTTTTAAATATTTTATGCGTTATCTACTTATATATCATCTTTCACCTTATTAAACGGTAAAGCTTTGTAAAATTATTTTGGAAGTGTTGCAAAATGTTACGTAATCTATGCTTGAAGCATAATTTTCCGTTTTTGTTTCAACATAAATTGGGAAAATACACAACTTACAGTCGAATGGCAATTTATGTTTTTTTTCCTGCGGTTATTTGGAGGATTAAAATGTATAAGGTGCTCCTTTGTTTTAGGCTATTCTCTATATATGATAGAATAGTAGTAAAAATTAATTGCCAAGTGTGAAAAACGAAAATATAGACGAGGAAGATACGTTTCACCCTATTCTCCTGAACTTGCTATGTGTGGCTTTTGGCTATTTTATAATCTAAAAAAATATATGTGTGGGTTGTTTTCAATCCTAGATGAGATTGATGAAGCTATGAAAACATACTTTTTTAATTTATTCCAAGAAATGGATGACTTGAAGCATTAAATCTTTGAAAACTTCGCCTACAATAGCCCATTGTGCTTGAAGGAAACTACTCAATAACCTAAGAGTTGTTAAGAAGGTTAACCCGTCAGCACACGCGCCCCTTTTCATTACGTTACTACGCGCGCGGGATAAATTTTACCCCAATGGGCTTTCTTGTGTCAATTCCCCCCCCCCCCGGTTTGATTATAATCAAAAATTTATATTTTGAAATAAACTGTAAATCAATACAGAACATAATTTAACTTAAAATAAGAAATTCTTTTATATTTAAATTAAAAAAAAAAATCTAGTACTAAGATTTTTTTTCTGCATATCATTACATACAAAGCTTTTACAATCCAAATTCAGCCATAAAAATACAAAAAAAATATAAAACTGATATATAGAAACTGTATGTGCAAGAGTTGTTAACGTTTAAAAGAACAATTATATTATTATTTGCATTGCATAAACATTTTCATTAACATTTTCCAATCATTATGGGTTACGTTATAACACGCGTGGGTTAAATTTCCTCCCACGTGACATTTTTATAACAAAAGAATGGAAAATCCACTACCGGAGGTAAATTCTTTTTGGCCACATCTTGATATCTTTCAGCTTGAAAGGTACTATAAAGCTCAGAATGATCACGAACGATTTTCACACATTTTTAAGTAATAGTTGTGAGCTGGGGTAGATTTAATACCAGCGCGTGTGCTGACGGGTTAAACTTAACACTTCTATGGGTTTTTAATTTTAACATCCTGTAGCTGTTCTCAAAAATTTAGTATCACCGTAATATATTAAAAGTTTATTATATAATACGTTGTAATAATACAGATACCTTCTCTCACATTTCTAGCAAACCTTTCCCATGAAAAATATTAATTTTCTATGACAAAAAAAAAAGCCATAAACAAAAACACACGACAAAATCCAAGTAGATACTCATGTAAATGTATGAAAAAGAGGAATATAAAGTAACAAGAAGTGTATGTTGCATGGTGTCTTCAACAGTGATTTATTAAAAATTATAATGTTTAGACAGCACGCGGGATACAAAGGATACATGTATGTGTATGTGTGTATGTTGTGTGTTTATATGCATTCATATAAATAAGCGTGGGGGGTAGGATTGGGTGTTAGTGATTTTTTATTTTTATAACTCTTTTATCTTCTATGACGAGAAATGCAAACACGTGTACCAGTTGCGATATTAAGTATACAGGGTGTATCTGAAATGCTTCAACAAACTTAGAGGGATGATAGCACTCATGAAGACGAACAAAAAATGCAATGGAACATGGGGTCGCAAATGACGTTTAAAGGATGAAAATCGAGAAAATGCGTCTGGAAATAGACAAACTGAGACAAGAAAGAAATACTTCAGAAAATTATGTATTGCACAGAATAGGCACAAGAGAAAACAAATATTTTACAAACAGAGAAAACAAATTGTTCAAATTGTCGACCGCGGACATTATTACACATAGCGTGTCCGCCAGTCGTTGCTCCGTAGATGTACTCTGTGTAATAATGTCCGCGGTCGACACTTTTAACAATTGTTGTAAAATATTTGTTTTCTCTGGACATCACGAGCTGTGTTGTACCTATTCTGTGCAATAAATAATTTTCTGGAGTGTTTCTTTCTTGTCTCAGTTTGTCCATTTCCAGACGCATTCTCTCGATTTTCATCCTTTAAGCCTTTCAGGGGCAAAGTACTTTTAGTACTAAAATGTTGAAATAAATGACTGGCACCGGAATTTACAAAAATATTTATTTGTAAATAAGAAAAATACTATATTTTGCATACATATTAAATGGAAAAGATTTTAGCAAAATTCTGGTGCCATTGTGGCGTTTTGGAATTAAAATTAAGTGGTTTCATAAACATACCACTTCCCCTGAAAGGGTTAAACGTCGATTGCGACACCATGTTCCATTGAATTTTTTTGTTCGTCTTCATGAGTACTATCATCGCTCTAAGTTTGTTGAAGCATTTCTGATACACCCTGTATATAGCTCCAATTTGTTTCAGTTTATTATATGAGGAGTAAAAAAAGATGTCTCCTAAAAACGCAATAGCCCACAATTTTCCGCGTTAACACTAAATTAAGAAGATTTTTTATTATTAGTTTTTTTTTAATCAAAAATATTTTAATGTAATCTTTTATAACAAAATTTAGTTAGTGAAATGTGGAATAACGAAATGAGAATCTAAATTGCACAGCTAAAAACAGTAAGTGTTTGGATTTATTAATTGTATTTCAGTTCAAAATAAATCAGATATTAATCGTAAAATTTTGCAATTTTTTTAACCAATTATTTTATAACCTACTATTTTAGTTTTACATTTAATTACAGTGCTTTATAGCATAAAACTTCCTTTTTAAATTTCATGTAAAATTTCGCAAAAACCGTTTTTATTTCTATTTCTTAATGAACTAGATATATATAAATTGATGAAATACTTTCACACTTCGCAAAACCTTTGCTGCATCGTATAAAAATATTCCTAATTTCTTTTGCAGTTTTTTAGCAATCGTTTCTCCAATATTTCTATTAAAACACCAACAAACTACTCGTTGGGGGCCACCGTAATACTTATCCATCATGGATATGCATAATGTAAAATATGAAAATAAAAAATGTCTAAACTACTTATAAAATGCATTGCAATTCGAATAAAATCGTGGCTTGATGACGTCATAAACTTTAAATGCTCAATTACTGAATTGCTTAAAAGAAACATTCTTATAACTCCGAAAACAATAATCCTAATTAACTAGCGGTTTATTGCATCTGATTAAGCGTCTCATTTCCAATTAAAATATATCTTTGAATTGAAATTTGGATGAAATACAGGGTCATGAAAGAAGAGTGTGGGAAATAGGATTCCAAATATCTCGGCAACTCATTATCCGATCGACTTCATGCTTTATGCAAAATTTATATTTTTTTATTGTCTTTTATATTTACTCCTTAAAATAAACGATTTCGAAATTTTTTATATACATTTTCTCAGAACGAATATTTCGAGAGTCCGAAAAAAATAGTTCTGGTTAATCGAGGTTACTGAAATTCAATAGGCTTCTTCCCATCATTACATACTAAGTACATACCAAATTTCAAGTCTCTATCTCAATATTTTCGTGAGATAGAGCGTTTACAGACAAACAAACACACAGACACACAGACGGACGGCATTTTTTTTCTAAAAATATGTTTTTTGGAATCTCCAGTGTCTGAAACGTGTAAATCCGTCAAAAATTTTTTTCGATTTTCAAAACAATTACAAGACTTACCCTATGCTACGTATGACGGGTAAGTAATAATAATAATTTCGGTTTTTAGTTTATATATTAACCGGATCTAATTATTGTCATGGGAAATAAACAAAGTATTCGAACTGACGCATGTTTACACGAACTCCATTTGTTATCATCTCTAAATTGCGCATGGACTTTTTCTTACAGTATTAATTCTTATTTGACACATTATTAGATCTTCATTAATGTCATGAAATAAAATACGTCTAATGTATCTCATTGATTTATTACGTTGGAATTGTAATTAATATCTTAAATAACATCACCGAAATTATTCACCTGATGAATTATAATGTGATAAAATTACTTTTCTGTATTAAGATAGAATTTAGATAATTATAGTAATAATGTCTCAGTTAATTATGATCGAGTAATTGTTATTTTAGAACGTGTACCTAATTTGTTAATGCATGGGTATTAGAATACATTAGAATACATTTGAGATGTTTTTTAAACAGGATGTTTTTTAAAGTTAGCCGATGATGTTTTAAATATGGTCCTACAGTTTGGAATACTTACAGCAGTGGGAAATTTCAAGTTAGTAAATACTTTTAATAATTCTCTTCCATAGGAAATAATAGCACAATTGAAATCTACATTATATCAAAGTCATTATCTTAATTGAAAAAGGTTATTGTTATTTTTTAAACTGAACTAGCACAAGAATTTGAGGTAAAGTATTTAATTATATTCCAGGAATATGGTTATATATATATATATGTATATTATTAGTTTAATTTGATCCGGATCCAGGTGTACAGATATATATATGTATATATGATGCTGTATATATGATTACATCTCTTTCTCCTCTCTCTCTCTCTCTCTCTCCATATATATATATATATATATATATATATATATATATATTTGTGTGTGTGTGTGTGTGTGTGTGTGTATGTAGCATTTCGATACCTCGCTACAATATCTACAAGCATTATTCATATGAAGTGGTTGCGAGCTGCGATAAAAAACTACAGAAGAACACATGCCATTACAACACGTTTTAATTCATGATGAGATATTAAAAAAAAGCACATTCTAGTTGTTATTGAGGCAAGCTTAATGCAGTAAGATCTGAAACAATGAAGATTTCCCTCTGACACAATAGTTACACTCAGTTGAAAAACATAATTTTTATTTACCACAGTACTCCATTACGGTAAAAGACTCTTAGGCACTCTCTCTGATACTGCACTAAATTGATTTAACTTTGATCGGCTGCATTATATAATCAAAATAATGAAGATATAAAAATAATAACTTCAAAGACGTTTAGGAGATTTCACGCCTTCACTGATGTCTACATTGTTTCGCATTCCAGGAATCAACAGTAAGAACAATATCCAATCTCGTGTAAACGTATTTAAAACATCCGTTGCAAGGATACAAAAAATTTAAAAAAATGTAATAAAGGCACTAAAAGCATGCGAAAAATATTTTCAAACGTTAGAAAATATTCACACACATACGTTACACACAAGCTTTACTTTCCGGGATGTCAGCGGGGGAGTTGGAATCGCTGGAAGTTTCTATCTACGCAGAATCGTCCAAGGATATTTGATAATGATTTTCGAAAGAAATTGTCTGTAATTAGCCGAGATATTAATTAAGTTATTTCAAAAAATACTTTCTTTTTATAGAAAGGGCGTTCCATTAAAACTGACAGTTATTTTTTTTTACTTGACAACACCGCGAAACTAAAAAATAAAACTTCAGGCGAGTTTTTTAAACTGTTAAATGTACGTTTATAAATATTCTTAACGAAGCAGGAAGCTGAGTGATTCAGAGTTAAAAAACAAAATGCGTTGTGTCATAAAATTTTGCTATCGTTTGGGCAAAACAGCTCCAGAAACAGTTAAGTTAATGAAAGAAGCTTACAAAGACAAATGTTTTGGTGAGTCTATGATTTTTAGATGGCATGGTGATTTTAAAAAAAAACGACGTTTGTCTTCAGAACTGGCTACTAAGACTGGTCAGCCAGAAAGTGTTGTGAATGATCGAAATGTTAACACTGTGTGAGCAGTCTTGCAAGAAAATCGGCGAATGACATGTGAGGAGATAGAGGCATAAACTAAAATTTCATAAACGTCGATATTTTGTATTCTATGCAACAATTTACAGTTTCACCATGTTTGTTCCAGATGGGTACACCATCACATTCCTAAAGAACAGATGCAAACAAGAATTCAACAATATTGTGAGTAGAAACGGATGCTTCAAAATGATCCGAATTTCCTAAAAACTGTAATAACAGGTGATGAAACTTGCGTGCTACATTTTGATTCCCTTACCAAGTCCGCAACAAGTGTATGGAAACACACTGATTCTCCACCTCTTAAAAAAATCCGACAAACCAAATCTGCTGGAAAAGTCATGATGATTATTTTCTTTGATCATAAAGGTGTAATCAAACTTGAAATCAAACACAGAAGTGACGGCTACCAGTTGTGATTGTTGACCACTTAAAAAGGAAAATAGAGGCAAATTCAACCACTATCATCCGAAAACTGTCAAAGGAACAATGACACACCAAACACATGTTTCATATAAGATTAAACAAACTTGCAGGGAGTCAAGAAAAGTCAAAAATCGAAAATACTTTTGATATACCCTAATACATTTCTTTTGTCTTTTCTCTGTAATGATGTCATATGTAACAAAAATTATATAGAAAACAATTGTCTTGAAAATTGTTAAAAAAATATTTTCTAACAAAAATCACGTCTCTTGAAATTAATTTGAACCTTTCTTTTTACAAAATTTATGCAGAAAAATATGGAAAGGGAAATTTAATGAATATACTGAGAAAAATGACACCTTCAAATCTGAGTAAATCGATGTTTTTATTTTGTTATGAAACTTTTTGTTTCAAATAGGACGATCCAATGCTTTCAATTCTGAAATACCAGAAATACTCAGAATATTGAAACACAGACGTACTCAAAACTGAGTACATAGAGGTCCGTTTATACTCATTTTTGAAACATGGACATACTCAAAAATTATTAGGCTAAGTTCAAATTCATTTTTGAAAATTGGACATACTCAAAAATGAACACATAGAAATCAGTTCATACTCATTTTTGAAACATGGACATACTCAAATAGGAGCACATGATGTTTTATTCTTGACTGTGTGCATGTTTTCAGAAATGAGTATATACGTGTCTCAAACTTGAGTAATTTTGATTCGGAGATATTTCGACTATGCGACATACTCAGATTTACGTATTTTTTGCTCAGTTTTGAAAATGACGTCTTTGAGTGTAGCAGCAAAAAAAATTAATTAAATGTAATCACCCATTCAATTTTCTAAAACTGTATTCACTATGTGAACGAAAAGCGAGACGATCTTAATAAGTCCAATTAACGTGAAACTGGTCGGATGTGCCATTCGTAAAGCATTTGTCTATCTCATACACCCAAATACACCCAAATACACCCATAAATATACTATCTCAAATACACCCAAACCTAATAAGGATCTATTTATGTCATGGTCTAACATAATCTGAGGTTTGATGAAATTCTGAGATATAGCTGTCGTGAAAATCATGAAAGAATAGCATAACAGCGCCACCTGTTGAACGATTTATACCAAAACCTAATCAGCAACAACTTAGGTTAACCTAAAACTGAATCTGAAAAAAAAAATCCATGCATTAGTTCTTCAGACAGAGCTATTGCGGCATTCAAGAAGGCAGAAAGTAGCATAGGAGCACCCCCTGTTGGGAGATTTACACCAAAACGTAATCAACAACAAATTATATCAACGTATAACAGAATCTGAACTTTTATTAAATTCCGTTCATTAGTTCTTAAGATAGAGCAGTCACAAAATTGTTGTCACAACACACACACATAGACTAACATTTTCTAAAAACAGTCAAATCGTGTTCAGGACTTTCTAAAACGTATAAATCCGTCAAAAACCGGCAGTCGAAAATTTACATGAATCCAATACTTTATTATTGTAACGATAGAAGAAAGTAAAATTCATGTTATTTTTAAAACATTACGTACCATCTTTCTTGAGTCTTACTTATGTATAAGAAAAAAATATGAATCTAATAACTGACTGGAGTATGTATTATTTCAAGATTAAAAATAGAAACAATAGTGTAATTCTGCTTCCAGAAATAATATGTTACATTGAAAAGATGGAAACTGACAAGCTGTTAATCACGTCCTTGATCTTCCCTAATTAAGCGAGAATAAGCATCATTGTTTAAAACAAATTGTACCTTTATTTGGAACTATACAAAGAAAAAGATAAAAGATGAGGATTATGATTACCACATATGTATCTTCTAAAAATAGATTCTGCAGTCACTCGATTTCTAAAAGTACTTTTTGTTGCAATAATGAGATGACAATTATACCGACGCGGCATTCATAAACTATGCAGCTTTCCCTGTTTAAGTGGGTACAAAAAATTAAAGAAAAACACTCAAAGATACAATAATGTAATCTGATAAGTTGTAGATAAAATAATTTTAACCATAATGGTCAATCAAAACTTGTTGAATTATAATACTTTGAATTTTATGATTTTTTAAAATTATCATTTATTATTATTTTTTTTTATTTTATCTGGCACTGAAAACTGAAAACCGCGTTTTTAGAATCAGAAAACGTCAAAAATTCAAAAAAATTGAAGTACCTTATCTCGGTAAATATTTCCAACGTAGAAAAATGGGATTTTATCACTAAATCGTTAAAGAATCGGGGGTCTCTAAAATTAGCGGTTTAGAAATTCGCTATTAGTCATTGATAAGAACTTGTATAATATACTAGTTCTGGTTTGATAATTTCTTCTTTCCTCCTTCTTCTTTTTTTTTCTTTTTACTATTTGAGATAAAAATACGTCAAAATTAGTACTTAATGAGCGTATCTATTAGACCTCGATAATTCTAGTTCTATAACTAAAGTTACTAAAAGTGAAATTAAAAAATGGAATTTAGTATAGAGGAACTTCGGGTATTATGGATTACTATTTACATTTAAGGCGATATAACATCCCGATATTGTTTAAAACCCGAAAACAACTGAATTAATATGGAGGAACTTCGGGCATTATGGAATACTATTTACATTTAGGGCAATACAACATCCCAATATTGTTTAAAACCCGAAAACAACCGAATTTAATATAGAGGAACTTCGGGTATTATGGAATACTATTTACATTTAGGGCAATATAACATCCCGTAATTGATTAAAACCCGAAAACAACCGAATTTAATATAGGGGAACTTTGGATATTATGGAATACTATTTACATTTAGGGCAATACAACATCCCGATATTGTTTAAAACCTGAAAACAACCGAATTTAATGCAGAGGAACATCGGGTATTATGGAATACTATTTACATTTAGGGCAATACAACATCCCGATATTGATTAAAACCCGAAAACAGCCGAATTTAATATAGAGGAACTTCGGGTATTATGGAATACTATTTACATTTAGGGCAATACAACATCCCGATATTGATTAAAACCCGAAAACAGCCGAATTTAATATAGAGGAACTTCGGGTATTATGGAATACTATTTACATTTAGGGCAATACAACATCCCGATATTGTTTAAAACCCGAAAACAACCGAATTTAATATAGAGGAACATCGGGTATTATGGAATACTATTTACATTTAGGGCAATATAACATCCTGTAATTGATTAAAACCCGAAAACAACCGAATTTAATATAGGGGAACTTTGGATATTATGGAATACTATTTACATTTAGGGCAATACAACATCCCGATATTGTTTAAAACCTGAAAACAACCAAATTTAATGCAGAGGAACATCGGGTATTATGGAATACTATTTACATTTAGGTCAATACAACATCCCGATATTGATTAAAACCCGAAAACAGCCGAATTTAATATAGAGGAACTTCGGGTATTATGGAATACTATTTACATTTAGGGCAATACAACATCCCGATATTGATTAAAACCCGAAAACAGCCGAATTTAATATAGAGGAACTTCGGGTATTATGGAATACTATTTACATTTAGGGCAATACAACATCCCGATATTGTTTAAAACCCGAAAACAACCGAATTTAATATAGAGGAACATCGGGTATTACAGAATACTATTTACATTTAGGGCAATACAATATCCCTATATCGTTTAAAACCTGAAAAATACGGAATTTAATACAGAGGAACTTCGGGTATTATGGAATACTATTTACATTTAGGGCATTACAACATCCCGATATTAATTAAAACCCGAAAACCGAATACAGTTAAAACTTTAACTATCTGCGAATAATTTTTACAGGCAAAAATTATTTTACGGAATTTCATCCCTTTCAAACAAATAATAAAAGTATTTTGAAAGTATTGTGAGATAGTCAGAGAATATGGAATAGGGGATTAAAAATGAAGGAAACGAAAATAATTTCGCAAGAAACAGATGTAATGGTATCAAGAGAGCATGATCAAAATATAGTGTCTAGGTAGTCAGCCAATACACTCTAGTTCATACTTCAGATTTTCACAAATCACAAATATAAGGATCTGTCTTTACGCCACCATAATCACGGGGTATTAGGAGATATTGGTGTACAATATAATACGACACTGCCAGTTAGGAAAATATTACTCTATGTTTATTGGCGTGAATCGCGAGATAGAAAACGAATATTACATCATATACCTGTTAGAATTTCGGTGTACATTATGCTTAATTTCAGTGTAAAAATATTACTTCTAATAATGAATAAAAAATGTTGAAAAAGTATCACCTGAAACTTTTCAAAGACAATAAACAAATATTTATTCCTGGGTTCGTACGCACTTACCAGGTTTTTTTTAATAGAAGCATAAATTTCGATTTCAGGTCTTCTTGATGATCAGGTGTTCCAACACATGAGATTAGTCGTGTTTTTTCATAGTCAAAAATTTAATTTGACAAACTTTTTAAAAATAAAGGAAAAAAAGAAATTTCGATTTTAGTTCTTGCTGATGAACAGACAGACGTCCCAACAAATAAAAATAAATCTGTTTTCTTATAGACAAAAATTTAATTTGATATGTTTTTTTTGTTTTAAATAGAGGAAAACAGAAATCCCTATTTCAGGTCGCGCTAATGAACAAATGTTCCAAAAAATGAAATTAATCATGTTTTCTCATAGTCAAAAATTTAATTTGATATACTTTTAGAAAATACAGGAAAAAAAGAAATTTCGATTTTAGTTCTTGCTGATGAACAGATGTCCCAACAAATAAAAATAATTATGTTATCTCATAAATAAAAATTGAATTTGATGTATATATTTTTAAAATATAGGAAAACAGAAATTTCGATTTTAGGTCTTGCTGATGAACAGATGTCCCAACAAATGAAATTAATCACGTTTTCCCATTGTCAAAAATTTAATTTTATATACTTTTAGAAAGTATAGGAAAAAAAGAAATTTCGATTTTAGTTCTTATTAGTGAACAGACGTCGCAACACATAAAACTAATTCTGTTTTGTTATAGACAAAAATCTAATTTGATATATGGTTTTTAAAATAGAGGAAAAGTACAATTTTGATTTTAGTTTTTGTATATAAACACAAGTCCCAAAAATGAAATTCATTTTGTTATCTCATAGTCAAAAATTGAATTTGATATACGTTTATCAAATGTTGGAAAAAATAATTTTTGATTTTAGTTCTGTCTGATACAAAGACGTCCCAAGAAATGAAATTAATTATTTTTTCTAAAAATATAACTAGCATTTTGTGGTTCACAAACTTTCTTCAATATTAATAGTGTCAATTTAATTACTTAAATAGTTCAAAAAATTACACTAATTATCAAATAGTTTTTTTTATAGACAACCAAAACTGAAAAACAATGCATTCCCATATTCAGGATTCTAAGCGTGAATTTTTGTAGAATTCTATGTATTTAAACTGGTGATATAATCATCACATATTTCGAAAAAATCACAAAATTTCAGCACCCCCTCTTAGATGATCGAAACCAAATTTGAATGACACAATCTATTCTTATCATGGGGATTCAAAATTTTATGTTTTATTTAATTCTGCGTACATAGAGTGGAATATCACATAAATCGAACAAATTATCGATTTACGGTAAAATTTTCCGTAAAAACAGATATTACAGGGCAGTGGACGCTAGCTGCCTGAGCAAGAAAATTTAGGTAGGACTAATAACAATAAACAATGTATGACTCATCATTGTTAATGAAATAAAATATGCTTTGTTATAAATAAAACATTCTACGAAGGTTAGAACAGAATGAAATATGAATGTTGAAAATGTATAAAATATTTTTTATGTAGAATTATTTCCAACATAGTTATTTTAAATTATCAAAGGTGTGCGTAAATGCAATTGAATCAGATTAAAAAATATTTTACATGCGTCATAGTTTTGTCACAAATATCGCAGGCACATTTGTGACATTCTCTGAATATCACAACATCGTAACAATTGTCACTGAAATATAATATTACACCATTGTATTTGTTGCCTGGATAATTTCTTTAATCTGTCTTTTCCCCTTGAAAAGTATATAAAGCAAAATCTATGTACAAATGAAATACAATAGCACGTAAAATAATAATCACACAAACAAATCTTGATATTATAACTTTAATAATTAAAGTAAACAAAATAAATGTAAAAAAAATGTATTATTTATTCAATAAATTTCCCGCTACGAACACAATTATTTTCTACCAATCCCAGCTTAAACACACCGTTTGTAGATTTTTTCGTTTAATCATTACTATATTTGAAATATACGTGTCTAAACAATACCATTTGTTATATTTATATGAAATGTTGCCCGTGTTCAAATAATATCTGTTTAAAAGTTCTAAGACATGCACAACGTTAAATAAGGTTAAATCCTGTGACATTTTCAGCATCAATCTTAATGTTAAATAACTACCTAACAACATTTCCTCATGCAATTTTCTTCTAAATAAAAACACAAAAATAAAAAAAATGAAATTATACTAGAAAATAAATGAAAACTAAAATATATAGCAAATTTCAATCTTGTTTTATTTTTGTATCTGTTTTCAAAATATTCTGAATTTGAAAAGAATTTTTTTGGTTTCTCCATATTTTCTGTTATAACTTTTTGTATTTTTAAACGCCAACACTCTTTAAACAGAATCTCTGATTTTGAAAATATGTAGAGCAAATATTGACGTTCTTTTCTCATAAATATGTATGTATATATTTTTCTCATGCTTAAATTAGAATTCAAAACGTTAAAACATGAGTGTATTGGTATGAAAACATAACTTTCTAAAATAGCTTCTTATGCTTCTGAGTGTTATATAAAACGTGTTTATAATTAAAAACTAGCGTAATTTCTTTCATAAATTGAAATAAAATACATACAACTGAAGTCGAACGTTGATCCTCCGTGTAGAATCTAGAGACGTATCCTTTGTACTACTAATGCTTGATTACACCGTTCCAGTATTTATATCTTATACACTGTCACATTCCCTTGGTGATTTTCCCATAGAATCGGTTGCAAAATGGTTTGAAAATGGTATGAAAATGGTTTGAAAAGGGCTTAACTACCTAAACCGTCAACCCAGTTTTATGAAAGTTTATGCAGTTCTTGCGACAGTGGTTTATAATACCGGGTGTGCCATAAATTCGTTAAAATTTTAAAAATTAATTAAAAAGGAACAAATAATGCTAAAAAATTGTGGATTGGAGAACTGAGATCAGAGGGAGATTGTATTTGTTTTAATAACAAAAAAGTTGTGGTTAAGAAATTACCGATGGATGGCGATGGGATGCATAAAATGAAGTAGATATATGAAAATTAGGCTTATAGTAAAAGACACTTTTCTGCAAAGCGTCTGATCCCATCACCTGAAATAGGCCATTTTCTCGTTTTCAGTCATAAAAAGTTTAAAAAATTCATTAAAAAGAAACAAATAATGCTAAAAAATTGCGCATTGGAGGGCTGGGATTAGATGGTGATCGGATTTGTTTTAATAACAACAAAAAAAGTTGTGGTTAAGAAATTACCGATAGATGGCAATGGGATGCATAAATTGAAGTAGATGTATGAAAATTAGGCTTATAGTAAAAGACACGTTTCTACGAAGTGTCTGACAATCTTCAGTATCCCAGAACATGAAACAGAACTTTTTCTCGCCTTCAGTCATTTTGCCGTGCAGAAAATTAGCAATGCGGCAGTTGCCGATTCCCCGTTCTTGTAAAAGTGTTTAACCAACAGCGCTTGATCTGGTAAAAATAGCATACTACTGACATCGAATGAAGAATCTGTGTGCATTGAGGGGTTTTATTGACAGCCTGATTTGCATGAACCTGCTTCATATTATGCATGCAGCTCCATCTATCGGTAATTTTTGAACATTTTTTTTTGTTCTTCAATAAATCCAATCTCTCTCTAAACCTATTTGTGGAATCAACAATTTTTTAGCATAATTTCTTTCTTTATAATGAATTTTGAAAGTTTTAATGAACTTTTGGCTCATCCGGTATATTTGCCTAATCAGAACTTAGTCGGTGTACCGTTTGAGATTAATCGTTTTCATTCACACACAAACACATCATGATGACAGTACTTTTCTTACACTGTGAGTTTGGAAAGTAAATATGAAACGCAAAATAGAGTTTACGTTAATAATTACAAACACGGAAAGTAGGGTAAATGCTCCAATGTTCCGTTATTTCCCCAAATCCACCAAATTGAATTAAAATGTTTATAAATAGGGGTTTTTGTGACTTACACTGTGACTAACACTCACCTCCATTTCAGTTATTTACTTTTGAAAATATTATTTTGGCATTAATTTTTTTTAAACTATTGTCAGTTGAATGAAATCCATTGGTAAAACTCCACAAAGTAAGTTCTAAGTTTTCTTTCTGTTAACTTTCAAAGAAAAGAATCTTTCTTTGAAAGTTGAATTTTCGTTTTGTTCACTTCTTAATGTAACTTTAAAAGTCAAATAATAAAATTTGCATCATTGAGTTTATTTTAACAAATATATGTTTTTTCTTTCACAGAAGTTTTTTCAACAATCGTTTAACGTATAATAGTCGCAAATTTTACGTCCCGTTGGATTTATTGTCTTCCAGAAAAAAGAAGACAAATGAAACTATTTAAGATTACTGCGACACATAATTTGAAGACTAAAGACTCAGAAATATAGTGTAAAGTTTAGACTTTTTATTCTCTTCTATAGTCATAGAGAAAAGTATTGAATTTTTGAAAATTTTCGACTTTCAGTGTTTAAGTGATTTACATGTTTTGAGTTATCTTGAATACCGTTTGACAGGTTTTCAATAGTTTTTTCTGCCTGTCTATCTACAGTGTAAAAAATTTTAATAAAATTTCAGTAGATGTACCGTAAATCAACGGTACTTGTACCATTTTCACTCTTTACGGTATGAGTACCATACTTCTATGTTATATTAAGCGTAAAAAAACCGTATATGTGCCATTTTGATCATAAACGGTATTTATGCCGTAAAATGATTATTTTTCAGTAAAAAATCGCTATTTATACTGTAAAATAATTATTTTTCAGTAAGGAAAAAGCTGGTAGCTCTGCCTCGGTGTACGGCAACCCCTGAAGTGATGCTCTTTCCCTTGTTACGTAATGCGTGCAGGCCTGAGGAGAGGGGGGGGGTGCAGCCAGTACATATACTTTAAATATTTTACGGTACATATACCGTCCAGTTAAATTACTGTATATATACTGGTCACAAAGGTGCCAGTATTTGTACCGTAATTGTTGACCAAAATTTTTTACAGTGTACCTGGTGCCTGTCTGTTACAAAATTTGTGTTGGCACAACTCTCACAATTTTAATTAAAATTATTCCATTTTATATACCATTTTATCTATCTAGAGTAACTGTACCTAGAGTAACTGTACCTTGAGATTAATTGAGCTTTTAACATTCAATTCATTGCCATGCATACCATAAACTAAGTACTCTATAAATAACACACAAACTAGCACGCATCGAAAGCTATTTTTTATGTGCTTGAGATGAGTTTCGCCTATTTGCCAACCACAAATTGTTCTTACGTAAAATGTGGTTCAATTTTACCCAGGTTAAACACGCTTCGAGCCAGAAAACATAATTTAATAAATCTTTATATATTTAATTTCATGTTTTTACGTGAGACCCATCGGATTTATCTTCTAAAGCAAATCTGTTTTCAAAAACGTGTTTAACTTGAGTCAAATTAAACCACATTTTACTGAAGAATGCTAGAAGGCTGGCAGGTATGGTTCTGTAGCAGACAAAGAAAGCTATTTGCTTTTATGACTTTTAACAAGGTTTATCTCGAAATGCAAATCTTAATTCATCAATTAATTATCATACACCGCATGATAAGCAACAATTATAGTGGTTTTTTTCATTGAAAAAAGTTATTAAACATGAAAATATTTTAAGTTATGCAATTGTTCAGGTTTTAGGAAAAATAAACCATATTATCTGAATGGCAAGATTTGCTGCCAGTCCAGTGGATTTGTTTTTATTCAGATTGCTGGATTGCTACCACTTTTTCGGTATAGTTATATTCTCCTTAATTTAATGGCAAATAAAATAAAACAAACATTACTATTTCAAAAATGTGGTAGCAATCAATCAATTTGAATTATAAAAACAAGAAATAATGCAAGCAAACAGGTAAATGTAGTCTACGATGGAAACATACTTTTATTGTTTTTTTTTTTTTTTTTAATATTTCCAATTAAATTTACACAGATAAGTAAAAGGCACTCATAACTAAGATAAATGTAGATATTTAGATTTTTTACTGTGCAATCTCAAAAATGTTACAATAATAAATAAGAGCAGATATTGAATTCATTACTTTTATTCAGACCAATTCAAAAAAAAAAAAAAAAATCCTTAATTATATTTCAGTTCAACGATACTAGCATATTTATGTCTAATTTAGAAATTCATGTTGTTTTCTAAAAAAGAGAAAAGAGAAAAATGCTAATCAAATTTCTCTTTCATCTATTGTTGTCGTTACATGTTCCAAAAATAGCATTTTAATTGAAAAACTGTTTTTCTTCTGATTGAAGATTTTTAAGTATTGTTTTTTGTGCACCTATTTATATTTCTGGTGCTAAAATTTAAATTCTTTTTAATTTCACAATTTCTCATATCTTTTATTTTTTTAGCGCTATTTTCGTGGAATATGTATGTATATATATATTTTTTTTTTATGTTTGTTAGATTCAGCTGCCTTACATATTGCAAACAAAGCCGTATTACTTATAACTTTCTTTCGAATAAACAGTTGTAAATATTGTTTTTATGCACCTATTTATATTTCTTATGCAAACATTTGAACTATTTTTTTAATTTCATCATTTTTTATAACTTTTTTTACTTATTGCCTAATTTTCGTAGAATATATTTTTTATGTTTATCAGATTCCTCTTTCGTCCATTGTTCTCATTACATATTTAAAAAATGCCGTTTTACTTTAGAAAATGATTTTCTTGAGTATCAGCATTTTTAAATATAGTTTTTATGCATTTATTTATGTTTCTGTAGTTACAAATTTAATTATTTTTTATTTCACTATTTTTTATATCTTTTATTCCTTTTAACGCCTTTTTCAGGAGATAACTTTTTTATGTTTGTTAGATTCATCTTTCATCTGTTGTTGCCATTAAATATTTCAAAAATACCGTTATACTTTAGAAAATGAATTTCTTTCATATCAGAAATTTAAATATTTTTTATGCATCTATTTATATTAATTGTACAAAAATTTGAATTATTTTTAATTTCATCACTTCACATACCTCTTACTTCAATTAACACCATTTTCAGGGAATATCTTTTTTACGTATAAGAAAGATTAATAAAGGTGAAAATGTCAAATATTCTTGTAGGCAAAGACCAATAATTTTGGAAATTAATATAAATAATATTACATAAAGAAAATTTCGAATCTTATCTTTCGATCTAAAGAACTATAACATTAATATTACTTATACAATGACGGGATACTCCATTTTAACAGCAAACAAGATTAGATAATGCGAAAATTTCGATACTAAATTACTATCGTCCAAATTCATAGATTTTGTAAACCTTAAACGGCGCGTCTCTCATCGCGAAGTTGTTAACGGAATTCTCGTGGAACACACTTATGTGTACACAATAAACATAATGTGACTGTCAGCTGTGTGGGATGCTGTCAGCTTTAAAAATACAATTTATTTATAAAAGCAAACAGGGAAATTAGCAGGAATATTTATTAGAGACGATCAAAAATAAACTTAAATTAAGAAATACTAAGAGTCGGTAAATACCTTTCCCAAAACTTCTTAAATTTAACTCACGTACTTTGGCTACAAATTTCGTCGCCGTTCGTATACAAGAACCTAAGAAATTCACTTTAGAAGATAATATAACTATAAATGGAAAACCGTGGATTCCGGTGGATTTTTAATTGAAGTAGAAAGCTCCACTTCTTACCAAATGCGTACTACTACCCTTACAACTTATGACTCTATCAAAAACTGCCAATTGGAAACTCCACTTGAAGTTAACACGTTACTTAAACTGCACGAGTGAAATAATTAATCCGTGGGCGAGATGCTTTCCAAATCCACTTATCCCATCTACTACTGTACTGTGTATACACATTCTACACAACCACAGTTTTATGATTAACATGTCATTGCGAAAATAACCATTTCAACCAGAATCCCAGAGATATATATGGATTTTGAATAACTTAAAGAAATGACGTAATACACGTCATTTACGCACAAGTGTTAGAATTTAGGAATTACGATCGAACACAAAATCTCAAAATCCACTCGTCTACTAGTGTACCCCCATAAAAGAGATGCCCGGCACTCTGATAAAAATTCTGAAATAATCTCTGACAAATATTCTCCTGGATGAACGAATAAATTATGCATTTTTAAAATAAATAATTTTGTGCAAAAGCAATTTCAGATCTCATATTTTAATCTGAAGTACGAATGGTTATAATAGTTAAAATGACGTGACAAACATCCATTAAACGAAATTCAGCCTATATAATTGAATTAATTGAATTCTGTATATCCTTGTGTGTTCATTTAGTGAACCTTAATGACAATTCTGAAATATATAAAGATACTCTTCACGACACGTTAAGATACTATTAGTGACCGCAACAAACATTTCTTAATGTCGATTTCGTGATAAACCAGACTGTTAATGCGATATTAATGATACTCTAGTTATTAAAATATTTCCCACAGGAATAGATCCATAGGGATACGATAGGGATACGAACGTGAAAAATTAACATTTAAAATTATATAGCACTCTCATAAATTGTCTAGTAACATTTGAAAATTTCAGACATTTGTGCTAATATCATATTAAAAGTTACAGAATTTTCGGAAACTGCGTGAAAAATTTACAAATTAAGGATAACATTTCAGCACTATTGCTCAAGTATACATCAATAGTAAGTTTAAGTATAAAAAACACACACCATTTTCTTACTTTTAATAAATAAAGTTAATTATTGATATATTTGAACACGAATTTATTATCACGTAGATTATCGAAATTTTAATGTTATGAAAACAAGCAAATAACACATGGGCTGATAAGTTCCCGGTCTAATAAAGAAAACACAACTTTTTAACAATTCTTTATAACTTTATGACTTTATAACTTTATAACTTTAATAATAAATAATAATAATTTAATAATAATAATAATAATAATAATAATAATTTAGTAATAATAATTTAATAAATAAATAATAATAATAATTTAATAAATAAATAATAATAATAATTTAATAAATAATAATAATAATAATTTAATAAATAAATAATAATAATAATTTAATAAATAAATAATAATAATAATTTAATAAATAAATAACATAATTTTATAACGAAAAAGCTCCAAACAGTGCTTAGAATCATCGACTCGTTGTTGTTTTTGGTCAAAAGTCAACATGCGCGGCACCCACTTTGACAACAGCTTTTTCATAGACAAATGTTCATTCAAAATAAAACCTACACATTGCTTGGATATCTTCAGAGTCTGAGCTATCTCCTGCAACTTCACTTTACGGGTCCCCAAAATGATTTTTTGGACTTTTTTTATGTTTTCCGGAGTAACCACCTCTTTTGCGGGGCGCATCACTGGTGTCCGTACGACCACGTTTAAATTCAGCAAACCAGTCAATAATGGTTGATTTACCTGGTGCAGTGTCCGGACAACACTTATCAAGCCAAGCTTTTGTTTGAACGGTGTTTTTTCCCATCAAATAACAATTCTTGAAATTATTGTTTATCCATTTTTTTGTTTATCAACAAAGTTGTTCAAATAAAACCACTCTAACGTTTTATCCACACGGCGAATCGTCATGACATTTTTTCTGCTATCTTTTAAAGGTTAGTATTTACTAAAAAAAGCATCGGTTCGGTGGTTGCAACGCCATCTGTGTGGCAGACCGGGAACTTATCAGCCCATGTGTTAATATAGATAACTTTAATTTATTAGAATCTAAGAAAGCAAAAAAGAAATCCCTACGATATTTATCTTATGGTTAATTCATGATTATTACAGAGTGGTACGGTAAACATCAGATAATGTTTTCATCTGATAAAGATTTCGTAATAAGTTCTATATTCTTAAGAAATATATCACTCCTATTTTCGGTATATAAAACTTACGTAAACCACAAGAGAAAAAAATCAAAAACCTTTTAAAGCATATGCATGATACTTAGAATAATGCTAAATAATAAATTTGTTTTTAAGAGAATTTTTTCAGTACATCATACGAAATTTCTTATATAATATAAACTAGAATTCAAAAGTATATTATGACAAAACTATAGAAAATTTTGTCAGACTGACATTTGTTATTGGGTCAATATGTTTGTTTATTTGATGTATGTTAAGTGTTTTATCTTGACACAGTGCATAGTAACGAAGGTTTATTTTTTATGCTGGATAGTAAAATACATTTAGAGAATAAGGATTCCATGATTTATTTCTTAGTTTTAAGTATTCTTTGGTTGATACAAAATGTATTTAATAAATAAAATTTGATTCAACGTGAGTGATTCTTTTTCGTTTCTCTTTAACTACTTAAAGGTAAGAATATAGCTTTTAGGGTTTCGTTCATCTCACGAATCGCTAAAACTCCCACTCCGTTGTCTGTCCGTCACAGAGCCGTTCTCAGAAACTATATAACTTACGGGCATGAAAATTTGTGTACTTATAGCTAAATACCTACTATGAATATCAAAATATTAAAATTTGAAAAAATCGTATTATTTTAATATATAGAGATAAAAAACCAAAAATCTAACAGCCTTTTTCTATTAAATTTAAATATTTTTCGTTATAGAAGTGGCCAACAATTAAAAATCCGCAATAAACTTCTTTCTACAATAATTAATTTTATATTGAAAGATTTCCACTTGAAAAATTAAATGAAAAGTTTCACCAATTGAAAAAAAAAAAGATTAATATGACGTCACATTGGTAATAAAATGGAAATTTTTAAACATTTCTTAATAATACAAGGAGTATGAGTATGTGTAAATACAGAAAACAGCCTAATATGACATCATTAGAGAATTAAAAAGAAAATTAATTTGTCGTCATAACGGATTTTTCAAATGTTTGAGAATAATAGAAAGAGAGTATCAGTATGAGTAATCGAGAATAGTAAATATATAAGTTTGAGGAACGTATTGAATCATGATAAAAACCCGATTATGGAAATATTGGCATATTTTAACATTTTGAAGGTCTCTATACAACATGTTTAATTTTGAAATTGATTTTTTTTAAATATCGCATTTAATCCACATGACGGATATTATTATGACAGAGTGTAATAGCGAGCTTCGCCCGCTATCGGGCCGGTTCAGATTCAAAAAACGAGAAAAATAGACCAGTAAATTTTTACTTTATAAAAAACAGGACTTTTTTTCTGGAAAAATGAAATTTATTTAGAATTATTAAAGAAAGGATAAAGTGTTTTGAAAGGAATATTAAATGAAACCCTTTGTGCGATCTTCGATCATACTTACCGACTTGTTCATGTTATATTTAGGAAAATATTTTGGATGTACCTTTGAAACCTCAGCATAACGGAGATTGTGGGCATCGGAAAAATGTCCAATTAACTGAGTGTAAGTTTTAGTGAAAGCACGTACAAAGATGTATTAAAATGTGACCAGATGGTGTTCTCTTTTTTACAGGACACACTGTAAAAAAAACGTTGATTGCCAGTACAATTTCCGTACTATTACGTTTTTTTTTCTCCAAGAAAACATTCCTTGAATTAGTTAAAAATTATAGAATACGGATATAAGATTATACTTGAGAGATAAAAGTGATAAAAGTCTACTTAATTTGCTATTTTCGCTAAAGATGTGAGATTTCTTTTTAATATTTTTTACACTTTAAAAAGAATTTCCCTTTTTACCAGTACAATTTCGGTAAATTTACGAATTGTTTCATTTTGCCGTAAAATAATAAAAAAAACCTACAGAGTTAGAGAAAACGAAAATTTAGCATCATTTATCAAAGATATTCTCAAATCCCCACTTTTTGACAAATTCACGAAATCGCATTTGTCTAAAATATATATATATATATATATATATATATATATATATATATATATATATAGTATGTTGCCATTCAAAGGATTTAACAGTGCACGATATCATTTTTAAGACATCTATATTTGATGGAATAACTGAGCAGAACAGTAAAAATAAGCTAACCATCTGGTCAGCTTATCCTTACTTCAATGTATTATTACAATGTATTCTAATTTTAAACTGAGTAAACTGACACTTTAAACTAAGTAAAATTTCTGAAAATAAATCTGTCCTCTAAAAGAAAACACCTGGTCACCTTAATCTACCAATATCCGAGGAAACAGCAAAATGTCCACAAAACGAGGGTGTGTCTGTATAGCTAGGATTTACTATAATTATTCATGTCCCGTTTTTATTTAAATTTTCCTTATACTTAATATCGAATATAATATCTTCATTGTAAACAGTTTACAATAATAAATGTTTATTTTTTATGTAAGGTAGTAAAACATTTTTAGAAAAATCATAAGATTTCCACGTTTAATTCCTTAGCGTTTTATTTTTTTAAGTTGATAGATTTATTTAATGTCATAAATTTTAATTCATAACGCTTGTTTATTAAGCATACAATTACTGAATGGTAGAAAATAGTTTTCCATATTTAGAAAAATATATTGGATTATACTTTTTTTTTACCATTTTAAAAATATTTACCACAATGTGAAACAAATTTATCAGTAAATAACTTTTTAAACCTTCATTTAAAGTGCATATTCAAACAAACATGATAGGATCAGTTCTTAAAAATTACTTGTTTACTTAAATTTTAAATAAGGAAATTCAGTTTTTGTTATGCAAAACAAAATAACCTAACTATATTTTCAGAAACTATTTTCAGTGAGAATTTATATTTCTTAATCGAAAATGCTATGATATTTACAGAGACACTATTTATCTAGAATTCAATTTCTACGGTTCTCGATGATCTAGATTTCCGAGGCGGAAATTGAATAAGTTCGGATATGGATAAATAATAAATAAACTAAAACATTTTTTATTTTCTTTCTTATTAATATAATACACAATTTAAAAATTTTTATAATTACATTTTCTTCAATACAACAAATGTTGAATTTATTACCACGTAAATGGATTTTTTATATAAAGAATTGTAAAAGCAGAAAAACTTAACAACGATAACAATATACCAGAGTGGGCTGATAAGTTCTCGGCCTGATAGTAAGAACACAAGATTTTTGACAAAATATCATATTATTTTTAATGCAGTCCCCTTAATACATGCAACTTAATACATTTAAGACACACTCTTGTGTGCCAATTCTTTAGTGCAGCCCTGTACGAGGGTGGTTCGGAAAGTTCTCGGCCTGACAAAGAAAATACAAGATTTTTGACAATATATCATTTTATCTTTCAACTTGGAACACAATACATTTTAGAAGACTCTTGAGAAATGTTCATTCTTTGGTCGACGTTCAACAAACGCGGCACGCATCGAGCGGAAAGCTTTTTCATACCCAATACATCGTGTAAAATGTGGTGGATACTGTCTATCGAGATGTTTGCAAAGTCATAAAGTTCGATTATCTCAATCGGCGAACATTCAATACGACATTGTGAATTGTTACGACGATTTAGTCGGTCGTAACGGTTTTTGGACGTTCTGAGCATTCATCATCGTGAATTGATTTTCTACCATGTTTAAATTCAGCATTCCACTTTTTTAGCGTCGAATATGAAGGACAAAAATCCGTTAAGATGGAAGGTAACTCTTTTTGTATGCCCGTGGGGGTTAAACCTTTTTTAACAAAGTATTTTATGACAAGTCGAACTTCATTTTTTTTTTCCATTTTTCGAAAATGTCAAAATTTCTTTATTTTACTTTATTGCCAAGCAATAACCAATAAACTCACGTGTCTGAAACTCGGCAACATGTCATCTAAAGGATCATACTTTACAGACATAATTGTCTTTAGGTCAGACTTGTTCCATCTCTGTGTCAGGCGTCGAGCTTCTCAGTCCACCCTCGTAGGAACTGTACTGTTCAACCACGCTTATAAGAACTCCGGTTGGCAGAATGCCAAGCCGATTCCATTCACACTGTAAGGAGAATAGCCCCGGAAAAAGAAGATGAAATCACCGCTCTTTATCTTAGGCAGAGTACTTACGGCTTACGGACTTCCCCATTTTCGAAATAAACTAACCATTTTCGCCCATGCGTAGTTCGCTTCAGGTTTCTATCAAGCGTGGTGCATCAGTACGTCTCAGGGGATACAGAGAATGTGCATTTCAGAATTTTAATAAAGAAATCGTTCAAATATTTATACACAGAAAGGCTTCATTAAATAAGGAAATTAAGAAAAATCTGGTATTTCTATCCACTGACCCGTACGAACCCAGGAATAAACTGTGTGCAAATTTATGTATTTTAATGAAGAACGCTTTTTTGCATAATAAAACCTATTCTTAAATTCGAAATTAAAGCATATTAGTGGAATAAATTACATACACCACATTATGCTATTATATGCAAATAATGAACTAAATATTTTGAGCTAAATAGTTTAAAACGTATTTAACATGCATAGGTAAAATTTTAAAATGCCAAATTGTTTAAATAATATGAGCTACGAAATACTATCCTCTTTCTTCCAGTTATTGATAAATGCACTTCCTTCAGGCTTTTTTGTTTGGGATAATAGTTGTTGAAATTTTAGAGAATATCTACACAATAAATTAATTGATTCAGTAATGTTCGGTTAAAGTTTCCTTTTTATGATTTTTCTATTAAATCGGTAGTTGCAATCGTGTAATTTCTGAAATATTTTCTCACCAATCTGCGTGACACAACTGAACGAGTAGTGAGATAAGTTCATTTTATTGAATTACTTAGCTGACCCGCCCGGCGTTCCCCGGGCTCGTGATAATAACATTAAATAAACCCCAAATTTCTATTATTTTACATCTTTAACCCGATTTTGTATGAATTTATATTTTTAATGACGAAATCGCGAAAAAATAGTGATAATTTGTGATAAAAGTGCTCGTAAGAAAACATTTTTTTTTTCTATTTTTCATGTCGAATCATTTCATAGTTTAAAATAAATAGTTTTCGTTCTTTAAACTCTTTGAAAACTTTAATGGTTATAAACATAACGGTTTTACAGGCAGTGTAAAAATTACGTCAAATATTGTTTACTAGTTGTAAAATAAATATGTTTTCTTCTTGCTTTTTTTTTGTTTTCTTGTCGAGTCCGTTAACATAACAAGTAAAAGAAATAGTTTTCGTCGTCCGAACTTTCTGAAATTTTAATAGTTTATACATATAACTGTATCCAAGTCCTCTATAAATTATTTTGAAAATATATGCATATTAAACAGTGAAAACCTTACTCGAAGCCGAGGGTGGCCTCGCAGAAACACCCCGTTGTAATATGTTTTCTTCGAAAATTTCTCAGATTTTTTTTAAAATATTTCTTCTTATCCGAGCATTTCAAAATTGTTGTAGGTGATTTAAATCTGGTCTACCGAGCTGCTCTAAATATATTATGTCAAAATACGGACGTTTAGTTACTTTTAGCGTAAAAAAGCAAATCGTCTCGGAGGGCGGAAAATGACCTGCGTTCCTGAAATTCGTTTTTTTTTTAAATCAATTATGCCGTCGATTAGAAGAAGGTTTCTTTTTTAAGAGCATATTTTTGGTTTGTCTGTATCTCTAAAATTGCGCCCTTGAGAGACGTTGCCGTAAGGGGAAAATATCCACCCGGGAAAACTACCCTTTTTCAAAAATGTTTTGCAAAGGATTAATATATGTATTTTTTCAAATTGATTGCGAAATTTGAGCCGTAAAAGTGCGATATTTCAGAATACGTCTTTCGTTTTTAAATAAACCAAATGGTTTAGTCGATAGAAGTTAAAACAGAATGGGGAAATAAAAGCATTTTTCACTCAAATAGTTCTTCATTTACGTCCGCTTCGTAAATCGGGTTCTGAGCAAGCGTTAACGCCTCCACCGACTCAGAAAAAAATATATATGAGCATTTTACGAGTTTTTTAAACTACTTTTTTGCGAAAATATGTGGCAGAAGAATAAACTTTGTTTATATAAATGCTTCTTTAAATCTCTAGACTATATTGGTTTCTGATATTTATAGCTACAACTATGCTGTTTTGAAACATAGGTAACTCGGTAGAGGGTATAATATATTTTCGTTCGTGGTTAGATATATTTTTGTAAATTAAAAAATATTTGTCTTTTTTTTTTTTTTTTTTTTTGCAGAGTGTAAAGATTTTTGAGAATGCTTTTTTTCGCTGAGAAATGTCAATTCAAGCATGCACTTTATATGGCCAAATATGAAGGACAATTCGTATATGTTTTTATAAAAATTTCTGAAGAATTTTTTTCCTAGAATGTTTCAATGTATTTGAACACTTACTGTATGTGAAACGAACAAACACGAGAATATACAGGGGGCGTCGGAAAATTGTGTACACATTTTCAGTGATTATAACCCCAGTTTGTAGTCGCATATAATAGATATTTAAATTGCAAAAGAATCTACATAAAATGTATAACTTTTCCTCCTACCGCAGATGTTCAAAATTATTGCCGTTCTGGTCATTACACTGCTTATAACGGTGGGCTATTGATTTACAAACTTCAACAAACATTTCATTTGGTGTTGTGGTGCATTCCTGCTCAATTGCAGTTCCGAAACTTATTTATGAACATTCATTCGTTTCAAACTTATATTTTACCCAATGAATTGTAAGTCGCATAGGTAGATCTGCCTGAAACGCCCTCCAATATTATCTTTGTAATTCTGCTACCTTTTCATACTTACAATAATATTTTAAAATAAATTTTCTTTTTTCAAAAGTTAGTTTTGGTCCACTTAATATTTCCAATTATTTACACTTTAAAAAGAAAGAAAAATTAAAAAGTTATGACCCATTAAACAGTGCATGCTTACATTTTTCTGATGCACTCTGTATTTATGTTTATCATTATTTTTAAGTCCATATGGTTACTTATATTTAAAATATGTTTATCAAACAAATTAATTAATAAACGATAGATTCAGGTTCGTATTTTTGAGTAGATTATTCGAAAATATTGTATATGTAATGTACGAAAAACTGTGATGAAAATTCAGTTACAAGTAAAATATGAATAAATTCTACTAACATAAATACTATTATGTAAAATAGTCCTTCCGGCCTGTACCGGGAGGAAAAGGTAGCTTTCCTATATCTTCGTTTTAAAATTTTAGCTACTGTTACTCGAAAACAGCAAGCTAAAATGCAAAGAAACCGTTTACAAAAGATCCCTTTATACTGAATTTGAATAAGAAATTCGCCAAATTATTGAGCTATAGCCAAGTTGGCTTCATTTATGAAAACTTATTTTGGTCGCCAAATTTGGCGATATTTCGCCAATTATCGTCAAGTTTGGAGAGAATTTGGCGATAACGGCGTATGATTGGGAAAATGATTACAACAATGAAAGAAAATTTTGTGCGAGAAATCGCGTTCACTAAAACTCATAAATTAATCGTTCGTTTTTTGTAATGTGCTGTCTTGTTTCAAAATGTCAGCCACCCTAGAATTTCAAACTGCTCTATCTCAGCCATTTTTTAAGATAGAGGTAAAACAAAAAATGCTCTGGAATCTTTGTATCAAGGCTAAACACTTAATTAGAAAATAAATTTGAATTTTTAACTTTTTTGTACATTTATTTTAGTTTTACAATTTTCAACGGCCGCCATCTTGAAACAAGATGGCGGACCAAGCTGGCCAACGAACTTGGTCGAGGCATTGGTGAGCTTAATACACACAATTTGTTTTATCCAAATTGACTTATAAATACGAGCGTTATCGTATGACATAGCTCATATATATATATATATATATATATATATATATATATATATATATATATATATATATATATATATATGGATATATATATACACTATAATGCCATAATTGATGGGAACTTTCAGTTTTAGACATTTTTTCGAATACTTTAAAATATACATGTCAGATTCTTTTGGGGTATTAGGATTAAAAAGAACAGGTTTGACTTCATATTTATCAATGTTGATTTGATAAGTAGGATAATTAGGGGACCAACAAAAAATTAAAGAAGAAAAATAATACTTGGGATCACCCTGTAAAATAAAATGCACGAAATGATTTACCGCTACAGAATATACATAGGCAGACATTGTATAATATGTGTACTCATTTGTGTAAGAATAGCCTGCATATTAATTGAGATATAGCGATTTTTTTAAAAATTAAAAAAAATTCTTGCATGTTTTTTGCTTATAAAATACAGGGTTTTAAACAAAATTTAACGTCAGTTTCAGAAAAATTGACAAAATGTAGTAGAAATCATATAGTGTGATTGAAATATAAATATGTTAAATATTTAAGGAAATATAGGCAGTTGTATGAAAATTTTTTTATCTGCGCATGCGCGAAAGATAACAAAAAACTTTTTACCTAATTTAATACTCAACACTATGGAGCAACTTATAAAGAAAAAGCAGTCAAATATCGTAAAAATTCAGAGAGATATCGGCGTTAGAGTGAGCTGTTTTTTAGTTTCTGACTAAAACTCGCTGAATGATAGGGGATTGGCCACAAATTGATATTTTTAAGTTATCTGGCTGCGTTCGGAGAAAATTTTTAGAAAAAACAATTTAATTATAACTTACGCTTATGTTTAGGAAGATTTTGACTCTAAACTACGAGGAAAAGGAAAATATAGTCCATACATTGATTACATCTAGGTAAATTGAGGAGTTTATGGTAAAATTTTGTGAAATTTAGCCCAATACGGAAAACACTCTACAGTAAATTTTCGAGAAATTACGTTTTGCGTATTAGACCAGTAAAATTAGGAAAGTTTGCCATAATACATGCTAGGAGATAAAAATTAGTACAGTTGTTCATTGATGGCTACTGATGACTATGTAAAAAGTCCTGATAGATAGGAGGTGAGGGGGGGGGGGTTAAAATAAATTACTTTTTTAGTTTTTTACAAAAATCTCAGAAACTGTTGGTTTTCATGAGAAACTTACTCCGATATAAATTAAAGAAAATAAAATTCTCTACAAATGAGAGTTATATACAGTAGAACCTCGATTATCTGTCAGCCAGAAAACCGGAGATTTGACGGATTTTCCGCAAAAAATTCACTTTAATTTCAATTTTATTTACCTAATGTCGCCATAATAAATGCTACAGAGATAAAAATTAGTACAGTTGTCCCGTGATGGCTACTAATGAATATGGAAAAAGTCCTGATGGATAGGAAGTGAACGAAGGGAAGGAAGATGGGGGCAAAATACTTTTTTAGTTTTTTACAAATATCTCAGAAACTGTCGGCTTTCATCAAATAATCACTCTGACATTAAAGAACACAAAATTCATTACAAATGACAGGTATTTACAGTAGACCTTCGATTATCCGTCATTCAGAAAACCTGAACCTTGACGGATTTTCCCGAAAAAAAAATTACTTTAATTTGATATTTATTTACTCAATGTCTATTCAAATTTATTAAATATTGTTGCAAAATAAAAAGGAAGACAGTAAACACTTCAATACTGCAATATTGCATGAAATAATGCCAGGTAAATTGTTTATGAAAGAAAAATATTTATTATTAATGAAATGTTTATGAATGTGAAATATTATAATTGCGAATATAAAACTTGGAGAAAACTAAAAGTAGGTACATATTAATTTATAATTAAGTAAATATTGTGTAATTATGAAAGTGGATGGATTGTTAGGATTCATAATCATCACATCATCGTCTTCCTTGTCCTGTTGTTATCACCCTGGTACTGAAGACAAATATTTATATTTATTATTAATAAAATGTTATTTCACGTGAAACTGTGTAAGCGCGACGAAACATAATTGAGAACAATGAAAGTAATAATTTATCATTAAGCAAATACTTACTAAGTCATAATGTTCTTTTTTTCTTGACACATCATCATCAACTGAAGTGGATGCTACATTAGAAGGCGTTCTCAGCATGACTGAATCCATAATCACATCTTCATCGTCTTCCTCGTCCTGTTGATCTGTATTTATAGCTATAAGTGTAGCATTCAGACAGTCACCATGGCAAATGTTGCAGATGAGTGTGCAGTTAATGGCTGCTTTCCTGTACCCATACTTAGCTCCACACCCAGTGGTGCATATGCAGAAGATGGTATTTAAGACAGCCTCAGGTGCGATCAGTTCCTTAGTTGTAATAAGAACCAGACGATTCTGCTTTTGTTCCCAGCCCCAGAGTTCGGCATGTTGTTACTGGCCAAACCACAGCTGCACCTGATGGTACACCCAGATAGAATATTTTCTAGCCACTACTTCTGTTGGTGGAAGGATTGAAATGTCAGGTTTGACATTCGATTTAGATTTGGCGAAAGAATGGTATCGGAAAGTATTGAGAGATGTAGATGTGGGAGGTGCTTTATACAATCTAAAGAAAAAAGTTGGTTTCCTGCTTCTACAAATGCATCATGGTCAGCAATTTTGTGTACCTCTTCACATTGCTGAAACAGCTGGAAAATTTTTGTTTTCCACTTTTTGAATTCGGCTGACGTCGTATCACATCTAGTGAATGCATAAAGGTCTAGAATGATGTCTTGTTTCTTGAATTAACTGTTGTGAGAAAATAATATTTTTTTCAATTCTTCCACTACTTGGCTTAACGAAAATTTCTTGTTCGAGCGGAGTTAGGGCGATTAGGAGGACAACAAGATCAACATCCTCACCAACAATTGCCACTCTGCCACTAGAAGAAGATATTTCAATGGCTGTTGTTACAATTAGGGTATCTGCATTGCCAGTACTCTGCCGGCAAGATATTCCATTCTCCTTCAATTTGGAAGAAAGCACAGCTGTTAATCTTGATTTGTTCTTTTCATTTGAAAGGAAGCTCTTGGTTGACGGAAACCTCTGTGTTCCCCGTTGAAATTAATATCCACGGACTTCTTCAGTGCACATCTTCGGTTTTGCTCTGCTAATTTCGTGCTGTTGGCAATGTCGGAGTAGCCATCAAAAAACCACTGAACAGCTTTTTTCTTTATAATGTGTAGAGATTTATACTTCACAAATTGAAATAAAAGTGGAACCTCTTGACCAATGGACTTTGTGAAGAAAGAAACCACCATCCATAATAATATCACAATATTGGAAATCAATGGGCTGTTTCAATAGTAACTTTGATGTAATAAATTAGATGATATTCTGGCTTGACTAATGTTGTTTGCAGATATTTTTAGTCCTTAAGTTCCCTTTAGAAAATTAAACCTGAGTCTAAAAAATATTAGATATTGTTAAAAAATATTTGACCGCAGTGCGAAATTTTCGCACGGATCCATTGGTATTTAATAAATTTGAAATTAAAGTGATTTTTTTTTGCGGAAAATCCGTCAAGGCTCTGATCTCGTGACTGACGGATAATAGAGGTTCCACTGTATATACCTGTCATTTGTAGAGAATTTAACGTTCTTTAATTTACGTCAGAGTAATTTTTTCATGAAAACCAACAGTTTCTGAGATATTTGCAAAAAACTAAAAAAGTATTTTGACCCCTCCCTCCCCTCGTTCACTTCCTATCCATCAGGACATTTTACATAGTCATTAGTAGCCATCACGGGACAACTGTACCAATTTTTATCTCTGTAGCATTTAGTATGGCGACATTAAGTAAATAAAATTGAAATTAAAGTGAATTTTTTGCGGAAAATCCGTCAAAGCTCCAGTTTTCTGGCTGACGCATAATCGAGGTACCACTGTATATAAATCTCATTTGTAGAGAATTTTATGTTCTTTAATTTATATCGGAGCAATTTTTTCATGAAAACCAACAGTTTCTGAGATTTTTGTAAAAAACTAAAAAAAGTAATTTATTTGAACCCCCCCCCCACCCCCACTCACCTCCTATCCATCAGGACTTTTTACATAGTCATTAGTAGCCATCAATGAACAACTGTACTAATTTTTATCTCCTAGCATGTATTATGGCAAACTTTCCTAATTTTACTGGTCTAATACGCAAAACGTAATTTCTCGAAAATTTACTGTAGAGTGTTTTGCGTATTGGGCTAAATTTCACAAAATTTTACCATAAACTCCTCAATTTACCTAGATGTAATCAATGTATGGACTATATTTTCCTTTTCCTCGTAGTTTAGAGTCAAAATCTTCCTAAACATAAGCGTAAGTTATAATTAAATTGTTTTTTCTAAAAATTTTCTCCGAACGCTGCCAGATAACTTAAAAATATCAATTTGTGGACAATCCCCTATCATTCAGCGAGTTTTAGTCAGAAACTAAAAAACAGCTCACTCTAACGCCGATATCTCTCTGAATTTTTACGATATTTGACTGCTTTTTTTTTATAAGTTGCTCCATAGTGTTGAGTATTAAATTAGGCAAAAAGTTTTTTGTTATCGTTCGCGCATGCGTAGATAAAAATTATTTCATACAACTGCCCATATTTCCTTAAATATTTAATATATTTATATTTCAATCATACTATATGATTTCTATACATTTTGTCAATTTTTCTGAAACTGACGTTAAATTTGGTTAAAAACCCTGTATTTTATAAGCAAAAAACATGCAAGAATTTTTTTAATTTTTTAAAAAAATCGCTATATCTCAATTAATATGCATGCTATTCTTACACAAATGAGTACACATATTATACAATGTCTGCGTATGTATATTCTGTAGCGGTAAATCATTTCGTGCATTTTATTTTACAGGGTGATCCCAAGTATTATTTTTCTTCTTTAATTTTTTGTTGGTCCCCTAATTGTCCTACTTATCAAATCAACATTGATAAATATGAAGTCAAACCTGTTATTTTTAATCCTAATACCCCAAAAGAATCTGACATGTATATTTTAAAATATTTGAAAAAATGTCTAAAACTGAAAGTTCCCATCAATTATGGCATTATAGTGTATATATATATATATATATATATATATCTCAACATTTGAACGGAGGGTGGTTTTGGGTTCTGGAGGTCATGATCGGTGAAAATATATCAAAATTTTCCGGAATTGCTTTCCTCCGAATGGCTGCAAAAAGTAGCTTTATACCTTTTTGTATTGAAAGCTACCTAATAGCATAAGGTCCATATTTTAAATTGTTTTATAATTAAAATTACTTACAATGGCAAATATTTATTGACATTAATTCCGCAAACATATTTGAAATAATTGAAACCTCCTGCACTTTCTAAAGTATGTGAGCATTCGTATAATGAAATTTAATTACAATTTTCAAACACAATTCTGAATATTTGGTGTTAATATTAATAATCATATGAAATAATATCTAATGACAACTCTGCGATTATGCGTGCTGTTTATCAAAGGTGAATTACACTCTGATAGGTAAAATATATTCAGTAATTATATACTTTACCTATATAAGTTAAAGCATTTTATTTCGAAGAGTAAATGTATTAACTTATTTTAGGCAGGAAGAGACGTGTTTGATCCATGATTTATTTGTTTTTCCTTTGTTAAATTGTTTTATTTGCGTTGCCCCTATAACGGCGTCTCTTTTTTAACCCTTTCAGAGCAAGGTACTTCTATTCGTAAAATGTTGAAATGTTTAATTGGTACTAGAATTTATAAACAAATTTATTCGAAAATAAGTAAAATCTTTCCGTCATGTACGTTTCGTCATGTGTTTCGTCTTTTCGTTTCGTCATGTGTTTCCTGTTTCGTCATGTACTTGATACACTGTAAAAAATCTGCGTAATATTCCTGACGTTTACTGTGTAACATTCCTGGGTTTTCTCGGTTTATTTCTGCTGAACCGAAAATACCAAGAAATCTGATGTAACACCTTCCACAATGCTGTGTAACTTTTCGGAATACTTGAGAAAGTGGAATTTACTGATCAAATGTGAAACGTTCCATATGTTTTGTGTGTAACATTCCTTAGTTTTTTCAGGTATACTTTTGAACTTTTGTGTAACTTTTCGGTATCATTAATGTAAAAGAGAAATTATTGGTGATCTGTGTAAATTTCCACATGTTTTGTGTGTAACTGACTTGTGTAAGTTTCCTGGCATTTCTTTGGTGAAATTCCTGGATAAACCTGTGGCAGAATAGCTGCCACAGGTTTTCTCAGGAACATTACACCAATTTTTTTACAGTGTAATAGGAAATTTTCATTCCCATTTCTTACCATGGCCTAAAATGGATTAAAGAAACCACAAAAACTCAAAATTTGCTAAATTTTATGCAATAACAGTTTGTTACAACTTTTCGGTTATGATGGTTTGGCAGGCATCTTCTTTTTTCCACTGGTCAGAAAATTTTTATTAACATTAATCTGTCGAATAAGTTAGGAGCTCAAACAAGGTCGAACCTGCCATTTTAACAAACCACTACAAAGTAGTTTATAGAATTACAGCATTTTACAATGCACTATGCGAATTTATCTTCACCCTCGTTTGAAATAGAAACAAGAACGAAAAATCAGGTGTCGAGTATAGATTATGAAACAATTTCCAACACATTTAGTATACTGTAACAAAACTTCAACTTTTAAGAAAGTGGAAGATGATATCTAGATAAACAAGATCAAGGTAAAACATTGAGGGGAGGCCTATTTTTCGGCTTAAGCTCAACTAGTCCCGCCCAGCAGGTTTGTTTACCCAATTATACTGAGCATTACTAAATTATACTTTGTGATACTGAGAAATAATTATACTATGTAATGCTGAAATACAAATTCTGAAAATACAAGATTCCAAAAATAAAAATTCTGAAAATACAATTTACCAATCATACTGACCAATACTAAATACTACTATGTGATACTGAGCAATAATACATCTAAATAAACAATTTGGAAAGAGAATAACAAAGGTGACTATTTCCTTTCAGCAATTTCCTTCAATAAATGGAAATGTACTCGATACCTTTTGTGCAGCCATGTATATGATATATAGAATTTATTCACACCAAGTAATATGAAAAAAGTTAGTTAAATTTAAAAACACATGCCACAACTGAAAACGCACTTCCAGCAATTATTGTTCATAGACAGTACTTTAATTTAATACTTCTGTGTAACCCTATGAATGAAAGATATTTCATAGTAAGTATCTTGTAGGTCACTTCAGTGGCATATATCAAGTTTATTAAGGTTGAAATAGTGTAATATTATTAAAATACACCGCAAACTTTTTCCCCATCGACCGTAATGTAATGGAATTCTTTTGAGGATCCCCTGTTAACCAACTATAAATGCTACACACTTCATTTTAATTACCGAGCATGCCAAAGTAAACCTCAACAAAATATATAAATTGCATGGCAATCTCAGTAAATTTACGTGAGCGGGCACGGGCAGTCGGCAGACAGACAGACAGATAAATTGAATTCATGAACAATTTTCATCTATGTTAGAAAATGTTAAAAATGCAAAGGTATTGGTCATTTTAGCACACCATTTTTTGTAGAAATGTAAACAAAACAAGTAAAAAACACAATTTGATGACAATATACTTTTAAACTTTAAAAAATGTATTTTTTAAATCTTTATGACACTTGATCAGGAAAATATTCAGCGAAAAATGTTCTCTGAACAAAACTAGTCGTTGGGGGCCACCGTAATACTTACCCATTATGGATATGCAAAATATAAAATATGAAAATAAAACATGTGTAAACTGTTCATAAAATGCATTGCAATTCAAATAAAATCGTGGCTTGACGACATCATAAACTTTAAATACTCAATTGCTGAATTGCGTAAAAGAAACATCTTTATAACTCCAAAATTAATAACATATTTACTAACGGTTTACTGCGTCGGATTAAGCGTCTCATTTCCATTTAAAACATATCTTTGAATTGCAATTTGAATGAAATACAGGGTCATGAAAAATCAAAAAGTGTGAAAAATAGGAATACAAATATATCGGCAACTCATTATCCGAGCGACTTCATTCTTTATGCAAAATTTATGTTTTTTTAGTGTCTTTTATATTCACTCCATAAAATAAACAATTTCGAAAATGTTTATATACCTTTTATCGGAATGAATATTTCGAGAGTCCAAAAAAAAAATAGTTCCATATAATCGAGGTTACTGAAATTCAAAAGGCTTCTTCCCATTATTACATACTAAATACATACCAAATTTCAAGTCTCTATCTTAATTTGTTCGAGAGATAGACCGTTTACAGACACACAGACAGACGGACGGCAATTTTTTTTCTAAATATATATATTTTTTGGAATCTCTAGTGTCTGAAACGTGTAAATCCGTCTAATTTTTTTTTCGATTTTCAAAAGGATTACAAGATTTACCCTATACTACGTATGATGGGTAAGTAAAAATATAAAGACGTGGATCCCAATCCAGTATTATTCATTCTGTCACATGCATTGAAATCCTTCGAATCGCGCCAACATTTAACACTGTTTGTTCATTGTTGAGCAGTAAAAGATTTAAAATAAACTATACTTAAAATTACTGCCCGTTAAGTGATACACAATATAAAATGTAATAAGACAACCTGAAAATATAATAAATTGTAATAATATATTACAATTATTAATAATAATATTAAATTTTAATAATATATTACAATTATTAATAATAACTAGATGGACCCGTCAAAATTTGACGGAAAAAATACTATAACAATATCAGTAAAATAAGCTTCTTTATTATTTAAGAAAGGGTGCGTATGAAACAGTATTTCAAATATTTTATTTTAAAAGTTTTTTCCTCCAGTCAAATAGAGTACTATTTCCGATGCAAACTTTTTTTTTTTTTTTTTTTTTTTTTTTTTTTTGACAGATTTTCGTTTAGCACCGCCAAAATGCTCTATCTTATGGATAATCTGATCTTATGATTCATCATTGTTTTTTTTTTAATTATTATTATTCACTTTTTATGATGGTTAGGGAAATCTATTTTCAATTGTGGCAACTTCCCCAGGGGCTAATTTACGTTATTGAAGCAAACTGGTGGTCATTGATAAGATAGAATTGAGAAACTTTTCATGCTTGAAAATTATTTAAAAAGTCGTTAAATTAAGCGGCAGTTTTCAAATAAATTTCAATCGAAAACTATTTTTTTTTCTAATTGATGATGTAAGAATTGAAATTGTAAAATGTAGTAAAAAATAGAAATTTGTAGTATTTAGAAGTGATGTAAGCGCGATGAAAGCTAAAGCGGTAGCGCCGTTTGTCGTCACAACCGTTGCACATTTCTAAAAATTGCCACTGTATTTTGGCTGGCGTCAAAAAACATTTTTTGACATCGAAAGAGAAATTCACAGTCAAAGAAATAGGACTTTGCGCTAATAAATAACTGTTAAATGAACTTATAATAAACCTACTAAAATAATTCCTAGAAATATTAGTCTTGCATTGTTTATTTTAGCTAAAAATACAATCGTTATCTCAATTTTTTTCCCTACTATAACACTATTTTTAATAATTTTAAATTTCCTGAAATCCTTTACTTTTGTGATTTTTTTATTTAAACAAAAATCGTCTAACCTATAATTTAAAAAAAAGTAATTGGTAACATGTAATCAAGGTATGCAATCAAGATGAAGCAATCAATGACGGCTTCAATTCTAATCTTTATAATTAAGAATGGAAAAATCAGTTAAAATTACGTCAGGTTGACACAATCATATACATTTTTCTCTTTAGTTTTATCAATGTTAAAATGCATTTCAAGCTAAGCATAACGTCATTTTTACCGGCGCAAACTTTTCACACGTTTTATATACGTTACTTTAATGCTTAAACACCATGTATACAAATAAAAATATTTTTTATATTTAATTGTAATAAAAAATGTTATCAACAAAGTTGTATTGCATAATGATAAAATAAACCCAATGAACAATATTCCCGTGACGTCACAATAAATATGAATTTTTATTCGCTTATAAAACACGCGGAAAAATATTTTTACCGAAATTTAACTTGCAAATTAAATAATTCGGCCTAAAAGCCACGCGCTTTTAATATTTATTATTTCTCTTTTATCCTTCGCAACCACAGAGATTAGAGAATAAAGTCTGTGCCTAGCAGCAGTAGGCGTTATCCGAATTGCCGACTTTATGACGTCATTAGCAGAAGTAAAAGTTTAATTGAAAATTACGGCTAATTAATTAAATTTTCGAACAAATGAATGCACGATAACAAATCTGTGTCCAAATATCTTTCGTTTAAAAAAAGAATGATGTAATTTGATTCAGTAGTTTGTTCTCACGGATTGTCGAAAGAAATCGCTTAGCGTTTTAAATATATAGATAATAAATTGTAATAATATATTACAATTATAATTAAACCTTGTAATAATATATGTCTTTTAAATGCTACATAAAAGGTGTTAACTAAAAACATAATATACAGTAAAATAACTTTTATTAGATTTTTGACATGTTTCGGCTCACTGCGAGCAAATAGTAAAAACAAATGGGAATATTCTATAATTGCAAGGTCTTTGAAGTTATTATTTGAAATTACATTATTAAAAGCGTTTCGAATAGTTCTAACTACGTCCCTTATGCCGAGACACAAGCGTATGTCAGGAAAGAAAATCGAAAAAATTGAAACCGGACAAATTTGAAAGGAAATATGAACAAATTAAATGCACCGAAAGGCGGAAAGGGTGGGAACAAAGGTCACGTTGCAGCATCATTTAACGTACCGAAATTGTGGCTCGAGTTACTCCATGGTCACAAATGTGGAAATGAATAAACAACCAAATAATAATAAAAAATAACATGCGTAATTTTAAAAAGAACATGAAAATTAAAAGATAGCATTTCAAATAATAACTTCAAAGACCGTGCAATTATAGAATATTCTCATTCGTTTTTTGATAATGGCTCGGAGTGAGCCAAAACATGTCACCAATCTAATAAATGTTATTTTTCTGTATATTAGGGTAGAGCGAAAAAGTAAATTTTTTTTTACAAAAAACAGGTAGGTGCCAAAAGCACATCAAATATCTGAAATTTTAGCGCTGAAAAAAAATACCTTGAGTCTGCGCTTTTGGTCCAAATGTTGAAATTTTGGGTAAAATTTGAAAAATTTTCAAAAACAAAAAATCTGTAAAACTGGTTATGATTTAAAAGTGTCACTTGAACCTTTATTAACAAAGATTTAAAATATTGAAACGATAAAACGATATCTTTATTCTGTATAACTGGCGCAAAATGAACTGACAAATTTCGGTTAAAAATGAGGTATTTCCATTCTGGTACAGCATATAACGAATCGTTGTTTTGAATGCAGCTCTTCGCTAGTTGCTTTTACAACTACCCAGGAGTGGAGGTGGGTGCATATTGTGCACCAGCACAACCACCCTACCATCTGAGCACAATGTTTTATTTATACAATGAAGTGTGATTTTTTATCAGACTGGCACGAGTTTTCTGTATATCAACCTAGTATTGGTGTATTCGTCTCTTCTTTCGTATCCACAGGCTTTGAATGATGCTTGCTGTGACTTCCTTCACGTATCTTTTTACTGCTTGAGTATGAGAAGGCATGTAAAATAACTCATTGGGGATGTTAGTACGGGAATCTATCCAGCCGTCTATTATCTTCAACAAACTTGCATCCGATAAATGTATAGTGATTTGGGGTCCTGTTACCGCAAGAGTTTTCCAATCAATTAGATTTATATAATCATCTGCTTAAATGTTGATTGTCAGTATTTCAAATTTGCGTATGTCATCATTTATTCTACCTCTTGCATTTATTATGGGATGAGCAGCTAGTTGTTTAATGTGATTGCAATCAGAATTTGCTCTGAGTATGCAAAGTAACCATTGTTCTGAATAACTTTTTTAACTATTCGTTTTATGGCGTTTGCTGCATTGTTTAGTAGCCGAGTAGTTTCCCATAAGGTTTAGATACATTCTTTAGCTCTGGATTACATTTGATGATAAACCATCCTGGGGCATAAACTTAGATCACATACTTTGTGAGTGAAAATAGAGACTCTGACACGCAGTCAATGCGAATAATTAAGGTGAAGAATTCTATTCGCCGTTGTGAGCCATATTGCGTGGGACAATTTTTCTAGGTTCCTATTCGCTAACTCTTTAGAGCAATATCCTGATGAAATTGCTTTGCAAATGTCCAGCAGGTATTTCTGGTCTGTGTTGAGTTCCTTTTCATGGATTTCAGGAAATATGTTTTCTAAATTACACTTTATAGGTTCAAAAACTACAATAGGGAGTGAATGGCACGTGGACAAGGATTTCCCTAATACATTTGGGCCAGAAGTTTTCCCATCGATGATGCCTAACAAATGATGCAGAGGCAATTCATTTAACTGGAGCTGGCATATGATCCATTGCAATGGTCTTGCAAGCGTCTCTACCATTCGACGGATTACTTCAGTATGCTTCCCCGTATTCACTGGACATCGGACATCCATCACAACTCAAGCATGAGAGGCTGGACAAATCAATATTTTCATCTTTTAAAAACTTTGATATGCATTTAAAAATATCTTCTGATGCTCCAGATGAGGAAATGTTAGGCAAAATTAGTCCCCAAATATTTGGAGCTATGCTCTTCTAAGAAGGTAACACGTTCTTCTTTCATAATTCTACGATACGCATGTTTATCACTTCTCTTTTCTATACACATTATGTCATCTTTTCAGGAGTCGAAATATAAGGCTCGTATTTCTGTTTTAGGGTTCTCTTCTTTACGTTGAGACGAACAAGCCGATGGGCTTTCACGCCTTACCTTGCTTCTATCTGTAACGGGTATGGGTACATTATGTTTTCCAGTGTCGTTTGCTGTACGTACACAATCCTGAAGAACCGCTGAAGCAAGAACTACAGCAGACTGATCAGAAATTCTACAGCTATCACATGCTTTAGAAAAAGTTTCAAGCTTCATTCGAGTTTCGATATATGAGGATGAAGATGGGAATTCAATTTGATCTATTATTGAATCATCGCATACTGATTCGTTTATTTCAATTTCACTTGCAGCATCTTCTAATTGCGGTGCTTTTTTATTCAATCTTCTTTCTATTAATTTTTTTTCAACGAGTCGTTGTATGCTGTACCAGAATGGCAACGCACCTTTTTTACCGAAATTTGTCAGTTTTGCTCCAGTTAAAAATAGTAAAGATATCGTTTTATCGTTTCAGTATTTCAACCCTTCTTTGCATGAGTTTTTCGTTTACAATTGTGTTTTTCATACATATATTAAATATTAGACACCAGAAATTTCAAGATAGATTTTTAACTTTGTTCAGCAACATAGTTCACGGGAAATTTACTGCATTAATATTTCTATATAAATATAGTAGTGGCGAAGAAGTTGATTTATTTATTAAAAGTTAAATAAACAGTGATGGAAATTTACATCACTATGCAATTAAGGGTTAAATCTTTATTAATAAAGGTTCAAATGACACTATTAAATCATAGTCAGCTTTACAGAATTTTTTTTTTCTTTTTGAAAAATTGTCAAATTTTACCCAAAATTTCGACATTTGGACCAAAAGCGCAGACTCAAGCCTTTTTTTTCAGTGGTAAAATTTCAGATATTTGATGTACTAGTATAAAGGCAACTTTTGGCACGTAACCGTTTTTTGTAAAAAAATAACTATTTTTTTTCATTAAACCCTACTGTATATTATGTTTTTAGTTTACACATTTTAGCATTTAAAAAAAAAACCTGATTTCAAAAATCCTCGCGATCTATATAATTTTTATACTATTTATTAAAATGAATATGTAATTTAAATTAAAAGCGCAAAAATATACATTAAAAACAAAACCTAAAAACATATTCCAGTAAACCTGTCATGTTTTTATACACGCTTTCCATATAGCTATTTTGCTAAAAGCTAATACAAAACAGAAACAAAACAATTGATACAAACAAACAAAATAACTTTTCAGAAACACATTTAAAATACATTGGCAAACTATTTCTGGAAAATATGGAAGATTTATTATTATTTGTGAAACAATTTATGTTAATAACTATGCGAAGAATTCGGTACAATTCACTGCAGTTTTATTAACATAAATACATATTTAAAGACTTTTATTTTTCAGAGACAATATGATGAAACACAAAGTAGTAACAACAATGGTAGCCAGTTATTTTTTGAATTTAGGTATATATTTAACGCGAATATTTCACATATTTGATTTAATATATAGGGAAAATCAAATATTTGAGTAACTTTGAGCTGGAATTTTAGAATTGTACTCCGAGATGAAAATGTTTGGAATCGATAAACCTTAAAAAATGGAAATCTTTTGAAAAACTGAAGAACAAACTGAAATATATGAATACAAATAAAATCTTTTGGAAATCTTCGATCATCGAAACATATATTTGTAATAAAATGTAATAAAAGCAGGGAGAGAATTTATAGGACGTATATAACTTATAACTGACAGGACGTGTGAAAATTTAAAAAGTATTTTACTTACCCATCATACGTGGTATAGGGTAAGTCTTGTGATCGTTTTAAAAAGCGAAAAAAAGAATTTTGACGGATTTACACGTGTCAGACACTGGAAGAGATTCCAAAAAACATATTTTTAGAAAAAAAAAATTGCAGTCCGTCTGTCTGTGTGTGTGTCTGTAAACGCTCTATCTCCCGAATAAATGGAGATAGAGACTTGTAATTTGGCATGTACTTAGTATATAATAATGAGAAGAAGTCTATTGAATTTCAGTAACCTCGATTATCCGGAACTATTTTTTTCGGATTCTCGAAGTATTTGTTCTGATAAAAGGTATATAAAAATTTTCGAAATTGTTTATTTTAAAGAGAGAATATAAAATAGAATCAAAAATCATAAATTTTGCATAAAGAATGAAGTCTATCGAATCATGATTTGCCGAGATAGTTGTACTTTTTTCATGACCCTGTATTTCATTCAAATTTCAATTCAGGGATATATTTTAATTGGAAATGAGACGCTTAATCCGACGCAGTAAACTGTTAGTTAATAGGATTATCATTTTTAGAGTTATAAAGATGTTTCTCTCATGCAATTCAGTAATAGAGCATTTAAAGTTCATGACGTCATCAAGCCACGATCTTATTCGAATTGCAATGCATTTTATAAAGCACATGTTTTATTTTCATATTTTATATCATACACATACATGATGGGTAAGTATTACGGTGGCCCCCAACGACTAGTTTTTTTTTTTCCACATTAGTTGCTTTTTAGCTTAATGGCAAGACTACGTTGTAGTCGAATTGTATTTCTACCTTTTGCAAATTGCACTGTCTGTCTAAATTTATGCACCATTTAAAAAATTAATTTAGCGCTTTCAATATTTTCAGAACATCCTGTAAATGTATATATGTATATTCTAGCATTTCTTTATATCATATATTCTAATACGAGCAAATCTTGTGTGTGGTGTTACATATATATATATATATATATATATATATATATATATATATATATATATATATATATATATATATATATATATATATATATATATATGCAATTTTTATCTTGAAAACGGCTCTAACGATTTTGACGAAATTTCGTATCCTACCATTTTGGGGCACCAGAAAACCATTGGGCTAGGTCACATGTTCGAAAAAATTCGATTAGTAGGTCATTTTGGGTCATTTTTTGTCATGGTCTAGCTAATTGTATCTAAAAAACGGTTCAAACGATTTTGACGAAATTTTGTATTCGACCATTTTCGGACACGAGAAGACTATTGGGCTGGGTCACATGTTCGAGAACTTTCGATTAGTGGGTCATTTTTGGGTCAGCACGGGGCAAATTAATTTTATCTAAAAAACGGCTCTAACGATTTTGATTAAATTTTGTGTCCTAAGAGTTTCGAGCACGATAAAATCATTGGGCTAGGTTACATGTCCGAGAAAATTCGATTAGTGGGTCATTTCTGGGTCATTGTGGGTCAAGATCTGAATAGCGGCTCAATTTACACTAAATTTTGCCTCCAATGGTTTTCGGACACGAGAAGACTGTTGGGCTAGGTCACATGTTCGAGAAAATTCAATTAGTGGGTCATTTTGGGTCATTTTGGGTCATGGTCAAAGCTAATTGTATCTAAAAAACGGTTCAAACGATTTTGACGAAATTTTGTATCTGACTATTTTCGGGCACGAGAAAACTATTGGGCTGGGTCACATGTTCGAGAACTTTCGATTAGTGGGTCATTTTTGGGTCAATGCGTGTCAAATTAATTTTATCTAAAAAACGGCTCAAACGATTTTGATTAAATTTTGTATCCTACGAGTTTCAGGCACGTGAAAATCATTGGGCTAGGTCACATGTTCGAGAAAATTCGATTAGTGGGTCATTTCTGGGTCATTGTGGGTCAAGATCTAAAAAGCGGCTCAATTTACCCTAAATTTTGCATCCTATGGTTTTCGGGCACGAGAAGACTGTTGGGCTAAGTCACATGTTCGAGAAAATTCAATTAGTGGGTCATTTTGGTCATGGGTCATGATATTTGAACTCAAATTTAATTTTGACCGAGCATAGCTCGGTCTTCCCTGCTCGTATAATTTTTGTCGTCAAAGAAATTACTATTTTTATATAGTACTAGCAAGCTACGCCCGCTACGCTGGTCAATTTCTCTTAACGAACCTTTAATCAAACAAAATATTGACATTTCATAATTCACTTTTATATTTTAACAGAATAATAAGGATACTATAATTTGTGACTCGTGCTATAGTCAATATACACGTCAGGACACGTCGCCCTTATCATTATCATTTTACGCGTGAAGGTTTCGCTATGGTACTCTATTGTGAAATTTGGTAATTTTAGAAATTCAATAGTTGAAAAATCGCAGAATCATTAGATCATTTTTCTTTAGAAATTGTTCTTAGAGCGCATTTAGATCTTATAAATAACAATCATGCCGAACTTGAAGTTTCTAGCTCCTTCAGCATCGCAAAAATCGCAATTTTAGAACGTTTTTCGCTTCTGCACCCCCCTCGGGGTAGTGGCACCGACATAAAATGTAGCCTATGTTGGAGCAGGGATTGTCACCATCCATTTGCCACCATCACTTTTGAAATCGCTTTAGTAGTTCCAGACATTCCATACAAATTGTAATTTAGAATGTTTTTAGAAAATTGTTTGCTTATTTCAGCCTTTTAAATTTCGAATTTTTTTAGATTTTGTTCTTATAGAGCATTTAAATCTTGTAAGTAACGACCATACAAAATGTCAAGTTCCTAACTCCTTCATTATTGAAAATATCATAATTTTGGAACATTTTTCGCTCCTGCACCCTCTGCGGGCAGTGGCACCGACAAAAAATTTAGCATATGTTGGAGCAGGGACTGTCACCATCCATTTGCCACCATCACTTTTGAAATCGGTTCTGTAGTTTCAGAGATTCCATAGAAATTGTAATTTAGAATGTTTTTAGAACGCTTCTTCCTCATTTCACCCTTTTAAATTGCGAATGTTTTTATAATTTGTTCTTAGAGAGCATTTACATCTTATAAGTAACTACCATACCAAATTTGATACTTCTATCTCCTTCAGTACACAAAAAATCGAAATTTTAGAACGTTTTTCGCTCCTGCACCCCCCTGGGGGTGGTGGCACCGACATAAAATATAGCCTATGTTGGAGCAGGGATTGTCACCATTAATTTGCCACCATCACTTTTAAAATCGCTTCAGTGGTTCCAGAGATTACCCCCTACAAACAAACAAACAAACAAACAAACAATCTTTACTACTTTATATATTAGTATAGATAAGAGGGAATTAGCCCCTTGTTCCCCCCCTTTATACTTAACCAATCAATCCCGAAAACTAATCAGAGATGCGCCTTAACACAGTGAACCTATAAATAAAATTTGAAGGAAATGGGATAAATCTGCATGAAAAACCCATTTACATAAATTAAGGGGGGTATTAACCCCCCGTTCCCCCCCTTTATACTTAATCAATCAATCCCGAAAACTAATCAGGGAAGCGTCTTAACCCAATGAATCTATAAACAAATTTTGAAGCAAATAGAATAATTCTGCATGAAAAACCCATTTATATAAATTAAGGGGGGGGATTATCCCCCCGTTCCCCCCCTTTATACTTAACCAATCAATCCCGAGAACTAATCAGGGAAGCGCCTTAACACAGTGAACCTATAAACAAAATTTGAAGGAAAACGGAATAATTCTGCATGAAAAACCCATTTATATAAATTAAGGGGGGATTAGCCCCCCGATCCCCCCCCTTTATACTTAACTAATCAATCCCGAAAACTAATCAGGGAAGCGCCTTAACTCAGTGAACCTATAAACAAAATTTGAAGGAAAACGGAATAATTCTGCATGAAAAACCCATTTATATAAATTAAGGGGGGGATTAGCCCCCCCCCCCCCGTTCGACCCGTTATACTCAGCCAATCAATCCTGAAAATTATCATGCAAGCGCCTTAACACAGTGAACCTATAAACAAAATTTGCAGGAAAACGGAATAATTCTGCATGAAAAACCCATTTATATAAATTAAGGGGGGGATTAGCCCCCCGTTCCCCCCTTTATACTTAACCAATCAATCCCGAAAAGTAATCAGGGAAGCGTCTTAACCCAATGAACCTATAAACAAAATTTGAAGGAAAACGGAATAATTCTGCATGAAAAACCCATTTATATAAATTAAGGGGGGGAATTAGCCCCCCGATCCCCCCTCTTTATATTAACTAATCAATCCCGAAAACTAATCAGGGAAGCGCCTTAACACAGTGAACCTATAAACAAAATTTGAAGGAAAACGGAATAATTCTGCATGAAAAACCCATTTATATAAATTAAGTTGGGGGGGGGAATTAGCCCCTTGTTCCCCCCTCCTTTATACTTAACCAATCAATCCCGAAAAGTAATCAGGGAAGCGTCTTAACCCAATGAACCTATAAACAAAATTTGAAGGAAAACGGAATAATTCTGCATGAAAAACCCATTTATATAAATTAAGGGGGGATTAGCCCCCCCCGACCCCCCCTTTATACTTAACTAATCAAGCCCGTAAACTAATCAGGGAAGCGCCTTAACTCAGTGAACCTATAAACAAAATTTGAAGGGAAACGGAATAATTCTGCATGAAAAACCCATTTATATAAATTAAGAGGGGTGGGGAATTAGACCCTTGTTCCCCCCCTTTATACTTGACCAATCAATCCCGAAAACTAATCAGGGAAGCGCCTTAACTCAGTGAACCTATAAACAAAATTTGAAGGAAAACGGTATAATTCTGCATGAAAAACCCATTTATATAAATTAAGGGGGGGGGGGAAATTAGCCCCTTGTTCCCCCCCCCTTTTATACTTAACCAATCAATCCCGAAAACTAATCAGGGAAGCGCCTTAACACAGTGAACCTATAAACAAAATTTGAAGGAAAACGGATATTTCTATGAAGAGTTATCGCATTACGTACGTACATACATACATACAGAACCGGCTGCCAAGCTCTCAGGGCTTGACAGCCAGTGTGATAACTGAAAAATCGTAATTTTAGAACGTTTTTTGCTCCCGACCCCCCTGGGGTTAGTGGCACCGACATAAAATATAGCCTATGTTGGAGCAGGGGTTGTCACCATCAATTTGCCACCATCACTTTTGAAATCGCTTCGGTAGTTCCAGAGATTACCCCCTACAAACAAACAAACAAGATTTACTCCTTTATAATATTAGTATAGATTAGTATGTTTGACATTTTTCCAGCTACAAATGAAAATTTTCTGCTTACATTCTAGTGTCAACTTTATCTTTTAATTTGGGAAATTGCTAGAAGTGAGTGCATTTTATATAAAAAATTGAAAATATGTTGAAAAATAAAAATAAAAGTGCCCAGTTAAAATGATGGCATTGAGATCACAGGCTATTCACACTAATTGTATTTTATAACTTATTTCAAAGAATAATGCCCTCGAAAAATAAAGAAGTCGGCAATAAATTATTGGGGATTATCCCACGTTCCCTCCCTTTATACTTAACTAATGAACCCCGGAAACTGATCAGTAAAGCGCCTTATCAGAATGAACCTATATAGAAAATTTGAAGCAAATCGGATAATTCTGCATGAAAATCCCATTTATCTGAATTAAAGAGGATTAGCCCCCCCCCCCCCACTACACCCTTTATACTTAACCAATGAACCCTTAAAAGGAATCAGGGAAGTGCTTTATCAGAATGAACCTATATACAAAATTTTAAGCAAATCGGATATTTCTATCAAGAGTTATCGTGTTACGTACATACGTACGTAAATACATACGTATATACAGAACGTGCCGGCATATTAGCAGGGCTGTGGAGTCGGTGTCGGAGTCAGGCCTATTTTGGGGCAAAAGAGTCGGAATCGGAGTTACTAAAAAACAGGGCAACTCCGACCTGTTTTTTAGACAGTTTGAAGTGAAATTAAACAATTCTATGTAATTTTAAACTTGAAACTGAATTAATATTTTAATATTTGGACTATATATACAAGGAAACCCAAGTTAAATAGTCCCAATATACTGTCCAGTGTACAGCATATATGAAAACTTTTTCTCTAGTTTATCTTTAACTTATCTCTAGTACTTTATCCTAACTTATCTAACTTATCCTACCTTATCTCTAGTTTATATTTTATATCTAGTATATAGTTCGTTACAAGATGTTACTTTTAACAAAAATATAATAAATTTCACAAAATGGGCCCTAAGAAAAAAAAACTTGGGTTGATATGCCCAGCACATGCTTCATGGTCAAACAAGAATGTAACAGCAGGTTGCAGTGTTACAAGTTGAGTTTTTTTTTTTTAATTCCGATTGCTTGATTGCTGCCACTTTTTTTTTAAATAGTAATATTTCCTTTATTTAATGACAAATTTAATAAAGCGACTATTACTATTTCAAAACAAATGACAAAAATGAAGCAATCTGAATAATAGGAATCAACTGGCATTACTAGTACTTTAGCCATCCCGGAGTCGGAGTCGGTTCCTTCAAAATTTCAGGAGTCAGAGTCGTAGTCGGAGTCGGTCATTTTTCCCACCGACTTCGCAGCCCTGCATATTAGCTGTCAGACTTTGGTAGCCTGTGAGCTAAAAATGGACTTTTTATTTCGATCTTTAAAAAGTAATGATTACAGTAAAATAAACGACGTATGTATGTATATACATGTATATATGCACATGCAATTCTATTTTAATTAACTATATATGTTATATATAAATTTCATCACTTTTTCTGAATCGTTGATGTAAGTTTGCTATTATTTAAAATATAATACACAACATATCTTGTACAATATTATTTGACAGCTCATTTAGAAAAATGAAATTTTCAGTAGTTATACATCATAGTCTGTCTAGACATTATATATATAAAATAACTGCAGGCCATTTTCGCAGAAAATAATATAGAATGTTATATTTATGCATACCTAATTTTCTGAACTGGCAGCATGAGTGGGAGTGAATTGTGAATGCTTCAATAAACATAGTCTTGAAAGGACTGTTAATAATCAAACATCAGAAAGCAATCTCTCGAGAACTGTACACATAATGTGGCATTTATATTTTCATAATTTTGTGTGCTGACAGCGATGTTAGAAAAGATGTACAGGAGTGAACTTTATATGCCTCGAGGAATATACATTTGAAAGTGTTGTACATAAGTGCTGAATCAACGCTTGTCTTTGTTGAAGAACGAGTGGGAGCAGAATTCGTTGTTAATTAATGTTGGCGCATAGAATAACAAAACTATATCTTACAAGGAAGGTCTCCATAAGCGCATACTCAGAAAATTTTGAAAAAATTACAGAATATTCTTCTCATGAGAATATATACATTTATAAAAAAAATTACTGCGGAACCTCGATATAACGTCCGTAAAAAATTATGAAATTTTCGTGTTTTGGCGATTTATCGCTAGATTGGCGACACAATGAAATAAAAAAAATACTCATTTACGATAAATGTTTCTTTAGGAAAAACGTTTTCTACTCTTTTACTGAACCAGTTTAAGTAAGTTTAACTTAAATAAATTCGCTTTTATAACTACGGTTTTGCCATATACATTTATATGAAGATCTAAAGAAAATTAGCGATCGTATTCTACTGTTTAGAACAAAATTTAAATTGATTAAAATGCTTCAAACTAAACATTAATTGTCCGATTCTGAACACTGTCAGTTTGACTTGGATATTGTTAGTGCCGGAGACAACAACGAAACCGTGTAAAATTAAATAACCTCAGCCATACTTATTTTTGTATATATATAATATAAACTTATAGAAAAAATAATAAACTGTTTAATCGTTGAAGTTTGAATTCATAAAGTACTACGCATTTAAACACTCATTTTATCAGGAATTTTCAAATACATTAAAATTGCTTACATTTGGCGACGAAGAAGTTTTGCTCGACAAATCGCGCCTTTTTGCGCCAAATACACGAAAGTATTTTATTTTTTTACAGATTTTTTACTGGGATTCCGCAGTTAAATTTGACTAATCCTTTATTAGGTGCATGAGTTGTTCCATTAGCATTTTTTTTCAAAATATTCTGAGTATGTGCTTTAAGGAGACGGTCTTTGTTAGTAAGGTTATTATAGAAAACGGTGACTCTATTTCATGTATGTAAAATTGATTGAAAAGCCTTTGATTACGGTCCAGAACTGGTGATTATTTTTATATTCAATCGTACCACATTTACAAATATATTTTTTTTGGCATTTTTTTTATAATATCGTAGCACAGGTGTATGGCAACTGTTATTTTTCAAAGAGGGGTGCGATAAGAATAAAAAATCGTCTACTGGGACGTATGTATACCAATACGTAATCAAAGGTCTAATAACGTACGCTCTGCAAAAAAGAAAATAAATAAATAAAATGCAGATTCCGTTATATAATCTGATCATTAATATATAGCAGAGAGAAAAGCAAATGTATCCCTCGAGTAGGCATTGCGTTTTCAGAAATTAAAATATTGCACTTTTTGGTACTTCTCTGTTATCCCGTCGACCACTTTTCATAACAAAAAACTATCGCCAAACTGTAACGCCAAATAAGCGGGAGAACGTTGCCATTGGGATATCAAAATAAATAAATAAATAAAATATAGGAATTTGAGGACACAATTGTTATTTTAATTAATGAAGTACCTAATAAATCAGTAAATCATATTGAAAAATACATGCAAATGTCGAATTCAAAAGCACTTGATGACATAACATACACGTATAATGCTTCTGACTTCAAGTAAATGGGACTGCATTTTTGGCGTTTAATCTTACAGTTTGGCGACAATTTTTGTTATGAAAAGTGGTCGACGGTATAATAGAGAAGTACGCAATTTTTATACAACATATCGACTTAATGGAATTGTATAAATACTGAATTGATTAATGTTTTAAATATTCGGAATTAAAGTACATTGGGATCTATGGGTCAGAGAAATGTGAAATTATCAGATTATTCATCACTGTAACATGAACAAAAAAGTTCATAATCTCGACAAAACAGGTCATTGTTTCAAAGAAAGTAATTGCATAATAATTGTGAAATATATATTTTATTTCGGCATGTTTTACTGCAAGTGCGCAATATATTCACCGCAACACTATACTACTCAGTGTAGTCGTGGTATTACAGCTGATACATCATATCAAAACGCTAATTATTGTGACCTCTAGAAGTAGGGCCTCTTTCAACAATAAGAACTAGCAATCTCCTCTATTGGCCCGTAATTATAGCTTTAATAATTGTGAAATGTAGATTATATATCGGGATGTTTTACTGCTGCAAGTGTTGAATATATTCACCCCAAAAATAAATATAGTACTGAGTTAAGTTGTGGTGTTACACCTAAAATAGCATAATACTTCTTATCAAAACGTTAATGGCGGTAACCGGCGTCTTTCAATAATATTAATAACGATTTTCTCTATAGGGCCTTGATTGTACGTAGCCACAAGACCAAAAATCACAAGGTGTGTTTTGTGTTCTAATTTTCCGTTGCGTGAGCTATAGGTATTCAACATTTGCCTTCATGGCATTACTTGCAGCATTACCATATTCACTAATGTTACTAATCAACAGTGTATTTTCCAGAAAAATTGAAATATCAAAATGTAACTAGTTAAAATAGAAATTAGTATGTTATGGCCATCACAAAACTTTCGTCTATATAACTGAAACCCATTAAAATACCTGGTGAACCAAAAGTTCGTTAAAACTTTAAAAATTCGTAAAAAAGGAAGAAACTTTGATAGAGAAGTGCGGTTTGCAAGAAATGGCTCACAAGGTAGTCGGATTTTTTTTTTTTAGCAGCAAAAAAAGTTTTAGCTAAAAAGTCACTGGTAAGAGGGCCCTGACGACCCGAAACACAATGACCAAGACAACGGTACGCTCCACCCATTTATTCTTGCAATAAAAATTGTTCAACATGACCTCCAGAACATTGTACGACACAACTACGGCGACTCGCAACGCCCGTTACAGCGGAATGCATCATGTCGGAATAAATTTCAGAAACTCTCTGTTCAAATAGAACAACTTCACCAACAACGCTCGATCGAGTAGTGATAACATTCTGAAAGCCAATGAGAAATCTTCGTGTATCCCAGTCTTTTATTGCAGGATTAATTTGCATAATTCTGCTGATTCTTTTGTATGTTAGCGCCATCTACATGTGACTTTTAGAACTAAAACGTTTTTGCTGCTAAAAAAACATCCGACTACCTTGCGAGCCCTTTCTTTCAAACCGCACTGCTTTATCATAATTTCTTCCTTTTTTATGAATTTTTTAAGTTTTAACAAACTTCTGGTTCACCCGGTATTTAAATGTTCCCGTCTCAGATATCTGCAACAAAAATAGAATAACAATATATTCCCATATTCAGCATGCTAAGCATGAAGTTTCTTTGAATTCTGCGCACATAAACTGAATCTATAAGCATCACATAAATCGAATTACTCATAGATTTGGGGCGCCCCCTCTTGAGAGATTTTGACCAAAACTAATCAGTACCAGTTCACATAAGGATAAAACTTCACACGAAATTCCACCCTTTTCTATGCTGTAGTTCGTGAGTTAGAGTGCCCATAAAATTTGTGTCCGATAGACAGACACACAGGCATTTTCCGAAAATAGTCAAACCTTATTGGTGATATTCTAAAATGCATAAATACGTCAAAAACCGGAAATCAAAATGTTTCACAAATCCAATACTGTCTTCTTGCATAGATAGAAAAAAAAAGTAAAAATCATAACACATTATTGAAATATATTTAGTGGTTGCTGAGAAATAAAACAAAAAAATCGACAATTTTTTATTGATTTTGCAGCTGTACCCTCCCTTATGTAATTATTTAAATTCTCTGTGGGCCTTATAATGGCATTGCTATTATAACGCATTCAATTCGATTTTTAATAACTATCTTAAACTAAATCCATAATGGAATACATCGAATACAGCCATGTTATCAAAACAATACCAGAAAAAATATTTTTTCACGTCAATTAATTTGAAACAAGTCAGTTGATAAAACTATCAAAAATATGCAAATTTCTAATGTGCTAGATGTATGTAAAAAGAATTTTAACTGACAAGTTCTTATTATCTAACAAAAAATGCGTTTTTCTCTAAACTTTCACAAAGCAATGTACTTAAAGGCATATTCTTTTCAATATAGTTATCAGTTTCTTTTGTTATATTTTAAATGCACATTAAATTTTTTTAAGAGTGTCCTTTTAAATCTGCTTTCTCAGATATATTTTGTTTACAAACATATAAGAACTTTTATAATAATTTAATAATAAAAATAATTTAATAAAAATAATAAATAATTTAATAACAAACTGAAATGACGAGCTCTAATATAAATATTAGAAAAACTATAAAATATGTTATACTAAGTAAAATAGGATTAAAAGTATTTATTTATGAAAGAAAAAACGCAATATTTTAATTATATTTCCTTTTTGGAATTTGTAACATTTAGAAATATATATTATGTTTAACTTTGTATCTAATAAAATGTTTTAAAAAACATTTTAACGATCTTTTATAAAAATCATTTGTAAATATTTGGAAGTTAATATTTTCGATTTTGTAATTTTCTTCTAGCTGGCATTTTTAACATTGTTATGTATTGAAAAATTGCTTAACGAATGAAATAATGTTTTGTTTAAATTTTGTTTTACATCACTAGTTTGAAATTTCATAAATTTCTGTATAAACAAAGTTGTATTTAAATATTTACTTAGATAATCAATTGTCTGTTGCATATAACTTTTTTTCTTTTGTTTATTATGTATAAAATTTCAAAATAGTAGTGAAAGCTTAAGATAAATATTTATAATTCAGGAATTTCAATAAACATGGAGAAATTATTTTTTATGTACAATATATCAGCATTAGAGTTTTAAATTTTGGAGATTATTTGATCTATAAGTAGATAAAAGAGATGAAAGACGTGAGTTCGGATTATAAAAGTTCTTGTCAGGAAAATAATTATAAGTGATCTTATCAACAGTCTAACAATGCCAAAACAAATGTAACTACCTCATAAATACGAAGTTGTGGAGAATGCTCTAAAAAAAATACAAAGGTACAATTATACAAAATACTTACAATTTGTAAGTATATAATAAAAACATAAATAATAGTATAAACAATAATAAATAATAGTATAAAAATTAATAAATAATAATATAAATAACATCAATATTAAATATTACATTACCAAATATGGTAACTATGGAGAATTGAATATGTTCAAAATTAAATTTTTATCTTATAATAAAACTTTCAAAATTGTGTACTATTTTAGTACACATGGTAGATTCTTAAAACAAAGTTTGAATCTAAAAGTTTCTCATTGTGGTAAAAAAATCTTTAAGAACTATTAAAATTCATTATAGTCCATCCATATATTTAAAGCTGTTTGGTAATTCTGTCAAATCTATTCCATCGAAATTCGATCGAATACGCATGCGTCAAAAAATCACCGGCCAATGAGGTGAGGGTCTATGACTGTCTCTACAAACGTGTTTGGGATCGTATCATCTGTTGTTTTTTTCTGTTGTCACGTTGCGTTAAACCTAGGAAGATATTTATCTAGAACTCACTGTGGAGTGTTTAGAAGGTATTTATTTTATTTATTTATTTTATTTATTGTAATTTGTATGAATACTTAGATGTCCATTTCGGATTTACTGTTTAAAAATGAATTTAGGCTCATAAGTTGGCGAAATCCCGATGGAAATTTTTTTTTTAGATCTCTATCATTTTGTTTATATAGTACAGAAAATAATTATTCAAACGTGTAGAACACGTAATACAAAATTGGACCACTTATGGTCTGTTTATTATCGGGAATGAATCTTATGGTGTTCCGATTGATAATGAATTCGATTATGTAAATATAATGTCAAAAGACAGTACGCACGGTAGTAATATTTTTATTATTATGTGTTCGAAAAAAGCGAATCTGAGCGCCTGAATATAAATTATAAAATATTATTTCTATATTTAGCAACTAAATATTTAATAAATATGCAGGAATGTGACTAGCTTTATGTGAATGTATAATATATGTAAGTCTGAACTTTAGCATTATTTTTTAACAGAAATATATTATCTCTATTCGATTTAAAAGTTTTGTCATTACATAAGTGTGCTATTTAATTTGTAAAGAGTATGTATGCATTATATTGTTTGTATGTATACAAATGTTTAGAATGTTTTGATTTGTAAACTCTTAATATTTGAATAATGTTTACATTATATTTGTTTGTATGTATACAAACAATATATGTATACAAAGAAGTATATATACAAACAATATTAATATTTACATTGTATTGTTTGTATGTATACAAATCTTGAATGTTTTAATTTATTACATTCATTTTTTACCAGTTTGCATGTCCGTTCATGGGCGATTCATATGAAACTCATAATTTGTCACAAATTGGTGATTTTATTGATTTAGTGCTTTGCCCAAGAATGTGGAAAACAAAACTATTTTTGACATCGGGTGAAATGAATGAGGTTATTTCGGTTTTTATTTTGTATATAAAAAATGTTATATGTAAAAAAATCCTGGCCATTAATCACATTGTTTTTTGTATATTTAAAGACGATTACTTATTCTTTGTAATTATTTTTTTGCTGGGGGTTTTTGAGCAAAATAATATTACTTCATAGCTAGAACCAGTTCCGCTAATCATTAATATTTTCTTAATCCTTTGACCGCTGAGCAAATGGGCAAATTTGTAATGTTTTTTCTGTTATTTTTTTTAAATGTCAAAAAAAGATAAATTTTCAAAATTGGTATAAAAAACTTAGGTACTTCTCTATTATCCCATCGTCCACTTTTCATAACAAAATACTATTGCCAAAATGTATGATTAAATGCCAAAAATGCAATCCCATTTACTTGATGTCGGAAGCATTATACGTGTTTGTTATGTCGTCAAGTGGTTTTTAATTCAACATTTGCGCGTATTAATGACAACGTTCTCCCGTTTATTTGGCGTTACAGTTTGGCGATAGTTTTTTGTTATGAAAAGTGGTCGATGAGATAATAGAGAAGTACCAAAACTTAATTACGTATATGAGTAGATTCCTTGACTATATTAATCATTACTCAATATTTTAAAACTGCATCATATTTGTAGAATTATATTAATTTAAACAATGCGTCTATTGAAGTGTGAAGAAGCACATACTTCTATGAAGAACCATATATTTACATAATCGTTTTCATTAGCAATCGGAACACCATAAGATTCATCCCCGATAATAAACGGACTATAAGTGGTCCAATTTTGTATTACGTGTTCTACGATATTGTACGTACGTTTGAATAATTATTTTCTGTACTATATACACAAAATGATAGAGATCTAAAAACACAATTTCCATCGGGATTGATTTTGCGAATGTTAAATGAGCCTAAATTCATTTTTAAACAGTAAATCCGAAATGGACACCTAAGTATTCATACAAATTATAATAAATAAAATAAATACCTTCTAAACACTCCACAGTGAGTTCTATATAAATACCTTCCTAGGTTTAATGCAATGTGCAAGAAAAAAAAAAACAGGAGATGATCCCAAACACGTTAATAGAGACAGTAATAGACTCTCACCTCATTGGCCGGCGATTTTTTTGACGCATGCGTATTGGGTCGAATATTGTTGAAAAATGATTTTGAAGAAAAAATCGGGAAATTCACAAAATGGTTTCGGGAAAAACTTCACCAAATGGTTTAAAAATTCTTTGAGTGACAGCGGGAAAAAAATTTCGTTTTACATTCAATCATCGCAATTGGCGAGTGTGACTATTAAGTTTAGCCAGTACTGGCAATAACATCAATTACCAATTTTCAGTATTACTCGCCGATTGGTGAGTGTTAATTTTGTCTTATATCACAAACTGTATTTACATATACTACTAGATATAATGATTATGAACCATGATTTTTCTATTATTGGGCGAGATTCATGTTTTTTCAGCAATTCTTTGACGAAATTCATGTTTTTTCAGCGATCCTTTGAAGAATTTCGCATTTTTCTCATGATCCTTAACGAAATTCGCATTTTCCAGCGATTCTTTGATAAAATACATTTTATTCCGCAATTTTTAGACAAAATTTAGTAAAAAAGCATGACCTTTTGGTGAACTTTCCTTTTTTGCGATTCTTTGACAAAATTTGCTTATCTTTCACGATCCTTTTGCATAATTAATGTTTTTTCTGATGTCTTTTAACGAAAGTCATGTTTCCCCATGATCCTTTGATGAATTTAGTGTTTTTTCCTCAATCATTTGACGAAATCTGTGATTCCCCCCCCCCCCCCCCCCCGCGAAGATTGGTTAGATGTTTTTAGTCTGCAGGTGCCCTAAAAAGTCTGTGACGCCCGTTGCTGCATTGCACACATTCTTTCTTCCATGGTGCATCGAACGAAGAAAATTCATCCTAAAGAATCATTGTTTCATTCTTGACATTTCTGGAAAGAAACAACGTTCAACTCATTGGCTGAATTGTAAAGGGCGAAATGTGTCAAACATTAGCGGAAAGAAAGTGCGCAATTTGTTCGTTCATGGATAAAATCATGAAATTCATTAATCAATAGTTGATAAATTCGTCAATCGATAGCAGAAAAATCGCAAAATTCATTAATCGACAGTGGAAAAATCGCAAAATTCATCAACTGGTTTCGGGGGAAAAAGTTTTCGAATATCGTCAAATGGCTTCGAGAAAAAAAATCACAATCTGTCAATTTCGGAGAAAAAATCGTGAAATTCGCCAAATGGTTTCGAAATTTGTCGAGCGACAGCGGAGAAAAAAATCTTTTTCCATTCAATCATCGCAATTGGTGAGTGTGACTATTATGTTTGACCAGTGGTGGCAATAAAGTCCATTGCCAAATTTTCAGGATTACTCGCTGTTTGGCAAGTGCTAATTTTGTCCTATACTTCAAAACCCTTTTGATCATATCATCAGTGTGCAGGACAATTTTTTTTACGTGAACCATTTGATGAATTTTGTGATTTTTCCATTATCGATTGACCGATTTTACTGCTATCGATTGTTGAATTTTATAATTTATCAACTATTGATTAGCGAATTTCATGATTTTTTCCATGAACGTTTGACGAATTACGCAAAAAAATTAAGAATATCGTTAAATTGTCTTGGGTAAAAAAAAATTTAATATTGTCAAATGCCTTCGAGAAAAAGTTGCAAGTTGGAACGCCTGTGACCTCTTTTTCATGTTATGCATCTCGGGTCTATCCCCCCAAGTGGGACACTTTTCTAAATTTTGCAGACACCTCTCATGTGATATATCGCTGGAAAATTCTTTGACCGCTTATTCATGTTATGCATCTCCTGGGTCCATCCCGCCACCCCCCTCCCCCCCCCAAAGGGTACTTTATAAATTTTGCACACAACCCTCATGTTATATATCATTGGAAAGGTCTGTGACTGCTTAATCATATTATGCATCTCGGGTCTATCCCCCCCCCCCCAAGTGGGACACTTTTCTAAATTTTGCAGACACCTCTCATGTGGTATATCGCTGGAAAAGTCTTTGACCGCTTATTCATGTTATGCATCTCCAGGGTCCATCCAGCTACCCCCCCCCCCCCCCCTAAGAAAGGCACTTTTATAAATTTTGTTAACACATCTCATGTGATATATCGCTGGAAAAGTCTTTGACCACTTATTCATGTTATGCATCTCCGGGGTCCATCCCGCCACCCCCCCTCCCCCCCCCCCAAAGGGTACTTTATAAATTTTGCACACAACCCTCATGTTATATATCATTGGAAAGGTCTGTGACTGCTTAATCATATTATGCATCTCGGGTCTATCCCCCCCCCCAAGTGGGACACTTTTCTAAATTTTGCAGACACCTCTCATGTGATATATCGCTGGAAAAGTCTTTGACCGCTTATTCATGTTATGCATCTCCGGGGTCCATCCCGCCACCCCCCCCCCCTAAGGAAGGAACTTTTATAAATTTTGTTGACACCCCTCATGTTATATATTGTTGGAAAGGTCTGTGACTGCTTAATCATATTATGCATCTCCGATGTCCATCTCCCCACTTTGCCCCCCCCCCCCCCCAAAGGGTACTTTATAAATTTTGCACACAACCCTCATATTATATATCATTGGAAAGGTCTGTGACTGCTTAATCGTATTATGCATCTCTGATGTCCATCTCCCCACTTTGCCCCCCCCACCCCCCCAAAGGGTACTTTATAAATTTTGCACACAACCCTCATGTTATATATCATTGGAAAGGTCTGTGACCACTTAATCATATTATGCATCTCAAATGTCCAACTCCCGACTTTGCCCCCCCCCACCCCCCCAAGGGATACTTTTCTAAATTTTGTTGACACCCCTCATGTCATATATTGTTGGAAAGGTCTGTGACTGCTTAATCATATTATGCATCTCCGATGTTCATCTCCCCACTTTGCCCCCCCCCCCCCCCAAAGGGTACTTTATAAATTTTGCACACAACCCTCATGTTATATATCATTGGAAAGGTCTGTGACTGCTTAATCGTATTATGCATCTCTGATGTCCATCTCCCCACTTTGCCCCCCCACCCCCCCAAAGGGTACTTTATAAATTTTGCACACAACCCTCATGTTATATATCATTTTAAAGGTCTGTGACCACTTAATCATATTATGCATCTCAAATGTCCAACTCCCCACTTTGCCCCCCCCACCCCCCCAAGGGATACTTTTCTAAATTTTGTTGACACCCCTCATGTCATATATTGTTGGAAAGGTCTGTGACTGCTTAATCATATTATGCATCTCCGATGTTCATCTCCCCACTTTGCCCCCCCTCCCCAAGGGGTACTTTCTAAATTTTGCACACAACCCTCATGTTATATATCATTGGAAAGGCCTGTGACCACTTATATCATATTATGCATCTCCGATGCCCATCTCCCCACTTTGCCCCCCCCCAAGGGGTACTTTCTAAATTTTGCACACAACCCTCATGTTATATATCATTGGAAAGGTCTGTGACCACTTAATCATATTATCCTCCCCACTATGAAATTTGTCAAGTTAAAGCAACTATAAATTTTATTTTTATGGTACTATCAAGTTGTTTGCCGTCAAATTTTGACGGGTTCCATCTAGTAAGAATAAAAATTATTGACACTAAGTGCACATTGGCAGTTGTATTTTATTTTATCTCACTTTATTTCACCATGGTAAACTTCTCAAAACTACGTAGTATTTAATAATATTTTCATTAAACACTTTTTTTAAATAATAATTCATTACACCTTCTATAAATTCATCATCATTGCGATCTCCATTATCACATGTTGTTTCTAAATCTCTACTCAATATACTTTAGTTGTTTTATCTTGATCACCAACAACAATATATTTTATGTCATAATATTTTATAAAATCCTTTCTAATAATTTCAAATTTCAAATAGTTGAGCATGCTTATAAATTCAATAATAATAATAAAATAATCAATAATAACAATAGTAAAAAATAATCAATAAATAATAACAATAATAATAACGTAATCAATAAATAATAATAACATATGATTGTTTTTGATTATATTTGTTGGATTAAAATTACATGGTGTAAAACTAATCTCTTATTATTATTATTATTATTATTATTATTATTATTTTAAGCAATATACATTATATTTAATACTAATGAAACAAATTTTTCACACAGAGGCTTCAAAGTAGCGAGAAAATCATATTGTAGGAAAATTTTAAATTTGCCTTATTATAGGTAATTGTATGGATGAGAGAGCATAATAAAAAAATTATGTAAAAATGTTAATTTTTTAAAAAATAATAGTTTAAAAATCTTCCATAGACTATAATGTAAATTTGATGCTCAAAAGAGTTTCAAATTCAAACCATTCAATGAATGCTTTCGAATATTTTTTAATATACTTCACATAACAAAGTAAACAACTTTTAACAATTTTACTAAAATTGTAGAATTTTAACAAGTATGAAGGAGTGACATATCCCCATTGGCGGCGATGTTATTAGGATTTTCAGAGAGCCGTTATTTTAGAATACATTATGGGAGCTTCATAATTAACGAATTCATCCATGTTATTAGCAAGATCAATTCACTGGGAAAATTTGGTTCAAATCGGTCCAGCACTTGGAACGTTATGGTGATGACACATGGCTAAAACAAATCATGAATGCTAAGCTGCAACATATTTTCGACGCTCAAACGATGCTCGAACATAAACAATTTAATGAATTCCTTCGAAATGTTTTTAGTATGTCTCATTTACCAAAAAATATTAAATTATTGAAATTGGACAAAATTAACCTGCATGAATTGAAAATATGCCTCATTGGCCGTAAATTTATTCGGACCATTATATTCGAACGAATTACTGACTCTTCTTGATTAACGAACCCATGCAAGATATTGTACCTTAAAAATAAAACAATCACAATACTCTTCCGACTGAGCAGGAAGGAATTCTATTTTAACAAAATTAAAATTCACCAGAAATGGTTTTTACCATAAACCATCGGAGCTTCATGATTAGCAAATTCATCCAAGTTACATATTAACAAGTTATGCAACGGAAATTTTGTGAGTCCTTGTAAACAAACTGTAAGAGCTATGTACAGTAGATTTAAGCAAGGTATTCAGTTGATTAAATAATTCACGAGATAAAATCCATCAAAGCGTAATTTCCAGGTTCGATGTGTAGAAAATAAAAATTCCTGTATGAAATTAACAATTTTTATTAAGTAACAAGTTCACGACTTGGCCGAAGGCAGAAGAGGGGCATAAAGGTTGACCTTCGGAAAGTTCTTACATCAAGCGTCAAGAGCGAAGTGAAGATGTTTTCACATATCAACTTGGACTGATATGTACGCCCGCCAACTAGGGTTACTTTGGCAAGGAAAATTCCAGAGGGAGCATACAGTAATGAATGGTATTTATCGAACAGGGCCGCCAGATTTTGACATAAGAATGCAATTTATTTCAAAAATTAACATTGCCAAGAAGAACGCAACAGATCCATAAATCTCATGCAAAAGAAATTCTTAGGCGGGCCGAATTGCATGGTTATCAAAGATCAGAACATATTTTTAGAACAAGGTGTGATGAGTGACATATTATCGATACCTAATAAGGAAATGCATATGTGCCGGTTGAAATGATAGACATAATTATAGCTAACTCTCTGGCCGCAAAAATGCATATGAATACATTGTATTAGGAACGTGATTTGGAAAGTAACTTGCAGAAAAAGAATCTGTGATGATTTAATTCTTTTCTTTTCTGTTTTTTTTTAAGTGAAGTGAAAACTACTTTAGGCGCGTTGGGCATTTTTTGAGATGGGAAAAAACCATTGAACTCGCGACACCTGTTACTGTAACCGACACTGCTACCGACACCTCTGTATATTTGAAGTGGAAACTTATTTAGGCGCGTTGGGCATTTTTTGAGATGGGAAAAAACCATTGAACTCGCGACACCTGTAACCGACACTGTTACCGTCACTGTTACCGACACCTCTGTATATTTGAAGTGATTGAAGTGAAAACTTCTTTATGCTCGTTGGGCATTTTTTGAGATGGGAAAAAACCATTGAACTCGCGACTTGAAGTGAAAACTTCTTTAGGCGCGTTGGGGACTTTTTGAGATGAGAAAACACCATTGAACTCGCGACTTGAAGTGAAAACTTCTTTAGGTGCGTTGGGCATTTTTTGAGATGGGAAAAAAACCATTGAACTTGCGACACCTGTTACTGTAACCGACACTTCTACCGACACCTCTGTATATTTGAAGTGAAAACTTCTTTAGGCGCGTTGGGCATTTTTTGAGATGGGAAATAAACATTGAACTCGCGACGCTGTTGCTGTAACCAACACCTCTGTATATAAGTATGTACATGTATTGTGTATTGTTAGGTATGAGGTAGGGCGGGGCGGGCGCGCGCCGCATGTTTTTTAATCGAAAGACCGTTTGATATTAGCCAGCCAGTACAAGTGACCGTGAAGAGAAAAGAATTTAATTAAGGAGTGATTATTGTTTCGAGTTAAAAATAACGCATTAATTTTTTGAAAAAGCAGGGAAAAATATAATTTAAATAAAGAGCAGGGGAGGTTAAAATTTAATATTTGATCCTCATATCATAAGCTACATACTTGATTATCCAAGATCATACTTGATCATACTCCTCGAAGATATTGGCAACATCAATACACAGTCCCAATGTTGTTTGAATTCATTCCTTATTTTGAACGTTATCGTGAAAATATATTTTACATTTTACGTATATAAGCAAAAAGATTATGATTGGCTGATTTCTAAAGATGAGAAATTAACCTAAAATGGAAAGCTTTGTCTTGTGAAAAATAAAAATAAAACATAGTTTGTTATAAAATAAAATTACACATTTATGCAACTTTAAAAATATCCCCTTTTATAATAGCATCTCTAGTCTTTTAGGTAGAAAAAATTACGGAATTTCTCCGATTCCAATTTGTCAATCATCTAAAAAGATTAGATAATAAGAAAGAATGTCAAGCATACTAACAATGTAGATCTGTCAATAAACAAAGAGATATCTTTCTTAAGATGTCCATTATTATTGAGCAATAGCATTTGTTTTTGACAGCCGACTGTGATTGGCTATAGAATTTTTATCGTCTATGACAGCTATGTTGCAACTGGTACTTCTTAGTGTAAATAAGAGTTAATGAACTTGTTCATAAAAAGTTAGGACGATTTGTTATATGTAGAATAGATATAATTTATTATTAGTAAATATAGATGATATGACGCATTACATATTATACAAAATCGTTTGATGAATAAATACACTGTGAAATAGGCTGATGTTAAATTTTAATTGGTAGCGCAAATTTCAATAATTCCTTGTCATTTAAAATTAAAATAAGATTTCATTACATTGAAAAATAAAAAATATGAAAGAAATCTTGATTAAATGAGATTCACAACAAAATTGGGTTCATAAAGCTTATAAACAGAAGGGCTAATTATGGGAATTGTGCGTTAAGCACGCCACGGATTTCAGAGCAAATCAGAATCGATAGAGTTCGATAAGTTTTATTGTTCGAGAGAGCTTAGATCTCTCCCGACAGTTTCGTGAAAACTCCTTCAGTAAAGCACACGTTACGAGGCATTCTTTCTCGTTGACGGGGTGTCAACTTTCCTTTTGCTATTGACAGTCCAAGATGAAAACTTTTTCACTCTCCGATTCCGCCTGAGTACGCAGCCACGATGATGAGCTTTTTTAGTCTCGCTAATAAATCGCTCCGGGATCCTGAAGATCGCTGAAGACTTTAATCTCAACCTTCATTACCTCAATCTGTGAACTGAAATTAAATCTATGAATCTAGCTGATAATCCAAATCTTAATCTCTCTAAAAATTATGTGCATCAACATATATCACTTATGTTTAGGTCGCAATGATCAAGGACTATTTTATTCGCCACTCAGAGCGCTGGAACGTAAGACCTTAAACAAAGTCCTTTCTCATAGGATGAGAAGAAATTGCACCCCTGCACAGTTAAAAGTTATGGTTTCATTTACGGGTTCTCAGCTCTTTGATCTTTGGAGAACTGTAAGGGATTCCGTCTCGTTTTGTGTACTCAACCAATTTTCAAAACAAAGTCAACTGTAGTGATCGGTGAAGATAGAGTGAAACATTTGAAGTACCGCTGCTGAGAGTTGGATTTCTTATACATGGGAATTTCTTATACATGGGGTTTTCCTATACTAGAATCTGAGCAGTATACAAGAGTTCTTAGTGAGATATGGGTGAAATTCTCCCAATACTGTAAAAAAAACAGGTTTCTTAAACTAAAAAAATATATTTTAACCTCAAAGGAAAATATACAATAATGTCTTCCGAGTCACTCATGATTCCGAAAAGTGTTTTTTTCACTAGAAACATTGGAAACTAGTATATTTTCGAGACATTTATAAAAACAAAGTTTAGTTTGTTGCTACTGATTTTCCGAAACACGTTTCCGGGTAGTTTTTTTAGTGTAGAACTGTTAATTTGTTTTCTCTAACCCAAATATCGTTTTTTTAATGCTATCAATTTTCAATTAAACATTTTCAGCTGCGTAGCTGACTTTATACATACAAAATAACAATATATTAATAATTTTAATATTAATATTAATGCAATTAATTTATCATGTTTGTCTATAAAGCCTGTTTGTTGAACCTGAAACTGTTTACGTGAGAAATAATAGCATCCGAAAAACCTATATTCTGGCTTGAGAAAACTGATTAATATACTATAAAATCTTCTTGAAGACGTTTTCAAAAGTCAATGGCAGGCACTTTGTTTTTATAAATTCTTGTTGAAATCTCAAAAATATATTGGTTTCTGAGGCTTCTAAAGAGAAAGAACGCTTTTCGGAATAGTTAATAGTAACTCGAAAGAAGTTATTGTGTATTTTCATTCGTGGTTGTAATATATTTTACTAGATTAAGAAACATTTGTCTTTTTTAAAGTGTAATATTTAGACCGTTACAGTTTATATGTTACGATAATAAGTTAATGATCTAGTTGATGGTAAGGTTTTAATTATATATCCATTTAAATTTACATTAAAAATATCCATTAACGATAAAATTGGAAAGTCAAAATTTGATTTTACTGAGTAATTTTTTTTATTAAATCTTTAAGTAATTTTCTTCGTCTTTTTTAACTTTCTTCTCAGAATGATTCCATATCTGGGAGAAATTTGTGGAAAGCTATTTTAAGAAAACACTTTAAACAATACCACTTCCAGAATGATCTTGATAAAGCTAAATGAACAGAAAGTTATGAAAAAAGAGGTTATTGAAGTTTTAACTATGTGTATTCTTTAGTAACAAAAAATAATTTCTTAGAAATTCCTCTTAAAACTACTATATTAAAAGTTACTCTTAACTGGAATTTTCGAAGTCTATGTTCGGAAAATTATATGTTCATATGTCACCGATTTCAGAGATTCTTTTGTAATTCTCATATATACTAAGAAAATCAGAAGTATTCACTTGTATTTTAAAAATTATAACTGAGTTTTTATGTGAAAAGGAAGTAGAGTTGAGTATTGTTAACAAATGTGTCGAGAATATGACAGAATCAAAATTTCACTAAAATCAGTACTAAAAGATTAAAAAAATATTTTTTTCAATACGTATTCACTACAAATAAATAAATAAATAAATAAATAAATAAATAAAATAATAATAATAATAATAATAATAATAATAATAATAATAATAATAAATAAATAAATAATTCCCTCATACATTTCAGTTAAGCACCAAAGGGCGGAATCTTATGGTTAACCTGTTTTTAGGTGCGTTCGTAGTTATATAAATACGTAGCACTTATAGTCGTCATTTGGCCCGTCCGTCTATCCACATATAACAGCTTAAAAACTATCCCACCGAATGGTTTGAAAATTAATGTATATAATCGTTGCAGAATTTTGTCGAGTCATTTCAAATTTTATGAAAATCGAATCAATGTTCAAAAAGATATTAATTAAAATTTTCTTCATTCTATTAAATCCTATCACACGTAATTAATTCAATGATATCCCATGATAGACAATGAATCTAGGTTGTCATGGTGATTGCCATGGAGTCATATTATTTCCGTATTATTGAATTAAAAATCGAATTTGCATACTAAAATTGTTTGATTATAGCGATCATATAATCTACTGACTGTTTTGTGGATATATGTTTCCGGAGGAATAGAAATTAAATGGAAAAAGAGTCTAAACATGTTTCAAGTTGATTGTCAGCAAAATATATAATATTGCCAGCTTAAAATGTGCTTTTTTTATTAAGGAAATTGATCATATCATGCTAACAGACGATATAATTCATTTTTTTTAGTGAAATAATAACGATGATTTTTTTACATTGTCTTGTGTTGGATATTTGCGTATAGTGTAACTTTAATGTAACAGACTTGTAATTAATTGTTTGTAAAAGTGTATTGAAAATTAATTTCCTAAAATAAAAAGTATGAAAATCTGTACATGAAATAAATTTTGAGTTAATGCATTTTTGCATAAGAGTCCAACAGCTATTGCACCAAGATCTGAATATTTATAAAACTAATTAGAGTACGAACGCATGTCATTTGTCCCGTTTGACTTACAATTTTCAACTTATTATTACTTATTTGCTTTGGGCAATAAACGTTGGTTGTCTCGAATATGGTGGCATTCGTTCGTTAAGTGTTAAACATTAACTAGAAATAGAGGGTTCGTGAGAAATAAGTTCATTTTAGAGGGTTTCTAAATATGTTCTCTGTTCCAAATCAGATGAAATTTAAACCCTTCTGAGGCAGTAATTGTGTTTCTGTAACGATGAATAAACACCAGATTTTTCGAAAAAAAAATGAAAATGTCATTTTACAGCTTTTTTTCACCGACGTTATGAAAGTAAAATTTTGTCCATACATTCTGGTACAAATCTTGATTAAAATAGGTATAAAATTGCATAGACATGACATCTAGGAAATTTAAAGACAGACTCAAAGAAAATATCGCAGACATAAAGTATAGTAAACCATCAACAGCTCTATCAAGATTAAACCAAAAACAAGACGTCGTCGGCATTGATTTCAGAAAAGCAAGAATCATAACCCCGCACTTCAAATTACTGTGTATCAATTATCAGAGAATCTTTAGAGATTTTAACTCATGGAAATAACACTTGCAATGATATACTCTCATACAATATATCCAGGATCTGGTATAGTGCACTAAATATCTCTGGCAATTTTGGAACTTAACTATAATATCATCCTACTCTGCTCCTCCTTTCCTCCTCCCCTCCTCTGAAACAGACTCGTCTCTGGCTTATTTAACCAACGAACATTCATGACATTTTACACTTTCCGAATTTCCCCTGATGGTGACTGTTAAGAGCAGTTGAAAGCGCTCGGGTTTTTAACATATTTTTAATATATTTTGACGGGTTTTTATGTTTTAAAAACCTTTATATGTATATTTGCAAATTTTTTAGTAAAAATAAATATTTTTATACATTTCATAGGTTTAAAAATATCCTACCGTCCTTCAAGGGGTGAAACTACAGATAATTCAAATGATGTGCTAGTCATATCCTAGAAACAAATTTTGTAATACAAAAGTTCTCTAATAAACGTATCTGTGATAGAAGAAAGCATTTGTCAGTTTGCTTTGTATATTTAGTCAGACTCGGTGCGTTTAATGATAGGAAATATGGTTTTGTGATTATGCAACACGTTATTGTCAGTGAAGACGGACTGAGCACTTATTGTAAGTATGTTAAATATTTATGTGAAAGAATATTGGATATTAAAACGTATAAGCTTAGACTTATTTGACACTTATTTTAATGTTACAAAGTCCATTATCGATGAATTTACTTAAGGAAAATTTTTATTTAAGGTTGTTCCCAAATATACAAACTAATTACTTTCTGAAGCATTCCTAAAAGCATGAAATTAGTAGGTTTTCTGAATCAGAAATTTTTTAATCGAACTTTTTTTTTCATTTTTTGGTAAAAGCAGACGAATTTTAAGAAAATGCTGTCAAATTTGCCGTTTGTAACCGGATTTTTGGACGCAACAGTGGGTGAAAGGGAAAAAAAAACTGATGTCGTGACAAAATAATCGCTTATAACTCAAGATGTGATTCACTTATGAAAAAATGAAAAAAACTTACCGATTATAAATCGCTTCAACATTGTTAAAAATTTTCAGTACACTGTCCAGTCATTTGAGCGTTTTTATAGAAAATGGTTACATAACCGTAATTTAACTCTATTCTGACGATCTTATAGCCCAGATTATGGTCAGAATAGAATTAAATTACGGTTATGTAATGGTTTTCCATAAAAACGGGCAAGTTACTGGACAGTTTGCTCCAAATTTTTAACAGTGAATAGTCATGCCTGCAAGTGTCATGCTTTTTAGGTGCATTCGTAATTACATAAATTGGTAGCACCTGTTGTCGTCGTCTGGTCCGTCCATCTGTCCGCGTATAACAGCGCAAAAACTACCCAACCGAATTATTTGAAATTTAATATATATTATTATCGTTGCAGAATTTTGTCGAGTCATTTCAAATTTTATGAAAATAGAATCAAAACTTAAAAAGTTATTAATGAAAGTTTTCTTTATTCTGTTAAATCCTATAAGAGGTAATCTATATAATAAAAGCGCAAGTCATGTGACTAAGGAAAACAAATAACGGCTAACCACATCTTTTTTTTCATGTGCTAAGCGGCAATTTCCATTAAAAATTATTTTTTCGAATAAAATTGCAAAAAAGTTACATTTTTAGAAAGATTGTTCAAAAAAATTGTTTGCTTAAGGGATGAGTTACATTCAACAATGTATAGATTCTGAGATAACTTCTGAGAGAAGTGGAAATTAGGTTAACCGAATATCTCAATCCATTAGAGTAAATAAACACAAGATATTCGTTCATTATGAGTCATAAAAATATTAAACCGTGGAAGTAATCATTCGCAAAGCAAGATCTCCATGGTGATAAAAAATTCGCTTTTGTAAACGTGGCATAAGGAATAAGAAAAAAAAACAAGAACGAAAAATCATGAGTTAAGCATAGATTATGAAACACTTTCCAACACAGCCAGAAAACTGTAACGAAACTTCACCGTTAAATAAGGTGAAAGAAGATATGTAAGTAAACAGTTTAGAAAACATATATCACATTGAGAAATACAGTTTTCGAAATTACCTTCCAGTGTCGAAAAAGTAGTCGAATTATTTTGCGCAGCCCTGTATATGATCAATAGATGTGTATATATAGCATGATAACATTTATTTTTATTAGACTATTCACATTTAGCAATTTTCGTCAATCGATGGAAATGCGCTCGAAATCTTTTGTACAGCCCTGTCTGTATATTATCTGAAGACTTTTGTGCAAACCACATACTAAGCTAAAAAGCAACTTAACACTCACTCATAGCAATTACCAACTGTAAACGAGAATGTATCTTTCTATTTGCGTAGCCCTGTATATGTATTTATTTATATTCCACAAACTTTTATTAGTCTACTAAATATAGTTCAGCAGAAAAATGCGTAATATAATTAAAAACTATCCTTAAGCACTTCACTCCCCTAGTCTATAATACTTACGGATTCCCTTGTGTAGCTTTGTATAGGAACAACCGAGTATATAAACACACACGTACTACGAAAAAAAATTTAAATAAACATAAAAACGCAAACCAAAGTGGACAACGCACTTATCACACAGACTATAAATATCGCACATGTACTGTAACAGATATATTTTGTGTGTCTCTGTAAATAAACACAATGCACTTTAAAGAGAGCAATTAATAGTGCACCTCAGTAATGCATATAATTTTCATTATGTTTGAAATTGTCACAAATATCACTAAATTACACTGCAAACAATTTTCCCCATAGAACAATGTGTAACAAAATTCTTTTGTTTGACCCTGTAAATGAATAATTAATGCTTTGCACCCCACATTCTACAAAAAGTATTATTTAATGCGCTTCATAATTATATATCAATTCCACCATGTTTAAAATGCCATAACATCATCAAAATGCATCTGAAACGATTATTTCCCATTGTAACGGAATACTTTCGACTGTCCCTGTAAAAAAAGTACTGCACAGTTGAAATAGGGCACATGCTTTAGTAAACGACGATAAAATACAAAAATTTCAGGGCGATCCGAGGTTATTTACGCGAGTTAGAGCACGGCCAGACGGCCAGACAAACCGAAGTCATAAACATTTTTCAACTATATTGAAAACTGTTAAAAAAGGCATGGTCATTTCGCTCCTAGCAGACGACATAATTCTTTTCACTGAAATACTGAGGATGATTTTTTTTTAACATCGTGAAACTAGTTATAAAATGAACGCATCTTATATTTCACGTTTAACGTACAATTTCCGACTTGTTAAGATTAAAAATGAGTCAGAAAATGTGTCGCGTTAATGTTCAGGAAAAAATAGTTTTTTGAGAAAAGCCTTAACAAACATTTAAAATTAGTCGGATGTGTCAATCCCAAAACTTTCTTCTATCTCACACAGGTTTCGCATACTCTAAAGAGAATCAGCACCCATTTATATCAAGGTCTAACTGAGACTCAAGTTTTATTAAATTCCGTGCATTATTTCTTGAGATGTGACTATCGTTAAAATCGTGTAAATCCTGCAAAATGCTGCATAGCAGCGACACCTGCTGGTCGATTTTTACCAAAAACTAATCAGCACCAATTTATATCAGAGACTAACTGAATATAAAGTTTTATTAAATTCCGAGCATTAGTTCTTGAGATAGAGCTATTGCGGAAATCGCAAAAAATGCTGCATAGCAGCGCCACCTGCTAGGCGATTTTTACCAAAAACTAATCAGCACCCATTTATATCAGGGACTAACTGAATATAAAGTTTTATTAAATTCCGAGCATTAGTTCTTGAAATAGAGCACCCACAAAATTTTTGTCACATACAGACAGACAGAGTCACAGACAGGCATTTTCTGAAAATAGTCAAATCGTCTTCAGGACCTTCTAAAACGTATAAATCCGTCGGAAACCAGAAGTCGAAAATTTTCATGAATCCAGTACTTTCTTCTTGTAAAGATAGAAGAAAGTAAAAATATTTGGAAAATTAATTTCTTATAAGTTAGAGCAGCAGAACGTTCCTCTGAGCCCTAAGAATTATAACATTTATTTCTCGCTAACCATGTATTAAAGTTTAACCCTTTATGCTCCGACGGTACTTTTAAGTACCATTAAAGAAAATTTAATGTAAAATTTGTTAAATCCCATTATTAATAAAAGTAGATTTTAATTTTCATGCAAAATATCATGCTCGATCACAGTTAGAAAGTACGTCAAAACCATTAAAGCTAAATGTATTTCTTAAAACGTTTATTTTCTCAACCATTTACGTAGATGTAGCTTTTCTCTTATTAAAAAATTTTACATAAAAAAAATTGCTTCTACAAAATTCATTCTATTTACAGATAGGAACACAATACAATTATTTACGTTCTTTTTATAATGATTTCCATAACAGTATTGTTTGTTAATCAATTTAATTTTTCTTGTAAATATTTTTAGAAAAAAAAACTACAACTACCGATTTATTAAATCAGTTTTTATCAATAAACGTACCTAAATTTTATATTATTATTATATAAATTGTCTAACCTATCTTCATCAGGCAATTATTGAAGTGGAGACATTTCTTGATTCCTAATTTGGAACAAAAAGGGTTACTAACTCATCCATTTCTTAAAAATTGGGAGCAAAACCATAGAACTTTCACGAAATATTGATGCATTAGTATTTTATCCTTTGTTGAAATACCTTAATAATACTTCGTAAAAGTAAAAAAAAACATTCGCATCTGTATCGATTTTTTTTTTTCGGTGCATCTATCTTTTGTGTAAAATAGCTCGAAAAATAGTTAAAAGTATGAAAAAACTCTATGAAGACAAATCTTTTGTTGAATCAGCAATTTTTAGATATCAATACTGAGAATAATACTGATGATGGCGTCATTTCCATTGAACAGGATTGAATGGAGTAGCTTTTATATAATGACGTCACTTGTTTCGAAAACTGGGTTGAACGACACTGCCATTGCATTTTATCTGAAAAAATATATTTTAACAAAAATAAAGTAATATTACTATACCTATATTTCTTGATAATTAGTTAAAAATAGGGAGATTTATACTTCTATTAGAGAAAGGTCAAAACAATGTTAAAACAAGTATTATAAATGAAAAATTGTTAAAGTCAATTCCTACTTAGGTCAAAAAGAAATGTTTTTTTTCCAGCGATCTCTACACGCTTCGCCACTGACGGTATTTCTTCCTAAATTTATATCCTGATAAATATATCATAGAAGAGAAATTTATTTTCGAGTACGGGAGAATTTCCAGCCGCCCCAGGTGAGGCTCGACCCTAGGACCTTGCGGTTACGAGCTCAGAACTTAATCAACTGCGCTATCAATACTTGTGAGTGAGTGCTTTTAAATGGAAATAATGTCTGAAATAAGTTGGCTGCGTGTTGATATTTTTTCTCCCATATAAAACTAAAATTAATTAAATTAATTAAATTAATTTAATTAATTAATATTTGAAAAAACTGTATTAACGTCAAGTATCATCCACTATAAGTTAAAAAAATGTATTTGAACTTGAGTGGAGGAATAAAAAGTATTTTATTAACGATATAAAATTTGAACAAGATATATAAATATATATAGGGAGAGTGTGAACTAATATTAGGAATTGAAAAATGTATATCGACTACGTCATCATTCTAAGTTTTATAAAGAATAAAACCCTATAGTCAGACAATTTAATACACATTAAAATACATTAAAAACAAGTAAAATATTATAGACGTTTCGGTCCAATATTAGTCCCTTCTCAGTACATAAAAATGTTATAGTCGTGTAAGATGAAATTAAAACAACTTACAGAAGTAAACGTGTCAAAATACTCAAAACCGAAGTTAAATTTATAGCAGAGCCGTATTGTTTTTTTGCCTGTGTGATTTAATGAATTTTTAATGTGTATTAAATTGTCTGACTATAGGTTAAATTCTTTATATAATTTTTGATCACGTTCATCTTTCTTAAATTCTAAGTTTTAGATTGATTATGTAAATTTTGAATCGGCATATTTTTTTAATATTCTTAAATGAAAATATGAAAAACAGCCTCATCTTAAGTTCTTACTTTCAAATACCTTTGTAACACATTTTTTGAGTTAAATCTATTAAAATATACAGAAAAAAAATCTCGCAATAAATTGAATGCATTACATTTTTTTTTCACTGCGTAAAAAGGACTGCTCATAGGAGGAGGCCAAGTCTTGTAGAGCATTTTGATGTCCCATGCATTTCATTTGAAATAAACTAATCTTTGGATTCGTTGCATGCATTCCATTTTATAATAAATGCAATGAATCCAAAGATTACATTGTTTTGTTAGTGAGATGAAAATTAATAATATATTGATAAACGAAGCTTTTCCCCCCCTATGTAAGCATCTTAAAAATTCAAGAACTTAAAGAGAAAAATAGTTTGCTGACGCAGAATTGAAATAGTAGGAGGAGTGTGACAAATTATCATTGATATTTCTAAAATTAAACAACGTTTGTTTAATTTTCTAATCAGTTGAATGAAATAGGAACTTATTTATATATGATACAAATGCTACATTCAGAAAATAAAAAATGTTTGTAGTAGAAATATCTCATTTCTAGAGAACAGAAATGTATTAACTTTTACATTGAAATTGATTTTACACTTATGAAATGTTCAGAGCAAAATTAAAAAATTATTAATATAATTTCATGTATCATATATAAAAAATCCGAACATCCAGAGATAATAAACTTCGTTAACTGCTAAAAGTTGTTAAAAAAATCATAAAAATAGTAAAAAAAGTTTTTATATATAAACTGTTTACTTGTTTCGGCTTTACCAAAGTCTTTTTTAAGACAAATGAAAATTATCTCATTTTTCTTCAAAAAGGCTTCGGTAAAGACGAAATACTGTTTATATATATATAAAAACATTTTGTACCGTTTTTATGATATTTATTTAATACATTTTAGCAATTAATGAAGTCCGTATATCATGTGTTAAAAAATTACTAATTAACTTAAGCGTAAGAGCAGCATGGTTATTGTGGTAAGCCATGTACTCAACCTACTAACACAAAGGAAAGAGTAGGGCAGTGAGATAGATGAGATATGGGACATGTTACATTTTGTAATATTTTTGCAATATTTATTTTGCAATAAACGTCAAAATCCATTTTCAAAAGAAATTCACTATTTACTTTTGATCTATAAAAATAGGATATTTCAACAAAAAATATTTTCAATCTTTCATCTGTAAATTTGTATAACGATAATAATAAAAAAAAGATTTGCTTTTCAAATCTCTCAATTTATAATACTTTATAAAATGAAAAAATCTTACATTTGTTTTCTATATTGCATAAATGTCACATATTTGCTAATTTTTTATACGTTTTTATGTTACCACTAAATTTAAATAGTAATTTTTGCCTCATTTAGTCAAAGAATTTTGAGAATTAAAAAAGATAAAAGTTAATCTTAAAGATTGATGGTAATATATATACGTAAAAGTTTGCAGCTATTAGTGTCCCACACATGATTGGGAGTGGGACAAAATTTTCACAAGTTTTCAATGATAAAAAAAAATATATAAAAAAATATTTTGACTCATTGTTTTTTTTTTTTTTTACTTTCAGGTAATGCTACACATAATTAAAGGCTAAAACTGAGAAGAAAAATATATAAAGAAAGGATTTTCTGAAAATTGTCCTATATCGACCTTTTCTCCCTTATTACGGAGTGTATGGAGCAGCATATGCTAGCGATAACTGTACGCCAATAAAAAACAACCAACCAAACTTTTTTACCGACTCACTAGATATAAAGTCCGATTATGACATTAAAATTGTTTTTGTCCATAAGTTTTACAGAATATCAGCTACGTAATACTCGTATATTGTCATCATACTATCCTTGGTTTTGCCGTAACTTTACTTAATTAAATGTGCTAATTATTTCAAGATTATTACTATTTGTGGAAAAGGAGCGTTGATAATGATAACAGTTAAGATTCGAAAAAAAAATTACAAACATGTCCTTTTAAAAATTACACAATTTATCTGAATTTTTGTATATAAAAAATCTTAAAAATCCGCTTAATAAAATGTATTTAAAATTTTTTTGACTACATCCACAGTTTTCATTTGAGGTTTAAATACGTTACGCGTCGATACAGTAATTATTTAATTAGCTTTAAAATTTTACTAAAAGTTTTTTTCGCAAGAAATAAGAGAGTAGGAATTCTGCTTTTAGTTCGGTAATCCAATTCTTTTATAGAGAATTAATTTTTAGATCACCTTAAATAATGAATGCAATAAAGTGAGCATTTAAAGTATAAGAACGCTACTTTTTCACAAGTACGATAAAAGTCTGAAAGGTGGTCGATGTCAGAAAATTAATGGAACAACTATGCGTGATTTCATAAAATTTCGACAAATTCTACTTTTTATCTTTCCCTAATGCACCATTTTGTATATTTCTTTTCATACTTTGTATGTGAAAACCTATAGAAATAAGAGAGTATGAATTCTGCTTTTAGTTCCGTTATCTGATTTATTTTATAAAGGTTTAATTTTAAGAGCATCTTAAATAATGAATGCAATAAAGTGAGCATTTAAAGTATAAGAACGTTACTTTGTCACAAGCACGATAAAAGTGTGAAAGTTGTAAAATGGGATGTCCGAAAATTAAAGAAAGAACTAGGGGTGATTTCATAAAATTTCGACAAATTTTACTTTTTTTCTTTCGTTAATGCACCATTTTGTATATTTTTTTCATACTTTGTATGTGAAAACCTATAGAAATAAGAGAGTATGAATTCTGCTTTTAGTTCCGTTATCTGATTTCTTTTATAGAGGTTTAATTTTAAGAGCACCTTAAATAATGAATGCAATAAAGTGAGCATTTAAAGTATAAGAACGTTACTTTGTCACAACACGATAAAAGTGTGAAAGTTGTAAAATGGGATGTCCGAAAATTAAAGAAAGAACTAGGGGTGATTTCATAAAATTTCAACAAATTCTACTTTTTTTCTTTCGTTAATGCACCATTTTGTATATTTTTTCATACTTTGTACGTGAAAACCTATAGAAATAAGAGAGTATGAAATCTGCTTTTAGTTCCGTTATCTGATTCCTTTTATAGAGGTTTAATTTTAAGAGCACCTTAAATAATGAATGCAATAAAGTGAGCATTTAAATTATAAGAACGCTACTTTGTCACAAGCACGATAAAAGTGTGAAAGTTGTAAAATGGGATGTCCGAAAATTAAAGAAAGAACTAGGGATGATTTCATAAAATGTCGACAAGTTCTACTTTTTTTCTTTCGTTAATGCACCATTTTGTATATTTTTTTTCATACTTTGTATGTGAAAACCTATAAAAATAAGAGAGTATGAAATCTGCTTTTAGTTCCGTTATCTGATTTCTTTTATAGAGGTTTAATTTTAAGAGAACCTAAAATAATGAATGCAATAAAGTGAGCATTTAAAGTATAAGAACGTTACTTTGTCACAAGCACGATAAAAGTGTGAAAGTTGTAAAATGGGATGTCCGAAAATTAAAGAAAGAACTAGGTGTGATTTCATAAAATTTCGACAAATTATATTTTTTTTCTTTCGTTATCGCAGCACTTTTTCTTATCTTTTCTCATACCTTGTGTGTGTAAACCTATACAAAAAAGAATTAAAATCTATTTGCAAAAATATTGCCTTAAAAATGTTTTTACTTAGAGGGGGTTAAATACTACAAGCTTGCACGTTTTTTTCAAAATGCAAAGGCTTATATTTTTTTAACTAATAGAGATAAACAAAAAATTCAAAAGATCTGAAATCTACACAACTTTTTCTATTAGATGATATAATTGTCGGGTATGCACTTGTAATGTAAAAAGAGTAAATACTGTAACATCATATTTCCTGTTTTCCAATTTTTATCACATTTTCCTTATTTAAATTTATTTTTTGCACAAATATATTTTAAATTTCAAGATATATCAGTGACAAAATAATAATCTTTTACAAGTTTCATTTTCTTAGCTACAAAATGATTCAAATTATATGTCTTTTTATACGTGTTTCTGTAATTTTTTTACACTTATATACTTTAGTTCTTTTAACAAGTCTCATATTTACCAGAAAATAAAAAAGATACAACGTTAATAAATTAAGCTATTCTTCCTTATTAGAAACGAACAATCCATTAAAAATGTGACCCTCTTTTAATTCACATCTATTAAAGATGCAATCTGATAAAAAAACAAATGTATTTTCTCTTAAATGCAACCATTATTCTATTCCTAAATATAGTGTGTTGCATTAGTGATCTGATAAGTGATATAAAACTAACAAATTAATAAATAAATTCCTTTAATAATCTCTTTTTAATAATAATAAAAAGAATAATATTCTTCATTTAATAAAAAAGATACATTATTGATAAATTAAGATGTTCTGCCTGATTAAACTGACCACTCCTTTTTAAAAAGCCTTTGTTACTCCTTTTTAATTTAAATATATTAAAAATGATAATCTGATAATAAAGCAAATGCATATTCTTTTAATGCAACTGTCATTCTATTTCTAAAGATACAGTATTGATAAATTAAGAAGTTCTTCCTGATTAAACTGACCAATTAAACCAAATGCATATTCTTTTAATGAAACTGCCATTCTATATGTAAAGATAGTTTGTTTCATAAATGAGATGGTAAGTGATGTTAAAAAAAATTTAAATTATTTTAATAAGTCTCACATTCTTCAGTTAATAAAAAAGATGTCATATTAATAAATTAAGCTGTTCTTCTGGTTAAACTGAAGAATTATTTTTAAATCGTCTTTGCAACTCCTTTTTAAATTAAATCTATTTAAGATACAATCTGATAATAAATCAAATGTATATTTTCTTAAAGGAAACAGTCAATCTATTAATAAAGATACTTTTTTTCAGAAATGAAATGGTACGATGATAATAATAATGATACGATAATAATAAATTAAGCCTTTTTTCCCTAATTAATCTGATTCAAGATCAAATAAAAACAGACGGAGAAAATATATTTTGCTCTTTTCCAACATAACTTAATGAATATAACGAATTCATTAGATCTGAAATCATATTATTATATTATCATTTATTTCGTCCGTCAGTCTTGCCGAGTATAAACTACTTAATGTCATTATAAAGTACGTCCTTGCTTCTATTTCTGTCGTTATTTTGTTAATTAGGTCTGATCATTATTTTATGATGATTAATATATGTTGTAAAGGACCGGTGATAATAACAACGGTAAAATCTTATAGAAAATTATAAATAGGATAATTCAATAATTTTATAATTTCTCTAAATTTTGAATATACATTTAAAAATTTACATTATAAAATCCCATAGTTTTAATTTTCACACAGGCAAATAGGGAAGGAGGGAATATAATTTCAAATGCAATTTATTTGGAAACTGTATCTTAATTTACTGATCTATTATTATTATTTTTTTTAATTAAGCATGTTTTTTTTAAATCTGTCTCTTGAGTGCAGTTCGATTACGGAAGATTAACCCACTTTGTACATAAAACATTATAAATAGTTTAGTGTTTTTTTCGGCTAATATTCAATAACAAAATCAACATTTCATTAATAAGTAAATAGTAAAATAATAAAGTAAAATAGTAAAATAGTAAAATAGTAAAATAATAATAAGTAAATAATAAAATAATTTAAATAAAACATAAATTTAACGGACATGTAATCGAACTACACGCTTAAACATTGAAATAATCAGAGTTAAATAGGCCGACGTAAGTAGCAAAATGTTTGGTGATTTCTTCGGCTATTAACATTTAGCATGAGGCTAATATAAAACTATATCGCTTTAAATACATTTCAAAATTTTATTTGAATACATAATTAATGTTTTTCACATAAGAATGCATTTTGGTGTTCTTAGAGGATAATCTAAATATATATATATTAAATTTAAAAAACTATTACAGTTTTTAATAAAACAAAATTATTTCCATTTATTCACATATTCTGTATTCCGTATGTTTTGTAAGCGGCGAACCCCGGGTCAACACGCTTAAACACTGATTTAATCAAATAAAAAGGCCGATGTAAGTAGCAAACCTTTTGGCGATTTCTTCGGCAATTAATTTGGCTTAAGGCTAATAAGAAATTATCGCTTTTAAATAAATTTCAAAATTTTATTTGTTTGCATAATTGATATTTGTCACATAAAAATGCATTTTGCTGTAGTTAGAGGATAATCTAAAAATATATATATTAAATTAAAAAAAAACTATTACAGTTTTCAATAAAGCAAAATGGTTTGCATTTATTCATATATTCTGTACACCGTATGTTCTGTAACCTGGAAATCCCGGGTAGGATCTTCTGTTTTATTGATAACACAATATATGATTTTAAAAAATCCACATTTTTTTAAATGAAGTTTTGATACAGGATGTTCTACAATGAATTGAACGTTTATTAAAATCACTAACAATTAAGAGGTGACAACTATTGAAGGATCTGTGAAACCGGGAATATCCTTACTATACGTCATAGTTTCAGTTTAAATAATACCGATAATGAGGCTACACTTTTTGAAATGCAATGCTCTTCAAAATACCGTTGCCATTTCAGAAATCAAAAAAAAATTTTTAGTGTTTCAACAGAAAAAGAGAATGGAGACTTAAAGCTGACCACAGTTAGTTTAAGTTTTCAAAGAGTTTGATATATCGCAGCGCTATCTATCGGTGATATTTGGAACGAAAACTAGCAAGCGTAATAAAATAAAATTCGACTTTAAACAGCAATTTCTTGTATGGCTAATTTTGATTGCATTCGCTATTTACTGTTTCGTTCTATTTTAAATTTTTTCAATCTGTTTTAGACATTCTGCGTATTAAAATTATATTGTATTATTAAAATTATATTAATATAGTACACTATTAATACATTGAAATAAGTGTTGATACAGTATACTATTAATTAGACTTAAAATGTGGTGCTATTATTTATTAGAAAAAATACAGTAATAAAACTGCTTTTAAGCCTAGTTACCCAAATTTTATTACATAAAATATTTATTTTAAGAGCACCGTAAAAAATGAACAAACTAGAATTTGGAAAAAAAAACAGGAATACAATCTCTTCGCAAGTTGTGAATACAAACATGACCAAAATGCGAAATGTTATAACTGCATCGCTTCCTTTAATACCAATTCTTTAGGTGAAACAAATTATATGTTTTTATTATATCAAACGGTTCTCATTAATTAAGTTTTTTTTTAAATATTTATAACCCCTATATAAAAAACAAATGGAAAATAATAATGAATCGCATGTATATTATCTTTCTATTTACTTAGATACTTTGTTTCATTAGTGAGATGAGAAGTGATAGGACGTTAATAAATTACGCTGCATTACTTAATTAAGATGATTAACGGGAAGAAAATAACTTGTTCAGTTCCTGTGTACTCTAATGATTATTGAGATTTATTAGCTGTCAAGCCATATTTTCATATTGCCAATTTTCTTTTCGTGCATAACTCTTGCACCTAAAAACTACGTAATATAGTGCCATTATAAAGAATTTCCCTGCTATTATTCTGTCATTACTTTATTTGATTGTATCAGACTTTTCCGTATCACTAATATTTGTCAAAAAGCAGAGATGATAATGCTGACGGTCAGTGTGAAATTATAGAAAATCACGGACATGACCATTCAAATATTTCATAATTTATTTGGATTACTTTATAAATAATCTATAGAACAAAGTCATAAGATTTATTTACAAAGCGAAGTTTGATTGATAAAGACATCCACATATTTAAAACGGGAATAAGTGATCATAGTGTTAACGTCGCTGTAAAAAAAAAAAAAAAAGAGTTATGTTTAATCAATGACTTATTCTATAATATAACCCCAAAAAATATATACAATAAACTCTTTCGCGTTACCGCGATTACGAAAAACTTTCTTTATCTTTTGAAATCTCAGAAACCAATACATATTTCGAGATTTAAAGAAGCATTTATAAGATCAAACTTTTTTTTTATGCCACTGATTTTAGGAAACGTTTCCGAGGAGTTTTTGTAGTATATTAACTTGTTTTCTTAACCCGGAATATAGAATTTTCGGATGATATCCATTCTCAAGTAAACATTTGCCTGTTTAACAAATATGTTTTACAGACAAACATGATAAATTAACAGCATTAACATTAACATTAAAATTAATTTTATTTTGTTGCGCATGTATGTGTAAATTATCTGACACAGCTGAAAATGTTTAATTGAGAATTGATAGCAAAAAGAAGCATTCATGAAAACAAAGTTTTTCTTGCTACCACTGATTTTCGGAAATGTTTTCAAGTGGTTTTTATAGCGTATTAATTATTTTTTGTTAGTGTATTAATCAGTTTGCGAAATATTGGTTTTTAGGATACTATCAATTCTCAATTAAATATTTTTAGCTGCGTAATTAAATTTATATATCCAGAGTAATAAAATAATATTAATCTTAATACTAATACTAATACTGTTAATTTAGCATGTTTATCTGTAAAACTTATTTGTTGAACATGCAGATGTTTACTTGAGAATTGATAGAATACGAAAAACGTGTATTTCGGGTTCAAAAAACTGTCCAATACACTATAAAAAGAAATACTCGAAAACGTTTTCGAAAATCAGTGGCAAAATGCTTCTTTAAACATCGAAATTAAAGTGGTTTCTGAGGTTTCTAAAGATAAAGAACGCTCTTCGTAATCGAGAGTAACTCGAAAAAGATTCTTGTATATTTTCGTCCATGGTAATATAAGTCATGGATTAAACATCCTTTTTTTTACAGTGAAATTAGCAGTATGATCACTTATTCCCGTCTTAAAAATGTGGATGTCTTTGTCAGTCAAACATTTTATCCTTTTTTAAATAAATTTTATAACATTGTTATATATATTTATGTACATAAAGTTTACTTTTATAAATGCTTTTTAAATCGAGAAAATTGCTTTCTGAGGATACTAAAGGTAAAGTACATTTTTTGGAATCGTGGATAACTCGGAAATGATTATAGTATATTTTCGTTCATCGTTATATTATATTTTCCTAGAAAAACAAACGTCTATCTTTTTTTACAGTGTAAAATCAGCCTCATATTGCACTATCACTTTTAAAAAAATAATATAACCGCAAACAAATATATAAAACAAGCTGGAAATTGTACGTCAAACGTGACAAATGAGGTGCGTTCGTACTATAACTAGTTTTACAATATTCAGATCTTGGTGCATTAGCTGTTGCACTGTTATGCAAAAATTCATGAATACAAAATTTATTTTCTGTGCAAATTTTCATATAATAGATATTAATTTTATTTTATGAAATTAAGTTTCAGTACACAATTACAAACAATTAATTACAATACTGTTACATTAAAATTACTCTATGCGCAAATATGCAATACAAGACAATGCAAAAAAAAAGTCATCGTTACTATTTCACGGAAAAAAATGAATTATATAATATATAGTCTGTTATTATTATATGATTAATTTTCGTAATAAAATAAGTACATTTTAAGTTGGAAACATTTTATCTTTTATTGACATTTGCTTTGAAAATTTCAAAACTTGAAATCCATATTTAGACTCCTTTTCCATTTAATATCTATTTCTCCGGAAACATCTATCTAACAAACTGTCGGTAGATTATAGGATTGCTATAATTAAACACCTTTATATACAAATTCGGATTTTAGATTCAGTAATACGGAAATAATATGACTCCATCTTAAATAGCGCGTAATCTCAAAGGCAATCTAGAATCATTCCCTATCATGGGATATCATTTTATTAATATATTTTTAAGTTTTGATTTGATTTTCATAAAATTTGAAATGACTCAATAAAATTCTGCAACGATTATATATATTAAATTTCAAACCATTTGTTGGGTTGTTTTTGCGCTGTTATATGCGGACAGAGGGACAGACGGACAGACCAGACGACGACTATTAGTGCTACGTATTTACTATATAATTGCGGACGCCCCTAAAAGGAAAGAGAGTAAGAATTCGACTGTTTCTTCTGTTGGCCAATGTTTTTTATAGAGATATGTTTTAAAAGCAGCTTAAAAATGAATGCACTAAAGTCTGCAATTAAACTACAGGAATACAACTTTTTCACGTGTTACTGATACAAACACTATAAAAACTGAAATTTTAATCTTTAACCGTCGTGAAATTCTATGCACTACTGGCGTCATGATGGCATTTCGTCCCCAGCAAGTATTCTAACGATTTAAAACTAGTCGGATGTGCAAATCCCAAAACTTTTTTCTATCTCATACAGGTATCACATACACCAAATCCGAATCAGCATAAATTTATATGAAGGTCTAACTGAATTTAAAGTTTTATTAAATTCCGTGAATTAGTTATTGAGATATGACTATCGTTAAAATCGTGTAAATCCTGAAAAATAAATGTTTAACATATTTTAATAAATGTTTAAATAAAAACTTAATGATTATTACGACTTCATTAGTTGTTTTATTTAGATACTGTTACTTTTAGTCCAGGTCTTGCATATAATATACTGTCTTAATCATATAAAATACTGTCATTATAATTTATTTTTTCCTCATTACATTACTTAAATAGATGTGCTAATAATTTTTATGACCATTAATATTTGTCTAAAATGAACGGTGATAACAATAAAGGTTTTTATAAAAATACTAGATGGAACCCGTCAAAACTTGACGGAAAAAATACTATAACATTATCAGTAAAATAAGCTTCATTATTATTTAAGAAGGGGGTGCGTATGAAACAGTCTTTCAAATATTTTATTTTAAAAGTTTTTTTCCCCAGTTAAATACAGCACTATTTCCGATGCAAACTCCAAACAAACAATCCGTAAACAACTGTGTAATGCAAATCAGTTTGACATTACCGCCATATTCCCCTCGGCAAGAAACAAATTTCATGAACCTATGAAGTATCATACAAATAGTATATTCCTACAATCATCTCATATTCAGTAAATAAAAGAACATAGTAAATAATGCACACATCTCCCCCCCCACACACACACTCCTGTTATTATGCAACCGAATGAGCTCCTATACGCATGTGCATTGCATCTGCCCAAAAGCACCGTCGAAATTCGACGTTAAAAAAGTTTTAAAATGTTTAAATTAAAAGTTTTAAAATGTCCTATTTAATCATTGTTTGTTTCAAATCCATATCTTCTAAAACACATCCATTGTTTTAAGCTAATCAATTTTTATGTAAAGATGAAGATTTTTTTTACAGTAATAAATCAATCTGCACATGAGGGAGATTTTTAATGTTTTCAAATATAATTTATTTGTTTGGTTTTTTCGGTTCCTTCACATAATCAGGATGATTATCCCTTTTCCTTCACAGTGGGGGATATTTTCCCTCTTATACAGTTGGCAAATGGATCTTTAAAAAAAAATACAATTCCTAGTATATTCTAATATCTGATGGAACTTGCACATAACGAATTCAACATATCAATTTCATGTTCAACATAAACAAAAAATAGTTTTCTTTTTTTTCCGACAGATTTTTGTTTAGCGCCAAAATGCTCTATCTTATGGATAATATAATCTTATGATTTATCACTGTTTTTATTATTATTATTATTATTATTATTCTCTTTTTATGATGGTTAGGGAAATCTATTTTCAACTGTGGCAACTGTCGCAGGGTCTATTTTACATTATAGAAGCAAACTGGTGGTTATTGATAAGATAGAATTAAAAAACTTTTCAAACTTGAAAATTATTTAAAAAGTCGTTAAATTTAGCAGCAGTTTTCAAATAAATTTCAATCGAAAGCTATTTTTTTTCTAATTGATGATGTAAGAATTGAAATTGTAAAATGTAGTAAAAAATAGAAATTTGTAGTATTTAGAAGTGATGTAAGCGCGATGAAAGCTAAAGGGATAGCGCCGTTTGTTGTCGCAACCGTTGTGCATTTGTAAAAAATGCCACTGTATTTTGGCTTGCGTCAAAAAGTAGAAAACATTTTTTTGACATCGAAAGAGAAGTTAACAGTGAAAGAAATAGGACACTAATAAGGAACTGTTCAATGAACTTATAATAAACCTACCAAAATAATTTCTATGAAATATTAGTCTTACATTGTTTATTCTAGCTAAAAATACAATCATTATTTCAAGTTTTTTTTTTCTACCATAACACTATTTTTAAAAATTTTAAATTTCCCGAAATCCTTTACTTTTGTGGGTTTTTTTTATAAAAAAAGGAAATATTCCAACCTATAGTTTAAAAAAAAGTAATTGGTAACTTGTAATCAAGGTATACAATCAAGATGAAGCAATCAATGACGGCTCCAATTCTAATCTTTATAATTAAGAATGGGAAAATCAGTTAAAATTACGTTATGTTGACACAATCATATACATTTTTCTCTTTAGTTTTATCCATGTTAAAATGCATTTCAAGCTAAGCATAACGTCATTTTCACCGGCGCAAACTTTTCACACGTACTTCATATACATTACTTTAATGCTTAAACACCATGTATACAAATAAATATATATTTTCTATTTAATTGTAATGATAAAATGGCATCAACAAAGTTATAATGCATAATGATAAAATAAACTCAATGGACAATATTCCCGTGACGTCACAATAAATATGAATTTTTATTTGCTTATAAAACACGCGGATAAATATTTTTACCGAAATTTAACTTACAAATTAAAAAAATCGGTCTAAAAGCTACGTGCTTTTAATATTTATTATTTCTCTTTTATCTTCTCGCAACCACAGAGTTTAGAGAATAAACTCTATCTTGCAACAGTGGGCGTTATCCGAATTGCCGACTTTATGATGTCATTAGCAGAAGTAAAAGTTTAATTGAAAATTACGGCTAATTAATTAAATTTTCGAACAAACGAATGCACGATAACAAATCTGTGTCCAAATATCTTTCATTTAAAAAAAGAATGATGTCATTTGATGCAGTAGTTTGTTCTCACGGATTGTCGAAAGAAAAAGCTTAGCGTTTTAATTATATAGATTTTTTTATAAAAACACTGGTATTTTCCATGACTGTATTTGTCATTTGAAAAAAACAATAGGTATGCCACTTGCATGTTTTATTATTTTTACCTGAATTTTACTGTTTTTTACAGAAACTAGACTTGTAGAAAAATGCATTGGGACTATATTTCACCAAGAAACCAGTTGGGTTAAAACTGCGTCAGTTTTTTAAAAATGTCTCATATTCTTTATAGCAAAATGTTATTTAATGTTAATAAATTAAGCGTTTTTTTATTAAGCTGAAAAGTTCTCTTTTTTTTGTAAAACATTGTAAATCCGCTTTAACACTTTCTAACATAGCTGAAAAGTGCTTGTGAATTCGTTTTTTTTTTACTGTCTGTCTCGTCTATCCGTACTCTAACTTACGCACATATTTTCGAATTGACATGTAATGTTTATAAGTTAGTGATGTTATTATAGAATGTCCTCTGTTGAAAATGGAATGTGCAGCATTTATAGTTCATTTACAGTGATCAACAAAATAATTCCGTTACATTATCGTCCATGGGGAAAAATAGTTTGCGATGCATTTTATTTCAACTGCTTATTTAGATATATCATTTTATTGTATGAATGATGATCTTCCACTACTGCTGTTGTACAACTACCTGGAGTCGCTGTGCGCTCACTGTACTTCTTCCCCCCGAACATGTTTGTGCTTAATCTCTCCGTCCGCGCCACCTCTCCTGGCTTTACCTTATATTTTAATGAAGTTACTGTAGAATGTTGGCAATTGAAAATGGATTGTGTAGCATTTATAATTTATTTACAGGGACCCCCAAATTAATTCCGTTACATTATGTTCTATGGGAAAAAAATCGTTTGCGATGCATTTTATTTAAATTGCTTATTTAGGTACACCATGTTATTGTATGAAAAAATGAAATTTTTTAATAATATTCTGTTACTGTTGAAATGTGTTTCATTATTTCTGCCTGATACATGATTTTTTGTTCTTGTTTATGTCATCCTAGGATGTGCAGATGACCACTTTTGTATGAGCACTGTTTCGTAGGCAAATATTTTCTTTTATTATTTAGAATTTTAACATATCGCCAAATATTACTTATTAATGTTTACAATGCAATACATTTTCTAGTAGTCTACAAAACTAGATTTATTAATTTCATCATATTAATTCTTTTTTATAATTAAATCTCCTAAAAATGAAATCTGGTAGTGAATCCAGTGTATATCACCTTAAAATAAATTATAATAATCATTCTATTTCAAAAAGATACTTCGTTTCATTAGTGAAATGTGAAATGATACGTTGTTAATAAATTAAACCTTCACGCTAATTAGGTAGTTTAAAAAAGAAAAAAAAACTCGCGGAGAAAATACAGTTTGCGCTATTCCAATTTAATGATTATTACTAATATAGTGATTATAACTTAATGATTAATACGACTTCATTAGTTGTCAAGTCATACTATAATATTAGCTGGTATTTTTAGTCCATGACTTCCCAACTATAAAAACAATAATATATGTCATTATAAAATATGTGTCCTTGATACTCTCCCATTACTTTACTTAAATAGATCGGCTCATAACTTTTATGATCATTAATATTTGTCTAAAATGAACGGTGATAATGTTAAAGGTAAAGGATGATAACAAATTACGGATATGGATACTGAGCAGTTTTATAATTTATCTGGATTACTGACAATAAATCTAACAAGAACGAAAATTCATGCGTCAAACATAGATTATGTAACACTTTCAAATCTTTACCGATTAATAAGGTGAAATATGATATGTAAGTAAAGAATTTTGAAAACACATAATATATATAAAACCTAATTTCAGAAATTGCCAACAATATTCGGGAATATTCGGATTCTTTTGTGCAGCTCTGTATACGATCTATAGATGTTTATATATACTACATAGAATGCTAAATTTTAGTTCAGTTAGGAAACGCATATAGCACAGTTTAAAATTCCCTCTTTGGAATTTCCGTCAATAAACAAAAATGTAATTGAGAACTTTTGTACTGCCCTGTATATGATGTATTGAATGTATACACACCAAATAATAGACAAAAAAATTAGTTACATTTGAAAACGCGCTCAGTAACTGAAAACGCGTTTCCAGTAATTATTCTGAAAAGAAAGTACCGGACTCTTTGGTGTGTCCCTCTAAATGAATGATGAATGCTATACCCATATTATTCTATAGTCCTCCAGTGACTCGGACGGTTAAGCTCGGTTCCCGTAAGATCACCGAAAGCGAAGCAGCATCGACCAAGGTCAATGCCTTGGGAGGATGACAACTTCTCTCGACTGCCGCTGCTGTTTGACCGTGTACGTTAATGGGAGTTGGTGCACGTAAAATCTGTTCGTGGCTCCAATGTCCTCCAAGTTTAGCATAAGCATTACCTACATGTACTTTTTGACAAATGTTTTTTTTTTTTATTATTATTATTCTTTTTTAGTGATAACGATGCCATATAACCTATGAATTTGAAAAATAAATTGTAAGTTTACTTATTCGTATTGGAGATGTTAAACATATGAATGCGTCGAACATTAGATATAAAATTACAGGAATACAATTGAATTTTTCTTCAATCTACTAGCGCAAAGACCATGGAAAAGTGAAGTATGAATTTCTTCAGTTTATTTAATAAGTCTCCCATCTTTTAGTTGAAAAGAATAATGCAATTTCAATAAATTAAGCAGTTCTTCAATAATAATCTGAAAATTTGCTTTTTAAAAACATACTTTTTAATTCCTCGTTTAAATTAATTCTATTAAAAGGGAAATCAGGTAAGGAATAGCATTTATGTGATATTAAATGCAACGAATATTCTACACTGGTGTCCCAAAGTTAAGCATAAACACAAAATATTAATTTCCGAACACGTAATTACTCAGAAGAAAATCATACAAACGACAAGTGTAGCAAATGCCTATACCCTAACTGCACAGTCAGTCGATGTGACGTCTCCTTGATGTCACAAATAGTTACAAGTGTCACAGACACTGCAATCAACTGAAATGTGATATTTTTCATTCGTCTCATTTTTATGCTGATTTGGTCCCTCAACTGAAAAATCACCATAACTGCTGCTCTGTGACGAGTCCCTAGGTGATTTTACATGAAGTCACCTTGGGATTCTTATGTGAACGTCATTTGAAGACTCAACATTGAGCGTTGAAATGTGATGAGTTCCAAATAACGTCACAATGAAGTCACTTGGTGACTCGTCACAAACCAGTAGTCATGGTGACTTGTCAGTGGATGGACCAAATGAGCGTAAAAATGAGACAAATGAAAATATATCATATTTCAGTTCATTGCAGTGTCTGTGACACTTGTAACTACTTGTGACATCAAGGAGACGTCGCATCGACTGACTGTGCTGTTAGGTGAGTACGCATTTGCTAAACTTGCCCGTTTATATTATTTTCTTCCTAGTACTTACGTGTTCGGAAATTCGCGTTTTGGATTTTTGCTTAACTTTTGGACACCAGTGTATTTCCAAAGACACTTTCTTTTATCAATGAGATGATGGTACATGTGATAGTAAAAAATATCTTCTAATTAGGATGATTGAAAAAACAAAAACACACGGAGAAACATAATTTGCTCTATTTCAATACAACTTTAGGTTAATACTGATTCATTAGATGTAAAATGAACAAAACCTGAAAGCAAAGATGCGCTATGTCCATTTTTTGCAAAACAGAGATTTTGATAAACCTCGATTCGTTATCAACGATAGAGTTAAGACAACAAGCGTTTCAAATCCAGTTAACCCTTTCAGGGGCAAAGTACTTATATTCGTAAAACGCTGAAATGATTGAGTAACACCAGATTTTAAAAACAGATTTATTTTGAACTAAGTAAAAGCTTTTATTAAAGTACATGATAAAAAAAAAAAATTCGTTCCAAAATTCTGCTGTCAATGTTGCATTTTCAGATTAAAAGTAAGTGGTCCAAAAATGAAGCATCGCCCTTAAAGGGGTTAACAGTAACAAAATATAAAATTAAGAAGAAACGTAAAACGCTATATTTTAGCATATCTTTTTTTGTTGGTGCACACATATGTTGTGGGAAAATTACAACCATGACTATCCATGATTTTATAATTTATCTAGATTACTGAACATAAATCTAAAAATCCTCGTAATACAATTTATTTCAAACACAAAGTTAGATGATAAAAATATCCACATTTTTTATGTGTAATCAAAATGTATTAAGTGTTGGCATAGTGAATTATTAGAGTTAAGTGTTCTTTTAGTCCACACATATGATACATAAACTTATTACAGTGATCTCTCACTTGTACGCGATGTCCATTATTTTAAAACAGTACAATTCGATTCATAAATTTTGCGATTTAAGAAGTCGAAAATTACCTTATAAAAAAACTGGTGTGAAAAAATGATTTCCGTGCATGGCGTATAAGTGAGAGATCACTGTAATTAGTTTTAAAATGGGAAACCAACACTGTAAAAAATGACCAATGTTTCTTATTTTATGAAAATATGCTATAACCACGAACGAAAACATAATATAATCTTCTGAGTTATCCGAAATTTCAAATAGCATGTTACATTGTCTTTTGAATCCCCAGAAACGAATACATTTTCAAAATTTAAAGAATAATTTATAAAAACAAATTATTTTTAGCTGCCCGAATTTTTCAGAAACGTTTTCGAAGGGATTTTATAGTGTATTAATTAGTGTCCTCAGCCCGGAATACCTGTTTTTCGTATGATATCAAATCTGAAGTAAACATTTTCATGCTAAAAAAAATGTTTAACAGACAAACATGCAAATTAACAGCGTTAACAGTAACATTAAAATACATAAAGTTCATGTATAAATTAACTCTCTTTCATGTATAAATTAACTTATGCGGCTGAAAACGTGTACTTGAGAATGGATAACATTCGAAAAACAGGTATTCCAGCCTGAGGACACTAATTAATACACTCTAAAAACCCTTCGGAAACGTTTCTGAAAAATTCGGGCAGCTAAAAATAATTTGTTTTTATAAATTATTCTTTAAATTTTGAAAATGTATTCGTTTCTGGGGATTCAAAAGACAATGTAACATGCTATTTGAAATTTCGGATAACTCAGAAGATTATATTATATTTTCGTTTGTGGTTATAGCATATTTTCATAAAATAAGAAACATTGGTCATTTTTTACAGTGAATTGTTTCCTTAAAATTGGGATTCGTGTGGAAAAGCGTTTATGATGTAGGTTCGCTTGCCTGCCGTCTGTACATGCTCGAATTCTCATAAATGTACTCGGATTGTCATTTAATTATGTATGTTATTGAGATTTACTAGGCACGTATTGAAAATGAAGTATGTATAATTCATAGATAGATTACAAGGACATTCAAAAGAATTCCGATACGTTATACTATATAGGGAAAAGTCGTTTGCAGTAGTGCATTTTAATGATGTTAAACTATTTTTTTTAGTTGATGGCTATGTATTACGGAAGTTCACTACAATCAACTTAATACAGGGCAGGATTTGAACAGGTACTTTTGGATTAAGCTGCCTATGTTCTGCTAACTGAGCAATCTTGAACAAGTCTAACGTGAAGAATTCACTCAATGAACCTTTTGATAAGGTCATCTGGTCTGTTATCTGAAACAGATCAACAGAGCAAATCGTAAGGTAGTAGTAAGGTTCTTACGTAATTACATTTTTGACTCAGATGATTTATTTACAAATTAGAATGATCGTGTTAAAATTAATTAAGTTTCACTACAAAATAAAATATTTACCATAAAATAAGGCGTGCATAGCATTTAACGTTCATTTACACGTACACACAAAATATTTAAGTTACAGCATTGCCTATGACCGATAATTTCCGGATGTGTGTTTGCAGTGGTTGTATACATTTTTTAGTTTAACTAAATTTATGCATATTGCGTAGTGTGTATAGATTATATTGATCATATACAGGGAATAAACTGAACAAAAGAATTCGAATCTCTTTCCGACTATAGGCGGTAATTGCCGAAGTTTGTTTTTAAAATGTGTTGTGTGTTTTCTGCATTTTCCAATGCGTTCGTAATTATATAAATACGTAGCACCTATAGTCGTTGTTTGGTCAGTGCGTCTGTCCGCATGTAACAAGGCAAAAACTATCCAACTTAATGGTTTGAAATTTAATATACATAATCGTTGCAGAATTTTGCTGAGTCATTTCAAATTTTATGAAAATCGAATCAAAACTTAAAAAGATATTAATAAAAGTTTTCTTCATTCCATTAAATGCTATCATGCGTAATTAATTCAATGATATCCCATGATAGACAATGATTCTAGGTTTCCATGTTGATTACGTCATATTTAAGATGGAGTCATATTATTTGCGTATTACTGAATTTAAAAACAGGATTTGTATACTAAAATTGTTTAATTATAGAAATCAAATAATTTACCGACAGTTTTTTTGGATAGATGTTACCGGAGAAATAGATATTAAAGGGAAAACGAGTCTAAATATGGATTTCAAGTTCTGAAATTTTCAAAGCTAGGCTTAAGTTTCCCATAGGAATTTTCAGTAAATGTCAACAAAATATAAAATGTTACTAACTTATAATGTACTTAATTTATTACAGAAATTAATCGTATCATATAATAAGAGACGACATAATTCATTTCACTGAAATAATAACGAGGATTTGTTTGCATTGTCTTGTATTGGATATTTGCGCATAGTATAATTTTAATGTAACATAATTGTAATAAATTGTTTGTAAAAATGTATTGAAACTTATTTCATAAAATAAAATTAATATCTATAATATGAAAATCTGCACATAAAATAAATTTTTTATTATTTCATTTTTGCATAAAAGTGCGACAGCTTTTGCCCCAAGATCAAAATATTTATAAAACTAGTTATAGTATGAACGCACCTTATTTGTCACGTTTGATGTAGATTTTCCAACTAGTTTACTTACACATCTCATTTTTTTCACCTTAATAATCAGTGAATTTCCGTTACAGTATTCTCGAAATGTTGGAAAGTGTTTCATACTCCAAGCTTGATGCATGACTCTCCTTTTTTTCTATAGAATGTAATTTTTAACACGCCTTAAAAAATGAGTGCAGTTAAGTTTGGGGTTAAAGTACTTGGATACAACTTTTTCACAACTACGCAAACAGAGACTATGAAAAGGTTAACTGTACAAACGGCTTCAGTTTCTTTAATAAGTATCATATTGTTTAGTTGAAAAATTTACCAGATTATATATTATATTAGTATACCGGATCATCTGGCATTAGTATTAATTGAGGAGAGCAATACTAGTAAAAAATTACCTCTTCATCTTTATGAAACATATTATTTCCTTTAAAAAACTATTTTATACTGTCAATAAAAACATACACTACCTGTAATAATTAAAAATGTATTTAATTATCAGTAATAATTAAAAATGTCTTTTAAAACACATGTAGACACAGTATGACGTCTTAAAAAGGTATATTACATATCCAATATCCTGTACAAATTCTTTTATATTTCTACCTCTTGTAATTTACATTTCATATTTGCTGTACCTTTATTCTTCTGAAAAAAACACAAACTTCATTCCAGGTATACAGATACATCTACACTATTTCAAATTGAAAAACGCTTTTGCCTCCTTCCCGAGGCCTCATCAGTTCGAATGATTTTGATTTAATTTTCTTTAGTCTTGACAGGAGATCATAAACCTCTTACCTTACTTTCCGCTTAATCTTTCTCTCTCTTCCAGCATGCTTCGCCAACGGTTATCTACAGTTGAATGAGTCATATCATTACATATATCTTCTTTTGCTAAGTTAATTTCTATTGTTTCTCTCGTTAGCTATATACAATTCACCAGATGTTATTTAATTAAGCAGTTCTGTCTAAGAGAACGATTCTCTTCCTTATAAAAATCCCCCTTTTAAGAATCATATATATTAAAATTGAAATCTGATAATAAATCTAATGTATAACATCTTAAAATAAATACAATGATCATTATATTTCTTTCGATACTTTGTTTCATTATGGAGAAAGGAAATGATATGTTGGCAGTAAATTAAGCGGCTCTTTTTCTAATTAAAATTATTGAAGAAAAACAGGCGGAGAAAATATAATTTACAATGTTCCTTTTTAACAGGATCATTATTACGAATTCATTAGATGTCAAATTAAATTATGAAATTACGTGATGTAGACGTTTGTAGATCTTTCCAATTATAGTTCGCATAATTTATTATCCCTATAGTCGTTAACGTTCCTTTCTAATAATTACGTCGTTCATTTCCTCGATTGAATTTGTTTATTATTTTATGATCATTAATGTTTGTCGAAAAGCAGCAGTTATAATTATAACGGTAAAGACTGATAGAAAATTACGAACTTGATCATTTATGAATTTTACAACTTATCCGAAATACTCACAACATATGTATATATATATGTACATAAATTAAATTTGAAACTTATCGAAGTAAAAATATTAATAATAATTTTGTTAAAAATCTACACAATAAAATTTATTTAAACTGAAATAATGAAGAATATATCATCGAAGTTTCTAAATGTGCCGTGCAGTAAATAATTAACAAGCTTTAATCTCTAACAATACAATTTTCCGTATAAAGTATTGGATAGTTAAAAAGGAGTACTTTATCATTTTAGACTTAAATTATATTAAAATTTTCATTAACAAGTTTCTGATGCAGGGACGAAGAAAAAGCTATATTGTAGCACTGATTCAATTACTTGAATATGCCTCATATTTTTCTAGATTCCTAATGTATAAAATATCTTTATACATTCGACATTTTCATACAGAACAATTTAAGAACATACTTTTTTCAAGAACACATAAAAATGTACATTTTTATAATATGCATTTGCTAAGGTAATTATGTGTAATCTGAAAAGATATAAATTCCGTACAGGTATAGTATAGTCTTTATTCAATAAAAGAAAATCTGCTGTGACTCCACTCGAATTTAAGATGTAGGGTGGACCGGGGCACATTTATGCGGATTTTTTTCGATGAATTTTCTAATTTTTATGTTTTAACTTAGGAAATTTTAGACATTGTGGTTTTATAAAGCAGTTAATAAAGCCAAAATTTGTGTATTCAGTTTTTGCATTATTTGTGTTTTTAACCGTAAAAAAAATTCTTTTAGACCCAAGTCACTTGCGTAAACGTGCCCCGGGAACGGGGCACGTTTGTGATGCACGTTTGTGTGCACTAAGTGATACCAAAGAGTAAGTGAAATAAATATTTAATCAAATTGAGTTTTATTTATAACTTAAAACACTGTTTAAAAAAAATAATAAAGAGAATTAATTAAAGCACATTTTATAGGCTAAACTGAAAACATAGGGCTTATTGCTAGTTAAAAACAGAAACTATTTAGTCATCTTCATCATCACTGATACAGTTTTTACAAACAAAAAATAAAGTATTTCCTTTTGCACATTTTTCATGGGACCACCTTTTCCATCTAAGATATTGAACCCAGTCTTGTCCTTTTTTGGATTGGTAATCACAGTAAGAGTGCGTAAAAGTGTCCCGATGTCAATGCGTAAACGTTTCCCATCGCCATGTTTGGATTTATTTTTAACGTGCAACGAAAATTTCGACATTTCTGTTCATACGAATACAGTTCTCAAAAAAGGATAAAATTCCGCTAATGTTCATATATTTGTTTATCCTGAACTAAGTATTATTAGTTCACAATAAGTTCCAATAAGTTTAACACAAAATTTACTCACCTTGACAGAAAACATGTTATCCTTTCCGCATGCTAGACCAAAGCTCGACTGACGCTCAAAATCTTGTGAGAATACCCGCTAGGGAGCAGCATCAATCTGTCATGACTGGTGGCGCGCCAGTTATAACTCGTTTCGGAAAAAGTGCACTGCGTAAACGTGCCCCATGCATAAACGGGTCCCGGTTTACCCTACGTGTTCAAATCGAAAAAAGGATATTCATGGTTTTCTATCTATTATCGTTCATAATGTCATTTTTAACATAATAATTCTTTGCACTACCCACTTACACAGACATTATTTTATTTTCAAACACATCAAAGAGCAGTGTACATGTCTAAAAGCCTTAAAAACACATTTAAAAACACAATTTACACAAAACTAGTCAATCTGTTAAAAATTGTAATATTATTTTCACCTGTTGTTCTCAGGTATCCTCAGTTACTGACATTATGTTTTCTGCTTCGTCAGTCAATCCGCTGAAAACCCTCATTTTGCTTTTTTCTAGTAACATGTGGCGCCATTTATTAGGATTTTTTCCGTGGATCATATCATTGCATGTTTCTGATTTTGATGTAAATATTTCTATGGATTCCCTCTGTAAAAGTTAGTTTAAATTATTATAACTGGATTTTTATAAAATTTTGCCACAGTCGGTAGTTTTATCTGAATTCAATATTGTACCTCTCGTTTTGCAACTGGAGACGTTGCCTTTAAGATATTAATGCTTGATTACATCACCGCCAGATTTATCACTTACACTCTGTCGCCATATTTTGAGAATTGTTCTTACAGATTGTTCTTACAATCGAAAAATGGATTTAAAATGGATTTAAAACGAGTTAATTCGTCGGCCGAGTTTTACGAAATTCTATAGAGTTCTTGCGACAGGCATCTATAACATATTCGCCAAATGGGAAAGTAATCGGAAGTACCATTTGGATGTCATCGTGTTAGCTCACACTTACAGATATAAAAATCATGATTAAAATATTTGCCTTACAGAATGTATTCAGATATTTTAAAAAATGAAGACTACTTCTTTATCGAAATTTATCACATCTCTTAAAAGAAATGTAACATATTTGTCTGTTTTGAAGTGTTTGATGTTTAATGTCTGTCATATTTTTTTTCAAACAGTTGTCCATTCAATAATGTCTGCAAGAGAATATTTAAGATTTATTCAGCCATTTTTAACACTTTCCAACTTAGTTGAAAAGTGTTTATGAATTTGGTTTGTCTGTCTGTCTGTCTCCGTCTTTCTCTCTGTCCGTGCTCTAACTCGCGTAAATATATTCGGACTCACATGCAATTGATATATGTTATTGAGATTTACTATGGCATGTTCAGTATTGAAAATGAAGTGTATAGCACTTATAGTTTTTTTACAGGGATACTCAAAAGAATTCCGTGACATTACGGTCTATGGGGAAAAATTATTTGCGGATTATTTTAATGATGTTACACAATTTCAAACCCATTGTAATTGATATATACCACTAAGGTGCATTACAAGAGGCTTACTATGGAATAGGTTGTGCATAGCTGTTATAGTTATTTTACAGGGACAGTCAAAAGAATTCACTTACATTACGTCTATGAAGAAAAATCGTTTGCGGTTTATTTTAAAATGTTTCACTATTTTAAACGTATTGAAATTTACATATATCACTAAGGTGCATTACCAAAGAGGCTTTCTATAGAATATTGAATATTGTGTGTATAGCAGTCATCATTAATTTACAGGGACACACAAAAGAATTCGCTACTGTCTGTTAACAGTAATTCCTGGAAGTGCGTTTTCAGTTGCTGAACGCGATTTTAAATTTAACTCATTTTTTGTCTCTTACTTGGTGTGTATAAATTCTGTAGATCATATACAGGGCAGCACAAAAGTTCGCGAATACATTTACGTTTATTTAAAGAAATTCCAGAAGAAAAATTTAAAACTGTGCTACGCGTTTCCTAACTGAACTGAAATTTAGCATTTTATATAGTATATATACAATTCCATAGATCATATACAGGGCTGCATAAAAGTATTCGGATATTTTCCGAATATTGTTGGTCATTCCTGAAATTATGTTTTAAAATATGTTGTGCATTTTCCAACTTATTTACTTAGATATTGTCTCTCAGTTTATTAAACGGTAATGATTTGTAAAATTATATTCGAAGTGTTGAAAAGTATTACATAATCTATGCTTGACGCATGATTTTTAGTTCTTGTTCTTTTTCTTTTGTGAAGAGATAAACTAATTTGAAAAGCACACACTTCTTTTCGATTATCATTACCACTTAATATACTTCTAAACCATAAAGAAATTTACAACTGTCAGCAAATTTTGAAGAGTCTACTTTTTACTTGTTCGTTTCAGAAGTATTTTATGTAACAGTCTTTTAATTTGAAATATTTCTTGTCAGAAGTGGAAGCGGCAAATGCTTTTTATGGCTTGTTGGCACACAAAGAAATAAAATCGAATATTATGATTAACTAAATTTTAAACTCAAAAACTAGTTGTTCAGTAATATTAATTGTTTAGGAGTTTTTTCTTCTTAAGTAGGCAAATACATATACGAAATGAATGAAAAAATATTTATGTTCCATTTTCTCACCAAACATAAAATTCAATGTATATATATATATATATATATTAGGAAAAAACATCTTATTTATTGCTATTTATTTTTAATTAATTTCGATTCGTATAATAAAAATATGGTTGCTTATTTATTTTTTTGCATCAACTGTTACATTAGTAAAAATACATATTATTTGCCAAAATTGTGTGCATCACATTTCTATTTGATACACAGAAGAAACATACATCGTTGGTTAAAACTAAACATAACGTTAAATGAAACTTTGCGGACATTTTGTAAAAGATTACCTGTTAATTCCTAAAGTATCACGTTATTTCAGAAAAGTAATATATTTTATTATTATTATTATTATTGTATACTGCATCAATAAAATTTAAGAAAAACTTTTTTTTTCTCAAAAATAAAATACAATTTCAACTTAAACAGTTATTTTAGTTTAGATTTTGATATGTATTTGAGACATTATTTATGGCCTTCGTTTATTGCTAACAACACAACTGTAGCAGAATAAATATGCAATCATCAAAAAGACTTATATACTTTTTAACTAAATATAGAAAACTAATGGTAAATTTAATGCAAAAGACAACGCTATCGTGAATGTATTCTTTACAAAATGTTACGGTTACATAACAAAACATGGCTTCAAAAGCTTGTATCACACTTACCGGAAGGAATTCAAAATCTTCTTGTCAGCAATTTTTTCTAGCTTTATTGCAGTATTTAAAATATTTTCGGGATGAATTGAACATTTTAATAGTAGACCTCTACTTTAGCTAAAAGAAATGAAGCACTATCTCTATTGAGAACGTATTAAATTGCACATTTAAATGTACCGACTGATTCAAAATAAAGTTTCTGGCGGGTATTTCTTAAACTGTTGATGATAGAAACATAATGTCAATTAAATATATATAAAAACAAAGTAGCTTTCAGATAATGAATTTGTTTTGAAAGAAAATGAATACATATTAAAATATAAAAATTTAAATTTTTATACGGCCTCTGGGTCCTAAAAAAGTGGCTTTTCGTTTTTGGTGCGAGAAACACGTGAAATTTCACTAAATTGAATAGTAGTCAATTGGTCGTAGAAAAATAGAATTTCTACTGCTTAACGTGTCAGAGCATGAAGAAAATTTTCTATATATACCAATGTAAGTCACGAAAAAGCATGATACTTCTGGTTGCTGCATAGGCAGTAGCAATTAGAAGTGAACTGTTCCAAAATTCTAAAGAGGGTAGGGGCGAAGTCATCTTCCATCGAGAGAAAGAAAAGGAATTAAAGGGTGAATCACTTTCAAATTTCTTTATACGCACGAAAATAATATTTTATTAGTTTGAAATTGATATCGAAAGAGAAAGGGAAATTTTGGAGCTACAGACGTAGTGCGCACGACAGTAACAAAAACAGTAAACGCTTTATATTTTCATTTATTTTTATTTCTATTTTTACCTTAGTTGCTTTTTCAATTCCTACTATTAGCTCACACTCTTTATGTATTTATATATCTTGTTCAAATTTTCAATCGTTAATAAAATATTTTCTATTTATCATATCAAGTTCAAATAATTTTTTTTTAACTTGTACTGGATGACAATTGATGTTAATACAGTTTTTTCAAATATTAATTCATTAATTAAATTTAATTAATTAATTTTAATTTTATATTTCATTTCTGTTCAAAATTATAGACTCACTCCATATTTATAGTCTCACCTTCACACTTAAAAAGATAATGGGGCTGTTCACGGACGAAGATCAGGCGACTCGCGGGTGAAGGAGACTATAAATGTGGAGTGAGTCTATACTTTTGAACAGAAATGAAGTATAAAACTAAAATTAAATAATAAAATTTAATTAATTAATTAATATTTGAAAAAAAAACTGTATTATCGTTAACTGTAACATCGCTATGGCACTTTATTGTGAAGTTTGGTAATTTTTGAAATTCAATATTTGAAAAAACAGCATAATCGTTAGATTTTAAATTTATATCAAGAAAAATATAATTTTTTAACTTTCTAACGCAGTTTGTCTAACAATTTTGTGAGAAATACTTTTCGAGCTATTAATTTTTGGTATTTTATCTATTTATTTTTTATTTAATTTTTAATACATTTCAAAAATTTCTCTTATGTAAGATATTTAGCTGGATATAAATTTAGGAATAAATACCGTCAGTGGCGAAGCGTGTAGATCGCTGGAAAAAAATTCTATTTGACCTAAGTAGGAATTGACTTAAAAAAAAAGTTTTTATATTACTTGTTAATTATTTTGTTAGTGTTTTATTAAGCTTCAAGGTAAAATCATTCCTTTTTCTAAACTTAGGTGCAAACGCGAAATATTCATAAATCCATCAATTGAATGGCCTGCCAGAATTCTTCGTTTATATATTGTGATTTTTTCTTCTTAAAGTACTCAGAGCATGAACTATTAGCCCTTTCATTAAAATGTTGGTCTAACAAGCTTAAACAGTGCATCACAGTCATTAACGTTGCATTTGAATCATATATTTTAGATGGTGTGCGTTGAAAATGAATTAACGGAATAATATTAGTTGTGCGACTGATGGTGTGCTACTATCATATCATATAATGTATGAGATATGTACTTATAAACTGTTTTTTCAGGTGTCAAACGGACTAAAGTGCACCGATTAGTAGTTTATCTCTCGTAAATACATTAATGGCGAAGTTATCGTTATTTGTATCCTGTATGGTAAATATCAGTTCAAATCAGTTCGTGGTACATAACTTTGCACAACTGTTTAAAACATTTAGAATCGATTGTTCGTTAAATGTCTCGCCTGTTACTGAAACTAAAGCTGCTACCACACCTGTTATCCTATCATACCCAAAATCTGATATTTCCTCATAAACAGGTTTTACGCGAGAAAAACGGTCGAAAACGCCCCGCGTGATTGTTTAGTCGTCGTACATTTATCTATGAAGAACTTATCGCTTATTGTATTTCAGACAATAATCAGCTAGAATTCCACCAATCGGAGTCCTCTAAAAATAGTTGTTCCAAGTACATAACTTTAGACAACTATTTAAAACACTTAAAAACGATTACTCGTCGAATGTTTTCTAATTAAAGCTTTGATTACACGTACTATCCTGTGATAGGTAATAGGTAATATCAGTATTTCCTCTTCAATAGGTTTCGAAGGAGGAAAACGGTCAAAAACACACCATGTAATTGTTTGCTCTATTAAATTCTTTAATGTCGAACTTATCGCTACTTGTATTATTTTCTACGATAGATATTAGCTCGAATTCCACTAATCACGGTTCTCTAAAAATAGTTGTTCTCAGTTCTTGGAATTTACACAACTTTTTAAAACATGCAAAATAGCTTACTTGCGAAATGTTACGCGTGATGCTTACATTAACAGGGTACATTTTGCCTTCAAAACTAATCCTTACGCGAAAAAATAGCTCAAATGAAGGGAGAGACAGATGGGGGACAAAATAATCTGAACACATGTATAAAAATATGTCACATTTAACACTTACAGTACAGGAACACCACCTGTAATAGAAGTCTGCCATCTTGCGGTCGTGAAAGGGAAGGTATTAGATTCTCAAAAACTGATATGAGGTGTTCCATGCATGCACAGTTTTCTTTGAGAGATGCTGCAACGTCAGACCTGAATGACTTCCAAAGAGGCATGATTGTTGGAACGGTTTAGTTGGAGTCTGACTGCCGTAAACAGCAAAACTCTTGAGGGTCTCCATAATTTAAGTTGCAAACAATTATGACAGCATACGTGAAAAACGGTACGTGAAAGTAGAACAGTGAGTGACAGACAATGATGACAGAAAAGGACATACAGGTGTTAAAACGCATGGTGTCAGAAAAACACAAGAAATCGACAGTTTTGTTTGAAATAGGGCCCTGCATATGACTTTTAATTTCGGATGTCATCTGTGAAAGCAATTGCTTGTGTTTTCTCGTCACTATGCGCTTCAACACCTGCCTATCATTGTCTTTCGCCCACTGTTCTACTTTGAATACACAATTTTACCGTTTTTCATGTGTGCTGTCATATTGTTGTTAACTTAAATTTTGGACACCCTGAAAAGTTTTGTTGTTTACGGCAGTGAAACTCCACCTAAAATGCGCCAACAATCATGCCCCTTTGGAAGTCATTCAGGTCTAACGTCCTAGCGTCTCTCAGAGAAAACTACGAAGGCATGGGGCACCTAATTGCATTTGTTGAGAGACTGATACCTCCCCACTCACGACCACAAGATGACAGACTTTTATTCCAGGTTGTGCTCTTGTACTGCAAGTATATAATGTGGTATAACGTTTTACAGGTGTTCGTATTATTTTGTCCCCATCTGTATATCGGATCATATTTACATAACTTTTTAAAACACATAAAATCGCTTACTTGCTAAATGTTACGCGTGTCGCATGCATTAACGAATTCCATTCCGTCTTCAAAATAAAATTTCTTGCAGCGCAAATAAGCCACTCAGAGGAAGTGACAGGTGATAGCACATATTTTAGATCGTATAATAATACGATTTCTAAATTTCTGTTATCTATGAAATTAAATAATACATTTTTTTTTTTAGTTTTATAGTGCGTTAAATCTCTAAATTTATGTATGCATCACCATGTAATTTAATTAAAATAAACTATGAATATTATAAACAGTTTTATATTAGGAGTTTTATTTTAATACTAGACAGTAAAAAAGGAATATTCCAGACTTTATGTTTAATAAAAATATAGGATGTAATAAACGCGCACGAGATTTTAATTTTTCATTTCTTGGTAACTATATAAATTATAAATAATTTTTACTGGGAAAAAAATAAGAAACTTTGCAACTTTATTAAACAGAAAGAGTCTCTTAAATACCTTTCTTTTTTATATTACATAAAAAATTTAATTAGTTTTTAATTATAGTCTTTAATGAATTAAATATAAAGAAGTATTTCGGTATTTTATTTTCAGTAATTAAAAACTCCACATATTCATATAAAATATTTTTTCTTATAAAATTTATTAAAGCTTTTTTTTTAACTTATTTTATTTTGTTTATTTTATATTTATAATATTTTCGAATAAGCATAACTTACGAGTGTATTAAATTTTTTAGCAAAAACCAAACTTTAACGACTGCGAACTTTAACATCAAAACTGTATTTAAGCTCATACGATACAGAACGTCAGAATAATAATTTATCTTCTTATAAGGGAGGCATAAAATTTGATATTAATGTAAAAATCTTTTTTTTATTATAATAGACGAAAATAAAACTTTTTTTTTAAATTTTACTCATGAGCGCCTGGTGATTTGGTTGCTTATTTTAGCTTTTAATAAGAATAATATCATGATACACGTTGTTTGTAATATAGCTTTTAACAGCAAGGGATTGAATTTTAAAATACGGTATTGTGTATGGCTATGTTTAATTTTTTTAAAAGAGAGAATATTCTAAAGCTAGAGATAAAATTAATGGTTTAAAATATATTAAACTGGGTTGTAAACTAATATTTAACAGTGAATATTTAAAAATATATATATTATTAATTTTATATTAAATTTTAAATAAAAATGTTACATTTTTAATCATTAACTATCATAAAATTAATAGTTATATGTTAATTTATAAATACGTTTAAAAAAATTTAAATTCAAAATTTATATAATCATTTTTTAAATATTTAAATGTGATTTTAAGCTGAAGCAGCAATAAAATTTAAGAACATACGTATTTTATGAACTTGCGTAACAAAACATGTAAGCTCAAATCTATTCACAAAGAAAATATGCAAGGTTTAGATTATTATTGTTGTCCAATGACTAACTCTTAAACTGTTAATTTTTGAGGCACACAACAGCACACTAATAAAACAAGAGAATGGGGAAACCTTAAAAATTCCATTATTTTTATATTTTTTTCATTGTTAGGGTACGGAGAAATTTTTTCTAAATATAGCTTACAGTACCGATGGACGGTACAAAAATTCAAACTTTGTATTTGCCATAGAGTGCTTTTAATGTGATGAAGAACAACATTTGAAACATATTTTCAATTGTAAATGTACCGGTATAAATTAATGTCTTACGAATTAATTGTCGGAGAACGATAAAAGTGGACACCCTGTATATTTGTTACTTAAAATACACAGAACTTTTTAATAGTGTAAAGTGAATGCTTTTTGTATACGTGTAAAAATAAAATATTTACAAAAAACACTAAACATTATTTGAAGTTTTGTATCTTTTATGGGATTATTTTTTGCCCAAACAAAATGTAGCAATTCAAAACGAATAACATATTTTCTTTATCATCTGTCGTGTGCCATATCAGAAGGGCTAGTGATTATTTCTGTAGATCTTCACGTCCGAACGTGTTGGTGAAGTAAGTACGTGCCGGGGAAACCCAGAATACGACCTAGGGACCAGCGCCCCTGTTAATATGAATTAATATGTGAGTATCCGGTTACCCGAAACTCCTGGGGGACTCGGACGCGTTCTGAAGTGTCATGCGACAGCTTCCTTTAGTACATTGGCTCTGCTGTCGTAGCGACCATGTGGTTAATCTCTTGGAATCAGGAGGTGATGCACAAGTGGCGGTTCCCCCGCCTGCCGTAGAGCACAAAGGACTCTTCCTGTTCGTGCTCGTTAAAAGTTCATCAGAATTTGGGTGCGGCTGTGCTCAGTTTTATCATCTGTCATAACTATAGTAAAGTCTAAGTGTTTCTACAACAGATAGTTATTGTATGTTCCACTGCTTCTTTTGCTTTCGTTAAAAGCGTAGTACTGTAAGGCATTTTTAGTGTAAGTATTTGAACCAGAGCCACAAACCGAAACCTAACTAAAAATGAAAACACAAAATATTTCTGATGAAAAAAATACTAATTTAAACATGAATTGATTTTCGGCTTTGGAACTGAACCATAAAACAATTTTTATTTTTGAAAATTTCATTTATAGCATTTGAATTATTTTACAGATTATTAAAATAAGAGCTATTAACAGTATTTACTTCTTTTTTTTAACTTGCCAAAAACTAGGCGAAATTGATGTAAACTAAAACTAATTTAATTGCCAATAAAGGAAAAAAACTCTTGAACTTAAATTTTAACAAATCTCATGATTCTTCTAAAGAACTGAAATATAGAAATTCAACCAGGATATTTGTCAAAGTAAATAATTGCCCATCGTTCTGTTCTTTAATTTGAATTAGAAATTTTTGCCGGTATTTTCCTTTTTTACATATTCAACCCATTTTTTATCAATAAAGAAGGAAGTTATGAAATTTTATTTTCCAGGGTGTATGGAGTGTACGGAGTGAGCATTAAAGCAATTCGTAATTTGGTTTCGAACACAAGATTGAAAAATATATTTTATTCACGAAATGTATTACATTTTTTGAGTGCTTATAACAGATTTTTGAAAACATCTTCTAATTTTAACTATTGCCTGGAGAGAAAACTCTCCTACTTAATTTTCTGTATCGCAAAATTCACATCTATGGCATCTTGCATACGGGGAAGAAAATGCAATGACGATTTTGACGTCAGTAGTTCCGCCTGTATTCTTCTGCGAAATTTTATTAATAATAGGTAAGTACATTGTTCACGGGGTTTTTTTAGGAGCCTAATTTTGTGAAACACCCTATTTTTTATTTGAAATGTATTATTTTTACAAATGTATGCATTGATCTTTAATAAATCCATCGTCAAAAATATGCCTTATGCGGTATATTAAACATTCATAATCGTAAAATATGTATACATTGAACTGTGTAAGAGTGATTGACGCTGGAATGTCAATAAATGAGCACATATGCCGACTAACAAATATTTCATTCTGATTAACATTTTCCTAATAAACTGATAGCATTATTTAAAAATATATAACAAATGATATTATTTCGGTATTTATTTTTTTTTAAACATTCACTTTAAAATATCTGAAGATTATTTCTTATTGTCGATTTATTTTCTACAAATAGCTTTTCTTGAAAAGGGTATTTGAAGTCTTAAAAATAGTAGCACTCAAACACTTATTATCTTGAAAGAATCTACTTTTTAAAAGGAAATGAGATAACTTTAATGTTACAATGATTTCTGACATAATCCTCTAGATATGAACATCAATTTTAGGCTCTTCATAAATCTAGAAAAAAAAAAGAATCCAGAAGAATTGATTTTGATCTGAACGATATCAAATTTTGCATCTAACTACGTAAGGATATTGAAATTGTTAATTATACTATTAAATTTACTGTAAAATATTCTGAGTTATATATTTTAATATATGTTGACATTATAGGGTAAATGCAAAGTCCATAAAAGACAAATAATAACATTTTAATATCTAGTTTACTAAAATATAGTATGATGAACTCTCTTCGTAAAAGAAAAATCTCAGTTTCGTAAACGTGATTTGTTTTGATTTTTAAAAAAGTCTTTGATGTTGATTTATCTGATTATCTTCTATAAATAATTCTTAATATTATTTTCTTTCTATCTTTGTTAAAAATGTTAAAATAAACTGCTCTCAATAATACACTTTATTTTTTTAACACAATCAGAGTGATTGGTAACGATCTCATACAATTTGAATTTTATACCAACTTACGTAAATAGTGTCCAGGCTTAGAGGCGAATTTAGAAGTTTTAGCTTAAATTGCCAATGCACTTCCAATTGAGCTACCTGGAGCGACAATTGGCACAATTCACTGAGAAAACATTTGCTAATAGCATCTGCTCCACCCCGTAGACAGCTCAACAGAATAAGCCACAGGAAAATGAACTATATTAAACGATGAAAATGTAGTTACACCTTATTTTCCTAAACACAATCATATTGATTGGTAACGATATCATACAACTTGAATTTTATCCCAACTGACGTAAAATGGCACCAGGCCGAGAGTCAAATTTAGAACTATCAGCTTAAACTGCCAATGCACTTCCAATTAAGCTATCTGGAACGACGACTGGCACAATTCACTGACTTGATCAAGTTCAGATGGTATTACCAAAAGTTTTTATGAGTAAAATGTGTAATTGTATAATTTTGTAAATTGACAATTTAGGACAAAAGGTTCTGGGTTCGGCTTTAGCTGGACACCTTTTTCACTCAGTTAGAAAAAAAAATCAAACATTATGTTTTCAATAATGTCTGAACAATGTCAGTTTTAAATTATTCATCTATAGAGAAACGTTTCATGTAATTATACTCAAACGTGTTTTTCTTCTTTTTTAAAAATCTATTTTTATTTTTAAAAATCTCTCCTGCTTTTCAAGAGACGAGGACGCTAAATACTGGTCAAGAATTGTTAGGCCGACGACATACAGAGGCATCAATCAACACATCGCGCGATTTAGAAGACAAATTCTGAAATTCAAACTTGTTTCTTCTTTGTAACTTTTTGAGTTGCTAAAGCAGGCTTGAAACCAACAGAGTAAACTGGCTTCAAGGTACATAACTTCAGACATACAGGCTTCCTTTAATGGTATTAACATTCATTTTAAAGGACATTGTAGACTTGATGTCCAATACTGGGAAATGGATGCAAGATTAATCATTTGTATTTTTAAAACAAGAACTACAATCATGCGTTAAGAACTGAATATGTAACACTTTCCAGCACTTCAAAAATACTTTTACAAATCTTTACTGTTTAATAAGGTGAAAAATTATGTCTAAGTAAACAATTTGGGAAAAGCATAACACAATTAAAAACCCAATTTCAGGAATTACTAACAATATTAAAAAAAAAATAACCGAATTCTTTTGCGCAGCCCTATATATGATCTAAAGATATGTATATATATACTACATAGATTGCGAAATTTTAGTTCAGTTAGGAAGAGCATAGCACCGTTTAAAATTCGCCTTCTGCAATTTCCGCCAATAAACGGAAATGTACTCGAGATCTTTTATGCTGCTCTGTATATGATCTGTACAATTTATACACACAAAGTAACAAGCAAAAAATGAGTTAAATTTAAAAACGTGCTCCGCAACTGAAAAGACATTTCCAGCTATTATTGTTAACAGACAGTATTTTAATCGAATTATTTTGTGTGACCCTGTAAATGAACGATGAATACTATGCACACAGTATTCAGCACTCATCCTCTTGAAATGCATTTCAATGATATATATGAAATAGCATATGGCCCCGTGAAAAATGACCGAAAAGTGTTATTTTAAGTTTAGAAAGTTAAGTCAGACTATTGGCATATTATTTTATTTAAGCAGATGATATAAATTGAAATAATTTGTGTGTTTTAATTGGAGATCTAATATGGGAACTTCTGTAATATTGTTTTATTGTCATCTTGTGTTACGCGCGATCATTCTAATAGTGGCAAGTCATCAAAATCACCCCCAAAAACTGTGTTTGCAAAAGTCAATCTCCAGAGGAAGAAAATATCGTTACTTCTTACGCTTTTAACTGTAATTTAACCGTGTATTTTTGCTTAAAATGTAGTCATTTTATGTTTAAAGCAGTAAAAGTCTTTATAGTATGGTAGACATCGTCACAGTTTTACAATCAATTTTATAGTCGAAGATTTTGCAATAGAATTGAATTGGTACAGATAGCGAAGCCGCAAGTCAGCTGGCCCATCTGTTAGAATTTTAGCGTAGCAACATCGCGCAGTCTGTTGCAATGTTAAATGAATGGTAACCCGATTACTGATTATACCTCAGAGTGGGTGCAACTTTAGTAATAGGGTTTCCATTCATTTTCTATTCAAGTCGACTGTCTCGCAATGACACCCGCTGGATCGCCAGCTGTCTGGCAGTTTCGTTATCTGTTCTATCTACCCTATTATATATACTAAATTCATCGACACTAAATTTGATTGCAAAAATATGACGCTTTCACAAGGACTATTAGAAATATTATTTTTACATATTAATAAATAAAATCGTAAAAAATAATCAGCTGCAAAATGAATTATTTTTACAGGTTTATTAAAGAAAGAAAGTGCTTATTCCTTTTATTAAACTAAGCGTTTTATGGGTTCATCTATCTTAATGGATAGAAATATTAGGCATTTTTAGATAGTAATTTAAAACTACGAATATTCTTAAGCATTTTCCTCATATTAAATTTCCTAATAAAAAAAAATCTAACCTATTTTTTTTTCTTAAGATACAAAGGAAAATTTACTACACTTTTGAAATAAGGAAAGCGTACTTTCACATAAATGTGTTTTGAAATTTACTTAAAAACAAAGTGTGATGGGAGTAGGATATAAAACGTCAAAGAGTGCTCTAAACTCTAAACAATTCAGAATGCTATGCAAATAATTTATCGTCTGTCAAATAAAAAGTAGAATTTTATGTTCATATCAATTTCATTTTTATATAATCTAACGAAAGTAAAAAGTCAGTAAACATAATTTTGAAATGCATTTCTTCATAAGAGTCTAGTAATTTGTTATTTAGTTTCCTTCTGATAAAAAAAAAATATATTCAATAAAATATTCTCTTTCTAAGGCATTCAGCGTGACTATCAATTAGAGAATTTCAGGACTTATCAATATTTTCTTATAGAAAAATTTTCCTTATTTAATTACACGATTAAATAAGGCGAATTTTTCTATAAGAAAATATTGGTATTGTTTCTGAAAAATTCTCTGATCGGGAGACACACTAGGTATATTAATTCTAAATGAAAACAACTTAAAAAAAGGATGTTGTATAGCTTGATTTTTTTTTTTAATAAAGAGAAAAAATGTTTTATTTTTTAAAATAAGATAAAAGATAAAATAAAGATAAAATAAAAGAGCCCCTAAAATAAAGGTAAATGATAAAAAAATTTCAAATAGGAAAGTTCATCTGAACGTTCATAAAAAAATAAAAATAAATAAAGGTAAATAATAAAAAAAAATTTCAAATAGGAAAATTCATTTGAACGGTACACACTGAAAAAAAAAAGACATACGCAGGCATAATTAAGATCGGAAGAAGTAATCATTACTTAACATAAAATTTTAGCATGGTAATTTTTATATAGCTATGCTTTATTAATTTTAGAATTTATGCTTTCATTTAAATGGAAATTTACGTTAAAACTTTATTACAATTTGAACAATATATAAAGTATTTTATATCCTTTCAGAATAATAAATACAACCACAAATTTATTCAGATGTAAAACAAATACTTTGAGTAAACAAAACATATAAAAATAAATAAATATATAAATAAAAAATATATCAGCTATATAAATATTTTGTGCTCGTGTTAACCCATATTATCTGAACTTTATTGCTCATATGTAAATATGAGCAATAAAGCGAATATAATTAATATATAATAATGAATATAATTAATATAAAATAAATAAAGCGAATATATAAATGAGTCAAAAAATAATATAACATAAATACATAATAATAACATATTTTGGAAAATATTCCAATTTCAACTAAACCTACCTGGAGAGTAAATTCTCTCACTTAATATTCCGTATCGCAAAATACACATCTATGCCATGTCATCTTGCAATTGCGGAAGAAAATTCAATGATGAATGTGACAGTGAGGAATGTTTATCAGTAGTTCCACCTCTATTCTTCGCTACATGTTCATTAATAATAGGTAACTCAACATTGTTCACGTGTTTTTTTAACAGCCTACTGTTACTAAACACTCCATTTTTTATTTGAAATATATTAGTTTTTATTATTAATCCATGCACCGCCATAAATAAGCGTATGCGGTATATTGAAAGTTTTTAATCGTTAATTATGCTGTGTAAGTGTGTAAGTAATGAACTGTGTAAGTGTGATTAATGCTGGAATGTCAATAAATGAATATACATACAGACTAAGATATATCCCATTGTGATCAACATTTTTCTAATAAACTGATAACATATTATAAGAAAATATATTATAAATGATATTACTTTGGTATCTATTTTTAAAAACTTTCTTTTTAAAGAACTGAGGATTATTTCTTATTGGAAACTTATTTCCTATAAATAGTTTTTTTTAATAGGGTAGTTGAAGTTTTAAAATAGCACTCAAATGCTTATTATCTTGATAGAATCCAGTTTTGAAAAAGAAATGAGATTACTTGATGTTACAAGGATTTCTGAAATATTCCTCGAGATATCATCATCAATTTTAGGGTATTCGTAAATCATGAAAAAGAAATAAGGAAGAACTGATTTTTATCTAAAATATATCCAATTTTGCATGTTTGATATTGAATGGAAATATAAGGATATTGAATACGTTAGTTATACTAATATAATTATTGTAAAATAATCTGAGTTATATGTTTTAATGGGTTTTGCCATTTAAGAAGGAATGCGAAGTCTAAGGGGCAAATAGTAAAATTTTAAAATTCTAGTTTAGGTAAAATATAGTATGATGAATTTTAATCTTCATTGACAAAAAATCTCAGTTTGGAAAAGGTGATTTGATGTTTAAAAATTAAAAAGACTTCATTGCGGATTTTATTTTTAGTATTTTCCATAACAAATTCTTAATATCTTTATAAACGTTAAATTAAACTGTTTTCAATAATAATCTGAACAATGTCAATTTTAAAATATTCATCTACAGAGAACATTTTCAAATAGTTACAAACAAACATTATTTTTATATTTATTTCTATCATTTTAAATCCCATCTTCTTGTCTAGCGATTAGACGCTAAATAGTAGACAAGAATTGTTAGGAAGGCCGCGTACCGAGGCGAAGAGCGACACAACGTACGACTTACAAGGAAAGTGTCCTTAAAGCACATACTCAGAACATTTTGAAAAAAAAAAAAAGCTAATGGAACTACTCATGTACGTAATAAAGGATCAGCTACATTTAGCTTCAGAATCCCAGTAGAAAATTTGTAAAATAAATAAATAACTACTTTCGAGTATTTGGCGCAACAAGACGCTATTTGGCGAGCAACGTTCTTTCCTTGCCAAATGCGAGCGAAGAGTTTTTAAATGGGTGTTTAAATGCGTAGTACTTTATGAATTTAAACTTACATGATTAAATAGTTTATTATTTTTTTCTATAATCTTATATAATATATTGACAAGTTGCGTATTGATTAAGTTATTTAATTTCACATGGTTTCTTCGGATGAATAAGTTTTAAGTGTATTTTAACAGTAATTGCCCGATTAAAAACGCTCTCATTATACACTTCAATAATGAATAAGTCGTTATTTCTATAGCAAAAATACCTTTCTCTTGTTGTCTCCGAAACTGACAATATCGAACTCAAATTGACAGTGCTCAGACTCGGCTATTAAATTTTAGTCTGAAGCATTTTTCATCAATTAAAACTTTTTCTAACCCGTAGAATACGATAGTTAATTTTCTTTATGTAAATTCATAGAAATGTATATAGCAAAACCTTAGTTATAAAAGTTTATTTAGTTAAACATAGTTAAACTAGTTCAGTTTGAAGAGTAGAAAAAGTTTTTCCTAAAAGAGTATGTATCATAAAAGCGTATTTTGTTTTCATAGTTTCGCCAACCAGCGATAAATCACCAAAAACACGAAATTTTCATAATTTGTTTTACGGACGTTATATCTAGGTTCCGCAGCAATTTTTTTAATAACCGTATATAACTTTATATATAACCTAAAAAAATTAAAGAGTATTCTTGATAATTATTAAATTTTATTTTTATGTAACCTAACGTAACAACATCAGGCAAAACATCAGAAAACTTAATTTTGAAAGATATTTCTTCATTAATTGTAAATGCAAGCAACTTATACAACGCTCAACATGTCTGGCAGTACTTGTTGCAGAAACGGGAGGTATTTTTCACTGGCAATGCGTTCTGGCCGAAGATAAGATCCGAGCAGGTGGTTTCCAATTATTCCTGCCCAAACGTTGATAGAAAAGCATTGCTGATGAGCATGTGAATAAGTGGCATGTGGATTTACATCCGCCCATACATTTTGATTGTTGGTGTTAAGTGCACCTTCATGTGTGATCTGTGTAAAGCACAGTTACTCCAAAATCTGAATTTACCGTGTTCTGCTGCAGAAACCAGCCGTCGAATTGCAGACGACGAGGATAATCCTTTTGAGTCAGTTCCTGGACTCGTTGAACATGATAATACCCTGTTAATATAGGACATTTAAGATATCTTAGAATGCCATGTTTGAGGTGGTACCCTCCTGGAATTGAATACCTGTCCACACCGCAAAACTCATCTAAGATAACTCACTGAACATCACCGTGTCCGAGATTTGAACAAACATAGAATGTGCGCATGCGCATATGTTAAAGACAACCTCAACAGCCAATCGGCCTCCAGAGCCAATCAGAGTGAGTGGTAATGGCTGTATCTAGCAATAGAAAGTTCGAACTCACTAAGTGAGTTTCTGGAACTCCCTCAGCGAGTTGGGCGGTATAAGATATCTTAACTATCCGATCTGAACGTAGTATAAGGATGCAAACGTCCATCCTTAAGTACTCGCTATGTCGTGGAGTGTGATACATGTAATTGATTTAGACACTGCTCGTGTACCTGGACTTGGCTGATCAGCCACCATATCCAGAATAGCTTCTTCCATAACTAACGTCCCGTCTTATTAGTGCCGTTCTTCTAACGATAACTCGCAACATGAGCTTTAACGTTTGCATGGACCAAGTTTCCAAATGCGCCAGCACCTTTGCGTTTTATTTCCGAGCATGCATTCTTTGATGAAAGTTGTTTGTTTGGATGTGTACTATCACCTCTTAAAGTTTTGCCCATCTTTTATGAAACACCCTGCATATCTTTAGTTTAAGATATATCGTCTAAGATATATTTATTATTTCAGAAAAGGTTTTACACTTAAAAGTAGTAGCAGTGTCAGATTATTTTTATCCAAAAAAAATGTTTTGTTCGTTGACTGTACTAAGCATTTTATGGGTTCATCTTTTTTTAATGACTAGAAATATTGGGAATTTTTAGGCATATATTTAAAATTACGAATATTCATATGTATTTTCCTCATATTAAAATTCCTAATTAAAAAAAAATCTAACATATTTTGTTGTAGGTTACAAAACGAAATTTGATAGACTTTTAAAATAAAGAAAACTTATTTTCATAAACGTGTTTTCAAATTTCCTTAAAAACAAAGTTTGATGGGTGTAAGTTATATAACGTCAAAAAGTTCTCTAAACTTTAAACAATTCAGAGTGCTATGCAAATAATTTATCGTATGTCAAATTAAACGTAAATTTTTATGTTCATATAAATTTTATTTTTATGTAACCTAACGTAACAACATCAGGCAAAACATCAGAAAACTTAATTTTGAAAGATATTTCTTCATTAATTGTAAATGCAAGCAACTTAGAAAATGCTGTGTAGCTTGATTTTTTTTAAATAAAGAAATACGAAAAGATATATATATATATATATATATATATATATATATATATATATATATATATATATATATATAATTCCTCAAAATATGAAAATTTTAAATTATTAAACACTTTGAAAGAAGGTATATATAAAAAATTCTATAACAATTAACTATAAACATTTAAAACAGTAAAATCTTAAAACTACACAGGTTAAAAGACTATCTGTTTCTCTTCAGTGAGCGGGCAGACAGTAATAACTACCCCCCCCCCCCTCATACCACAAAAACTTCTAAATTTCGAAACACGAGCTGCCCTTACATTCAAAACATTTTTTTTTAAAAACTAAATCGTTTTAAATGAGACTACAAAGGATGTGAATTACTTTCCACTTTGCTAAACAATGCATAACCAACAGAGTGAAAAATGTGTCCAGACCGGGGATCGAACTCAGATACCCTGGTATAACGCACCAAGTGCTTTACCATTTAAGCTATCTGGAAGACAACAGTCTGGCATTTTTCACTTATATACGTTGGCAAGACAGCAACTTCGCAGCGCAAGATGGAATGTAATACATGAGCACACTATTCAGTGGCGTTGATGAGACGAATAAATTCCCAGCATCGGATAATATATATTTAAATTTCCAATTAAATTTTCAGCAAGACTGAAACTACGCCATAAAGGCTTATGGCGTAATTTCAGTCCTGCTGAAAATTTAATTGGAAATTTAAATAAATCGCTTTAGTAGAAAACAAATTAAAAACATAATACAAAATACTCAAATTAAAATGTAAAATTTAAAAAAAAAAAGTATTCAAATTACTAAAATATATTTTTTTTATTCAATTTATTAATTTTTTATAAACTTTTTAAAACTTTTAATTTGTTATCAGATAAAGCGGTTTAGTTTTTTTAATTGTTACTTTATCGTTTTGAATGTAAGTCGTTGCGAAACCTGCAAGTTTTTGTATTTGGGGGGGTAGGGAGGTTGGATAGTTAGTTCTGTCTGTCCATCCACTGAAGAGAAACAGAGTCTTTTAGCATGTGTACTTTTAATACTTTATTATTTTAAAAGCTTATAGTTAATAGTTATGGAAATTTTTATATACACCTTCTTTCAAAGTGTTTATATGATTTAAAAATCTCATATTTTAATGAATTATAGTTTTGTTGAATATCCTATGAGCTGCTTTTCGCCTGTAATTCAGCAATTATCACTAAAAATATTTGAATTATATATATATATATATATATATATATATATATAAACTTATTGCAAAAATTAACCATTGAAACAGAAATAACTGACCAAATGCAATGAAATTATTATCCCAAATAGCTATGTCAAATTACACATTATAAAACATAGTTCTAACAAATGAAGTATTTATTCAAAAAGTGAAACATAAGTAAAAAAAAAAAAAAAAACACAAATGCAAGCTTATAATGTAATTTACTTTTTCAAGGGCTGGGAAACCACATTATAAGCAAAGAATGATTGTTTTCTGTAACTGTCACAAGCTTAAAGCCAAAATTTTGTGACAATTCCAAGCCCTAACAATCATTGGAAAAAAATTGGGAAAAAAAAAAAAAAAAAAAAAAAAAAAGGATACCTTTGAAAATAGAACACTACAAATCAAACGGAAGAAAATAAATCCATTTATAAACAAATAAATACAAAGGAAGACAAAGAAAATCTATACATTACAACATAAATTTGTCCAGAATCCGAAGCCAAAAATGTTTTGTGCTAAGCACATGGTAAAGTGAATAAGTGAATTCAAACGTACAAGTTAAAATTACAGTTAATTTTCTAAAAGTAGCAGTTATTAATTTAACCATTGTGATTTTAACTATTTCTAATTTAAAATATAAAAATACAAATAAATAATATAAAAACTATAAATTCATTTACTAAAAATATTTTTTAACTTAAATAATTTTAATATATATATTATATTATTGGAATATTTAAAAATTTCACTTGTATTCCAAGTTTTCAGTTAAAAGAGAAAAAAAAAATTGTTAAAATTTATATGGTGCTGCCATCTGGTTTTATAATAAACAATAACTAAAAAATAATACTAAAGAATAATAGTAATAGTTTTTTTAAAATCATTATATGGTGCTGCCATCTAGTTAAAGATTAAAACAATATCTAAATAACTATTAATTATTTTGATTAAGTAAATTTTCAGTATAAAATTATTTTATCTATTTATTTTTACATATGTCAACATTTAAATAATTTCAAAACATAAATAAACCCATAAAATCTAAAATATTATTGTAGAAGTCAAATTAAATTTTCATTTTATAAATAATTATATGAAAGCTTAAAAGATTTACCAATATGACTACATGCACTTATTGGAACTAACATCTTGCAAAATTTTATTAACCCTGAAAAATAAAATTAGATTTTCATTTTATAAATAACAATGCAAGTTTAAAAGAAATACCAAAATGGCTACACACACTTAATGGAACTAACATCTTGCTAAATATTATTTATTCTGAAAAATAAAATCAGATTTCACACACTGATAGCTAAAAATAACCAAACATTTCCAATATGTTAACCTCACGTATTGAATCTAATATCTTGCAAAAAATAAAAAATAAAAAAGCATTTAACTAAATTGTTAAATGTTCTCTACCTGGCAAGGGAAAAAAAAAACATTAAATCTCCAATATGGCAACGCACTTATTGGAACAATATTATATTTAAAGTTCTCTCCCTAGAAAAGAAAAAAAAAATTAGAATTTACTATTTAAATTTTTTAATTAATAAAAGATATTTAACCAAAATATTCCCACTCAGCTCTCACATAAAGGAATTCATTCTTTAGCCAAATATATCAGTAATCAAGATGTAAGTGTTTTAACAGATAGAATGTGCAAACATATAAACCCCAATGAAAGCAAAATTTATATTCGTAAAATTGACTTAACTAAATAAAAGGGATAGCCATATTCTACTGCATGTTGAAGAATAAGTTTTAAATTTTGAGTTTTAAAATTATTAGAACAAAGATTGTTTATTCTATGTGCAAAATTTAGTAAAATATTTACAAATACTGATTTATGTATACAAGACTTATAATTAGTAAATAAGTTAACTTTAAATGTAAAATCATTTCTTTTGTCATAAATGTCAAACAAAATTTTATTATCTTTAAGAATTATCTTAAGATCAAGAAAATTAATTTCATTATTTACCATAAGGTTGAAACTATAATTTAAATTTTTATGATATTTTATTGGTAGTAAATAATTTGAATTATTATTAAAATAGAAGACAATTATATCATCTATATAACGGTACATTTTACAATTAGCAATATGTGAATTACGTTCATAATAATATAAATATAATTCTGCAAGAATTGAAGAAACAATACCACCCTGTGGTAATCCACAGCATTGAATATATATATTCTCATTAAAAACAATATAATTATGATGTAGAATAAATCTAGTTAAAGTTTTAAAGTAATTTAAAGAAATGTTATTTTTTAATTTTATGGAATCCTTGTATTCTTTGTATAATAAATTGACAATCCTGAACATATCCTTGATATCAATATTATTAAATAAGTCATTAAAGTCAAACGTCTTCATGTAAGTTATGTTATTTAAATTTTTTATATTATTGACAAGTTGAAAACTATTTTTTATGCTAAACAAATTATCTTTTAGTTTTGTAAGTTCAAACAATTTAGTGAGAATAGTTAATAGAAATTTACTTGCATTATTATTATACGTATTACAGCCTATAGTTACAGTTCTAAATTTTATAGGAGTTTTATGAAATTTAGGTATAACAACAATGTATGGATAATTAAAGTTGTAATTTTTAATTTTTAGCAATTTATAATATTGAAATATATGTCGATTATTAATAATTGTATTAAGATTAGTTTTTTTTTAATTTAAACTTGTATTTATTGCATTAGATATTAGCTGTGAATAATATTTTTTGCAGATGAAAGCATAGTTGTTTGGTGATTTATCAACATAAGTAATAATAAATTTGTTTTGTAAATTCTTTATTTCACTATATAGTTGTTTAACATTAAAATTAAAATTTTCCATATTTCTGAAAAGTTCAACATTTAAATTACTTAATACATTTAATTTCCATTCTTTAAAAAATTCAATGGGTTTATTATAATCTATTGAAATTTTATATATAAAAAGGTCAAGATCCAGATTAAATTGTTTTAATATAGAAAAAATATTATAACATGATGGTGTTCGAAATTTAGTCCCATTAGTCATAAAACTGCGCAGATAATCATTCTCGACAATATTAATATCCCCTGTAATAATGTGACCATGTACCTTATCTACATAATTACTAAAACTAGGATTATTACATAAGCACGGAGGTTTATCATTTGATGTAAGAAATTTTGCAAAATTATTGTAATTGAAAATTCTACGTCCAAGTGTAACATTGTATTTGTATGATTTATGTATTGTAAAATTTTTTATGGGGAATTTGTTATTGTTATTAATTACATTGTGTATATTAATTTTATTAAGTACTATATTGGAAAAAGTGATTATAAGTTGAGTATTGTTAGTTTTTTTATAAGTATTTTTTGAAATTTTTACATTAAGTTGATTAATTCTATATAATAGAAGATCAAAATATACATCACTAAAATGTGGTGATAAATTTAATGTTAAAAATACTTTATAATAATTATTAAGATTTTTCTTTTTGATCGAAAAAATATGTTTCCTTATATCAAACCAATTGAAAGTATTAGTGAATTCATTTTCCATATTAGATAATTGCTGTAAAATATCATTACTAGAAATATACTGTGTATTAGTACCATATTTACCCCTTTTTGTACGTGTAGTTTTTGTATTTACTTTATGATTTAAATTAGCATAAGTGCTAGTATAATGTTCATGTTTATTAGTATTTGTATAAACAATGTTTGTGCGATTAAATAACTTAGAATTTAGACCATAAGGATATAAAGAGTTACGGGATTTGATATAAATGGATTCATAAAGTAGTCTATCACTGAAATTTTTGTGCATACTCAGGATTTTAATAGTAATATCTTTAAAGTCATGTTGTCTAAAGTGCATATGCTCAACATTTATAGAATTATTTTTTATAATATCCTGTCTATGTTGATTGATTCTGAAGTGCAGTGGATTACATGATTGACCAATATATTCCATCTTACACATATTGCAATTAATCGAATAAATAATATTGTATGCTTTACAAAAGAATACATTAATTTTCGAGTTAGAACTATTAACAATTTGTAGTGGATCTGCATGTGGGCAAGTTAAGCAGCGTGGTGATGAACATTTTTTAAATTTGAGATTTACTGTGGGACAATAAGACAGGTAACTGTTTGACGATCCAAAGAAATCCCTGTCAATTTCCATGTACCGAGCATTAGGCCTAATATTATTATTAAAGCCTAAATTACCAGTCGCTAAAACTTTTTTAGTACTTGCCATAATGAGAATTGTATATTATAAAATATAAGACAATTTTTAAATATAAATTAACATAAAGTTGTAAATAATATAAAATAATATATTATAAAATTAGTACTACAATTTATTTAATTGCTAGGTTAATAAGTATCAATAATATACCTAAAATCACTAAATTAGTTATATAAAGAAAAATAATAATATAAATAATAATAATAATAATAAACCTTGATTACATAAATTTTAATAAATTACAATATTTACATAGAAAAAAGATAATCTCATCAAAACTGGTATAAAAATACCATAGTTCATACATTTAAAATATTTTAACTATATAAGCCCATACAGAATAACCTATACAAATTATTCAAAATGCAAGATGACCATATCAGTAGGACACAAACAAAAACAATGCAAAAGGCCATATTAATATGTTATTTCAATAGCAACATTACAAAAAGTTATAATGCAGCAAGGTAAAATTAATTTGAACTACAAGAAATACATCAAATTTTGCGCATAAGCAGCATTAAAATAATGTATTTAATAATTATGAAAATATATATATTTTGCCAAAATTTGGGCTGTAATTAGATGAATATCTAATTGGGCTGCAAGTGATCGATATTCTTACGAATATAAACATTAATAGTAAAAAAAAAAAAAAAAAAAAAAAAAAAAGTAAATAAGTAAAACTATCCACAAATGATTGCGCAAATGCAGCAGGTCATTATGGAAGTTCAATATATAAAAACTTATTGCAAAAATTAACCATTGAAACAGAAATAACTGACCAAATGCAATGAAATTATTATCCCAAATAGCTATGTCAAATTACACATTATAAAACATAGTTCTAACAAATGAAGTATTTATTCAAAAAGTGAAACATAAGTAAAAAAAAAAAAAAACACAAATGCAAGCTTATAATGTAATTTACTTTTTCAAGGGCTGGGAAACCACATTATAAGCAAAGAATGATTGTTTTCTGTAACTGTCACAAGCTTAAAGCCAAAATTTTGTGACAATTCCAAGCCCTAACAATCATTGGAAAAAAATTGGGAAAAAAAAAAAAAAAAAAAAAAAAAAAAAGGATACCTTTGAAAATAGAACACTACAAATCAAACGGAAGAAAATAAATCCATTTATAAACAAATAAATACAAAGGAAGACAAAGAAAATCTATACATTACAACATAAATTTGTCCAGAATCCGAAGCCAAAAATGTTTTGTGCTAAGCACATGGTAAAGTGAATAAGTGAATTCAAACGTACAAGTTAAAATTACAGTTAATTTTCTAAAAGTAGCAGTTATTAATTTAACCATTGTGATTTTAACTATTTCTAATTTAAAATATAAAAATACAAATAAATAATATAAAAACTATAAATTCATTTACTAAAAATATTTTTTAACTTAAATAATTTTAATATATATATTATATTATTGGAATATTTAAAAATTTCACTTGTATTCCAAGTTTTCAGTTAAAAGAGAAAAAAAAATTGTTAAAATTTATATGGTGCTGCCATCTGGTTTTATAATAAACAATAACTAAAAAATAATACTAAAGAATAATAGTAATAGTTTTTTTAAAATCATTATATGGTGCTGCCATCTAGTTAAAGATTAAAACAATATCTAAATAACTATTAATTATTTTGATTAAGTAAATTTTCAGTATAAAATTATTTTATCTATTTATTTTTACATATGTCAACATTTAAATAATTTCAAAACATAAATAAACCCATAAAATCTAAAATATTATTGTAGAAGTCAAATTAAATTTTCATTTTATAAATAATTATATGCAAGCTTAAAAGATTTACCAATATGACTACATGCACTTATTGGAACTAACATCTTGCAAAATTTTATTAACCCTGAAAAATAAAATTAGATTTTCATTTTATAAATAACAATGCAAGTTTAAAAGAAATACCAAAATGGCTACACACACTTAATGGAACTAACATCTTGCTAAATATTATTTATTCTGAAAAATAAAATCAGATTTCACACACTGATAGCTAAAAATAACCAAACATTTCCAATATGTTAACCTCACGTATTGAATCTAATATCTTGCAAAAAATAAAAAATAAAAAAGCATTTAACTAAATTGTTAAATGTTCTCTACCTGGCAAGGGAAAAAAAAAACATTAAATCTCCAATATGGCAACGCACTTATTGGAACAATATTATATTTAAAGTTCTCTCCCTAGAAAAGAAAAAAAAATTAGAATTTACTATTTAAATTTTTTTTAATTAATAAAAGATATTTAACCAAAATATTCCCACTCAGCTCTCACATAAAGGAATTCATTCTTTAGCCAAATATATCAGTAATCAAGATGTAAGTGTTTTAACAGATAGAATGTGCAAACATATAAACCGCAATGAAAGCAAAATTTATATTCGTAAAATTGACTTAACTAAATAAAAGGGATAGCCATATTCTACTGCATGTTGAAGAATAAGTTTTAAATTTTTAGTTTTAAAATTATTAGAACAAAGATTGTTTATTCTATGTGCAAAATTTAGTAAAATATTTACAAATACTGATTTATGTATACAAGACTTATAATTAGTAAATAAGTTAACTTTAAATGTAAAATCATTTCTTTTGTCATAAATGTCAAACAAAATTTTATTATCTTTAAGAATTATCTTAAGATCAAGAAAATTAATTTCATTATTTACCATAAGGTTGAAACTATAATTTAAATTTTTATGATATTTTATTGGTAGTAAATAATTTGAATTATTATTAAAATAGAAGACAATTATATCATCTATATAACGGTACATTTTACAATTAGCAATATGTGAATTACGTTCATAATAATATAAATATAATTCTGCAAGAATTGAAGAAACAATACCACCCTGTGGTAATCCACAGCATTGAATATATATATTCTCATTAAAAACAATATAATTATGATGTAGAATAAATCTAGTTAAAGTTTTAAAGTAATTTAAAGAAATGTTATTTTTTAATTTTATGGAATCCTTGTATTCTTTGTATAATAAATTGACAATCCTGAACATATCCTTGATATCAATATTATTAAATAAGTCATATATATGGTGATTTTTAAGGCCGAGTTGCTTGAGTAGTAACATTTTTTAATAAATGTTTTTTTGAAAATAAGATGGGATCTTTTCACATAATCAACCGAAGAGGAAGTTCCAGCACTCTACATTAGATAGCGTGTGTACGTAATCATAATTAAGCATCTCATTCAAGAACACAGAAGTTTTTATTCTGAAGCTTCAATTGACATCAGGGAAGAATCTGCTTTCACTCGAGTCCTCTTTTCGTTTCAATCACGGCTCCCACTACAGCAGAGCACGATGGCCATTTATTTAAAATAAACATTCCGCAGGCATATAAGAAAAAACATACTGGACTCCACGCCAATACCAGGCAGAGATTCCATCATTAACCTAACAAATCAAACTTCGAACTAGCGTCTCTCTATTCGTCTAGCTTTCATCAGTGCATCAGATCTTCGGATCTCCGAATAGAATGCTCTCCGAAACAGAAAAGGCGACTATATATTCTTTCAGTAAGAGTAGGAATACATGGTCACGTGCGCCAATCGTGAGCTGGGATTCTTTGCGCTGGCTCCAGAATATGGTAATAAAATGGTTTCCGCTAATTTTTGGCGCGAAAGAAAATTCTCGAAAGTTCCATGATGTTCGATGATTTAGCTATGAACCAGAGTGTTTTAGATTAATTGATTATCGTTAGTTAATTGGTTCGAGAATATGGAATGATTTTGACTTTTAGGGAAAGAAAAAAAAAGAAAAAGAGAAATGGTTTATCGAATTTGGAACATAGCCAGAATGGGATTAGAATAAATGCTTTGACATTTTAATATAAGAAAAAGATTTTATGATCTGGCGAATTATTTTTAATATCGGAACTGATTAAAATAAATACAGTCTTTTTAGGAATTTAGAAAATTAAAAGGGAATTATGCGGGTTTTTTAAAGTATGAATATTAGGGAGTTTTATAATTTAAAGATAAAGACGCGATTTATTGAACTAATTAGCAGCCATTGAAATATTGAATTTAGATATGAGGTTTTTTCGGAATACATAGAGTTAACATATTTTAATAAACGGAGGAAATAAATATTATAGAGTAAGTTAGACTAGGATGGAATAAAAATACTTTGGTTTATCGCGATAAATTTTAAATTTTGTTATATTATCCCCCCTCTTAAAAACTCTTGACTGAACAAGCTGTTTTATAAACGGCGGTTTTAGACGAGGAAAAAAAAATTAAATTTTAAAGTTGTTTAGAGTGAGCCTGCACTGGCATTGGCGAAAGAGAAGAACTTAAAAAGAACGAAGTATAATAATTTTGGAAGTTAACAATTTTGAAGAAGGACGTGAAAGAAGATCTCCCTGAAATACAAAAATGTTACAATCTCACTTACCATTTGTAAGTGCACAAGAAAAATACAATAAGAATAAATAATAAATATTAATAAACAAGAAAAACAGGATAATAATAGTAACAAAATTTTGCTTTTACCAAGTTCACAAGCTTTAGAATAAGTAGTCACTAGCAAAGTGTTAAAACAAAGTTTAAAAAAAAAAATTCGACTTCATTCAAATTTGAGTTCATTAGATCCAACTTTTTATTTCAGTCCCTTTCTTGGATCGTGATAAGTCCTCATTTTGTTTAAAAAAAAATGATTACTGCAGTCCCTTTCTTAAAAATACATTTTTATGTTAAGGCTGAAAATAGAGACATTTTTCCATCAAATTTTAAAACTATAGTCATTTTTACCAATACTTTATAATGACTGTATAATGACAACATCTTCTCTTAAGCATCACATTAATTTTTCTACATAATAAGCATGTCTTTTGGTAATATGAAACTACCTTTAAAGGTTTGTTTATCAAATTATTTTCTTGGTCATTTATTTCATACCTGGAATATGTTATCTTTGTTATATTCCTGTGGGATTTGTTATATTTCTGTTGGATTTGTTATATTTCTGTTGGGATTTGTTATATTTCTGTTGGATTTGTTATATTTCTGTTGGGATCCCAACATCTTTAACTAATATTTGTCAAACATTTTTTCACTAATAAATAATATAACTCTTCAATAATATAAATAAATGCTATAATAAAATTCAATTCATAAACATAACAATAATAACTTTCAATATAACTAATACTTCTCAACATATGTAGTAATTCATAATATAATTCAATAGTAGAAATAATAATATTATAATAACATTTGTATAATTTAAGAAAATATCACAGTTTGTTTATTTATTGTTAGGGAAAATATTGGTTGAGGATAAAATAATTACATAGCAAATAAATAAATTTCCTATTTTTTAATCATATAAGAAAGTATTTTTGCCAGTCGAAAGTATACAAAAAAAATATATAATAATAATTTCAAAATCCAAATAAATTTAAATCTAAATATTTAGAAATTGAACTCTCAACCAGTAGTTCCTTACACTAATTTTTTCCTCTGATACCCTTTTACAAAATTATACTGTTAAGTTATAAGTATTCATATCCTAAATGCAGAGAGTTGTTTTTTTGGCAAACTTAGAATAAATAAAGACAATACATAACAATAAAAGATGTTAATTTTGGCTGAGAACTGGAATACAAAGGCAATTTTGTTTAAATACTTAATTTTCTATTGTCACACAAAACAATCACTGTAAAATCACATCATCACTATCCAATCATTTATATAATTATAGAAATACTTATAAACGGTTACTATTTGATTATCAATTGAAATAAATAACATAATATTAATTTTTGAAACAATTGGTTTAAGAAAAAATAAATAAAGTAAAAATAATTTATTTTGATATAGAATTAAACATTTAATTTCATTTTTCAACATCAATTTGAAAATTCCTAAAATCAAAATACACATCTTATGCCTGCATAAGGTGTCTACTCAACCTCAAAAACTCTCAAAAACAAGTAATATTCTCGTTGCGCACCAAGAACATACCTGATAATGTTGAAAACTACTGTAATAAGAGATATTTAAATAATTAGAATTTACTCTATTGTTTTTACTTTAGTTTGATTTTGTGATGGTGATTGTGATGTCTGTGGTGGTTTTGATTGTTGTTTGGGTTGCTCATGAAATAGTCTGAAATTATTTGGTGAAAAATATGGTCTTAATTTAGACACATGTACAATAACTGAATTTAATTTAGTCTCATAATTAAATTTGTCTATTTCATAGGTCACATCAGAAAGTTTATTTATTATTTTGTATGGCCCAGAGAAAGTAGGTCCTAATTTTCGAGTGTTAGGATATTTAAATTCTTCACAAATTACATAATCTTGTATTTCTAGTGGAGATTCAACAAATTTTCTATCATAGAGTCTTTTACTTTTAAGGTGGAATTCACAAGTTCGCGCTTTTGCAATTTTGAGTGCTTTATTAACAGGAGGGTAATAATTTTGTTTTAAAGGAGATTCATAAGGTAATTGACCATAAAATAAATAGGCAGGTGGGAATTTGGTTATGGAATGTGGTGTGTTATTGTATTCTTGGATGACTTGGTCTAATAATCTAGTCCAAGGTATTTTAGAAGAAATGGAATTAACTTTACATTTAAGTCTAGTAACTATAGTCTGGTTAACTCGTTCTACCTTACCATTGGTTTGGGGGTGATGTGATGATGTAAAACGTTGTTGAATATGATATTTTCTGAGGAATTTTTTGAATCTTGGAGACCTAAAAGATTTATGTCTATCGCTAAGTATTGTTTTAGGTGCTTGTATATTGAAAATTTGTTTTAAACAGTTTGTATATGTTTCGGTAGTAACACTTTTGGATGGAAAAGCCCAAACAAACCTAGTTGCATGATCTATTATTATGTGTAAGAATTTTTTTGTTGAATTGTAATTATTAAATCCACCCACAGTATCAATAGAAAGACATTCAAAAGGTTGATCTGTGGCTGGCATAGCTTGTAACAAGCCAAATCTTTTTTGTTTTGGTTTTTTATTTCTCTGGCATGTATCACAATGTTTAACAAATTGTGTAATGTCTATTGTCATGTTGGGCCAATAATAGTTTGGAGATATTAAATTAAGCATTTTTTGTATACCTAAGTGTCAAAATTATCATGAGCAATATGTAATAATTTTCTCCTGAGTGACATTGGTACTACTATTTTTTTTAATCCTTTTCTCTGAATAATTATAATCCCATTCTCTTTTTTGTATTTTCTGTCACAAACATTATCTTTATCTTGCATCGCTATAATTTCTTTTTTGTCCAATAATAAACTTACATGTTGATTAAGATAAGCAACAGGATTTCGTGACAACATGTCCGCTTCGACATTTGTAGAACCTTTTTGATACTTGATCTCATAATCGAACATGCTAAGTTTTAAAGACCATCGAAAAAGTCTACCTCTTAGATTTTTAACATTCTTTAACCATACCAGAGATGCATGGTCGGTATGGATTGTGAATTTAGTACCATGAAAATAGTGATAAAACTTATCAAGAGTATCTATGATAGCAAGGCATTCCAATTCAGTTATAAAGTAATTTTGTTCATAACTCTTCAAAATTCTAGAATGATAAGCAATAGGATGCAAAAAATTATCTTTCCCTGGTTGTTTTAGAACTGCACCTACTGCTACCTGAGAGGCATCTACAAACATGTGGAGGGGTAATTTTGGGTCATAAATTTTTAGAATTGGTTTTGCAATTAGAGTATTTTTTAATTTCTCAAAAGAGTTTTGACATTCTGAGTTCCATTCCCATATTGTGTTTTTCCTAAGTAATTCATTGAGGGGGTATCTAATTTCAGCATATTTATCTATGAATTTGTGATAAACATTAATGGAACCTAAAAATCGTTGTAGTTCTTCAACATTAGAGGGAGGTTTCAATTTTTTAATTGTCTCAATATTGGTATTAGCTGGAGTTAAAGTCCCATTGGTGATCTCATAGCCTAAGAAATTAATTTTATTTTGATTTAGTTTACATTTAGAAAGTTTAAGTTTAAGGTTTTCTAGTTTACAGATTTAAAAGATTTTTGCTAAGTGATTTAAATGTTCTTCTAGAGAGGAGGAGAAAATTATGATATCGTCGAAATAATGGCAAGCAAAATCAATTTTATACTTATTGAGGATTCTTCTAATGGTTCTATTAAATATCGGGGGCCCTGTCTTTATACCAAAGGGGAGCACCAGCCATTCGAAGAGGCCAAAATTGGTGGCAAAAGCTAATTTTTCTGTATCGGATGGATGTATTGGTATGTGCCAGTAGCCAGAGGCTAAGTCCAAAGTGGAAAAATACTGGGCACTACTCAATTTATCTAAAATTTCATCAATACGAGGTAAAGGTTCTGCATCGTTTTTAACTATTGCATTTAATTTCCTATAATCTACACATAGTCGGGTCTTTTTACCTTCCTCTCTTTTCATAGCCAAGGTGACGGGGGCACAATAAGGACTATTGCTTTCTTTTATGAGACCAGCCGCTAACAAAGATTGAACTTGATTTTTTATTTCTTTTTCTTCTAAGGGGGAAGTTCTGTAGGGCCTCAAAGATATAGGTAGGTCAGATTTTAGTAAAACGCGTTGTGGTTCAATATTTATCTTACCCACATCATATTTATGTTTTGCAAAAATATCCCTATAATTTTGAACTATTTCCCTTAAATCCCCATTTTCAATTAAATTTATTTCCCCAATTAAATCTGAATCATAATCATTAATATCGCGAAAATTTTGAGGAGTCATTGAACTTCTGTAATCAGGCTGCACGTTACAATCATTGTAATTAGCTGCAAAAAAGTCCTGAGTATTCACAAAATTTTCATTAGTATATGGTGATACTTTGTCATCATTATATCCATTTAAACTCTCATTACTATCACCATTTGTTAATAACTCATCTTTACATGAAATAATATCTTCATTATAAGTTGTTATCAAGTTACCATCATTAAATAAATTCAAACTGTCACAATCAGAAGTTATCAAGTTATCGTTACCTTGTTGTAGTTTTTTTACAGTTACAGTATTAAAATGAAGTGATCTCTCATCATGTATGGATATACTCCTATTTATAATCTTCCTACCCTGTTTTACTGTACAATTCTTACAATTTATATTTAAATTAAATTTAGAACATTCTTTTAACCCCAAGATGCAGTAATCCAAATCTGTATCACATACTATAAAGTTAACATATTTTTGGATTTTACCCACTTTAAGAAGAATACTACACTTTTGATTAATTTGTAAAAATCCCTTTACCTGACCAATAGTAACTGGAGGAACAATTTCAATTTTAGCATTCAATTTTTTAACAAACTTTAATGGTAAAATTGCGATAGTTGAACCGGTATCGACGACACATGGTAAATTATAATTATTCGTATATCCATACACAATTAATTGTCAAACATTAGGAGTACCAATTGGAAGAGTATCAGAGGGTGTTGAGTTGTTATTAAAAATACACTCTTTTTCCCAGTGAAAAGCATTCATTACACCCTTGTTTACACAAATTCTACATGGCCTAGATGGGTACTGGTTCTGAAAATAGTTGTTTTGTACTCTGTTTTGGAAATTTCTAGGTCTTTGAAAATTATAGTTTGGTCGAGGAACCCAGTTTCGAGGAGAATTAAATTGATTATTGGGCCGATTTGACTGAATCCAATGCCTAGGAGTATTAATTTGTTGAATATTTGGTCTATTAGGCTGCACACTATATCGAGGAATGTCAAAATTAGTTGCATTAGGTTTACTTGGTAATGATGGACTTGTAACAGCAGGGGTGGAAACTTCCACAAATTGCTTAACAATTCTATACCATTCTGTCGTACTCTCAGGAGGGTTAACAATTAGATAATTTTGATATTCTGGTTTTAAACCATCGGTTAATCCTTGTAGTAATATAGTTTCACATAAATGCAATTTCCTACCAATTTCAATTTTCTTTCTAAAATAAGTTTCTAAGTTACTTAAACTATCCAATGTCAAAGCAGAAAATTCAGAAAATTTCGGGATATTTACCCTAATAAAATTCTCAGTTAAGATATCAGCTATCTGTTCGTATTTAGTGCAATTAAGGCAATCATTAATGTAAATCTTAAGAGCTTCTCCCTTTAAATTTTGAGAAATATTTTTAAACTTCCAATCATCATCCTTCTTTTCTTTTTCACAAGCATCATCAAAGTATTTTAACCACGCTTGTATCTCAACTCCTAAATCTGGATCAAATGCTATAAATTTTGGTTCTGCCATAATATTTAATCTAACAAAAGAGTTAACTCGATCTTCTTTTAAATATCCGGATCTTAAAAACATTAAATGTTAAACTTATAACACTATATACCATACAAATAACGAAATAGATAAAATAGTAAATAAATATGTAATTTACGATCTCAGTAACATAGATTTTTTTTTTTTTTTTTTTAAGAATATCTGTTCTTAAAACATGAAAATATAAAATTTATACCGCTGTCTTTAACATTACGATGACATCCCAGCTAAAAATGAACTGCAGTGAAACTACAAAAAAAATGCAGTTGGAAAACTGCGGTGATTTGGCACAAATCCCTGCAGTTTTTTTGAAGTCGACATAACTACAAATTTACTGCAGTAAATTTGTAGTTATGTCGACTTCAAAAAAACTGCAGAGATTTGTGCCAAATCACCGCAGTTTTCCAACTGCATTTTAACTGCACACTTACTGCAGTAAATTTGTAGTTATGTCGACTTCAAAAAAACTGTAGGGATTTGTGCCAAATCACCGCAGACTTCCAACTGCATTTTAACTACACACTTACTGCAGTAAATGTGTAGTTATGTCGACTTAAAAAAAACTGCAATGATTTGTGACAAATCACTGCGGTCTTTCAGCTGCATTTTTTTGCAGTTTCACTGCAGCCATTTAGAAATTTATTACAAAATATGTATATATATAAAATAAATTTTTCTGTATGAAAAAATCAGCACTAAAATCTAATTAAATATTTTTTTTCATATCTCAATTTATATGCAATCTGTGCATAAAATATATCATGCATACAACGATTAATCATCACTGAAAAATATTTTTTGATCATGGCTGACTTATTCAATTATTATGGTTACCTTTTGAAAAATGAAAGAATTCAAGAAATTGTATGAACGACTTTACTCAAAATAATAATATTGAAAGATGAGTGAAGTATTCATAATAATCATAGTACTTCAATCTTCAAGCAATGATTTTTTTATGGTATTGAATTGTTTTTATTTTTTCAATAGTTTCATTACTGGGCAATTTCTTTGAAATCAAGGACACATGGTTATTGGCTAAAAATTAAAATCTTACTTTTAAAATTTTGTAATAAAAAGTGCAATTTTATAAATAAATTCAATGTGAAGAAGAAAATTGATAATGTGTATTTAGTAATTCCATTGCAACAATAAAAATTGCAATTAAAAATAATTGTATATGAATTTAAAAAAATTAAATTATAATTCTTTATATAATGGCATATCTTTTCAATCCTCTACAGAAATTTCAAATTGATAAAGCAAATAGATGCACAAGAATTTAAATCAGAGTGGACATAACTTTTTCTTTGTCCATTGTAATTTTGTTACACAAGCATTTAAACATTTTTATAAAATATCCTTGTTTTTTTAATTGCTGTAACTGTTTGATTATTCAATATGTACTTACTGCCTCCCCCCCCCTCCACAAAAAAAAATGATTTTCTTTGTAGCTTGTGAGAATATATATTACGAAGCTTGTGAGAATATATATATTGTGCGAAAGGGATTACAAATTTTTAATCTCATAAGCAATTCATAATGAAGTCTATTGTGGCAGATTTAGATGATAATTTTAAATATTAAATGTAGGGGAGACTGGTACACAGTGGACCACTTTTTCAGTTAAACTTTTTTTTTCTCTTTAATGGACAAACCGATCTGCATAAAAAATATTTTTGAATATTCCTTAAACCTTTATACATTTATCATAACATAGTTTTCAATATATTTTTCAAAAGAAATTTTTTTATATGCATCCGTAAAGTGGACCGCTATTAGGTATTATCTGAAATATACAATATAAGTCTATTTTTCATTAATCTAAGTCTTTTTTATTTTCCCTTTACCCACGAAATAACATAGTAATATAAATTTACGAGTAACATTTTGAAACAAAAACAAAATGAATTATATTTTTAAAATAATAACAGATTAATACAGGAACAATTGCAATTTAGTTGAAGTTATTACTTAAGTACGAAACAATCAGCGCACATTACAATTTGCAAGTGAAATTCCAAAATACTTATGAGTATGATTGAGCCTGGAACTTTCCTGAAATACTTTTGGGTCTGAGAGCAATATTATGAAATCATTGACATCAACAATAGATTCATCTACAGTTTCGGGAAAAATAAACTGATTTCCATTCAATTTGCATCTCACGAATCTTACTTGAATAGAATAATCACCAATTTAGACTAGAGTTATATTTATCAAAGGCAGTAAATACAAAACAAAATATTTCTTACTATATTAAATAAATTGTCATTTGTCTTTGTTTACTTTATTTTACAGTTAAATAACTACTTTTAAACAATATTTCTTTATAGTAAATAAGCAATTATTAAATATTTTGAACATTCTGCATTACAGGAGCAGAGTGGATTGTGGACCACTGTGCCCAGGAGTGGGTGGTCCACTGTGACCCATGTTGAAGTTCAATAAATAATCGTATTAATATTGTTTATAGCTTCCTTTTAAACATATTAACTTTAAAGTTAAATAAAAACAAGTATCTTAGCTTTACAAAAAAGCTGTTTTATCTTATTTATCTACAACCTTTAATTACTAAAAAAATTCAAATATGATGAAAAATTTTACTTTTAGAAGCTCAAAACAACCAATCAGGATAAAATAGTTCAATCTGAGCTAAACATATTTTCTGAAGGCTATAAATAATCAGTGCAGGGCTGTTGTCTATTAGGATATAAGAGAAGCTTTTAAAAAGTTTAAATAAATAAAATATTAGGGGGTGGTCCACTGTGCCCATAGGTCCAGTGTGTACCGGTCTCCCCTACACGAAATTTAAATGCAAAAATTAATTTTAATTGCAACTAATTTTTCCACAATGTAAATTTCAAATTTGAATATTTTTGCATCTCTTAAAGAAATTATCTATATGTGCATTGAATATTTATATAATTTTGAATATATAAAATAAATTATATGAAAGGATACATACATATATGTAAATTTCTAAATTATATACCATTTACTATGAAATAAAATGTATTACATATATTACAGCTAATAAAAAATAACTGTATAAAATTCATATTAAAAGCAAAACAAATATATGCTTTTCTGTTTTTCTAAAAAAATGCTAAAATTTACAAAAATTACTCTTACCTGCGTCCTGATTTGTCCTTCCAATTATATCTTGTATACAATTATGATGCAAATAAGGTTTAAATTAAAAAAAAACCATTTTATTAACATTTGATGTTTATGCTTTATAATTTACATTGTATTTAAATACCAAATGTATTTACAAATTCTTCTCACATTTCACAGCCTTTGCTGCCGAATTTAGCTTGTTTCGAATAGTGGCACGTACAAGTGATACATTTACAACAAACTTGCAGGCAACATGGCCCTGAATATCCATTATCCTGGATCCCATTACCAGAGTAGACCGCGAAAACACTTATATAAATGCAAATATATGCAATTATCCGTTACCGGATTAAGCAGGTACATTAACCGAACATTAACTCCGCATACATTAACTGAAAAAAAAACCCCTGGATGCATGAAACTCACCATGCAGCAATCTCTAGAATGCGTAAAATTCATTCAAACAGCAGTTAGCAACATATATATGTATGCTTCGCATACATTAACTGAAAAGCCCCACCAGTGGCTGAGAGGTTCTGCTCTCGAAGCTGATAGACGGGAGGTGCTGGGTTCGATCCCAATCGTGCCCGTCGGCCTAATCGTTCGGAGTTTTCATGGTTTTCTTCGAGCCGTGGATTTATCCATGCGTAAATACGGGTTAGGTTCCCTTATAAAGACCCCCACGAAGGCACTCCCCCCGGGACTATATCCCTAGTGTGGATAACTGGCCGGCAATAATCAACCCAACCCATTAACTGAAAAAAAAAAAAACGTGGATGTATGAAACTCACCTTGCAGCAATCTTGAGAATGCATGAAATTCATTCAAACAGCAGTTAGTAACATATATATATATATATATATGTACGCTTCGCCTACAATAACTCCCCCCCCCAAAAAAAAAAACACTCCTGGATGCACGAAACTCACAATGCAGCAATCTCTAGAATGCATGAAATTCCTTCAAACAGCGGTTAGTAACTTATATATATATGTGCACTTCACGCACATTAACCGAAAAAAAAAAAAAACCCACAAATTGAATTTCGGAAGAAAAATTACAAATTTCACCATTCAAGAGTGCAAAAATCCTGAATTTCATCCATAGTGCGTGTAAAATCATGAATTTTCTCAATCGTGTGCGTAAAAATAATGAAGTTTGTCGATCATGCTCAGAAAAAGTAATGAATTTTGTCGATCGGCTACGTAAAAAAACTTCGCCATTCGGGAGTGTAAAAATCCTGAATTTCATCGATCAAATGCATAAAAATCACGAATCTCGTCGATCGGGCATGTAAAAATCATGATTTTTAGCGACCGAGTGCATAAAAATCATGAATTTTATCGATCGGCGTGTAAAAATCATGTATTTTGTCGATTGGCTACGTAAAAATCAAATTTCGTCATTCGGCAGTGTAAAAATCTTGAATTTTGTCGATCGTGTGCATAAAAATAATGAATTTCTTCGATCGGCCGGAGAGAAATAATGAATTTTGTCGATTGGCTACGTAAAAATCAAATTTCGTCATTTGGCAGTGTAAAAATTCTGAATTTCGTCGATCAAACGCATAAAAATCATGAATTTTATGGATCGCCACGTAAAAGTCATGAATTTCTTCGATTATGCACGGAAAATCGTAAATTTCTTCAAACGGGCGCGTAAAAACCATGAATTTCTTCGAACGGACGCATAAAAATTATGAATTTCGTCGAATGGACGCTGAAAAATCTTGAAATTTAGGAGAAAATGATAATTGGGAAATCCTGCATTTGGCTTGTGCTTTCCACATTTTTAATCGCCAGTTTTTAAAGTTTAATCAACAACTGGCGACTGCTTATTTTCACCTTTAGGGGGGGGGAGGGAATCGCAAAATTAGTCGCTCAAGGATTGCCATGGAATGTGTTACCTGAAAGCAGAGGTGGTAAACAATGACAATGTTTTAATTGCCGTTTTACAAATTTAATCGCTATGTGGTGAATAGCTACTGCTAATTTTCACCTATAGCTAAATTCTAAACCTGTTTACATTTTACATGCGACTCTCGGCATTGAGCAATAAGTGACAGCGTTCGTCCATTATTTTCTGTAATTCGCTAACTTTGTTAATATAATAATTAACACCTTAATTCATTTTTTAAATGTTTATACATAGCCATAAGATAGCTAAAAATATGTACCGACAGACACTTCTTCAAAACTGGTTTCTCTTTAAAAAAAATTAGATAGATTCAACGTATTTATAAAAGCCTTACTAGAAAAAATATTTCATAGGATATTTGTATTTTCAAAGTTTTGTTCATATTATCTTATTTTAAACTTTTCTTTAATAGTGATGGAGTTAATTTAGAGTTTGTTATTGTGAATTCAAATAACTCATATTTATTACAAAATTAAATTAAATATTTGAGCCTTTTATCGTTACAATGAAATTTATAATATTGTTTGGGTTGTTCTTGACTGTACTTAGCCTGTGTGTCAATACAATTAATGGTTTCTCAAGGTTTTTACATATATTTTCAATTGCTTTTAATCAAAGTTTACAAATAATATACCAGGAGGAAAATAACTTTATAAAAATTATAATTTAATTTAAAGTAATGCTATTTTAAATATTGTCCTCCTGAATGATGATATGTTACATGAAATGTGATTAAAAGCTTTTTCTTCTTTTTCCAAGATAGTTTGCCAAATTGGTATGTTACAGGTGTCAGTTAACATTTTTCAATTAATAACAAAATATTTGTTGCTATATTTTTATACTTGATAGCAGGGGTGTAAAAATCTAGTCGCCAATGGGTAGATTACTACCACTAAATTTTTAATATTCTTCGACTAATAAGAATACTGATAAAATTTAGGTGAAGTATAATAATAAAATTTAGCTGAAGAATACTAATAAAATTTAGTGGTGAGAATTGGCCCATTGACTCCTAGATTTTTACACCCCAGCTTGATAGCTTATTTTAAAATTTTGGATGCTGTTACTTGTTTGTAATAATAAAAACTTTGGATTTAAAGAAAAATTTTTTTTAGCTTATTTATCCATTGAACACCATAAAACACGTTTCAGGATTCATTTTTTGCATTTTTTATTACAAAATAATGTAAAATTAATATAAGAAAAAACATCTAGTGACCAAAATTTATCAAATTATAAAGCATATATGACATTATAATAATACTATATTTGTTCAACATTTCGTGATTTATGTGGCCGAAAGTTATAGTCATATGATGCAAATAATATATATATAATGACGTATTAATTACGCATAATATGAGTGTTTGGTGTGTAATATATATATATTCATATATACGATGCGCATATGTAGGCTTGGCGATGATTTTGATAAAATCATAGCTGCAACCTTGGCATAATCGTAATTGTAGGGGCAACAAACTTTAAATTAACTCCATCGCTATTACAGTATTTAAAAAAAAAAGTCTAAAATAAGACAATATGGACGACACATTGACAATACAAATCTCCTCCGAAATACTTTTTTTTGGCAAGACAACGTGGTACTTTATAAATACGTTGAATATATCTAATTTTTTAATCTATCTAGATTTGTAGAGGTGTCTGTCGGTACATATTTTTAGCCATCTTATGGCTATATATAAACATTTAAAATATTACGGCATTAATTATTATATTAACAAAGCTAGCGAATAAGAAAAATAATATACAAACGCTTGCACTTACCGCTTACCGCCGTGCTGTCGCCGTCAAAATGTAAACAGAACGATCAGAATCTGAGTTGAGTTGAGATGTAGCGTTTCTTCACATAGTCAGTTACGAAAAAAAAAATCAAATGTTCAAAAGGAGATTTACATTTTTCACTTGTTTTTTGAAGTAAAATTTTCTTAAAAACTGGAAGTCATCATGCCTGTAGTTAATAAGTGGAAAGGCAATTTCCCCCTCCCTCGATTTTGAAATTTAAATAACTAAATAATTAAAATAACTAAAATAAATAATAATAATAGTAATAAAAAACTTAAAATAAAAGAACTAAGAATTTTTCGTTGTGTGTAGGGTGTATATATGTGTGTGTGTGTGTGTGGGGGGGGTGTTCAATTACTACTTTCTTCCTGAATTTTAAAGTTTAAGTAACTAAAATTACGTTTTCTCCGTTTTTGAACAGCATAATAAAATTGGTTCTTTTGAGTAAATTAAAAGAGGAACTAAAAATTTTCCGTTGGAGGGGGGGGGGGGGCGTCATTAACCCTCCCTGGATTTTGAAATTTTATTTAATTTTTTATTTTGACCGATTTTTTAAAACAGTAAATTTATTCTTTTTTCGAGTAATTTAAAGTACAGAGACTAAGACTTTTAAACACTAAGAGAAAGTACAAATTTCCCGTTGGGGGGGAAGGGCGGACTTTCCCCCCTTAAATTCCCCATGAAAGTTATTTATTTGTTATTTTTTATATTTATGTGTTAAAAATTTATCTCAAAAGGGGTGGTTCAAAGCAGTGTCCGCTGCTTAACTCGCTGCTCCTCGCTTAACTTAAAAGAGGAACTAAGAATTTTCCGTTGGAGGCGGGGGGGGGGGGGGGGGGGTTGCGTCATTAACCCTCCCTGGATTTTAAAATTTTATTTAATTTTTTATTTTGACCGATTTTGTAAAACAGTAAATTTATTCTTTTTCCGAGTAATTTAAAGTAATTAAACACTAAGAGAAAGTACAAATTTCCCGTTGGGCGGAAGGGCGGACTTTCCCCCTTAAATTCCCCATGAAAGTTATTTTTATTATATATATATTTATGTGTTAAAAATTTATCTCAAAATGGGTGGTTCGAAGCAGTGCCCCCCCCCCCCCCCCGCCTGAGGATTTTGATTTTTGTTCAATTTAGTCCCATTAAACTAAAAGTCTTGAAAACAGTGTTAATTATTAATAACAGAGTAAATACGCAATATTGTCAAAAACTGAAAGACTTTAATATTGCTTAGCTTTTAAAACTGCAGATAAATTGCAGAAAATATCTCACAAACTTACTAAAATTAAGTTCTGTAAAATTACCTTAAAGTAACTGCAGTTATACTGCAGATACATCAGAAAATATAATACTGAAATAATGACTGTAAAAATACTTCAAATTTACTACAGTTTTACTACAGATGTAAAGTCTCATTATTTTTTTAATTTATGAATATAACATAAATTCACGTAAACTGCAGTATTTTTGCAGATAAAAGCTCACAGTATTTTTGAAATAAATTACTGCAAAATTACTTCACATTAACTGCAAAATAACTGAAGTATTTTTACAGTCAAGATTGCACTACAGAAAATCTACAGTTGCCTGTAGAAAAACTTTAAAAATACTTCACTTCTGTAGAAAAACTGCAGTTCATTTTTAGCTGGGATATCATACTAAATCATCAAATAAATTAATTAATTAACCTTAACAACACTTAAATATTTGTATACAACTATATTTGCAACAGAAATAATTTTTAAAACAGTAATCTAATCAACACATAATAGCATTTAAACCCTGTAATTTTCAGAGTAGATTAAAACTTAGTTTGCTATTAAATAAACAATGAAGAACAAGAAAAATAAAATATTTTAAAAATAACAAGTAGTAAATATCAACATATAAAAATATCAATAAATAAAAATACCAACTTACAGTCATTCTGGACATATTTCACAAGAAGATTTCCTGACAATACCAAGTCGTACACTTTGCTAATCCCTTAGGATCAACTTTACGAAATCTTTTTATCACCGAAACTTTCGTGCATTGGCTTACTGTAAAAAGACGTCTCCGGTCAGAACAAAAGTATGAAAATGTTCCATAACTCGATAATTCCTTCAAAAATTAAACTCGAAATCCATTGAAACACAGATAAAAAAAATCCTGTCCGACTAAAATAATTCTGTGGTGATTTTTAAGGCCGAGTTGCTTGAGTAGTAACATTTTTTAATAAATGTTTTTTTTGAAAATAAGATGGGCTCTTTTCACATAATCAACCGAAGAGGAAGTTCCAGCACTCCACATTAGATGGCGTGTGTACGTAATCATAATTAAGCATCTCATTCAAGAACACAGAAGTTTTTATTCTGAAGCTTCAATTGACATCAGGGAAGAATCTGCTTTCACTCGAGTCCTCTTTTCGTTTCAATCACGGCTCCCACTACAGCAGAGCACAATGGCCATTTATTTAAAATAAACATTCCGCAGGCATATAAGAAAAAACATACTGGACTCCACGCCAATACCAGGCAGAGATTCCATCATTAACCTAACAAATCAAACTTCGAACTAGCGTCTCTCTATTCGTCTAGCTTTCATCAGTGCATCAGATCTTCGGATCTCCGAATAGAATGCTCTCCGAAACGGAAAAGGCGACGATATATTCTTTCAGTAAGAGTAGGAATACATGGTCACGTGTGCCAATCGTGAGCTGGGATTCTTTGCGCTGGCTCCAGAATATGGTAATAAAATGGTTTCCGCTAATTTTTGGCGCGAAAGAAAATTCTCGAAAGTTCCATGATGTTCGATGATTTAGCTATGACCCAGAGTGTTTCAGATTAATTGATTATCGTTAGTTAATTGGTTCGAGAATATGGAATGATTTTGACTTTTAGGGAAAGAAAAAAAAAAGAAAAAGAGAAATGGTTTATCGAATTTGGAACATAGCCAGAATGGGATTAGAATAAATGCTTTGACATTTTAATATAAGAAAAAGATTTTATGATCTGGCGAATTATTTTTAATATCGGAACTGATTAAAATAAATACAGTCTTTTTAGGAATTTAGAAAATTAAAAGGGAATTATGCGGGTTTTTTAAAGTATGAATATTAGGGAGTTTTATAATTTAAAGATAAAGACGCGATTTATTGAACTAATTAGCAGCCATTGAAATATTGAATTTAGATATGAGGTTTTTTCGGAATACATAGAGTTAACATATTTTAATAAACGGAGGAAATAAATATTATAGAGTAAGTTAGACTAGGATGGAATAAAAATACTTTGGTTTATCGCGATAAATTTTAAATTTTGTTATATATATATATATATATATATATATATATATATATATATATATATATATATATATATATATTTAATAAGATAAAAAGACGTGAAAGAAAAAAACACTAAAGTAATGGGAAATAATGAAAAATGTTCACATATGGGGAGGCACTATAACATTACATATCGAAATTCAATAAAAAATGCAAAAGCATAATTAAGATAAAAGACTTCGGAAAAGAATGCATTATTTTAAAACTTAAATAATATATATAAACCCTCTTTTTCGATAATAGTTTGAGCAATAGTTATAGTTAAGGAAAATATGTAGGCAGAATAAAAATATCATGGTTAAAAACATTTAATCAGAATAACGTTTTTGTGTCTTTATGTAAAATTTCATTTTTTATTATTTAAATTATGGTATTTTAAATATTTGTCTCGCTAAATTTTTAATTAATATATGTAGTTCCACAAAGTAGTTCTCTATATGAAATACATTACAATTTTATGATTTAGCATTTTAACAATAAAAAGAATATAAAATGTTTTACATATGTAAAAGCATATGAGGATTAGTAAGATCTCGAATTCTGACAACCAATTTTTTGTTACCCTTTAATATTTTTTTCCAATATAAAACTTTAATCGAATAAATAGGATTTTTAAAACACATTTATCTGTTTATCTCGAAATTGATAAAGTATACTAAAAATCAAGCACAAAAGATGCGGAGTTTTGGAATGCAAATTATAAAATTTAAGAAAGTATGGTGTTTTTGATTCTGTATCTCAGAGAAAAGATTTTGTTAACATTTTCCAACATAGTTGAAAAGTGTTTATGATTTCAGTTTGTCTGTTTTTCTTTTCCTGTCCGACTCATAGACCTTCTAATATACCAGGTGATCCAAAAGTCAGGACGAACTTTAAAAATGATTAGTTCGAAAACGAATCAAGATAGAAAGATACGGTTTGCACCAAACGGATGGAAAAGAAACCGGGTTTTGTGTGGCAACAAAATAAAAAATAGTTCTGTAGGCGACAAACAGATGTCGATGTCGGATTTCTGATGTAGGATTATGCAAAGCAACAAACGATACAAAAAGAAGCAACTGCAGCAGGTAATGGTAGTCGAAGCTTGTATGCATCGAAATGCTACCAATGATTGAGAAAGCCCTCTTAGTTAAACTGTATTATAAGAATTCGGAAAGTGCCATTGCGGCATTGCGAGTATATGGCTACATGAAGGGTATGCGAGATAGCAAAGGACCAATAACATCTTCTGCATTGAACAAAATAATGAAGAAATTTGAAGCTACATTTTCTTTGGCGTCACGTCAAAGAAGTGGACGTCCCTCAACAGCCGCTGTTGTTGCCACGACAGTGGAGCAGACGGTGCAATCCATGTCGGCGGTTGCTGCACATGCGGAGTGCAGTACTCGAGACGTTTCGAGGCAGACAGGAGTGTCGTACGGAAGTGTCTGTATAGCACTGCGAATAACTTTGCAACGGTATACCTACAAGTTGCAACATAACCAAGAACTGACACCTCCTGACTTCGACTCTCGCCGAGATTTTGCGAATTTGGTATTTAATAAGATGGAAGAGCAGCTCGACTGGCTTTACACTGTGCTTTGGACAGATGAAGAGCATTTCACACTCTCTGGCGCTGTTACACCCACAATTGTCGAGTGTGGACCACAGAAAATCCACATGCATTTGTTGAGGTACCCCTGCAACAGCCTAAAGTGACAGTCTGGAGTGACTTCACTGCTGATTTCATAATTGGTCCATTTTTTTTCGAGGAAGTCACACAGACGGGTTTCAAAACAGTTTATGTCACTGGTCAGCGATATGTAGTACTGTTACAGAACAACATTATTCCTGAACTGCAAGCGCGACAGGCACTCCAAACAGTCACCTTTAAGCAAGATGGAGCACCACCCCATATTGCTCTGCCTGTGCAACGCCTGCTATGCTCAACATTTGGGGAGGATCGCATTATCAGTCGCTACTTTAATCACGCATGGCCTCCAAGATCTCCCGATCTCCGGATACCCTGTGACTTTTGGCTGTGGGGATTCTTGAAGTCAAAAGTGTACCGCGACCAACCGGCATCACTAGCAGCACTGAAAGATGTCATCTGCCAAAATGTGTCTGCCATAACGCAAGAAATGCTACTAAATGCTGTGAACGGTGTGGTGCCTCGTCTCACAGTTGTACTTCTGAATGATGGACAGCACATTGAACATTTACTGTAGTACTAACTGCAATTAAGCTGACTTGTAAGTTGTCAACATTTTTTCATTTGTAAATCATCTTTTGTGCAATAAAACACTATAGCGCCATCTGTTGGTCTCCAACAGAACTATGTTTTTTCGTTGCCACACAAAACCCGGTTTCTTATCCATCCGTTTGGTGCAAACCTTATCTTTGTATCTTGATTCGTTTTCGAATTATTCATTTTTAAAGTTCGTCCTGACTTTTGGATCACCCAGTACTAGACACCAAATTGGTAACCTTTTCTGGGCTCCAAGATCACCTACACACCAAACGTCATTTCCACCTAATTTAGTGCGCCAAATTGGTGCTTCTTCCGCCAACACCTGCTTGGAATTTCCATATTCCCGCCGAAACTTTATTATTGCGTCCGTGTTTAATGAAATTGAATTTGCAAAGAAAGCGATTTCCACGAAAACAGACATCATATAAAGCGCCAAATCCGAGCTGATCTTGGGACCAACTTTTCGACCAAATAACAATGGAATCTGCTCTCTACTAGTATCTTTGCTCAGAGGTCCGCCTGTTCTTGCCCTAACTCTCGTAAATATACTCGGATTGCCATGCAATTTTTATATGGTATTGAAGTTTACTATAGAATGTTCGCTATTGAAAAAGATGTGTGTAGCGTTTATGGTTCGTATACAGGGAGACACCAAAGAGTATCGTTGAACTATGATCTATGGGGAAAAATCGTTCACGGTGCATTTTATTGATGTTATTATGTAGTGAATTGGCTACGCCTCATAAAGGCAGCCATTTGTTTTGATTGAGATCGTATTGTGAAAATAACATCTATGTGCGTTCATCGACATCTATATTCTCTTTTATTTTAATTTTAAACGATTACATGTGTCCTTTGGAATGTGTGAATTTTCTGCGTTTCGCAGCTGTTTTATGCAAATTTTGGTTTTTCTGGTCAGTTAGCAATGTATTTAAGCAAATGAGAGTGTGTTGGACGTTAGATTTGGTCACTTATCGCCCCCAGAGGAAGCCCAGACTGCTTATGATGCCAGAAGGAAGTAGAATACTTGTTCTGATGTTTGCTTAGAGCTGAGATATGAAGTCAGTAAGAGAAACTAAGTGTTAAGCTCAAAAAAGTGATTTTGTGCCCACGGGCTACCTTATTTAGCTAAATTGACAGTTCGTACAGGAAGCTTGGGAAGGCGGCGCATCGTTGCGGAAGGAGTTCTGAAGTAGCAAAGCCAGTCCTCGTCTGTAAGTTAAAATTTCATTTAATCGACTTATTCAAGTAATATACACTACTGGCCTTCCAAAATGCTACACCATGAAGGAATGCAAATATCAGATTGATATTTATTGGACAAATACATTATAATGGGAAGGACAGGTGATTACATTTTCAGAAAATTAGGAGATATAGATCCTGAGAAAACACTACCCAAAGCACCCACCTCTGGCCGCAATAACAGCATTTATCTGTCTAACCATGGAGTCGAACAGAGATTGGATATCATGTACGGGTACAGCAGTCCATGCAGCTTCAACACTATGCCACAGCTCATCAACCGTAGTGACGGGCGAGTGGTGGGGGGGAGGGCAGACGCTCAAAAGCCATTGACAGGACATTTTCAATTGGTGAGAAATCAGGAGAACGTGCCGGCCAGGGCAACAGTCGAAAACGTTCTGTATCAAGGAACTTCAGGATAGTACGACCATCATACGGTCGTGCATTGTCCAACTAAACTGTAGAGTTGCGAAGGCATCGAAGATAAGGCAGAACCATGGGCCGTAACACATCAGAAATGTAACGGCTGCTGTTGATTTTGCCGGCAATGCGAACAAGAGGTTACCGAGACGTGTATCCAATGACACTTGATACCGTCACTCCAGGTGATATGACAGTATGACGATTCGAATGCAAGCTGGCAATGTGCGTTTTTCACGATGCCATCAATCATGGATGCTGGCATCATGATGCTGCATACAGAGCCGGGATTCATCAAAGACGACGTGAGACGCCATTCTTGCGTCACATACAGCATCATGCCAGCATTCATGTTTGGCGGCATCGTGGAAAACGCACATTGCCAGCTTGCATTCGAATCGTCATACTGTCATATCACCTGGAGTGACGGTATCAAGTGTCATTGGATACACGTCTCGGTAACCTCTTGTTCGCATTGCCGGCAAATTCAACAGCAGCCGTTACATTTCTTATGTGTTACGGCCCAGGGTTCTGCCTTATCTGCGATGCCCCCGTAACTCTACGTTTTAGCAGAACAATGCACGACCGCATGTTGGTCATACTATCCCGGCCTTTCTTGATACAGAACATGTTGGATTGTTGCCCTGGCCGGCACGTTCTCCTGATTTCTCACCTATTGAAAATGTCCTGTCAATGGCTTCTGAGCGACTGACCCGCCACCACTCGCCCGTCACTACGGTTGATGAACTGTGGCACAGTGTTGAAGCTGCATGGACTGATGTACCCGTACATGACATCCAATCTCCGTTCGACTCTATGGCTAGGAGATAAATGCTGTTATTGTGGCCAGAGGTGGGTGCTTTGGGTAGTGTTTTCTCAGGATCTATATCTCCTAATTTTCTGAAAATGTAATCACCTGTCTTTCCCATTATAATGTATTTGTCCAATAAATATCATTCTGTTATTTGCATTCGTTCATGGTGTAGCATTTTGGATGGCCAGCAGTGTATATTATAGATTAGTACGTGCAACGCTTAAGTGGGATTATTCAACTAACAGTGTTTAATCAGAGTTCGAATATTGGTAAAGGGGGCTCACCCATCATCCCTCTTCTTGAAACTTTAAATAAAAGTTGATTTTAACTTATTTCTTGTTTTTTGGCTGTGCTATACAGGGTACACCATGCAACGGCACGTCACAATTATATTTAAAACATAATGAGATTGACATGCGTTACTGTGGTGCACTAATATATGATTTCTCGGGAGTATAGAACAAGGAGCATTCATAGTTCAATTACAGAGAAACAAAAGAATTCCCTTACATTATAATCTATAAGGAAAAAATGGTTGCGATACAGTTTAATGATGTTATGATTATTCAAATATAATGCAATTAAGAAGCATCACTTAGGTGCATTTCGAGATGTTTTCTATAGATTATAGAGTACATAGAATTTATCATTTCTTTACAGAGACACACAAAAAAGTTTGGTTATAGGACTGACTGTGATCGATAATTGCCGTAATTTGCGTTTCCGCTGTGGTATGCATTTTTAATCTAATTTTTGGTGTTACGTAGTGTGTTTAAATTCTATAGATCTTATACAGGGCTTCACAAAAGAATTCTCACGCATTACCCAATATGGACAACAACTGCTAAAAATTGATTTTACAATTTTTTTTTTATTTGCTTATTTATAAATATCTTATTTCATTGTACGAACAATGTTAAAATGCCTTAACAATATTCTATTAATGTTAAAACATCTTTCATAATCTATGCCTGATGCATGATTTTTTTATCTTGTTGATTATTATATCAATTTACATGTCCTAGAAACTAATAATTACGTTGTCAGTTGAAATAATGGAGCAGATATTGGTTGTTTTGTTGTCAAAATTAGAAAATTGCGTCTGAAAATGTTACTTAATAGAGTATTGTAATTTACCAATAATTGAAAAGTAGAAACAATTGATCCGAGAAAAAATATAGATATGCAGTATAAAATGAAAAACAATTAATTTTTCAACTAAAAATCTTAAGCGACTCCACTCGAATTAACAAATTATTTTTATTTATTTGCGTTCAGATACCAGGTAATTCAAAACTAACAGATACCAGGTAATTCAAAACTAACTGAAAAAATTGGTAGCAAAATATATGGAATTTATTCTAATAAAATGCTACGATTATAGAGGTAGTCTTCTGTAATCAGGTTCATAGCCTAAGTTGGCACCAGACATGATCTATTATGGCAACAATTAGTTTTAAGTGTGTGAGAATTAGAGTCCTTTTTTCACCAAAAAAGAGACCATTTTAGCATATTTTAGCATATTTTACAAAAGTATTTCGTTTAAATTATGTAAGTTTTTCTCTCTTGCTGAACAAAATGAATATATAAATTTCCATACACTTGTATTTAGTAAAATGCTTTTTTCTTTTCTTACAAAACAACATAAAAATATTTTACTGTGAGTAAAAAAAAAAAAAAAAAAAAAAAAAAAAAAAAGAGCGAGAGAGAGAAAGAGAGAGATTTTACTGAATTAAGTGATGTTCTGGTGAAACATATTTCTTGTATAAACATAAGATGAAAGTGCGCAAGAAAAATATTTTAATTGAGATATAAGAAAAAATATTTATTAGCCATCGTCATAGAATAATTCAATAATAGATAAAGAAAAGGTTGAACTACCAAGCCCGTTGGCCGATTTCTTCGAAAATGTATATAGTTCCTGCGACAGTGGCCTATAACATATTCATCAATAAATCGAAAGTATAGTTTGGGCGCTACAGTGTGCACTCACGCACATACAAACGTACCGACAACAGCTAAAACCTACCGAAAATGAGCTCTGAGGAGCTAAAAACACGAATAAAGTCTATTACACACCCTTACATGCACAAATGTATATAGAATAGGTTTAAAATTGCGAAATCATATTCAGGGAACCTCAAAATAGAAAAATATAACAATACTTCTATAATCGGGTTTTTATAACTATTACAATACTTTATACTTACAGAGTGTGTATGAAAACTAAAAATAAAGCTTACTTATTTGGCTGTTTCTTAATCACGACGTACTTATAATTAAGAAAAAACACCCATATTATTGGACGTCTCTTTATTTAGTTACTGATCACCAGTTGACGTATTTTAGAAAGAATTGTCCAGCACAACTGAGAATTTTTTTTATGACAATCCTTTATGTTTATCCACAGAAAACTGTGGAGACATGCGCACAAAGCACATACGCAGATTGAAAGCTTCATTAAAATCTATGCCACATTACAAAACTAACTTACATTACAAAACCTCGTAATGCTTGCCTGGATGAGTTAGATTTGACGAGTGAGACATGTTCACAAACATTAGTTTGTCAAAAATGGTACGCTCGTCAAATTGTAGTCCGAAATCTTCTCGACCAATCAAATTTCTTTTATTGTTATGTCACCAGTCTCTTATTTATAAAGGCACCCAACTTGCCCAAATTGCTCGCGTTTGACAGGGATTTTACAATTAAGAATTGTAATTTTGTCGTGTTCCTGCAGTGAAACTATACAAGATATACTAACTATGTTTGCCTAAAAGTCTTTGCCGGCCAACTAGAATAGTAATAGAAAAAGTTACATCCATATCCGTCCAGCAGTACTAATAAAACTTCGGACATACATACACTTATGCACGGCCCTAAACAAAGTTCCTATTTTTGAAGACGTTTAATAATGAAATGCATTTTATGTTTATTCATCTCATATTGAACATCTATATAAATAAAAGTGTAAATGTTCGTTTGTTCAAAACTTAAATCTCCGAAAGTTCATCCCCGAATGCTATGAAATTTTGACACAACGTTGCATCTGATTACCCGCGTGTTTTTATATACTCACTATTATCTTTTCCTCCAATTTGCTCCACCCGGTGGTCACTTTTTAATTTTTTTCCGACACACGTGGTGTGATATATCATTAGAAAGCCCTTGGATCACTCTTATCACTCTTTCAAATTAAGAACCTCGCTTCCACCTAGCATTCCCCAATTTGCCCCGGGGCATTTTTAATTTTTATGCGACACTCATCCTCTGATATATCATTAGAAAGCCCTTTGACCACTCATTCATATTATGCACCTCCCGTTCCACCTCCTACGCCCTTTTCCTCCCTGGAGGAGGAACATTTCTGGAAAATTTCTTTAGTAGTTTTTCATTAATTTTTGTTTTCTCTTTGTTTTTTGGTTCGTGTTTTTACCCTTTTTAATGTTTTGCAATTTTATATGTGTTTGTTATAACCCTCTTTCTTTTTCTTCAGTGCAATCGTTCTGCTTAACCTGATCAAAACTTTCAGTTGACCCCTTTTGGGCCCCTACTATAAAGCCTTTAAAAATCATCCGATTCACTAGCTTTTATTAAAACAACTTCCTAGGTCCTCCAGCTACTACATGAACAACAAAAAATTTCTCAGACCTCAGCTACGACCAATTTTGAATATTAATCTCCTTCTTGGGGGACATAGTACAGCTTCTTTAAATCTGATCCAATTCTCTTACAGTTTTCTTTAACATAGTTCTAGGGTCCTCCAGCTACATTAAAAACGACTAAAAATATCCTTAGATATCAGCTACCATCTTTCTTTTAATATTAATCTTCTTTATCGGCATCAACTAACGTTTACTCACTACAGCCGTAAATTAAAAACCTCGTTACTGTTAAACGTGTGTGGTTAAGTTTAGAGGGGGGGGGTTCATCTGTTAATTAAATATCGCGTTAATGTTAAAGGTAATTCGTTAAATTTACAGGGGGGAGCGCCTTCCGCCGCCTGGGGGCGCATTCTTTTCTCGGGTCTATGGTCTCGATTTCAACGGGAATTGGTTCATTCAACTTAGCTTACGATTAAGCTACTTTCAGCTTTATGAAAGTTTATCTTCTCTATTACCACCATCTTCGAATATTAACGGCGCATTTATTTCTCGAGTTCTATGGGCTCGATTTCAACAGAAATTGGTTCATTCAACTTTGTTTTCAATTGTCTTACAAATTTGAGTTCCCCCGCCAAAGGGCGCATTCTTATCCCCAGTTCTATGGGCCCGATTACTACGGCGTTTGGCTCATTCAACTTGGTTTTCAAATGTTTGTGACACGTGCGGAGCACTCCCAGCATACGCTGCCTTAGGCAGCGGGCACCCAGGTCACAGGTTCGTTCGGAATTAAGTTTGTTGGAAACACTCTCTGCCGAAGGCATTTACGCCCCGGAAATTAAGTTCATTTGAAGCACTCTACGCTGCCGAATGCAGTGGGGCCCCAAAACTAGATTCATTTGAAAGATTTTTCATAGATATAAAATCATACAAACTTGAGTTTTATTGAAGGTTATCACGGGACCGGGTAGCGCCGGTCGGGTTCAGCTAGTACGAAATAAACATTTATAAATGTAGTCTTGTTATGCAATTTCTTTCTCAAATCGTTACAGCAATTCGTTATGTTGTTGAGTTCTTTTTGACAAGTATTTATTTTTTCTATAGCTACCGTATGATAATATGCAATATTTTCGAGAGCAACTAAACACCCGTTGTATAATCAGAATATGTTTCTATGTCTTTTAATAAAGTGAATCTTAACAGCACCCCCTACTGGCGAAAGTTAGAACTACTTTGTCTTTTTCTACATACAACCAGGAGAAAAGAGTGTGGAAAAAATTAAAAATATTAAAAGCTTTTTGGAACAAAACCTAGTTTTTTTAATGAGCTTGAAAGGAATTGATTATTTTTAATAAACGAAAATGTATATTTGCATCATTGAAAATTATGTACTTTTAAACAGAAGAGTGTTAGTTAAAAATATATGTAAGGCTACTGCATTGTTATTTTTAAGTAGCAAAGCCTATCGCGGTTGCAAATTATTTTGTTTTTCGAATGTAAACGAATTTTTTCACATACTTACATTCTATTACTTATAAGCAATATCCAAATTTATATTTAACTATATTTTATATAAATATAAGAAAATGCATTGTAGTTTACAAATTAATTATTAATTTTTCTTCTCTTTAAAAAGAAACAAAGGAAAGCCCATATAAAAATATTTTATGGGATATAAATTAAACGGCATAATTTATCAAAAGACAGTATGCAATTTTCCTACAAAAAGTTCTTAAGATTAATAATTAATTGAGATAATTTTTCATAGAACTAGACGGAGAAGCGCAGAATATTTTTACAGTTTAAAAGCAATCTAACCACAATTTATATTTATTAACAAAATTTGATTTTTTTAAAATCATAAAGCATTTTAGAGATATGATCGTAAAAAGGAAGATTAATATGTATAGTATGTTTAAAACACATAAATTAAACAACATCTTTTGTTTAAAGATATATTCATATTTTCTTCTACAGACGTTTAAGCGTCTTATTAATGATATAATTTTTGTTTCATTAATGCAAACAAAATATTAAAAGATTTTTTTTTTTTTTTTTTTTTTTTAAAAAGCACCTATTTGTTCATTACAAACATTTTTACGTTACATGGTAAGTTTAGCGGAAACAGTGTTTACAAATTAAAACAAAACTGTTCCTTTATAGTATTTTTACGAAAAAATATGTAACTTAAAAAGAATTACTTTATTGACAAATTATGGACCAATGTGATTAGTGTTAATAATTATTTATTAACTTTGATTATTATTGTTATTGTTTAACTTTTTAAACCTTTCGCTCACGAATTGTGAGAAAATAAAAGATATAAATAATTTTGTGTATTGATACACTTAAAATGATCTTCTATCTAAATTATTTAGAAAAAGATAATTTGTTTAGCGTGATCTTATTAACCCTTTATGATCCGACGTAATATAGAGTGCCCTGAAAGAAGAGTTGTTATAAAATTCACTTAACACATTGATTGACAGTAATAAAATTTAAGATGCGTTATCGATACACTACTTTATCTTGTTTCAAAACCATTACTCATCCTGTAAAAAAACAATCTGTATTATAACGCAAAAACATGTTCGTAAGTAACGCTGACGTCATACCGACGGTTAATGGTGAAAAACTATTCTTTTAAATGCAATTGATTTGAAAACTGTATCTCGTGGTAATTACAATAATTTTCAAGTATGCTTTTTTAATCTATCTATATGGAGTGCAGCCCTATTACAAAAGATTAACACGTTTGTACCAAAAACAATATAAACAGTTCCACATTTGTTTCCAACTAATATATATTCCGAGGTTTTAATTTTCATAACGATATTAAAGCCTCATCAATAAATAACAAAAATATGTATAATATAAATAAAACACATTTTTAACAGACGTGTAATCAAAAAGAGCGCTTAAACCATTCAAATTATCGTAATGAAAAAGGCTGCTGTATGTAGAGAAATATTTGTAGATTTTTCCGACTATTAACTCCTGGCATTTTAACTCTCGCTCATAACCTAGCTAGCTCCTTGTAAAAGGGTAACTAAACACTCTGCCAAAGTTCTCAGGTGAAAATGCATTTGCACCATGGTCAGTTATTGGCAAATATTTTCTTCCGATCAGGTTAAGTACCGTCATGCGTTCCTTGTTATCAGGAATACAGATTTTGATAGGGATGTCCAATATTGATTATAGTGATGTGTCGCAATACCACTAATTGACATCCATAGAAAAAGCTTCATGATGATGCAAAATTTAAAAAAAAATGCATATTAAAGAAATTCTGCATATCTTTTTTAGTCATAAGAAAACAAAAGATACATGAAAATTGTTTAAAAGTATGCACAAACAAACAAATAACAACAGAAAACTGGGTTAGCTTTTACCAAACCAAATGAAATCACGATAAGATGAGTACTCAGTCACACTGTTTGACTTGGTCTCATCTCGCTCGAGAACTAGTGGCTTAAATTATCTGTAGTTCGATATCTTGTAAATAGAGGGCAGAATCAGCAACCCCACGAGAAGCACGTGTCTGTTCGGTAATTTCTAAACATTTTATTTGATTTCAAATTAAGTGGTCAGGTGCCCTTTGAACTCATAAAATGCATGGAAAAGGGACCTCTAAGAATTACAGCAACTCCGTAGATTAATTGAACTATAAAATTTAAACCACATATAACTATAAAATATAACTATTATATAACTATATTATATAACTATAAAATTTAAAACACATATTAATAAAGTTTTATTTTTAAATTAAAATTCTCAAAAAATGTATACAATCATATAAAGTTTTTAAAATTTATTTTAAAATACCGGGTGTTTTTTAAAATAAATAACTCGGAAATGGTGATAGATAGAAGCATGAAACCAGTGGTATGTTTAATTAAAAAAACCGTAAGAATCGGATACAGAATCCTAAACAATTTAATAACAAATTGCGCCGATAGATGGCGCTGCAGGTGGCATAACCATAAGTAGGCTGTGTCACATCAAAAGCTATTCAAAATGTGCACCTTTCACATAACACACGTGTCGCACACGAATAACGAAATTGCCAGTGACACTCTGTAGTATGTCAAATGAAATCAACACACGAGCTTGACAAATAGCCTCCTTCAGCTCATCGAGTGTTAAAGGATTGTTGCGGTAAACAATGTCCTTCAGTGTCACCTTCGGAAATTCTTTCACTATACACTAATAGATCACGTATCAACGGCGTAATTTTTGACGACTGAGGGTTTCTGACGTCTGATGTCTGAGATCCGTAATGCTGCCTGCAGCGCCATCTAACGGCGCTATTTTAACTAAAACTTTGAGGTTTATGTATCAGATTTTTTTAAACAAACATACACCTGGTTTCATGCTTCTATCTATCACCGTTTCCAAGTTATTTATTTTCAAAGTTAGAGCTCCTTCGTGAAACAGCCGATATAATACACTTTTTACGAAAGAATTATTCTTCCATGTATTGTGCACATAATTCTTCACATTTAAATTGCTAAAACCAGCTGAAATTGTTTTAATGAGTATAAATATGATGTGTTCTCAAAATGAAATACGGTGAAAAAAATAAAATGTGTATATCCTGACGGGAAAAAAAAAAAAACTCTTTTTAGAGAACTGCGAAAAATCGAGTTTTTTTTTTTAATGCAAAAGTACTCATGAATTCTAAACTTGTTACTTGAGAAACATAATAATAGGTGATTTTGTGCATCTGTATGGTTAATAAATTCAATCAAAATTTAATGAAATTCTAACCAACTATTTTCCAAAAATCGTGCGCACAATGACCAAAGTCGCCTTTTGAAAAAATTGACTTTAATTATTAAAGTACCCATTGATCATACAAAAAAGAGCTTAGACTGTTTTAGACATAACTCTTCTTTTATTGTGAATTTTTGCATGGGGTTTATTTTAAAATGTTCCTGAAAAATCCTATTGAATTATAAATTAATAATAATAATTAAAAAAAAATCGAATTTTTGACACTTTAAAGGGTATCTGACCCCTTATGAATTGTCAACTACTTATATATTTTCCACCAATGTTACCGTTACCTATAGGAAATTTTTCGTTTAAAGAAAAATAATCATACTGCATAATTTATCCATAAATATTTATAGCTCCTTAGAATACTTGCTACAATTTTCACTATACAAAATAATAATAATAATAATAATAATAATAATAATAATAATAATAAAAACTAATCTTTGAGACTTTTTAATTAAACCTTTCAAAAGAAAAGAGTTATTTTAAAACAGTTTATCCATTTTATTTTGAAGTTATATTAAAGTTTTAGTTAGTATCTAATTTTAGAAAAATAATCACAAGAAGATCGGATTTCCTGTTTTAGTTTGCCTCTGGTGATACTAAAGGCCATAATAAAGTCGAAATAAAATGTTTTAATAACTGGAGTTTATAAAAATGCATTTAATTGCCCTTTCAAAACATTTTTTATTTTATAGATTTAGGGATGTAAAGCAATTGATTTTGAATGAAAAATATCTGCTTTAAATAAGAATTTTTGGAATTTATCTATTGCAGTGCATTTAACTTTCTTTTTAAAACATTACAAAATAAAAGTAGCGTATTTATAAAGCGATTCTTCAACTTGAGTTAGATTAAAGAAATATAAAAATAAAAAGCATTCATTATTTTCCGAGAAACGAAAGCATTACATATTTTTCGCTACTTAGCATTTCACACATACATTACGAGGGGTTTTCGAAAAATAAAAATACAATGCCGCATACTCATTCAAAAAACTTTTAATTGATAAAATGTCCATTATGAATTACTTACTGGCATATGCCTTATTTTTCGAAATAGTTGCCGTCATTGTTTAAGCATTTGTTATGTCAGGGTATAAGGTTTTGTATCCCACAGTCGTAGAAGTTTATCGCTGTTGTCGAAACCACATTTCAACTTTGATTTTGATCTTATCATCGTCGCGGAAGTTTTGCCTTGCAAGATGTTTGTTCAGATAAAGGAATAAGTGATAGTCGCTGTGTGCAAGGTCCGAGATAAAAGAGTGTCTACCTGGTCTTTGTTCTTCATGAACATTGGTCCTACCTCCAAAGAAAACGCAATACCATTTTGTTATATTTTGTCGATTCATAATGTTACCGTAGACGGAAACAATTTCTTCGTGAATATTCGCTTGACGCTCATCCTTTGCATAAAGAAAACGTATGACGGAACGCACTTCACATTGGCGATATTCTGAATCGGTGCAGCCATTATAAACACGTGCTACACGAAACAGACTCACCGTACAAATAGCGAATGACTGCGAGGGAATGGTCGAATGTTCAAGGTTACAATATGTGCTGCCAATGCACTCATTAAAAATTGTTCATTCCAGCTGTCTGAGGTTATCTTTACTTTTCGAAGTCACCTCATACACAACACTTATTTTTATTAAAAGTTCTGAAATAAGTTCCCATTTTATTTCCCAATGATCTTTATTTTTATTTTAAAAATTATAAAATTATAAAGTGATCAGAACTAAAAAAATTAAATCTCCTTTCCTAAATTAAACTTCAATCCCTTCTCAAGTGGAACCCAATTAATTTGATGTCCCCTTTTAAAAGATTTATAAAATTATAAAAAAAATACAAAAAATACAATGACCTTTAAATAAAAAAGTATTTTTAAAAAATATATATTAAAATATTTATTTATTTTTCCTACATTTTAGTATTTAAAAGTGTTTTATCGTTGCAATTTCACAGCTATTTAACACATTTTATCGAGCATGATTTGGCGTATAATTAACTCCTTTGTTATTGTACCTCCGTATACAGTTATAACCATGAAGAATATTTAAAGATTTATCACCTGCTAACAGAAAATTGTCATCGGACACATAACTCTGTACATAATTTTTTAATTCTACCGTATCAGGGAATTGAGTGAAATATCGACTGGTAACCATAAAGAATATTTAGAGATTTATCAGCAGCTAACGGAAATATGCCCTAAAATTAATTTGTTAATTTAAATGATGTTGTAAAAATATTAAATTGTAGTATCGTCATCGAAAATACCGAATACGTCATAAGTTCGTTAAAATTTAAAGAATTCATTAAAAAGAAACAAATGATGCTAAAAAATTGCGGTCTGCAGTAATGGGATTAGAGGGGGATTTTTTTAATAACGGAAAAGTTGTGGTTAAAAAATTACCAATAGATGGCGCTGGCATGCATAATATGAAGCAGATTTATGCAAATTAGACTTTTAATAAAAGACCCCTTTCTGCGAAGCATCTGAAACGCTTCAGTATCACACCACATGAAACAGGTCATTTTCTTGTCTTCAGTCATTTTCCCGTGCGGAATTTTCGCACTGCGCCAGTTGCTGATTCCCCGTTCTTGGAAAAGTGGTTAACAAACAGCGTATGATCTGGTAACGATAGCATACTGGTGGCATCGAATGAAAAATCTGTGTGCATTGAGAAGTTTTATTGACAGCCTGATTTGCACAAATCTGCTTCATATTATGCATTCAGCGCCATCTATCGGTAGATTTTAAATCAATATTTTTTTGTTATTAAAAAAAAGTCAAAACTCTCTCTAATCCCGTTACCGCAATTTTTTAGCATCATTTGTTTAATATTAATTAATTTTATAATTAATTAAATCTTATTAATTAACTTATGACGCACCCGGTACACCTGTGTGTGTAGTTTTTTAACTCTACCATATCAAGAAGTGAATGTGAAAGCGATTTCAATATTTGATCTTTACACACATTAACCAAGTTAAGTTTTAAATAAAAAATGAGAATGTCTTTTTTTAGATGGTATTTAAAATATGAAAATTATTTATAACAGCAGCATGAATATTAACACTTTTTAGTCATATATACTTAAAATAACGCCTATGTTTAATTAAAAAGAAGTTACTTTTTCAAATTAAAAATTTCATGCTGTTAAATTAAGGATACTCGATATGAAATTTCTGTGGTTTATAAGAACTTTTTGGCACATTATTGAAAGGTTTTACGAAAAAACATGATTTAATCAAGGAAAAATGCAAACTTGCATTTCTTGTACAACAATTTAAAAAAACTTATTTTAATTATTAGTTTTCATTTTTGAAAAATGTAAGAAAATTTTACTTACAATTTTCAACTTTATGAAACTTTTTTTTTTTTTTTTTTTTTTTTTTTTTTTCATGCCTTCAAATCTGTTTTCTAACACTTTGGATCAGATTTTGAAAAAGTTAATTATTTTTAGAAAAAATAAGTAAAGTTTTATGACATATGCAAAAAACACAGTAACAAGTATTATTTTCTTTGTATTTTTTTTTAACTAACTGTTTATATTAATGAGAAACAAGTCCCTACACTGTAAAAAATGACCAATGTTTCTTATTTTATAAAAATATGCTATAACCACGAACGAAAATATAATATAATCTTCTGAGTTATCCGAAATTTCAAATAGCATGTTACATTGCCTTTTGAATCCCCAGAAACGAATACATTTTCAAAATTTAAAGAATAATTTATAAAAACAAATTATTTTTAGCTGCCCGAATTTTCCAGAAACGTTTCCGAAGGGTTTTTAAAGTGTATTAATTAGTGTCTTCAGGCTGGAATACCTGTTTTACGAATGTTATCCATTCTCAAGTACACGTTTTCAGCCGCATAAGTTAATTTATACATGAAAGAGTAAAGGACTTTATGTATTTTAATGTTATTGTTAACGCTGTTAATTTTGCATGTTTGTTTGTTAAATATTTTTTTTGAGCATGAAAATGTTTACTTCAGAATTGATAGCATTCGAAAAACAGGTATTCCGGACTGAGGACACTAATTAATACACTATAAAATCCCTTCGGAAACGTTTCTGAAAAATTCGGGCAGCTAAAAATAATTTGTTTTTATACATTATTCTTTAAATTTTGAAAATGTATTCGTTTCTGGGGATTCAAAAGACAATGTAACATGCTATTTGAAATTTCGGATAACTCAGAAGATTATATTATATTTTCGTTCGTGGTTATAGCATATTTTCATAAAATAAGAAACATTGGTCATTTTTTACAGTGTAGTTTTATGCAATGCATCTTAATGGTCGTCCAAAAAGAAATAGTGAGCCAATTGAAGTTTTAGCATTTTGATCATATTAATTGAGTATTGGAAAAACACAACCTCCGAAAATTAAATTTAAAGATTGCAACTCGGTATCATTATAGGATGTTTATGTAACTTCGAGAGAATATATTAATTTTACAATGTTTAATACATTCACAAAGCATTAAGGCGTTAAACCGGATGGCACACCTAATGTATTGGAAAATGTTACAGTGAATGTGGTTACGTTTTCGTATGGCGATGCCGATCACGTTCAGGTTCCACATGGCCATTGTGCTGGAGGACACAATCCAGGTGGTGCACGACGTGCTCAACTGCGGAATGTAACGCATCAAGAGTGATGTTTCGCACATGTTGTGATTTGCGATAAAGTTATTAAGGTTTTTGACACCTCCACGGTGCACAATATTACACATTACATTTCACATTCAAAAGCGCCATCTGTCGGCGATTATTGCAAATATTTTTCATTGTTTTATTCTTCTTTCCCCTTCTCGAATAGTCAGTGTACCGATTTTGGTTTCATTCCGGTTATTCCTTCAAGCTACAGACATCTCCAAAATACTTATATTATAACCACCCGGTATAAATGAATTTTAAGTTAAAAAAAAATTAATAATTGGTATTTACGTCATTTTTTGAAAGGTGAATGTCAGTTAGATAAATGTATATAAAATTTTGAATTTTTTCAAGTGAAACTACTGGGTTCTACTCCGTACGAGCTACACTCGTCAACCCCTGTCTAGACCCCAGAGGCTTTAAAAACACGCTAATTTACTCTGTTTTAAAAAATATTACCCTATTATGGAAGATTGAATAATATTATCACGATCAGTGGCGATCTTCTGTAATCGGTTTGCCATTCATTTCCTTTTGACCAGGAGAATTTTTGGACAGCTGACGGCGTTTTTTGTGATGGATTAAGTAAGATCAATAACACATTTGAAAATCAGCTTCTATAAAATGGTTAGGTAAAAATTTGGTGCTTCCCGAACTACTGAAACAGACGCTAAATGAAAATCGTTTTAAAGATGTCGTTTGAACTATATTGTTTAAAAAATTACGGAATTTTCTCCATTCAATGCTTTACGCAAGTAAGAATTTTATTATTTTCAAGTTTGATTTCTATTTCAATATTCACGTGTAAATACATTTTACAGTTGAAAAGGGATTGGAAATATTATTAGTTAAATTCTGGCAATAATAGGAAAAAAAGACTATTTCAAAATATGAATTAAATTTTTATTTATATATTGAAATTTTGAATAATAAATTTTGAAAAACCTATAAAAAAAAAAAAAAAAAAAAAAAAAAAAAAAAAAATGATTGGACACTGAAAAATCTAGTCACGTATATGCCAGCAAAAGATGGCTAAATTACTATGCATAGTTGTTGATCCTATAAAAGCTATGTAACATAACTATTGTGAACTATTTCTATATTAATAACTCGTAAGATAATTCTCCGATTTAAAAGCTGTCTGTTTCAAAGTGTTAATCATACATTTTTATCTAAAACTACATTTTTTCTGTTTTTATATGCAATAGTTTTGTATTATATGACTAGAAAGCGAAAAACTCACAATAAATTCAGTTACAGAAGCAACAGCAGCATGAGTGAATTACCCATCATACGTAGTATAAGGTAAGTCTTGTAATCGTTTTGAAAATCGATTTTTTTTTTTCTTTTTTTTTTTTCTTTTTTTTTTTTTTTTTTTTTTTACGGATTTACACGTTTCAGACACTGGAGATTCCGAAAAACATATTTTTAGAAAAAAAAAAATTGCTGTCCGTCTGTGTGTCTGTGTGTCTGTAAATGCTCTATCTCTCGAAAAAATTGAGGCGGAGACTTGAAATTTGGTATGTACTTAGTATGTAATAATGGGAAGAAGCTTACTGAATTTCAGTAACCTCGATTATCTGGAACTATTTTTTTCGGACTCTCGAAATATTCGTTCTGATAAAAGGTATATAAAAAATTTTGAAATTGTTTATTTTAAGGAGTGAATATAAAAGACAATTAAAAAAACATAAATTTTGCATAAAGCATGAAGTTGATCGGATTATGAGTTGCCGATATATTTGTAATCCTATTTTCCACACTCTTCGATTTTTCATGACCCTGTATTTCAACCAAATTTTAATTCAAAGATATATTTTAATTGCAAATGAGATGCGTAATTAGATGCAATAAACCGCTAGTTAATAGGATTATTGTTTTTGGAGTTATAAGGATGTTTCTTTTAAGCAATTCGGTAATCGAGCCTTTAAAGTTGATGACGTCATCAAGCCACGATTTTATTCGAATTGCAATGCATTTTATAAGTAGTTTACACATGTTTTATTTTAATATTTTATATCATGCATATCCATGATGGGTAAGTATTACGGTGTCCCCCAACGACTAGTTTCAGAAGAGCGAGATTTTCTTAACGGATTAAAATCGTAATATTTTGTTACTATTTCGATTATTTTGTACAATCCATATAATAATTAATAGTTTATTTAAATATTTGTTCGTTTGTCGTTTGTCGTGTTTCAATTTTAATTCTTTAAGAGTGTTTTGTATTTTCAAAGATTTTAAAAATGCTTTCTTTTAGTTTCGGGGTATAATTTCAGATAAATGTTCATCTGTATTTTACGGTATACTGTAAAAAATGACAAATATTTCTTAATTCAGGGAAATATAATATGACTCCATCTTAAACTAGTCGTTGGGGGCCACCCTAATACTTACTCATCATGGATATGTACAATAAAACATATGTAAGCCATTTCTAAAATACATTGAAATTCGACTAAAATCGTGGTTTGATGACGTCATAAACTTTAAATGCTCTATTACTGAATTGCGTAAAAGAAACATCCTTATAGCTCCTAATATGATAATCATATTAACTAACAGTTTGCTGCGTCAGATTAAGAGTCTCTTTTCCAATTAAAATATATCTTTCATTTGAAATTTGAATGAAATACAGGGTCATGAAAAATCGAAGAGTGTGGGAAATAGGATTACAAATATCTCGGCAACTAATTATCCAATCAACTTCATTCTTTATGCAAAATTTATGTTTTTTATTGTTTTTTATATTCACTCCTTAAAATAAACAATTTCGAAAATTTTTATATACCTTTTATCAGAATGAATATTTAGAGAGTCTGAAAAACATAGTTCCGAATAATCGAGATTACTGAAATTCAATAGGATTCTTCTCATTATTACATACTAACTACATACCAACTTTCAAGTCTCTATCTCAATTTGTTCGGGAGATAGAGCATTTAAAGACACACACACATACAGACGGACGACATTTCTTTTTTTCTAAAAATATGTTTTTCGGAATCTCCAGTGACTGAAACGTGTAAATCCGTCTTTTTAGGTGCGTTCGTAATTATATAAATACGTAGCACCTATAGTCGTCGCTTGGTCCGTCCGTCTGTCCGTCCGTCTGTCTGTCCGTCTGTCTGTCCGTCCGTCTGTCTGTCTGTCTGTCCGCATATAACAACGCAAAAACTACCCAACCAAATGGTTTGCAATTTAAAATATATTATCTTTGCAGAATTTTGTCGAGACATTTCAAATTTTATTAAAATCGAATCAAAACTTTAGGAGATATTAATAAAAATATTTATTAAGAAATTTAATTTTTTTTAAAAATCGGTGCTTTTTAGGTGCGTTCGTAATTATATAAATACGTAGCACCTATAGTCGTCGCTTGGTCCGTCCGTCTGTCCGTCCGTCTGTCTGTCTGTCTGTCCGTCTGTCTGTCCGTCCGTCTGTCTGTCTGTCCGCATATAACAACGCAAAAACTACCCAACCAAATGGTTTGCAATTTAAAATATATTATCTTTGCAGAATTTTGTCGAGACATTTCAAATTCTATTAAAATCGAATCAAAACTTTAGGAGATATTAATAAAAATTTTTATTAAGAAATGTGATTTTTTTTTAAAAAGAAATCGGTGCTTTCTTGTTACAGGAGCTTCCAAAGTTTAATCGTCAAGCGACCGAGATACTTATTTTAATACAGAAATGAATCTGCAGACGATATAATTCATTTCACAGAATTAAAAATCATCAAGATCTGAATATTTATAGAACTAGCTGATACATATATATCTGAATATTTATATAACTAGTTAAGATATTTGTATGAACAGTGTCATAAAATATATACTTAACTAGCTGTTTAACCCGTTCTACGCACGTGATATCATGAATTTAATTCTAAAACGTGCGTACGAACGCACCTCGTTTGTAACGTTTGACGTACAATTTCCAACTTGTTTTTTTTTTAATGATTACATGATTTATCCTATACTACGTATGATGGGTAAGTAATGTACAGTCACCACTTACTAGTTACTCACGATTCCGAAATGCGTTCTTTTAACTTTAGAAACCAATATATTTTCGATATTTAAATAATCATTTTAAAAAACAGAAATATTCTTTTGTTGCTATACATTTTTGAAAACGTTTGTGAGTAGTATTTATAGTGTATTAATCAGCATTCTTAAACCAGAATATAGATGTTTCAGTTGCTATCAATTCTAGTAAACATTATCATTTTCAACAAGCATGTTTTACAGAGAAAAATGATAAATTAACAGCATTAACATAAAGATTAAAATTAATATTATTTTGTTAATATTTCATCCATAAATTCAATTTTACAACTTAAAATGTATACTTGAAAATTGATAGCATTGAAAACATATATTACAAGTCGGGAAATCTGACTTATACACTATTAAAACTAAACGGAAACGCTTCCAAAAATCAGAACAATTTTCGGAATCATGGGTAACTCGAGATATGTTATCGTATATTTTCGTTCGTGGTTATATTAACATTTAAAAAACATTTGTCTTTTTCTACAGCATACATTTTCAATTTAGTTGCACGATTTATAAATAAGTACTCCAATCAGCGTGGAAATTAAAATGTATGAATAGGAATTGCATACAGAAAAACCTATTTTATGTTAATGCACAAAGTAAAATACTATACAGGGTGTCCCAGCTAAGATGTTACAAACTTCCAGGGGAGGTAGGTTGCACCTAGACGACTCAGAATCAGATAGAAACGCCGGGTCAGAAACGCCTTCCTGTCGTAGTAAGAGCATTGAAAAGGCTGGATCACACAAAGCTGATCCTTGGCCCTGGATGTATGAGAGTGGTGTCATAGTAGATAAGACGAACAAGTTTGCAGCTACCGGGAAAATCCAAGACACTCCTGGAATGTTTGCGGATCTTCGAACTTCTATGCAGCGAAGATGCCTGCTTGACATGCGGTTGTCATCAATTCGAACACCTCCTTTGATATGAGTTGCAAATCCCTTTTGTTTTTATGTTTATGAACGGCGAGTAATAAATACCTTTTTCTCCTAATTTGTGTTCTTTCCTTTCCTTGTGTTTTATGTCTAAAAAGCGCGAAATGAAGCTTCGAAACAAGCACGCTTGAAACAACCGCGCCTGTTTCAATGCCCTCAACCGCGTCAGGAAAGCTTTCCCAACCCGGCATTCTTACGTAATTCAAGAAGTCTAGGTGTAATCTACCTCTCCTCGAAGTTTGTAACATCTTAGCTGAGACACCCTGTATATGCATACTCACTTCTTCAAAAATTTTCGTCGTCGAGCTCATTATATATCATAACGTTAGAGATCAATCAAAAATAGTTTCGATTCATTTGAAACTTTAAGATTAATTTTAAAGACAAACCTTAAAATTCATTCTAGGTGTTCATATTGTGTGAATAAAACTTTTTATAAATTGAAAAGCTAATTGAAATCTGCCTATATCTCTAGTTATCCATACTTTAGTCAAACGTAATTTTTCAGCTAATTATAAACCACTGAACATTTAAAAAGTCTGTGTCCTAGTTATTTAGTAAAATCTTGTTATTTTGTGTCCTAGTTTATTTACCTGTGTTAATGTATTACAGCACGCATAACTCATTAGGTTTGAGATACATTATACAAAGACGCATCAACGTAGACTACATTACAAATAGAAATGCATTTTGAAGAACACTTTATGTACATAAATTCATTATTAGAGAATCACACAATAAATAAATCAACATACAGTGAATAAATCATGCACTTTAAAAGCTTCGTGTTACATAAGAGAAATTCTGCTTGAACTTTTATAGTTAGTATGTGAAATACGTGTTGCTATAGAGCATTGAACAATGAATTTCGCTTTAACAATTTCGCTTTTTCTCAACATAATAGCAACAACTGTGAAATATTTTGGAGTTGTTTTACGATAAGTTTTACGATAAGTGTTTCCTTATGTTAGTCGAAAAAATAAATTCTTAAAGCTAAAATAATATTTAGCTGACTTATAATAAATTAAAACTTTTTACTAGAAATAATGCAATTATTTTTTTCGATTTACACTTGAAATTTTAAATTATGTTTGTGCGTTCAAAAATATTTGTTGTTAATGGATTAAAGTTAAAATAGTTTGTTACAATTTGGATTCTTTCGTACAAACTATAAAAATAATAAATATCTGTTTTATAAAGAACTTCTCAAGTTTATAGTATTGCATTTATGTTCAATAAGAATGTTTGTTATTTGAGCGGGCTAGAATGACAGTGGAGTAAGTCAAAAATATGAAATATCTAGATAACCATATTTTCACTGAATGTATATTGATTTCAGTTCAGTGTGACAGTCAAATAAGTCATAGTTCACTTGGGAAGTCGCTAGAGGGCAAAACAAGTTGGACCACTTAATGCAACGGCAATACAACAAGTTTCACAAAATTCTTCATTTCTCATATTACTAAATATTGACTTACTTCACTGTCATTTTAACCCCCTCATTTATAAAAATTCTAATAGAAGTATTTGTTTTAGGTGTGGGGTTTAATTTTAGATAAAGTTCGATATGTATTTTACAATCCATCCTCAGTTAATTAGCACGATTTTGAACAAAGAAATAGCAACTGCATAAAACTTAATAGTTATGAATAGAAAATACATGCAGAAAACCTATTCCTGTTATATGTCTTCTAAAACAATCATAATTCAATGAGTTTTTCACATACTTAAAGATAAAGCAGAAGATAAACTACAATATGTATATTCAAATGCTCTTTATTAATGCAGAATATGTCGCAGTGGAGTGGATAAACTTAGTTCAGAAGGTTTAAAACTTAGCTCAATTTATAAAATTGAGAGAAGGGAAACCCTTTTCCAAATCCTGTTAAATTGTATAGTACTTAACTCTACTCACCAAATGCCATTACAGACATCCTTCACTAGAATTACGTATGTTATTAAAATAGCTTATTCCTGGAAACATAATCCTCACCAAATGCTAACAACCAAACAGATTCCGTGAGTCTCAAAACTTCTTTATTTAGAATGTGAAGATTTTCTTCTTATCAAACGCTCGCAGACTGCCCGCAAATTATCCTTCCTACGCTCTTATAACTCCAAGTTGCATAGATAGCAAGCGGGGACTTAATCACCATCAGTGTAATAGCTAGGCGAGATCCGCTCCCAAATCCGTTGAATCCAGCTAACACTTCACTATTTAAAGCCACTACACAGCCACATTTACCTAATTAACATATCTTTGCACGACTACAATGACAACCGGATTCCGGATATACATTACCTTTTTGCGAAAATTAAATAGAGACAGAACAGATTTCTCATTCACGCACAATTGTAAGTGATTCAGGGCATCACAATCGCACGCAAACTCTCAAAAATTCACTCGTCCACTAGAGTACCTTTATAACAGAATAGCTAGACGCTCTGCTATAACTTGAATTCATTTTTATTTATAAACGCATAAAACTATCAGATATCCCGTTTTAGAAATGTGAAATCACTCTCTAAAATCGAATTGCGCTTCCATTTTTCGATAAGTGCAAATATAGTATGGAGATTGTTGCCAAAGACCAAATTTTCCTCAGAACAGTCTTCATGAAAAAAAAAAAGATTTATTGCTCAAGATGGTTTAAGTCTTTTATTGAAAAATGAAAAATGTTTATCGATGACATATCTCTTCAGTAGCCTGCCATTCAATACCCTGCCATCTGCCTGCCAATTTCATTCTTTTATGTATAAAATTATGCCCTAGACTGTATCAGCAATTTTTGCGTTATTGAGTGGTAAAAAATATATTTTGACAAACACTTTAACATTAGTTTTTACGGTTAAAATTTTCACATTCCTGCTAGGTGTTCGTACAGTGTAATTGTAAATCTGTATCAATTGAAATTCTGTTTGAAAATACAGTGAAATCTGTCTAAGGCGGAATCGCTTGGGACTGAAAAAAAATTCCGCTTTAGACAGATTTCCGGCTTAGACAGAAAAACTTTATAGACATCCCGTTCACAGAGTATTAAACATTTCTTTGGCTAAAAAGTAAAACTAAAGTATCTTTTAACTTTTTTAATTAAATAAACATGAAATCTCAGTATATATTTTTATATATTTATAGTAATATTAATTTACACTACAAATTAATAGTACACAAACACACTGGTATATAAATCAAAACTACAGATTTTGGTGAAAAAAACATTTATATTTTTCCTTAATAAATGCCTTAAAATTCTATTATCTGAAACTTATTTAGAAAAAAAAAATCGAATATTGTTGTTTGTTCCTTTTTTTTTTCTTAATTGCTTCTTTTTCGGTAGCACATTGTATTTCAGTTAACATTGGTATTATTTCATAATTGTTTCGCTTTATGTAAAAATTTTGCAAAAGCATTAAATTCTTAAGAGCTTCTTCACATAAGCTTTTAATTGGGATATTTTGTTCTTCGAGTTTAATAATTTCAATTCTGTCTTTTAAGGATAAAGTATTCGACGAATTTGATTTATTAATCCATTTAGGAATAATGACTTAAATTATAACGAATCTCGTCTTTATAATATAAGAGTGTGTACGACAACGATATTGTCTTGCATCTAGCACTTCCTGGGTACACAAACTAAAGTTGTGTACACTTTCACAGTCTGCATTTTCTTTACCTGTTGAAAAGAGCTAGTAGATATTTCGGAAAGTTGTGGCAATATCCTGTTTGTCTGAAATTCAGTGAAGAAATCAGCCCTTTTTGTATATTATACGACAAACGAAAGTTAACAATTGACCAGGGGCGAAAATACTTCAGGGGATGTTGAAAGTGTGCTGAAATCCCCCCAATGTGGCAGCCCTTTCTTTTTAAACAGATCTTCTTACATTACAGAAACCGAAGAATCAACTTGTCAGAAATCCCGTGACCTGTTGTTCAATAATTCGCAGTCATATACAATAATAGAATCATGCTAATATTCCCAAACCGCTTCAGCAATCAGTGAGGCCTTCTTCTGACCTCTGGGAGTGAAACTGGACAATACATGTCATTATGAATAGATAAGGTTTCTTTCCATTTATATTTCGCAACGGAATTTTCTTCCGTCTTAAAAGGTAAATTATCTACCTGCAACCCCAGAGTGAATGTCCGGTTCCGCGTTACACAGATTGTTTCCGTCTTAGGCAGATTTCTTGGAAATTTCTATGTTTAAAAGCGTGGGACTCTGAAATGTTTCCGGCTTAGACAGATTTCCGGCTTAGACAGATTCCGGCTTAGACAGATTCCACTGTAATATCTTTACCCCTCTAGCTATCGATATTCATCGATAATATAAATTTTCACGCATAATTAAATATGCTGTATGTTTACAAAATCCGTGTCCTAAATAATAAATGCAATGCAAGCTGTATCAATTTATTATGATACATTATAACACGTTGAATTTGATATGCATTGCAGTATGTGACAATGAAGTCTATTACACTATATTACAATTAGTAATGCCATTCTGTAGAAGCTCATATATACATAAACGTGTTAGTGTATAATCACACATTACTGAATAAATCATTCATTTTCAAGGTTGTGTATTGGATGTAGAGCTATTCTACCTGAACTTTAATAGTTAATATATGAAATATGTCATGTTATGATAAATTAAAGAACGGTAGACGTTATGAAAATATTATAATTACACTATGTAACTACAAACTATGAATAGTTTCAGAGGGTTTTGAAAAATGAGCGTGGAATGGTTGTGGTGATTTTTGTTACTACGCAAGAGATATAGGCTATAGGGGGGAGGAAGGATTGCCCTCTGTGGGGGACTTTTTAAGAGAATATAACCCATATTTACGCAAAGTTTACAGAAAATTTTGGTAATTTCCGAAGGTCTAGGCCGAAGAGCATGACATCGGTTCGAATCCTACACTTCCCATCTACTAGCTTTAATACAGAATAGATAGAGCTAAAATAAGGCGAATTATACCATTTCAAGAAAGTGATAATGTTCAAGAAAGTAGTAATTTGTAAATGTTTCATCATTGAAGTCTGTTCTTGCGATATGTTTGCGAGCTTGTTCTCGTCGATCACAACAAGTGCAGTGCCCATTTGTCATTTCAATCCAGGAGTGTATTTTGGGGGTGGCGGACTGTAAAACCAATTCCATATACTAACATCTAGTTATGAAAAATGATTGGTAAAAGTAGTGATTAGGGAATAATCCCTCATTCTTTTAAATACAAACTAAGTCTTTAACACTGAGGTATTAAGTATATCCGTAAACTTATGATACAATACTAGAAAATTGCTAGTCCATTGGTACCCTATAATTAATATTATGCAAATTAGACAGATACCAAATTAACCTATCCAATTGTGCCCATAATGTAAAAAATTGAAAATACAACAACGTATTTTCAAGGATTTTTTATATTTTTACTAGGGGGCTCTCCCTCTACGAGCTACGCTCACCAACACCCGTCCTGACTTTAAAAACACTCTGATTTGATCAACTCTACAACGATTACCGAAGATTTAATTTTAATTAAACGACCAGCGACCATATGCTGTAATTGGGTTTCCATTCATTTTCCTTTGACTGGGGTATTTTAAGTCCAAATCAATTACTGTCGAACGAGCTAACAACTGTTTTCGCGATTGATTAATTAATATCAATTAAACATTTGAAAATCAACTTATGTAAAATGGCTAAGTAAACAATGTCGCTGCATCGGGAAATTTTATAAAAAAAAATTGGGTATTTATCCGTTATCTAGACCACTATTCAAAAAAGAAAAAAAAAACTATCGCCAAAATCTAGGGGGAAAAAGTGCGTTATCGTGGTGTCACATTCAATTGACATCAGATGTGTTACATGTGTTTGTTATGTCATCGAGAGATTTTTATTCGATATGTATCTGTATTTTTTATTATATTTTACCCGTTTATTAGCTATTTCATTAATTTGAAAAATAATAACGACCTTAAACGGAGCGCAATGATATTAAAAGAGAAAAAATGTTGCTATGCATAGTTACGCACAACAGATCCGTGTCAGCTGACGTCTCATAAACACTTATCCATCAGCCGAGGAGGTATATTAATAAAAATATTGTGTATATTTTAAAATGTTTTAAAAATTTAATTAAACTGTGCATATTTTAATTGGTTTTAATAATTTAATCAAACTGTGTACATTTTAATTTTAATTTTCTGAAGTTACACTATTAAAATAAATAATAGTCTAAATTAAATACAAGCTTCACAATCCATGATCAAACTTCATCCATTTTCGACATTTTATAATTTTCTTTCTGGTCCCCTTAAAATTTTCCATTAAGACAGGATGTAGTTTCATTTTTCACAGGTTACTGTATTTCAATTCAATTAAAACTTCAATGGAAAATACATCATTTATGAATGAAATAAAATTTATTTTTTGTTTCTATGTTTTCTACTAATATGTAAACTATGTATAATTTTATATTTATTTTCTGAAGTAACAATTCGAAGAATTGTTATACACATTTTTGCTTGTTAATTTTAAAAATCAAGAAATTCGATTAAAAATCGATTTTTTAAAATAGAATTTATATTGTGTCCTCTATACAATAATAAATTAATCTGAACATAAAAAGTTGCATTTCAGGGGTACTTTAGTGTTGAAATTTATGTGCATATGGAAATATAGACCTGATATTTTTGAAAAAACAAAGCATAATTATAAAAATATGTCTTTTTCTTCTTGTACATTCAGTGAACTTTTAAGATTCGTGGTAACTCCCATTATGTCTATTCTATTATTATCTATTATTATCTACTTATTCTATTATTATCTACTTCTATTATTATATAACTTCTATATGAAAAGTATCCCATACAAAAGTAATTTCATATTTTATGCAAAAGGAGTGCGCATGGAAATTTTGAAATACGTCAATAATTTGTGCTATTAAATTATTTAGAATGCAATAATTAAAAATATTTTTAATGTTTTAATTTTTAATTTTGTGCATTAGTATTTTAGACTACTCATAACAACTCTGTTACATTTCAAGTGAATTCATTAAAAATTTAAACATTTCGTTTTTAAAGTCCATTATCACCTTAGCAATAACCAAATTAATAATATTTTATTGGTATAAAATGACCCATGACATTTACACTTCTTAACTATATCTCATATTTAAAATTCTAAAACCACTCGTGCGATAAAAAATAAAGAAAAAAGAAACCTGTTGTTTTAGTGATATTTTCGCAGGATTATAAAATAATATAAAATAAAAGACATAAAATCTAGTGGTCCAATTTTATTATGAAATAAAAATATTATGTATTTAACAAGTCTATTTAACGCATTAAATTTTTATTTAGAAAACTCTTAAAAGAATTTTCATTAGTTAATATGAATTTGCAAATTTATTCCCTATTCATGAACAAAAATGTAAGAAGAATTGTAATAAAAATGAATTGAAGCTGTTGAAATATCTCAGTTGAATACATATTTCAGATAGGAATCTATTTTTTCGTAAAGTTTTATTATACATTTTACATTTTTTATTATACATTATACATTACATTTACATACATACAAAACAAACATACATTATATATTTTTTATTATCTGACTGGTATTAAAGTTGGTTTTTCTAAGTATTATATATGTTTTTTCTTCTCCTTCGAAAATATGACCAATTCTGAAGTGCAACAAACCAATTATTCGAAAGAGTTCGTGAATTTGTCTGCAATATTATAATTATTTCTACATTTTAATGTAATTTCTGTAATAAATTCAAACGGTGGAAATTGGTTTATTAGGAAATGGGATTTTTTGTAAAAGGGGAATAATGGGAATATATTTATTGATGCTATTTTCTGATTAAAATTCAAAATACAAAGTTACGAGGGTAAGTCATTAAGTAAGTCACAAAAGATAATTAAATAATAACTTACAATGATATTCACTTCAAAATATTTTTATTTCTCAACATATTCTACATCAATATTTATACACTTATATCACCGTTTTATCTGTGCCTCAACACCAGCTGCATACAATTCTTTGGGTTGCTGGCTCAGCCACATTAGCACTCCAAGTTGAACCTTTTCATCATCTGTGAACATCATCTTGCAACTTCTTCAACATCCACCATACAGCTTCGATTTAGTCCCAAGCGAATTTCATCTGTTTAGTCCACTAAAAAACCATCTTGGAAGCAAGATGGTGTTCACAGATGAGGAAAAGGTTCAACTTGAAGTCCTAATGTGGACACAGCACCCCTGAGACAGCAACCCAAGGAATTGTATGCAGCTGGTGTTGGGGCATTGATAAAACGGTGATATAAGTACGTAAATATTCCTGGAGAATATTTTGAGAAATGAAAATAGTTTTGAAGTGAATATCATTGTAAGTTATTATTTAATTATCTTTTGGGACTTACTTAATGACTTTCCCTCGTATTTTAAATTTGATCAGATGATGTTTACGATTTTCGGAAGGACCCGAAAATAACGGTATCATGTCAGTTTGGTCTCTCTTTTTTTATTCAGAAATTACGAATTCACACCAAACATTCAGAATAGTAGTTATTGCTTTATTTAATCAGAGGCATTTCTTTATTACTTAAATTAAAGTAATTCTTTTTATGACTTTATGGTATGAATTCGGATGTTCTGAATAAAAAAGGGGCCTAACTGTCAAACCCTGGATGATCTTGCATGCTTGATTAGTGTTTCAGGACGCTGACTATTAATCGAAATGGGTCGTGTACGAATCCTTCTACAATCTTGCATGTTTGTAATGGGTTGAATTCCATTTGAAATAGAGGTGCCGTACTGTTTAGCCCTTGTGTGGAAATAATTATCGTGCAGTCATTTTAGACAATGAAAAATTAAATTCGAATCATCCTATATAGTATATAAAAACCATTATTCATTTATATTAGTTGGACATTATACAATGTAGTGCAAATAAGAATTGAAAGTTTTAGAATATTTTAAAGTTAACACCATGAACGAACTTTGTTAAAAAAGTGAACATTTCCAGCTTCTAATTATTAAATCATTCAACAAGACTTTAATTAATGGTAAATAATATGAAAATTGATTTTCCGCAATTCTAATTTTAAAAAAATCATAAAACAAATACATAAAAGGATAATAATAAAGAATTCCTTTGAGAATTATTTTATATGTTTTATTTACATTATAAAGAACACACTTTGATCATGAGAAACAGCATTATGTAAATCATTTTTTACGATTTAATAATTTTTTTTTTACCTTTCTTAATGAAAATTACACACAGAGAATGGAATTTCTGGAATTTTACAATTTAATCATTTTTTAGTACATTTATATTTCATCAAGATTTTTTGTTAGTAAATTTAATTTGAAATATAATTTGTAAAATAAGCTCAGAGGAGTTTTCTGGAATTGTAATATTTTAATGAATAAATTTTCAATTTTGAGGGCGGTCCATTCTTTATTTTGACGCAGAATAAAGATTTTGAGACACAGATACGTCGCTTCATTGGAAACTGTTGTTAAACTTATAATTTTTCTTTTGAAGTTAACTTTAAATTTCACAATTGTAACTAAATTTTATTTTATAATAGTATTATAAAATAAATTAGCCCAAAAAAAAAAATAAAAGTTAGTTTATAAAAATTCGAATTATTATTGCAGTTTTTTTTTTTTCAAATCTTATAAATAAATAAATTACAGTATCAATATAAATATTTTTATGTAAATTTGAGTACCAGTGTGGTATATTTCTGGTTAAAACCAGAAGTATGCCACGCTGGTACTCAAATTTAAATAAAAATATTTATTTTAACATTCTTATTAATCAAATTATAAGATTTAAAAAAATCTCCAATAATGATTCAAATTTTTATAAACAAACTATTTTTATTTTATTTTTTGTCTAATTTATTTTATAATAATAATTATCCATATAATATTTTGAAATATTATTTGAAGTTGCTTTAAAAAAATAGTTGTCAACAGTGCGGATTAGTGGGATGATCACTTTTTTGGATGCCGCCTTTTCGAATCTTCTGTATGAAACGCCAGCTCTAAAGTCTTGAAAAAGAGCGAGTTGCTGTGGATGTTTGAAATGAAAGAAGCGGCAAGAACGTGGAAATAATGGACATTGTTTTGGATATGGAGAGAAAATTTGAATTTGAATTTGTTGTTTCCAGGTGTAAGGTCTATCTACAAAAAATAACTTTTCAAAAGTAAAAAAAAGCCAAGCTTAAAAAAAAAACGAAAGTTGTGGCTAAAAAATGGTGTGATATCAAATTTCCAAGCTTTTATTATAGTACTTAATCAACTTTTTTTCCATTAAATAAGTTATCATATATATAAGTCGAGTGCTACGTATATGTTAATAGAAATCGTTTTCTCCTGTACTAAATATATCCTAACGTGTTTCTGAAAATTCAATTTTTTAAAAATTATGCATGATGGGCTTGGCGGCCATCTTTCCATATTATACACAAAATTCTAAGCACTCCTATCCGTAGTTAAAATCCGAAGTTCAAAATTGTAACTTAAACAAATATTTTAAGCATTTCGTTCATGGACTTGTATGTTCTGAAAATTGTGTCTTAAAATAATGATGAATTATTTTAAAGATTCATCTTATGATTTATTTCTTAGAGTAATTAATCATTTCAAAGTAGTAAAATCAATTTATGAAAATATCAGTCTTCCTCAATTTATCTGGCCGTAGTTAAAATCTGAAGTTCGACATTGTTATAAACATATTACATTACAAACATATTACGCTTTTACTTTAGAAATTTGGGTGCTTAGAAATATGGAAAGAAGGCCGCCAAGCCCATCATGCATAATTTAAAAAAAATTGAATTTTCAGAAACACGTTAGGATATATTTAGTACAGGAGAAAACGATTTCTATTAACATATACGTAGCACTCGACTTATATATATGATAACTTATTTAATGGAAAAAAGTTAAATAAGTACTATAATAAAAGCTTGGAAATTTGATATCACACCATTTTTTAGCCACAAATTTCGCTTTTTTTAAGCTTGGCTGTTTTTTTACTTTTGAAAAGTTATTTTTTGTAGATATCATTTCTTTTTTTTTAATAGATTATACATAATATAAATAATCTACTCTATGAAATTAACATGAGAATGTTATGTAAAATTACATTTTACTTTCAGTTATTGTTTAAAGTGTTAACTAGAAATACCAGTAGATTTTTCAATTAAACTAATTACACCCTTAAAAACAACATACTAAATGTGGCTTGTTATAATACTTGTTATCATTCGTTAAAAAATATCACTGACTAATCCGTGAGATGAGTAAAAATGGAATAAGTACATAGCGCGTCAGCGCTGCTTTTGCAATCAAACGTGATATCATGCTCTTTTATTATTAGCATTAAATCCCATTGATTGGCGAATCTTTATAAAACGTAGTTAATGGTGAAAAGTAGCAAAATATCTTAGCAATTTCTTAGATTTACATTATTTTATTCAATTAAACACTGTACTCTTACAATAAATTTAAATGGAAACTTAACTTCTAAAACAAAAACAATTTAACAACTGGATTCCATTAATTTATAGAAAAATGACGTCAAAGGATCTCAGCCTGCGAACGAAATGCTTGTCCTTTACCGTGGTTTTATAGAAATAAATTAATCATATTCAATTCAATTTCGAAAAGTTTGTTTACGTTTGGAAAGAAATTTTAAATGCCGATAACTCTTAATGTATACATTTCAGAAGGTACCTCTTCCCTCAAAATTAATTTTATTTTAAAGATCTTTCTAAAAATGTAAATTTTATATATATTAAAAGCATGAACACTACGTCTGATTACTTTATTTTACAATATTATAAGAACACACATTTTATCAGACAATTAAATGCACTAAACCAACATGAGTGAAAAATTGACCTGCGCCAGGACTTTGACCTGGGACCTTCAGCGTACCGTGCTAACGTATTACCACTAAGCTACCCAGATCGATAGTCTAACCCGGCAATTTCTCATTCTTATTCCTGTTGGAAACAGTCATCGGCCACAATTTGCAGTCACATTTAATTGTCTGATAAAATGTGTGTTCTTATAATTATGAAGTTTTATTTTAAAAAAATATCTTCAGAAAAAATGGCTGACTTGCAGATGAAATTTTTATATGATTAACCCGTAACTGATTTGTGCTACTATAATACAGATGGTACACGGTCGTTGGCGGGGTTTTATCTCTGTTTTGGCATAATTTTTTAGTTGCCAAGTTAATTAACAGTTTTTTGCTAATTAAGGATAGAAATGTATTTATTTTTTCACTGTATTTTATAAAAGCACGTAAATTAGGTTATTACTTGTCCAAAAATGCAATCCTTTTTCATTTCTGTCCTATATTTAAATCTGTAGGTTGTTTGAAAAAAAAAAAGTTTGACGAAGAAAATAGTGATCATTTTAAGTAACTCGACGTTTTTAAAAAAAAATCTATATCTCTGTTTATAAATCACTTATGAAGATGAGTTTGGTCTCAAATTGAAGAATTTCTTCATTAGATTCTTTTAGTTTTCGTTTTTCTTTTCTATGAGGCTTGGTTCATTTGATATCTGATATTTTAATCTGGCATGTTTGGTCGATTTAACATTGTGAAGTTGATTGCTGTAAGTAAGCAGTAGCGGTCGAAAGTCCAGTTCTTGGCGTTATATGTTTGGCGATTTTTTTTTAGCTTGGCTTGGCAGAGCGACCGACCTGCTTGATGAGTTGCAACGTTTTTATTTATTTATATATTTTTTTATTATTATTGGGAATGTAAGACAAATCTTTACAAACCGGCTATAGAGAGCTGTTCCGGTGGGGGGCTTAGTTTATTTATATTTTAACGCCTTTCGTTGTACTAATTGCCATCTGGCCAATTTTGACTCAGGTACCTCTGAAATATCACCTTCAGGTATTGAAGTAAGAGGAGCCCCAACTAAAAAATGGCCAGGCGTTAAGGCCGTTAAATCATTAGGATCAGAACTTAAAGGACAAAGGGGTCTAGAATTTCAACATGCTTCGATTTGAGCTAAAAGAGTTGAAAGTTCTTCGAAGGTTAAAACTGAATTACCAATGGTTCTTTTTAAATGAAATTTCATAGATTTAACAACGGCCTCCCAAAGTCCTCCAAAGTGAGGAGCTGAGGGAGGATTGAAATGCCAAATAATTTCTTCAGAACTTAAGTATTTTGCCACTTCTTCATTATGCTGAGAAGAAGTTACAAGTTTGTACATTTCTTTCAACTCCTTGCTCGCACCAACGAAATTTTTTGCACAATCACTTACAATTTTTCTTGGCTTACCTCGTCTGGCTACAAATCTTTTGAGACAAGCCAAGAAGGCTTGAGTTGATAACTCAGAAACGAATTCGATGTGTATTGCACGAGTAGAAAAACATATAAATAATGAAATGTAACACTTAAATGATTTAGCACTTCTACCTTTTCTAAGTTTACATAGTATAGGTCCAGCCTAGTCAACTCCTGTAAAAAGAAAAGCACGTGAAGGTTTCACTCTAGTAGAAGGTAAATCAGCCATGATCTGTTTAGACATGGAAGCAGAAGCACGAGCACAAGTAACACAGCTTCTGACGATTTTTCTTACAACACTTCTTCCACTTAAAATCCAATATCTCTGTCTTAAAACACACAATAATAATTGGGGGGCAGCATGAAAGTGGGACAAGTGAAAATATCGGATAATTAAAGCAGTTACTGGATGACTTTTGGGTAACAAGATTGGGTGCATTTCATCTTGAGTCAGATTTGAATGACGAAGACGTCCTCCCACCCTGAGTATTCCTTCTTTATCAAGGAATGGAGATAGGTTCAAAAGTTTACTGTTGCGAGGTAAACACTTATTTGAAGTTAAACACTGAATTTCTGCACTAAAAGATTATATTTGAACTTGTTTAATTATGAACCTTGAAGCACACTGAATTTCTGAATTTATAAGATTACCGAAGTTTTTTTGAGAAATAGGTAAACGAGAATTCGCAAGAAATCTCAAACACCAAGCAATTACACGTTTTAATTTGGTAAATGACGATATCTGTGTAAGAATAGGCATTTCTTCATTTAACTGAGCAGTAGCACAAAAATAATTTTTTCTTTGCTCTCGTAAAGCTTCATCACACAAACCACTAAATGATTGTGATTCTGGATTGGTGAAAGATGAATCACTTTCTGACGGAGATGATACATCAGTTACGTTAAACTCCGATATTCCATTTAAAGGCTGACTTAACCAGTCAGGACCATGCAGCCACAAGTCATTAGTCACAAGTTGAGAAGGTAGTAACCCCCTTGTACCAAGATCAGCTGGATTGGAAGTTCCAGGAACATGATACCATTTCACTGAGGGAATAGTTGTTTGTATCTTAGAAACTCTATTGGCGACAAATGGTTGCCAGCGATAAGGTTCGGTTGACAGCCACGCTAGTGTTATGGTGGAATCTGTCCAAGCCATAGTGCTTTGGATTGGTAAGTGGATGTCCCTTAAAACCACTTCTAAAACATTAGCCAGTAATAATGCTGAACACAATTCTAAGCGCGGTAAAGATTGGGTCTTTAAGGGAGCAACTCTTGTCTTGGAGGTAAGTAAGGAGACACAATGTCAGAATTTGACAAAATACAACGCACATAAACTGCAGCACAATATGCCTTTTCAGAGGCATCGCAGAATGCGTGCAACTCTATCTGAACACATGAGGGATTTAGCACACATCTTGGTATCTTCATTTGTTTAATAAGGTGCAGCTCTTTTCTAAATGAGATCCACATTTTATTGAGATCTTTAGGAATTGGTTCATCCCACGTAAGCCTATGCTTCCACAATTCTTGAAGTAATATTTTCAGAAATACTACACATGGCGAAATTAAGCCCAAGGGATCAAACATACGAGAAACTTCAGATAATATTTCTCTTTTGCTATTATCTACCTTCTCTTCCATCGGCAGTACCGAGAAACTAAAACTGTCTGTTTTTGGATTCCAGTTGATACCGAGGACCTTCACTTCACTTTCAGAATCAATGGGTATCTGCTGATCTTCAGACGATTCTTCAACAATTGTAGAAACATTAGACTTCCACTTTCTCAGATTAAATCCCCCATGGTTCATCCTTTTCTTTAGTTGATTAACAAGCTCAGCTGCTTGTTCCTCCGATGCAGCGCCAGATAAAAGATCATCTACGTAAAAGTCATTCAAAGCAGCATGAGAGGCTAAAGGATAATTATCCTTTTCGTCTAATGCTAGTTGTTGCATTGCTCTAGTAGAAAGAAATGGGGCGCAAGCTGTCCCATAAGTGACGGTGAGCAGTCGAAATTCAAGTACTGTGTTTTCAGGAGTATTTCGCCAAAGAATTCGTTGCCAATTGATATCATCACGATGTACCTTAACTTGACGAAACATTTTTTCTACATCGGCACATACGGCCACTAAAAAAGTTCTAAAACGAAGTAGAATAGGGTAAAAATCTTGTTGTACGCGTGGACCTATCATCAGTAAATCGTTAAGTGAAAATCCGGTGGATGACTTAGATGAAGCATCGAACACTACACGTAGTTTTGTAGTGCTACTAGATTCTCTTAAAACAGCATGATGCGGGAGGTAATATGCCTCTTTTATAGCATACTCTGATTGAGGAACAAGTTCCATATGTCCTAGCTCCTGATATTCTTCCATAAATTGTCTGTACTGTTCATATTTCACAGGGTTAGAAGTTAATGAACGTTCCAAAGATTTTAATCTAAGTAAGGCTGACGGTCTAGAATCACCTAATTGTGATGGCGAAGAATGGAAAGGCAATTTCACAATATACCTTCCAGTTTCATCTATGGAATGATTTGATACGAAATGTTCCTCACATGCCTTTTCGGCAGTTGTTTGCAAATCGGCGGTCGGAACGGAGTCCAGTTCCCAGAACTTATTTATTAGTTGCTCGTTGACTAAATTAATATTGTTAACATGAATTGTAGGCGATTTTTCAGGTGCTGGTACATTACCTGCAATGATCCAACCGAGGTCTGAACGAATAGCAAAAGGCTTTCCTTCACCCGATGATAGTATTTGACCCTTTAACATAGGTAATGCAATATTAACACCAAGCAGAATGTCAATTGTAGAACCTTTATAAAATGTTGGGTCCGCTAACTTTAAATCACCAAAGGGTTCAGACCAGGCAGAATCCAAACTAACATGAGGAAGTTGACCAATAATTTTTTGTACTGCATAAACAAATGTAGAAAAATAAGAATTGGGTGGGAAATGGGGAGAAAAACTAATTTGTGAAACACCATTGGTATAGGTATCCGAAGCACCTAAACAAGAAATTAACACATTTGCTCTCTTTTTTGGTAGACCAAGCCTTCTAAGACAATCATTTGTCATTAAACAGGCTTGACTGCCTGGATCAAGAAGAGCTCGACACAATTGAACTCCTCCTTTAGAATCATTCACCTTTATGATTGCTGTACAGAGTAGCACTTGGGCATCTGAGCCAAAATTAGAACAACATGAAGTAATACTAGAGTTTTTCACAACTTCACTAACTGAATTAGAATCACTATTGGAACCGATAGAAGCAGCAGGTTGAAACACCTTAGCTGTTGCAGATAAACTACTAGCATTTGGTGAATTTGTCACTGATTGATCACGATCAAATCTTGGCTCAAAATTATTCTCAAAATGTAATAAAGTATGATGAGATTGTTTACATTTGTGACACCTAGCCGTACTTTTACAATTTGATTTACGATGAAATGGAGTTAAACAATTAAAACAAACATTATTAGACCTCACAAAATTCACTCGTTTATTCACGGATAACTTTAAGAACGAATCACATTTATTTAATGAATGAGAACCCTTACAAAAAATACACTGAGTTTGAAATCCTGAAGCTAACAATGTCACACTTTTAGAAACATTCTTTTTTACTGCCTGATTACCTGAAACAATTGATCTGGCATGATTAGAAAGAAATTCCAGCAGATCGTTTAATTTTGGAAGTTCATCGCCCTTTAACGATCTCTCCCACCAACTTCTAGTAATTGGATCCAACTTAAATTGCACGATAAACATAAGCATGGTGTCTGCTGCGTCCTCGATTTTTAAATCTAAAGTTTCTAACAATCTAACGTACTCTTTAGTCGAATCAACTAAATTTAAAATGTGAGCATGCGATTCGTTATTTAATTGAGGCATGTTTAAGAGTTTCTTCATCAAAGAACACAAAATTTCGCGTTTATGAAAATACCTTTGTGTCAAAAGGTCCCAAGCTATTTTGAAATTTTCATCAGTGATCGAAAGTGATTGCACTATTTTTTGTGCATCATTCCTTAAAACTCCCTTAAGATATTGTAGCTTCTGAGCCCCTGATAGCTTTTGATTATCTATAACAGCAGCTTTAAACAAATCGGAAAATGTCAACCATTCATCTACAATACCCGAAAAAATTGGAAGTGATAACGTAGGTAATTTAATCTCATTAGAATTAGAATTAGAATTAGAATTGACATTGTTTATCTCATTCCTTTTATCACTACGCTTTAAATTGATTCTATCATTAGTAGCCAACATTTCATCTAAAGTTTCAAAAAGTTCTTCCCTTTCATTACTAAATTTCTCAATCTCCTCATCCTTACATAACCCAAAAATATTACTGAAAATAGTTTTTAATTCCTCTCCTATATCACTAAATCTGTTTCGAATTACGTTTAATTTAGCTGAATCTAAACTATCCAATTCTTCCGTAGTTTTATTCTTTAATCGGGTAAGAGCCGATTTTGCAACCTTTTTTTGATTTAAAAATGCTTTGATATTCATAATGAATCACAATAAACAAATTACAGAAATACAATCTCGAATAGAGAAATGAAAAATCAAAAATATTCCTTAAAACTGAACTAATGAATGAATAACAAACATAATATGAAACGAATAATACGAATTCGGATAAGCAACAACATGAAATAAAGAATAAAAAGAGTCAAAACCACTCACTTTTGTTTGAAATATCCAAGAGAAGAAAAAATTAATTCCTCATTATCACATGAAGTGACATTGCGCAATAATAGAACACTTACAAAGCAGAAAAACGAAAGTGAAGTACCTTTTAAATTCACACCTCACGCTCAAGACGGACCATATGTTGGATTCAACTGATTGAACTTAAATTCTTTATGGATTGTAAGCTGGATTTGATAAACACAAAAAATTCGTCGTTCTGCTTGGTAAAAGGTATTTAATCTGTACTAAAATTGAATGAATCACATTGCTTTGCCCGACACATTTCAGGCGAATAATTCACAACAACACGTCGAGTTTTACATGCTCAACTGAGAACAAAAAAGAAAAAGAAAAATTTATTATCCCTACGCAGAGGGAAAAATAGTGTACCGGTTTATATCTTCCCTGCGCAGAGGGAAAAGGGTTAGAAACATTTATTTTTCTTTCGCTTTAAAATGAAATGTAATTTTAAGAACTAAACATTTGGTAATGTAGGGTTCACATGATTTTAACCCGAAACTTTATTTATCCAAATACAGATATAATGAAATTCGCTGTGGACTGAAACATCTAGACAACATACATAATAACCATCACATTCTTATAATTTTGGTACCTATTTATTGTGTTCCAATCTGATAAAAATTACTTTAAATTGAATTGGTCATTTCAAAAACCACATAAGTCATTTTTTTTCCAAATATACTTTTTTTTGTCGCAAATGTTCCCATAAAGGTAGAGCCATGATCTGGGTAGTAACCGCATAAAGTCAGTGTATTCCTTCCTCTTCAAACAACACCTTTGAATTTTCGTTCCGTACTTAAACCAGATAAAATCAGTGACTTAAGAGGTTTTTGCATGCAATACCTGATTACATGCGGATACCAAATTACATTATCATATTACCATTTACATGCAATACCATTTTAAAACATGAAAATGTTACTGTATAAGTGCTATCGTCATTATTTTGATTGAAAATATGTTTAATATGACTGTTTTGCTCAAATTAAATACCACCTAACCTTGTTTCTTGCTAAAACAACATAAATCAAGAACAGTTTTTCTGTTCTACTTCTTTTTATATTATTCATAAATTATAAAAATTATTTCATATTTACAAGCTCCGAAGTCCAAACTCTATAATGAGCTCAAACAAATTCATAAAAATTCGTTCAATATGACTATTTTCTTCAAATTAAATAGCACCTAACCTTGTCTCTTGCTAAAAAAATATAAGTCAGGAATAGTTTTTCTATTCTTATTCTTTTTATATTATTCATAAATTATAAAAATTATTTCCTATTTACAAGCTCTGAAGTCCAAACTCTATAATCAGCTCAAACAAATTCATAAAAATTTGTTTAATATGACTATTTTCTTCAAATTAAATAGCACCTAACCTTGTCTCTTACTAAACAAATATAAGTCAGGAACAGTTTTTCTATTATTCTTCTTTTTATTCTTCATAAATTATAAAAATTATTTCATATTTACAAGCTTTGAAGTTCAAACTCTATAATCAGCCAAAAAAAAAATTATAAAAATTCGTTACAATTTTTTGTTTTTCTTTCTGAAAAGTTTTGATTCTGTGACTTATGTTGTTTTTGAAATGATCGATTCAATTACATTTAATTTAAAATTTTACAATAACAAAATCCTTATATGTTTAGAATAAATTCATATTATTTAATACAGATATTAAATGAGAAACACTTGTGTATAATATTAATTAACATAGAATTATTAATACAAATGAATGTATTGTCTATTTCCTTTGAAAATTTAGGCTAAAACGAGATATTCAATTTCATTTCGTCTAGATCTGTAATTAACCGCACATTATTAATTCATACAATAAGAGATATAACTTCTGACAATTATCCTCCTGGAGCCATTATCATATTATTATTTTCGGAAACGTAATTTGCTGCGGATATCATTTGAACGTTAATTGCAGTTCCAATTCAGCAACTCATATGATAGTATTTGACTATCTGAACACGTTTTCTGATTCTGTAATTAATAATTTATAAAGTTCGTAAATGAATATGCATTGATATATATCTATCAGTGATCTATCCAAATAGATATATTTGCAAGAATATGTGTTTGAAAATTTCTCTGACTAAATGTATCTAATTACAACAATATTATAATAAACTGTGCAACTTTGTTTGAAATGTCATTACATAGGTGCTGATTTGTAACATTTAACTAGGGTATTGGAAAAAAGTGTACTTGATACTATTTCTGTCGCAAATTATCAGGCAAAAACGGGACTAGTATTCGATTAGTAGTAACGTTTACTAAGTAATTTTATACCTAAATTCAAAATTCAGCTTAGGGGGTAGTCTACATAAGAAATTGGGTAGGAAAAGACCGGGCAAAGTGGTCACCCTAAAGGTTTTCTGATTTTTTTTACACCTTAAAATGCATATACACAACTGACAATTTGCATTGAACTAGAGTGACTACTTAGAAATGTAAGGGTATTTATAATTTTTACGAAATAATAAAGTGGAAGTGAAAATTTGTTTTTTTCCATAAAAGGTCAAAATGACCACTTTGTCTGTCTAGGTCGGGCAAAGTGGTCAGTCGATGGCTACTTTACCCTACAGGTGTAAGGAGATTGAAAACACTATTTAAATGATTAGAACATTTTTATTGTCATAACAAATCGGGATGAAAGATTGAAAATGGTATGAAAATCTAATAAGAGTTTGACAAATCCATATAAAAAATTATAAATCAGAATCAAACACTGCATTTTTCTCAAATGAACCTCACGTCATCTTCTTTGCGAAGTGAACAGGCCTCATGAGCCCAGAGCTGACAAACATTTCACCTGATCCAACCTTCATCACTTGATCCAATCAACGGCCACTACCCTGACCACTTTGCCCATTTGGGAGCCATGACAGAAAATACGTTCTGCAGTGGAAACTAATGAACAGTCAGCGATCACTCACCCAACAATGTCAAGCTGAAAAAATTCTCTTTCCTTACACATTCAATAAAGAAATGCAAGTACAACAGGTTATTGTTAATTGTATGTAATATAAGTCACTTATCTTAGATCAGAAACTTCAAAAACTGGAAAAACCGCTCTAAAATTATAAAGCCTGGAACCATATTGTTAAACGTCTGGTTACTCACTGCCATCAAACAAAATACTTCGACCAGAAATCACGCAATTCCAGTGCTCTGGTGACGTCATTATATTGGGTGACCACTTTGCCCACCCTAAGACTCCTATAATAGGAGCTGATGCATATCCATTTTGTTTCGCATTATTGGTACGCAGCTCAGCATCAATCTACCACAGCCGGAGTTGAGGTTGCCTAAGACTCGGTTCTGATTGGCTGAATCGGTTCTGATTAGCTTGGTTTTTCGACTGAGCTGCAATTCGGGTACCAAATCTGCGAGGATACGTCAGCCCCTATTATAGGAGTTCTAGCCTACCCTGTCCACTTTGCCTGGTCTTCCCTTACATTAATGTTAGCTGGGTGCCAGTGATAACTCGCCATATATTGTTTCAATTGGCATCATTTAAATTCCAAACAACTAACGATAAATTGAACAACAATTTTTACAAATTCTAAATGATATTAAAAGATTTTGGGATTTTATATAACGTAAGTTTCTATTTTTGTGTACATAAAATTGGTAAAGATGCTTTCATTATGAAATAAAATGTTTCCAATTTATGTTATATCTTATTTTAACATTTTTGTTATGGACTAAGTCTAATCATTAATAGATACGATTGCGTGAAGTTTTGTTATTTGTATTGATATGTTCGTTTTTACGTATTTTATCATTATTATATTTTAGCTATTTTTAAGTAATAATTTTAAGATATTATATTGCTATGTTAAAATGTTGGCCAGTTTTATTAGCTAACGTTAATCGATTGGAGAGAAAAAAGGGGTTGGCGAGATTAAACAAATTTTGGCAATCACTGGCGCCCAGCTAACATAAAAGTACCAAACATTGTAAAACAAATTAAATTTTTCAAAACTAACACCTCATTTTGACATTATACTTGGATTCTTTAGTAAATTCCACTCTCTGATACTAAAACGAAAGTTATTTGGTGAAATAGTTTAAAAGTTCTGCGGATTTAAAGTTTAGAACTTCTAACCCTTCTTTGCATGAGTTTTTCTTTTACAATTGTGTTTTTTATACATATATTAAATATTAGACGCCAGAAATTTTAAGATAGATTTTTAACTTTGTCAGCAACATAATTTACGGGAAATTTACTGGATTAATATTTCTATATAAATATAGTGGTGGCGAAGAAGTTGATTTATTTATTAAAAGTTAAATAAACAGTGATCGAAATTTACATCACTATTAGCCCAGTCAAATGAGGATACAACCCCGGAATGAAAAATAACGAGCTGAAAATTTGCAAAAATCTTTATTTTGACATTCTAAAAGTAAGCTAAAAAGTCTCATATAATCTCGTGTCCGCGTCTCGAGATATTCAAGGTCAAAGGTCAATAAAATCGGTTTTTTGCTTATATCTCAAACACTGTACATTTTATTTAAAAAAATCCAGTTACAAAATTAAAGTAGATAAAATTTCCAATAAAATACATGTATTATCTTTAATTTTCTGACAAAGGGCTTAGGCGCTAGAGAGCGCTGAAGAAAGACAACTTTTTGACCTTCAGACCAAAACGAGAGAAACTTCCTCTTTCACCCTCGATTTCTCAAAAACTATGGATTTTATCGAGAAAACATGCTACAAAATTGAAGTAGGCAACATGTTCTACAAAATTCATAAACTAACTTTAATTTTCTGACGAAATATTTAGGCGCTACGTAGCGCTGAAAAAAAAGCGACTTTCTGACCTTTGAGCCAAAAAACTAGAAAAACCCCTTTTCCTATCCTCAATTACCCAAAAACTAGGCATTTTATTAAATAACACCAGCTACAAAATTAATGTAGATAACATATTCTGCAAAATGCCTATATTAACTTTAATTAGTTTTTGGCCATCTGGCCTAAAAGGAAGAAAAACTCACTAAAGATTTTTTCTTATATTTCAAATGATATTTGAAGCTATTACAAAACTGGTAGAGAATAAAATTATCTACAAATTTAGTCTTAATTAGTTACATTATTTACTTTTTAATAAATATTAATTATAAATAAGAATTAATTATAAATAAATTTGATAATATTTTGTTAAATTATGTATAAATAATAACATATTGAAATAAGTTTTTATATTGTAATTACATTTTTATTTATCATAAGATTATCAAATCTATTATATTTTGTTTACGTTAAATTATAAGGCGATTATTACCTCTGATTATCAATAGCAGGCATACAGATTACGTTTCCTCTTGTTCGTCTTCGTCTCATTCTTCTGATCGCCCATATAAAATTTCCAGATCGTTATCATCATCCTCGTTGTCCATTACTTGGCTCTAAAACCTCGAGAATCTCAGGTACATATTCACTTTCTTCATCAAGATCATTTGGAATCAATGAAGCGTTGAGACATGCTTGTCCGTTACACTGGCCACAAACTGAGGATCATTGCAACCCTACTTTTCTACATCCACAGTTCGCGCCACAGCCTTTCTTGCAATGGACTTTGCCCATGTCACGTCATCTGCGGGTAAAGATAAGAAAAACACCAATAGGCGTGAAGAATATTTTAACACAGCTTCCCCTACGTCCAATAAACAGTCTTTTTCGGAGGGAATATACCACCAGAGGGGTGGCTGTTGCCACTCGTGGGTAAGGTCCATTGCAGAAGATCGTACTGAGTAGTTCTTCTGGGGCTGAAGGTAATAATGTTGTTGTGGGTTCCAGGATCTCGTTTTGTATTACCCACCCCCATTCTCTGGGTTCTAAATCTTTCCCTAACCAAGTTTGGATCTGATAGTAGACACGATAATTGCACCAGTTTATTGAGTCTTGTTGATTTAATGAATAGTGTGTACCTAAAAGTGTAAATACTATGTTCTGATATTGGAGCATTATACATTGCTGAAAGAACACGTATTCCGTTTTCAAATAATGTGTTTGGAGGGCAGTTGTCTTTCTGAAACAATTGAGCTGATTCGTGCAAATTGGAACGTTTCTCGAACATTTTTATAATTGTCAGTTTTCCTTTTTATAAACAGCGCAGATGTTGTGTCACATCCACTGATAGCGTGCAAAAATAAAATATGTTCTTTAGAACGAGGATATTTGTCGAAGCTTTTAGACGAATACATTCGTGTCTCCACATTGCCTTTACCCATTTTTTAAAAACGATTTCTCGCTGATGTGACTGTGTTCGTCCTATTAAAATAACTAACAGATCAACATCTTCTCCAACTATGACGGTGATCTTTTGATGTTTCGATTCTTCAATGGCTGTTTCGATGATGAGGGTATCAGCATCATCTCTGGCTTGTTTTGTAGTGATGTTAACAGATTTTAACTGTTCAATAAGAATTTCAATAAAGTTTTTTTTTTATTGCACCGGTTCGATAAAAACTTTTCCTGGCTGATTGGCACAATCATTGTCTCATCAAAACGAACTTTGTAAGATGTTGAAACAGCAACAGTTCTTCTGAGTTTTTCCATTGCTTTTATATTTTTACTGTTATCTGAATAACCGTCGAATACAACAATATTTGAACCAAAATGTATTTGCAAATATTTGACGTATTTCTGAAGAATGATTGAGAAAGTATCGTCTTTGCTCCATATGACGCGATGCAGAAGAAATCCACTATCGATAATGTAAGTCACATTATCTTCATCCAACTCAATATTAAGAGGTTCCATATTGTTATACAATTTTGCTTTTGTAGTTTTTCGCATGTCGGCATTATCAAAAAGCGATGTTGGGTATGGACTTAATTCATACTGCAGGTGTTCTTTGAGATTATGTTCAAACATTTTATTTACTGTTATTCTTTGGAAGAGTAGCAATGGATCGACAGCAACTTTGCAGTTATTTACCTTGATGGATTTGTTAACTGCAGAAATTGGAAGAACTTTGTCTGCTTTCTTTAATTTTATTTCATTAAATTTCAAACCAGTTACTTTGACCATTGATTCAAGACCAATATTATGGGCTCTGTGGCAGTTTATCTGGTCATTTCCCACAATTCCAGTATCTATAGATACTACTTGTTTCGTATTTGGGAAAGGATTATGAAGAGTGAACCATTCAACAAGTTTATTTACATTCGTATTATCTCTTTTAACTCGTGAATCTCTAGAGTCAACGTGTTGTTCTGCAGAGTCTAATGAAATATTACAAAACATCTCGATTTCCTCACAAATAGTGTTGTAGTACATGCCATATACCCACTTACTCAAAACACTGTCTTGCGTGCTTCGACCACGAGATACTCCTTCTGTCTTCATAGACTTCATTAGACTTTGCTCGATTACCATGTCGGTCCACGTTCCGGAATTGAACTTATCTGTTCGTTTTACTGTGGAAAATCCGTTTTCAAAATTCTCAAAAGTGTGTTGATTCATTGTATTTTTCAATTCAATCATATCTTGATGATATAAATGTGCCGATTTAGCATATAGAAAGTGACCACTTGCATGAAAATTGCTCGAAATATAAATAATTAATCCCTTTCCTACTTAAAATATAATTATTATTAACAAAAATGTAATTACAATGTATTTAAACTACTTAATTTCAATATCTTATTATTTATATAAATTAATTAAATATTATCATACGAATGATATTTATGAATGTTATTTATAAATAAGTAAATAATTTAAATTTCTTAATTTTGTTATATTTCAAACACCATTTGAAGCATAGGAAACAATCTTGAAGGATGTTTCTCTTGTTTTGGCAGAAGGCTTTAAACTAGCCCTTTTTCAGCGCGCTTTAGTGCCTGAACCCTTTGTCAGAAAATTAAAGTTACTTTTGCAATATTTAGATAATGTTGTGGACTTTAATTTTGTAATTAATGTTCTTTGATAAAACGAACAGTTTTCGAGTAATCGAAGGTATGAAAGGGCCGTTATTCTTGTATTGACTCGAAGGTCAAAAAGTCGCTTTTTTTTTCAGCGCTATTTAGGACCTAAACATTCCGTCAGAAATTACAGTTAATTTATGAATTTTGTAGAAAATATTGCCTACTTTAATTTTGTAACAGATGTTTTCTCGATAAAATGCATAGTTTTGAAGAAATTGAGGGTGAAAGATGAAGTTTCTCTCGTTTTGGTCTGAAGGTCAAAAAGTCGTCTTTCTTCAGCGCACTCTAGCGCCTAAGCACTTTGTCAGAAAATTAAAGACAATGTATGTATTTTATAGGAAAGGTTGTCTACTTTAATTTTGTAATTGGATTTTTTTAAATAAAATGTACAGTTTTTGAGATATAAGCAAAAAACCGATTTTCTTGACCTTTGACCTTGAATATCTCGAGACGCGGACACGAGATTACATGAGACTTTTTAGCTTACTTTTAGAATATCAAAACAAAGATTTTTGCAAACTTTCAGCTCGTTATCTTTCATTCCGAGGTTTACCCCTTTTTTCACCTTATTTGACTGGGCTATATGCAATTAAGGGCTACTGTTAAATTCATTTTTAATCGTTGCTAAATAGATTGTAATGCGGATAGTTTTTAAGTAAAACTCAAAAACAACTTGGCAGCATGAGCTGTAATTTTGCCTCCACATATCTGAAGCTTTACGAAATAGATATATTTAAAAAAAATTATAGGTTGTTGCCCTCAAATAGAAAAAAATATATAATATAAATATATAAATCATTAAAAAATGATAGACAATAAAAGTTATATGCATTAAATTAAATTAAAATTAGTGTTTTTTCTCAGTTGACTCAGTTACTTTATTCCGGATTTCCAAAACGCTAGTTTAAAGGTAAATATTCAGTCATTTTCATTTTCTCATTGTTATTCAACACTTTTTTCTATTTTTATTCATTACAATTTATCAACTGGCTAAATAAAAAAGGTTATTTATCTAATATTTCCAATTGGATATATATATGTATTGTATTATAATTCTCGGTTTATCTATTGTTGATTATTAATGTGATTTAGTGGTTATTAATAACAAAAGTTTTATTATATATATATATATATATATATATATATATATATATATATATATATATATATATATATATATATATATATATATATGTACATATGTACATTTTAGCGTTTATTTATATATATTATAGAATATAAAATTTTAGTTATCAAAGAAATTTCTATTTTTCTGCAGTATCAGCATTTTTTGATATATTTCACAGTGAAGAATGATACTTTTGAACTTACATTTTAGCGTCATCTTTATATTTTCCTTCGGGAAATTGCTCGTATTGCATTTTATATAAAAAGACTGGAAATATGTTGAAAATAATGGACATTTTATTTCGATCTTTAAAAGGTAATGATTACAGCAGCATAAAATAAAGCCTTAAGCTAAAGTAATGTGGGAAAGTGAGAGTTATTAGATTTAATGTATTACAAGTCTTAACCACTAAGAATAAGAGACGTAAGAATAGCAATTTTTCTCTTTCAGCAATACTTATATTTTGAGTGTATGTTCACATAGAAAACATTTTAAACTATTAATTTTGATTTTTATGTTTTCATTTTGTCTAACATGCTCGTTTTTGTTGTTGTATCGTATACATTTTACTGCCCCCCCCCCAAAAAAAAAAAAACAGAACGTTTATCTACTCTTTTTCGTCCTGGCTTTAACCTTTTCAAAAAACAGACTAATTGCTACGAAATATGCAGGACTGCCACTGGCGAATATTTTTATATTCTTATTTGTAGTACCATTAAAAAAATAAATGTTGTACTATGTATCTCTTGCACAAGTTGTCAAAGTATATTTGAAAGATTTTTGTTTTTTAAAAAGTGGTGCGACATAGACTTAAAAAATAGCCAGTGGCAGCCCTGAATTTGGGTGTAATGTTACGGTACACAGCATTATTTTAGATTTATGAAAAAATCACCTTATGATATATAGTTTATTTTTCAAGAATGCATAAAACATTTGACTATTTCTGGTAGTATTTTCTATTATCTTAATATATCCACTCGAATTATTATGAAATTTGAATATTCTTCTGATACAAATTTGAATTATTCCTTCCTGTCAGACATACTTTGTTTTCAGAAGAGGCCCACCGAATATTCCAAATATCGTCATTTACTAGTCACTTGCAGTGTTTTATTGCTATATGTGTATTACAATAATAAATGATTATTAAACAATGGTTATTTATAAAGAAATAGCGTTTGTTTATGTAGTAACATCTAAATCATTTTAATGAATGTTTTGTGCAGTGCTTTCTATTTTTATTTTAAATTCTGGGTTGTGAGATAAGACCTTAAGGGGTGTTAGTCATGCGAAACAGACCACTGCAGGGTAATTTACTAAATATTACCCATACGATCTATGTTCCAAAAATGTTTATAATATAGTTGCGTGTGAATATAATTTTAAAAATGCATAATTTACCATTTATTTAAATTATTAATCATGGATTTTATTTTTAACTAAAATATCCATGCATTTTTAACATACCCATTTAAAAAAGCTCATCGGACAAAAATTAGACAGGTTTCGAAGACCTAGCCTCTGCACTTTATAACCACTTAGATGCAGTAACGAATGAAATTACGGAGGTTCTTCAGTATGCCTCTTCCAGCTAATGCCACTCCAGCATAAATTGATCATTTAACGCCAACAAATTTTGCAGAGGCTGTACTCGGCGTTTTATTGGCTGTTGCAAATAATTCCAATGATTTTCTATGGCGTAGAGATCAGGTGATTTAGCAGGCCTGTCGAGGTGCTAAATTGTGTGTCGGATTCCACTTTTCCGTCCACACAACTTCGAAGTATAATCCGGTCTTTTGATATGCTGCCACCACCGATATGAATACGTGATATCGGACACGTTACGTGATGTATATTAAAAAAACCTAACTCTTTCAATTAAACTTAAATTAACACTTTATTAAAATATTTACACTTAACTCGGATGTAACTTATCCGGTTCAATATTAAATAAAAAAATACAGAAGACTATCCTCTGTGTACCGTTAGGCTACGTTAATTCACTCAGAACCGAGATTTCTATTAATCTCACACACGCTATATCTCTTCCTTCCGAGAGACCTCCTTCCACACACGTGCCCAGAGCTGCTCTCTGAGCAACCAACCTACACGCTCCAGTACTGCGTTCGAACTAACCTCACTCTCTTGTCATCCACCCAAGAACCTTTCTGTCTACGGGGCTCCTGGTCTGTTTCCAAGGGTCTGTCTTCCTAAATAATGGGTGCAATATCTTTCTTATCTATGAAAGACCACATCAAAAAGGACATACTTCTTCCATTGTATTCAACTTGCTATTCTCCGGATTAAGATTCCAGTACTGAAAAGCCTCACAGTACACAAAAGATACACACACAATAAGATAATAATCACAATAATCCCATAACAATAGTTTTTAAACCAATAGATGCCGGGGACCTGACACCCCCACCTTAGCGGAAAATATGCCTTTTAGGGGCTAATTTTCCTCAAAACTATGTAATGTCTGAGAAGAGTTCAACAGTTCCTTGCTCGGTTTCTTCATTACTACAATTACATAAATATTTCAAGGTGTCTGAAAATTACCTACTGACATCTCTAATGAACCATATACTGATGTGATAACTACAGAAAAAAACTACACAATATGCTAATACACTGTTATAAACACAAGATGCAAATACAATTATAAATACACAAAAAATAAAGTTACACTAGTATTGTGTCATTTTAATGTCAGTCCTTAGGCTGATATTACTGGAGGCGGTACAACATTTTCTTTCCAGTCCTTGAATCCGCTTGAATGGCTAACTTCTGCCTCTGATGTCCTAATTAAATTTTCCTCTAGCCAATCAGGCGCTTGCCTGTCCAAGTCCTCTTTGTACGTAATAAAGACATTGTACCATTTCTGCTTTATTTTACCCCTCTCCGGTTTACGACCAATCCGATTTTTCTCCATTTCTACCAGTTGGATAGGACCCATAAATAATTCCTTATTTTTCCTTAAGATTGATTTTATGTCCCCAACTTGAATATTGGTTTACCCTTTTATTTCAAATCTCTTTATGTCTTTAACTTCCGGTTGTTCTCTATCTAACAAAAGAGTTTTCCCACGGTTTTCAAACTCTCCGTCACTATCAAAGACAATATCCACTACTTTATTTTTAGCCATAAATTCTCTCATTTCATTTTGATACACTAGTTTCTTACTCCCGTCCACTAACTCAACTATAACTGCAGGTTGACCTGTTTCCACTTTCTCCCTATCACTTCCATTCATTTCCCTCGTTAAACGACATTCTACACATGATTCGCAAAACGTTTTAGCTTCCTCTACCATATTTTCCCAATAAAATGAATGCTTTATTCATTCTAGCATTTTCTTAATCGCGTGATTTTCTCCATATAAGGAAGTATGCGCTAATTTTAGAATTTCCTCCCTTCTAATTTTAGGTAATACTAATTGATCTACCGTTTCGTCCCCCAATTTCTCTTTATGATATAACATCCCATTCACAATATAATAAGACACTCTCTCATTTTCAGCCAATTCCCAAACTTTCTCTAAATCTTTACAACTCATTTGGGATTTCTGAAATACATTTGAACTACTTTCCGTAACTTGATCAATCTTACTTTTCTCCACCTTGTCTTTTTTCTTCTCCTGACAATTATTATCATTTCTAATCCTTTCCCCTTCCTTCACTTTATCCCTCCTATCTTCCTTAAATTCCCTTTCTACCGACTCTCTTAATGATTTCTCGCTGTTTAACCCTGACAATTCATTAGCCACGTCAGGGTGTAAAATTACCTGTTCCTTACTATTATCAATTATCGCGCAAAGTACATCCTGATGAATTACATTAGTTTGACCGCGTTTTGGAATAGCTAAAGATAATTTGAATTAACGGCGATTTGACTGCCTTACCAAATATCCCTTGTAAATAGATGCTACCAGCCCCTCTTAGTTTTTCAGCCGGTACTAAATCTTTATGAACGACACTTATTTCGCAACCAGAATCCACTAACCCTTTTGCTATTTTCCCATTTACACTAACTTCCACTTTCTCGAGTTTATTTAACTTCTCTCCAATAACTTTAGTTCTCCAATCCCCGTTTACTCCGATTCTTGCCATAATCGCTCCCCTTGGTAATTCTCCAATTCCTCGCGCGGAGACATTATTTATACTAGCCCTTGGTTCTTGTCCCTTATTAATTTGATTACTTCCCTCATTATTTCCTTTTGTACAAAATCGCTGGACATGGCCTCGTAAACCACACTTGAAGCAGATAGGCGTCGGATCATTAGGTTTCTTATATTCCGGTTTTCTACCCAAAAATGGACTAACTTCATTATTCCCATTTTGTCTCCAATTACTACTAAATCCCTCATCTTTTGCCCTTCTAGAATCTTCATTATTAACATACCTTTCTTTACCTTTATAACCCTTATAAGTTACCGCATAAGATTTTTGTTTAGCATCGAAGAAATTATCACATTCCTTAGCAATTTTAGAAACTTCTAACCAATTACTGTGCTGAGTTAATCCAACATGCGTCGCGGTTGGACCGAACAACCTTCCTCCTTCGTTCCTCCGTTCAAACTAACTTAATTCTCTTGTCATCCACCCGAGAACCTTTCTGTCTACGGAGCTCCTGGTCTGTTTCCAAGGGTCTGTCTTCCTAAATAATGGGTGCAATATCTTTCCAATCTATGAAAGACCACATCACAAAGGACATACTTCTTCCATTGTATTCAACTCGCTTCCCGCCGGATTAAGATTCCAGTACTGAAAAGCCTCACAGTACACAAAAGATACACACACAATAAGATAATAATCACAATAATCCCATAACAATAGTTTTTAAACCTATAGATGCCAGGGACCTGACAGTGTGTCTGATGGTTCATCAAACTGATCACGTGTACATGCAGCTCTGTAAACATGGCTGTTGTCATCTTGGAACCTCGAAGTGCCCATGGTGTACTCATTCCGAACACATTGAAAGAAGGTTATCATCTGAGTAACGATAATGTTGAAATAAAAAACCGGGTTCATATTCATTGTCAGAAAATCAGTGGGTTCAAGACTTAGAAAAACAAACCCCAAACCGTTACAGAACTATCTTCCGTCTGAACCTCAGCATTCAATGCATCATTAGGCCGTTTTTGCGTTTCACTTCATGAGTAATTTCAAAAAACAAACAAAAAAATTGTTCACCACGCTACATGTCTCTGCAGCTACTGTTCATTGTCAGTGGGTCTTCTTTGTCTAATTGAGACATGTAACTTTATGTGCAGCTGTTAGTTATGGCGACCTGTGATGTACGCGGGTCCAAATGCGCATTGCATACAGTTAGTTCCCTTCGTAATGTGAATTTCTGTATTAGTTTAATATGGATTTTATTCACTCACTGCAGCAAATTTTGTAAACTTTGAAACTGATTTCTATACACAAAGTGTAACACTCGTATCCGGTCCATCTGGATCCTTATTGGAACAACAATACTACATAGGGTTGGCATAGCCACCAGTGGTACACTATTCATGATCCATGTGTTTACCCAACTTCACACACTATTATTGTTTTACACAACAACTTATTCGAAGTTACTTATATAATCATTAAAAAGCAGTTCAGTGTCAGTTCACCACGTGGACTTCTCAGCAATGGTATATGGATCGCTATAACGAAATCATTGTGCTTCTGTAAAAGACCACTAATTCTTTCTCCTGTGAGGTTATAAAAAAAGTAAATGTCTGACGAATTGAATAAATAACTAAGTAAGAATAGATAAACTTTTTATTCATGTTACTTTTTTACCGTCAAGTTATTTTATAGAAATGTAAATCGGTAAACTATAATGAGTAAACTATAATGATAAAAGACAAACTCAAAATCGATTTTTTTTTCATATCTAGAATTGTTGAATGATAATCTGATATGCCTTTTCTATATATCTTTTGTCATCATTCTCCGTTCCGTATTTCACATTAAAATACTAAACAGATGTTTATTTATAGAAAACAGATTGTTTTCATAAATATTAGAATCACAAAATTCAATTTGCTTCATTGAAAAACGAATAAAATTCTTGATTTACCAGATTTCTTTTCCTTTCATAATTCACATTTCTAATCAGGAAACCATTCAAGTTAAAACTGAACATTTGTTTTTCAAAATCTGTTTTCAGGGTAATATTTTTCATTTCTTTTTTATATTCATATTAATAAATTTAAAATTAACAATTTATTCTAACTTGTACAGTTGTATTTTTATTAAATATATTCTCGCATATTTGTTATAATGCTTAATAATACATATGTTTATCACAGACGTTCCAACAGACTTTATATAAAACATTTCATTTAGTTTCGAAATATCTCATATCGAATAAATTTAAATTAATATTGAATAAGAGTAATATTGAATAGAGATTAAAATGTCTAAAAACCGCAATAGCGCAAGATTGCGTTAGTGCAAAGTACATGTTTTTGAAATAGTAGACAGGGTTCTAAGGAAATATTAACAAAAATCGTATAATTATTTTTCTATTGAAAGTATACAATTATATTCTATAAAAAGAAATGAATTTCTTTTTTTCGTAATTTTTCTTTATATTTGGCAATTATATACATGTATGCGACTTATTTGAAAGGGAATAAACGATCTTATCCAAAATATAACCATTTCGACATTGATATTATTGAATTCCTGAATTTTGTATAAATTGATACTGTTGCTTCTAACTTACGAAATCATCTACTTCAGTATTTGTATGAGTTATATAAAGGATATGCGAGGTCAATAGTAAAATAAATATTCTAGACAATTTAATAAAATTTTTGCAAAAGAATGCTAATATATTTTACATTAATGTTTTATTTCACTGTTATTACATGCATAAAAAAACATACATGTTTTGAATTTATTAATAATTGTAAACATTTAAATTAGAAAACAAATCTGGAATATTTAAAGGATATCAAAAAATCATTAATGATCTCCTATTTCAATATATTTAAATGCTTTTAATGTATTTTTTTATCCGATACTGAAATCCCTATTATGTGTTGTCACATTCAAGATAAATAGATAGATAGACAAATAGATAGATAAATAGATATATAGATAAATAGATAGATAAATAAATAGATAAATAGATAAATAGATAGATAGAAATATACATAGAAAGGCAGACTTACTGATACACACACACACACACAGAGAGAGAGAGAGAGAGAGAGAGAGAGAGAGAGAAATGCACTCTAAGATTGCAGTTGTTGAAGTAAACTTTTGACATATGCTTCTAAAAATATCCACTACGCCATTTGTAATTATAATATGATCATAAAATGTCGCTTTAATATACTAAAGTACATGGAAAATCAAATCTGAAATTCAATATTTTCGTTTAATTGTAAAATTTGAATGTGTGTAGAATCCCCATAAATATTCCGAATTTGTCTAACGATAAATTAGAATAGCACAATCAATTCTCCATATAGCGAACTCTTGAGAGTTTATGAAAATAAATTGCTGTACATAAAATTCGCAAAATATAATTATTTGAAAAAATTACTACAAGGAAATAATTTTATTTTACGGGAATGTCGTAGCTCTGTGTGCTAAAGATGGGAGAACATTTTCCTAGATTTCTAGGAAAAGAAAATCATCAGGCAGTTTCATTCCATGTTCATTATTTCTGTAATAATTTATGTTATCTAGAAATTTTTGCTAAATGGAAGTTTGTTAAATAGAAAGTTCACTGTATTTAGTATAACCCTTACCAATGTCACACAGTGAGAAGAAATGGCCAAAATCCGCAACATTGGCCAAAATAAAAAATATATATGTATATATGACTCAAAAATCTGGATTAACATGTTCAATACATTCCAGTGTGTATCATAAATCATTGAACGGGACAAAAATGCAATACAACTGTATGGAGTTTTGCATAATTCTGAGGTTTTTCCAAATTCTTTAGTTGGAGTTGGCAGCTTATATTCTTCTTTCAAAAATTATTAAGTTTTTTTTTTCCTTCTACGTCATTCAATGAATTAAAATTTAGTTCTAAAGCGTGTCTTTACCGTGTACCGTTTCTTACTTTTTGTTTATAAACGTATATGTGATTTTACATATAATTAAAAAATAATAATAAATAAAAAAAAATAAAAAAAAAGGAAATGTTCCTTTTTAGGTGCGTTCGTAATTATGTAAATACGTAGCACCTATAGTCGTCGCTTGGTCCGTCCGTCTGTCCGTCTGTCTGTCTGTCCGCATATAACAACGCAAAAACTACCCAACCAAATGGTTTGCAATTTAAAATATATTATCTTTGCAGAATTTTGTCGAGACATTTCAAATTTTATTAAAATCGAATCAAAACTTTAGGAGATATTAATAAAAATATTTATTAAGAAATTTGATTTTTTTTTTTTTTTAAATCGGTGCTTTTTTGTTATAGGAGCTTCCGATGGATGTTAAATCGTCAAGCGACCGAGATGCTTATTTTATTACAGAAATTAATCTGCAGACGATATAATTCATTTCACAGAATTAAAAATCATCAAGATCTGAATATTTATATAACTAGCTGATACATATATATCTGAATATTTATATAACTAGTTAAGATATTTGTATGAACAGTGTCATAAAATATATACTTAACTAGCTGTTTAACCCGTTCTACGCACGGGATATCATGAATTTAATTCTAAAACGTGCGTACGAACGCACCTCGTTTGTAACGTTTGACGTACAATTTCCAACTTGTTTTATATTGGTAACAGTTTTTTTTATAAGCGAACATTTTCAATTGTGGAACCGGTTCTGAAAGTGAAAGTACCCTTATATAAAAAAACTGAAACCAAAATCAAAAAAGTAAATACTAACAACTTTAGAGATCGACCTCAGCTATCCTATGCAAAAAAAGTAATTTAAAAATATTAAAATGCGTGCGAGAAATCTGCCAAGAACTTTCCCATAGACTTAACATTAGCTTGCGCGTTTTTTCGCATGATTCATGTAGGCTCTTAATAAATGTTTTCAACGTGTAACTTCCAGCCTATACTGGTTAATATTTATCACCATTTTTGATATTATCGTTATTTTAAGTTGGATATCGTGCAGAAATATTTATTTCTCGTTATTATTTTAAGATGAGAAAAAAATTCTTTTAGCTATGCGAGTTAAATATATTTACATAAATCACTCTATCATCTAAGACATTCTTACATCCAGCCACACTGTGAAATTAAGTTCCCGTGATTTATTATTATTAATATATTATAATACAAGAGACTCACAAAACATTTTTCAAGATAAGACACATGTATAAATGTCAAAATATTTATTCAAGAATTATGATTTTTTTATTTTGTTAATAATTCATAATATGTAGTGAGGTATATTTTTAGTTCTTCATTTCCTGATCAAACACAAGCTCTAAAAATTTCGATAGTAAAAATTATTTGATTAATAAAAATATCTGCAGAAATTTATATTTTATCAAGTTTACTATTTCTTATGTATAAATACACTCATGTTTGTGAAAATTGCAACCCCATGAAGGAATTCTCAGAAATTTATGAAATTTATTCCACATATTACTGATAGTGGTACAAATAAACGATCAAATTTACAAGACAAAAAAACAAAAAGAACGCCGGAAATCAGTACTTTGTGTGTCCGCCACACTGAGCAATGAGAGCCTGCGCACGTCGAGGCATTGAATCATACAGGTTCTGAATGTAATTCTGTTGAATGGCATTCCAGATGACTTCGACCTGAAGCCAAAGTTCAGTTTTACTGTGTGCCCCACCAGCTGTACGAGCGAGTCGCCAACCAATGAAATTCCAGACATGCTCGCTGGGAGCCATATCCGGGGAATAAGCAGGCCATGGAAGAAGCGAAACCTGTTGTGTACTGAAGAAGGCTTGTGCAGTCTGAAAAACATGTGCACGGCATTATCCTGCTGAAATACGGCGCCCGGAATCCGTGAAAGAAAGGAGAGGACATCTGGCTCCATATTTTTCCTTATGTAGCGATCATTGTTGAAGTTGCCCGCAATGTGCACTAGATGGGATCGACAATTATACCCAATAGCTCCCCACATCGTGATGTCAGGTGTTTGGGCGGTATGACGCTGGATAACACACTGTAGAAGTAGACGTTACCCTCTGTAACGTCTGACGCGTACTCTTCCATGATTGTACTCCAGATTGTAGCGATAATCATCGGGAAAAGCAACTTGTTGCCACTAGACACGCCACGCGCTCTGTTGCTGAACCCATTGAAGTCGGAGGCGTCTGTGATTCGGCGAGAGGGGAATCCTGCGTAGAGGAACCCTTGCACGCAGTTCATGCTGCAGCAGACGGCGACGAACTGTGGTGCTAGACAACAAAACACCCGTAGCTGTGCTCCAACGTTGTGTGGACACACGAGAGGATGCTGTGCGGTCCGTCACAGCCATGCGGATGATGTTTCTGTCAAACCGTGCCGTTGTGCTATTGCGTGCCCCACTGCCAGGTTTTCGCCTTGTTTTATTCTTGTCTGTCCATTTCTTCCAAACACGCATCACTGTTGTGGCATTACACTGCGTGCGGGCTGTGATTTCTCGATACGAAAATCCACCTTCTCGCATACCGACAATGCGACCTCGTATGAACTCCTTTAGTTGTTGGTATGGCTTCCTTCACTTTTGACGAGGCATATTGACCACCAATAAAACGTTTACCGCAAACAGAGGAAGATCAACGAAATTCAAGGCATCTTTATAGTCCTTTATATACCTGGAACAAGCGACTGATAAGTAGCCGGTTCTCGTTCCACGCATGCGCGATCACTTTGTAATTCTAATCATTTGCATGTATTACCTCACTTTACATTTCCTGTAAGTTTGGTTCAATTTGCATAATTCCTTCATGGTGTTGCAATTTTCACAAACATGAGTGTATTATCAAATCAACTAATTTAAAATTATCAAATACTCAAATTAATGCGTATCTTACAAAAATCAATTCTCGGTAAAACTTGTAGATTCTTCGATTGCTTACAAATAGTTTGTTTAGATTTCAGAAAAATAAGAAATTAAACTAATTTTTTAAATATAACAACTTATGTTTCAACATATTTTTTAATTATAAGGCATCATTAAATATATTTCTGGATGGTAAGCAACAAAAACTGTGCGAGAAAATTCATTAGATAAAAATATGTATAAAAAGAAATTATTATAAGCTGTACATAAATAATAATTTTAAACACAAGTAAATAGGTGGGGCGACATCGTTCCACTTTCACGAGATAAAAATATCAATTTTCGACATCAAGATTATGACTTAAAATGTCTTACCTTGAAAATAATGTATGGTGCCATTAATAATACAACATATCTAAAATTTATATAATAATAAAACATAATATACAAACACACTGAAACATTTCACATACCTGTATTTATAGTGAATGATATTCTTGTTTATCCTGCTCGTTTATTTATTCCCCATAAATGGTGTTATTTAGTTATAAATGAAATTGAAATCTCGCGCTGCACGTGGCGCGCGGTACACTACAATTCATTGGCAGCCATTACTTTTATACTTGTTTGTACGATGTCCCTTGCGACATTAAAATGAGAGGAAAAATGTCACTGCCCATGCGCAAATGCCATTCACCCTGCGGAAAGCCAAAATGCGAGCAATACATAGCGTACGACACCCCAATTAGCATCAATCACCCAGTGAAAGGCCAAACGGCACCCAACCACATTTTCAAGCCTCCATGGCACGCTAGGGTTCTAAATGGCACTGGATTTTCACCCCGGTTTCCCAAACGGCACCGATTTGTTACTTTCAGTTTTAACAGTGATCGGATACAGGGATACACGAAAGATTTTGCCCACATTACTTTTTATGGAGGGCAATTACTGAAAATGGATTTTTACTCAGTTATAGATATCTCATTTGAATCTAGGAAAAAAGAAATTTCTCAACATGTTGAGTGCCATGTGTACCGCCGGCGGCCACACTTTATTTTTATTAGAGTGCTGTGTGTACCGCCGGTGGTCATAAATCTAAATTTAAAGCATATTAATTTTGATGGGACGCCAGTAACATACATTACTATTATTCTATGGCACCTATAGATAAAGCATTTTTTTATATTTTTGAAATTAATTTCTAATCTTATATTTCGGATAAGTTATACAAGGAATAAAAAACATATTTTGCTTACAAATCAAAATTTTATTTTTTCACTTACACTTTCATCAGCCTTTTTACGTTTTTCAAAAAGAGAAAAAGAAAAAAAAACCTTTAATCCAATTTTTATTGCTAATTCTGCTTTATTACTAAAATAACAAGTTGGAAATTGTACGTCAAATGTGACAAATGAGGTGCGTTCGTACTATAGCTAGCTATATAAATATTCAGATCTTGATGATTTTTAATTCTGTGAAATGAATTATATCGTCTGAAGATTAATTTCTGTAATAAAATAAGTATCTCGGTCGATTGGCGATTAAACCTTGGAAGCTCCTATAACAAGAAAAAACCGATTTTTTTTTTAAATTCAAATTTCTTAATAAATATTTTTATTAATACCTTCTAAAGTTTTGATTCGATTTTCATAAAATTTGAAATGTCTCGACAAAACTATGCAAAGATAATACATCTTAAATTTCAAACCATTCGATTAGGTAGTTTTTGCGTTGTTATATGCGGACGGACGGGCAGAAAGACGGACGGACGGACCAGACGACGACAATAGGTGCTACGTATTTATATAATTACGAACGCACCTAAAAGCAATATTGGTACCGTTATAAATTGAAAAAAAGGGAAAAATTCCTAAAGAAAAAGCAAATTACGTGACTGCCGGCGGGACATAAAACACATTTTTTATAGATTCTACTTACATTTGTAATAAATAACACTTATTATTTTACGTTATACACTTATTATTTAAAGTTATTATTTTACCGCTAATTGCAATAATAGGGGGGCTACAGATTACGGAAAAACACACTCGTAAAAAAGGCGATGCACCAGTATTTTTTTTATAGGAAAATTCGACTTTTTTTTTTTTTTTAAGCGTCTAGCCCCTGCACTTCCCTTGCACTTTGGCTACGATTTTAAAATTCAATTCGCTCTGCGCGGATGCGTGCTTGCCTGATACTTTAAAATTTTGTTATAAGGGGTCTTGAAGTGAGTGCGTATAGCTCTGTGGTATGTCCTTTCTTTCTAGTTCTGTGGTCTTGAGTTCGAATCCAAGCGCCGGAAAAAATGAAAAGATGGAAAGTTTTACTTTCTGACATAAAATAGAAATAAATATGAAATTTGGTTATCAAAATTTATTTGAAGGGAAAAATGGAAAATTTCGATATACCGTATTTTCGGGTGTATAGCCCGCGGGTTATACAAGAAAAAAACATTTGGAATAGCCGGTGCGGGTTATACAAAGATTTTTTTCTTTAAAAAAACGGAAATCGTGTGATTTTCTACAATTTTTAAACCCCAAAAAATTTAAAAAATCATCGAAATTTGGGAATTTTTTTCGCTATGCCGCGAAATTTAAAGAATTTTCCCGTGTTTGTATTATTTTTTTTTTACTGTTTAAATGCTATTATTATTTATTTCTGGGTTTGGAAGACTTGTTCCAGCTATCGACAAGTATTGCATTAACAGAGCTATAATAGCTACCTGATCTCTGCTTCAAAATAATCTAACCTTTGACCTAACAGGTTTCAGCGACCAGTAAGGTGGGTCGAGACAAAAGATGAACAATTAACACACATCTTTCGTCTCATTTCCAATTCTGTTTGACTCGTGCTACTACTGAGAAGATTTTTTTTTCATATTTTTACATGCACGATGCCTAAAACATGTGCAAGTTATATGGCCGCTTATAAACTGCAAGCGGTGCAGAAAGCGAAATTTCGGGCAATAGAACTGTTGCCCGAGAATTAGGCACTGATGAGAAAAGTATTCGGCAATGGCGGAAAGATAAAACAATACTAGAGAAAATCCCGAAGTGCAAAAGATCAAGGAAGGGAAAAGGTGAGCAATGGCCTGATTTAAAAGAAAAACTTCATAAATGGATTGATTCCGAGAGATTGGTGGGCAAATCAATTTCACAATCATTATTAGAATGAAAGCCAAAACTTTTACAGCAGAGTTAAATTTAGAAGAATTTAAGGGAAATGCAACATGGTGCAACAGATTTATGAGAAGGAAAAACTATCCAATCGAACTCGGACAACTATATCCCAAGATCTTCCAAAGGATTCGGAAGAGAAGATTGCAATGTTCAAAAATTACGTGGAGAAAATCATCAAAGAACATAAATGTAAGCCTGAAAGTATCGTAAATATGGACGAAGTGACCATGACTTTTGATATGCCTCCCAGTAGGACCATAAACACTATCGGTAAGTAATGCTTTTTACATATTTCATTTCATACAATTAATCTTTTATTTATGAAATTTGTTCAATAAAATTTATAAAAATTTTCAATTAATTAATTTGTTAGGTTTTTAAATGTTGTCCTAAACTTAAACTAACATAACATTTAGAGTAATTAAAGATTGTTCAATCTTTTCAAGAGACAACACTAATACACAAATAATTAATATAGTTAAATATAAATTGTTAAGCAAGTTACATTCTTGCGTCAGATTGGAAAATGATACATGCTGCAAGCGAAACCGGAAAAGTCTGGACTGTCAACAACTCATAGCTGTTGCCACAAACATGAAGATAAAAGTTTTTGCAACCACACTGTTGCAACAAACACAAAGATCGGAATTTTAATTCTTTACTGACATCTGGTTTGGGAAATCATTTATGGTAGACACTTTTTTCATGGAGGGGTTGAACTCCTTCCGGCGTCACAAGACAGCCAAGGAATTTTACCGATGAAGGTCCTAGAACGTTATTTGGTGGGATTAATTTTTAAACCATGTAAATCTAAACGGCTACAAACTTGGTCGAGATGTCTAATATGCTCGGCTTCATTAGCATAAGCAATCGAAATATCATCATAATAAGGTATACAAAACCCGAAGTCATATAGTACCTTATTTATAAACCTCTGGAATGTTTGTCCAGCGTTGAGTAGGCCAAAATGCATGTAAATAAACTCAAATAAACCTAATGGTGTTGTAATGGCTTTTTTTTATGTCTCATGGGTTTACCGGTATTTGGTGATATGCTTTGGCCAAGTCTATGGTAGAAAAAACAGTCTTGCCGATTAAGAGTTGCATGCAATCATGAATATGTGGTACAGGGTACCTGTCAGGCACAGTAACGGAATTGAGACGCTGATAATGGACGCCATTCCCCGTTTTGTTTTTACCATATGCAACGAACTAGCCCATGGGCTTTTTGAGGGTCTAATTATTCCCTGAGACATTAACTAGATACTCAAATTCTTGCAGTGCAGCGCTTAACGTCTCCAAGGCTTGACGTCTCGGCATAGAAAACATAGACAGACCTGTCGTTTCAATATGATGAAATGTTTTCAAATGTGAAGACAATTTGTATGGTGTAGTGTTTATAATTGTTGGATATTTTTAAAGAATCTTTTGAAATGGTAGCTTTTGGAATCGCCAAAAGCAAAAGATATATTAGAAATTTCAGAGAGTAGTGGAAGTGGCAGCAGAAGAAATTTGAATAGTAGCATCAACTAATTTGTTGTTTCTGGCATCAACTGACAGATTAAAATGCTTTATAAAATCAATTCCGACAATCGGTTGACGTACATCTGCAATAATAAATGGCCATGTGAAACTACGGCGTAAATTTAGGTCGAGTGCGAAATGTTTAGTGTCATATGTTTTTATTGTTGTACCGTTTACGGCATAAAGTACCAACTCACTCGATATTCTAGGCTGAGAGGCTTAATTTCTTGGAAGGACGGAAATATCTGCTCCAGTATCATTTTAAAACAAGTTGGAAATTGTACGTCAAACGTTGCACGTTTTAGAATTAAATTCATGATATCCCGTGCGTAGAACGGGTTAAACAGCTAGTTAAGTATATATTTTATGACACTGTTCATACAAATATCTTAACTAGTTATATAAATATTCAGATATATATGTATCAGCTAGTTATATAAATATTCAGATCTTGATGATTTTTAATTCTGTGAAATGAATTATATCGTCTGCAGATTAATTTCTGTAATAAAATAAGTATCTCGGTCGCTTGACTATTAAACATCCATCGGAAGCTCCTATAACAAACAAGTTGGAAATTGTACGTCAAACGTTACAAACGAGGTGCGTTCGTACGCACGTTTTAGAATTAAATTCATGATATCCCGTGCTTAGAACGGGTTAAACAGCTAGTTAAGTAACACTGTTCATACAAATATCTTAACTAGTTATATAAATATTCAGATATATATGTATCAGCTAGTTATATAAATATTCAGATCTTGATGATTTTTTATTCTGTGAAATGAATTATATCGTCTGCAGATTAATTTCTGTCATAAAATAAGCATCTCGGTCTTTTGACGATTTAACATCCATCGGAAGCTCCTATAACAAAAAAGCACCGATTTAAAAAAAAAAAATTCAAATTTCTTAATAAATATTTTTATTAATATCTCCTAAAGTTTTGATTCGATTTTAATAAAATTTGAAATGTCTCGACAAAATTCTGCAAAGATAATATATTTTAAATTGCAAACCATTTGGTTGGGTAGTTTTTGAGTTGTTATATGCGGACAGACAGACAGACGGACGGACAGACAGACAGACGGACGGACAGACGGACGGACCAAACGACGACTATAGGTGCTACGTATTTATATAATTACGAACGCACCTAAAAAGCACCGATTTAAAAAAAAAAAATTCAAATTTCTTAATAAATATTTTTATTAATTTCTCCTAAAGTTTTGATTCGATTTTAATAAAATTTGAAATGTCTCGACAAAATTCTGCAAAGATAATATATTTTAAATTGCAAACCATTTCGTTGGGTAGTTTTTGCGTTGTTATATGCGGACAGACAGACAGACGGACGGACGGACAGACAGACGGACAGACACACAGACAGACGGACGGACAGACGGACGGACCAAACGACGACTATAGGTGCTACGTATTTATATAATAACGAACGCACCTAAAAATCAAGTTTGTTTTAGTATCGGCCAGGAGAATATGCTGGAGGTGGCGATCACGAGCCTGGCTTTCCGGCGATCGCCGTTGGTGTACATTTTCGAGCATTCTGGCCAAAATTGGTATGATAAAAATAATTGCCATCACTTGGTTTTATGTATGGGTGAAAACGATCACGGGATTTACTTCGTCTTCGGAAAGATTGTTTCGCACTCTTTCATGTGTGGTGTCCAGTTTGTTTAGAAGATGTGTCAGCTCACTTGTTTTGATAGTTGCGCGATTTGCAATTCTAAATTGTTTGAGGGTTCCGGCTTGACTGAACTTGTAGCATTTATTACTGGAGTGAAACTGAACTCATTAATTTTATCAGCCATTATTTCTAACTGGGTAAGTTCCTGATTAAGAGCAGCAAGGATGGACTGAGTATTATTCGGAAGTCTCCCTGACCATAAAGATTTAAGCAGCGGCTCGCCAACAGATGTGCCTGTTAAGGCACACATGCGCGTAAGCAATTGAGAAGGACATTGATCTCCAAGTTCTAGACCTTAAAGTAGAGTGCGGATTCTTGATGCTTCGCTTTCGGAATGAGAATCAATTAACCGCTTTTTTAGTTCCGTATATGGTTCCACTTGTTACGGATTAACAATTAGGTCACTGATAGAAATCAAAACATCAGCATCAATCGGTGCCACGACATGATTAAATTTGGTAATTTCCGACTTTATGTTTGCCAAACTAAAATTAGCTTCCAATCAAACAAACCATAAAGTTGGGTTGGATTTCCAAAATGGTGGAGGTTCGACTGCTACGTGGGCTATTTGATTATTTGTAGTAACTGCGTCTGATGGATCCGCCATGATTATGCAGTTTTAAAAATTATGTATGCACAAGGAAAATAAGAATGAAAACACAAAAAAAAATTACAAATTATATATACAAGTTAAAATTACAAATTGTTTGAGTACATTAACTAATTGATATTCGAAATTTCAGGGATTGTTGGCGGAATTTTAATATATGCTCCAAAAATATGCTAGGTCATATAAACATGAGTGCAACAAAAAGGAATATTAGCAATGGCAATAAAATATATATGGCAATAAAAATCTTGCGAAAAAATAACGTTTACAAAAAAATACGATTAAATTGAAAGGAAAAGCCTACCGATACCATGCCAACAAAAGCAGATACTGACCACATCTTGGTAAATTATAAGATGCAAGATACGCCTTTTACTGAATCCGTGTGAGATTCGGCGTTGTCAGATCAAAACCGCACAATTTCTTGCGAAAATGTAAATCTTCTTGTATTGGAGAGATAGTAAGAATACATTTTTTTGAAAAATTACATTCTGCAGTATGAAATTATTTGCGATGAAAAGCGATTACTTGAACAGTCATGTACCTCCACGATCCGTTGATGCATATTCAATACACGAAGGTCCCCAGTGTTAGGTTTTTAAATGTTGTCCTAAACTTAAACTAACAAAACATTTTTAGTAATTAAAGATTATTTAAACTTTTCAAGGTACAACACTAATACAGAAATAAATAATATGGTTAAATATAAATTGTTAAGCAAGTTACATTCTTGCGCCAGGTTGGAAAGTGATACATGCTGCAAGCTAAACCGGGAAAAGTCTGGACTGTCAACAACTCATAGCTGTTGCCACAAGCATGAAGATAAAAGTTTTGTAACCACACTGTTGCCACAAACACAAAGATCGGGATTTTAATTCTTTACTGACATCTGGTGGATGATAAGGGAATAGTTCACCACAAATTTTTAGGTCAAAACACTATATCCATTTCGACAATTGGGAATGAAAGGAACTGCTTTACGACTGTATTGGCCTGTTGTGCATATGGCACAAAATTAAATCTCTTAGTAATTTTTAAAAGAAAAACATTACCGCAGGGACCATTTCCTTCAGGAATCATTGTAACAGCTAATAAAAAAGTTTGTATGAATGAGGAAGTGATGAAGTTGTGGATGAACCAAGTCTTGAGAAAAAAAAAATGGTGCATTTTTCAAGTAAATATTTTTCATTCTTTTTGACTAGTTCCTTTAGTAACATAAGTGGTTTGATTCTTTTTGGGGGTTTAACAATTTTCTGATTTTAATAATTTGTTATCAACAAAACATTAATGAGTATTGTGATATCAAAAAACGGAACCTACAAATTTTTAACATTTACTTTTGAATAATCTTGTGTTGAAAAGTATAATTTACAAAATATTGCGGAAAATTCAAAATAAATAATGATATAATTACAAAATCAGTAAATCACTAGTAATGTCTCCAGTTATTCAACTAAAGAAAGAAAGGAAAGAGACAAAAACCACCCGGTAAAACGGAGTACAGTGGCGTATCCAGGATTTAATTTCGGGGAGGGGGCTGACTTACATTTCAATAATGTTCTGAATCTTACGAAACACGTTGAATTGCGTTGTAAACATAAATCATGTTTGACAATAAGGCTGTAGCCAGAGAAAAAGGGGGAGGGGATACGGAACAGAACGCGACCCCCCTCTCTTCCAACGCCGAAATATGTTGAAAAGTGGTAATGGGTTGTTTAATATACTTTCACTTAAAAGAAAGTCATTGCAGCTTATAATCTATAAAATTGTCCCCTCCCCTCTAAATTCTGGCTAAGATTCTTGCTTGACAATAAATTAATTTTGCTTGGGACAATCTCAATCAACAATATTTTTTTCATATTTTTTTTTTTAATTTTAGGATCAATTCTTTATTACTGGCAAGGTACGTGGGACACTTTCCCAGAACCCACAGATTTAAGGGCTCCAAAAATATCTGTTGTTTCAAATAAATTTTATTGTAAACAATCTTAATGGAATAAGAAATTAAAAATTTCTAGATTCATTACACAACTTATGTAAGTTAAAATTGTCAGTGATATTATAAGTGTATTTATAATTTTTCAACTCAAAAGTTTTAAGTTTGAGTTATAAGTTTGTCATAGTGCATCCAAAATATTTTTGCTTCTTTAGTGACATAACTTGGCAACAAGTACAAAATAACGCCAAATCCAGCTGCAGAAAGTAGTATATCGAGTACAGTTTGAGAAGTAAATAAGCGACTACGACAGTGCAATTATAACATATAGCAAATAATGTAAGGAATTGAAATAAAATAAATGCAATAAACAACTTTAAATTAGTAAATAAAATTCTTATCGGTAGTGGAAAATAGAGAAATCCGAAAGGACAATCGCCGTATACGTAACTCTTTCATTTCAAAATAACTGCACATTTTTAAAGTTCTTTTCGTGTATAATTGGTCCCTGTGTTACCATATATATTGAATTTTTCTTAATTATTCTGTATGTTCGGTTTAAATATCTGCGTACCACGCTAAACATACCATGTGCATTCACTGTTGGTAGCCACCTTTGATAAGAATTGAGAAACACAATTTTTAGAGAGCTCTGATTGGTGGATTTCGAGCTGATATCTAACGTAGGCGATACAGACTGCCATAAGTTAGTGATTGACGAAGTTACAAGAGGCAATCGATCACACGGACCATTTTCCGCAGTTTTCCTCTTGAAAAACGTGTTTTGAAGGAAATATCTGATACTGACTATGATAGGAGAGTACGTGTGATAGCAGCTTTAAATTACTTCAATCTGATACTTTTTCATTACAAATTAAAACAAATGCCCGTTATGTTAAAATAATGCCAATTACTAATACGTATTTCATTTCGCTAATAGATTTTAGCACTACAAAACATTTTTTACTGCAGTTACATAGATGTTAAGATTTTGCCGAAAGCAATATAAATTATTAAGTAATATTACTGTAATAGTAATTCTGAGTTACTGCTGTTTAATTGCTTACTAAAGATACTTCACTACCATACTTTTTTATTACAAAAAGCTACCTGTTATATAAAAATGAAAAAAAAAATCAATTTTTTTTGTATTTGCATAATATTTGTAGCGATGTCCTTAATTTTTAATCGAATTGCTGTAGACATTATGCATCACGAAATAATTTGGTAAATTTCTGTTACAAATTATGACTAAAGACCTATAATTTCGAATCCTGATTGAAATATACGTCCGTAGAGGGTGTATAGCCCGCGGGCTATACACCGATGCAGCTCCGCGGCTTATACACGAACTTTTTTATTCTACTGCTCGATTTAGGAGTGCGGGCAATACACTGGGTGCGGGCTATACACCCGAAAATACGGTATATAATTAAGATATAAAATAATATATATTAATAATTTATATAGAGTTTCGTGCATTTTAGAAATTGCTGCACAGTGAGTTTGCTGCATCCAATTATCTTTTTTTAGTTTTTATGTGCGCACAGCGCTTTATATGCGTTATTGACCGCAGCTTTAAAGAGCTTCGTGCATTTTAGAGATTGCTGCAAAGCGAGTATCGTGTGTCCAGTGATATATTTTTTAAATGTTAAAACTTGTTTTTTGAATGTTAAAATTTCGCTTTAAAAAGCAAAAAAATTGTTAAAATTCCATAAAAATGAAAAAATCCGGAGGATAAAAATGTATTTTAGTAAAAGTCTGATCTAATATTATTTAAATACAGGATTAAACTTTTATAGAAAAATTAAGGATAAAAGAATTTCGAAACAACATTAGTCAAGCCACAATATCATTTCATTGATTCTATCAAAGTCACAATACAATAAAAACTGATCGAAGATAGTAAAAGGCACATGCGAGAAAAAAAAATAACAATCATATTTTAAATGCATTAGAAAATTACGTCATCTTCTTCGAAAAAAAAAATCAATTGATTATTATATAAAATAGAGTTTAATCTAATATAACAAAACACAGTTTACACGTGATTCAATACAGATTACACATAAAATAACACTGCTTCGAACAATGGTATACTTTTCTTCTAAATATTTCAATTTCAATTTTTTTTTTTTAATCATAAATATAAAATCACACTTTTTCTTAATTGATGACAATTTTTAATAAAAAGCATGTTTCAATGAAATGTGAGAGTGTTATGTCTGAATTCGATTTAAAAACCTTTCGAATGGTATCCCATTCATAGTTATTAATTTTGTAAATGCATAAAAAAGGGATTTTTACAGCATAAATAATATATAATAATAATAATAATAATAATAATAATAATAAATATATTAATAAATTAATTATAAATAATAATAATAATAATAATAATAATAATAATAATAATAATAATAATAATAATAATAATAATAATAATAATAATAATAAATAATAATAATAATAATAATAATAATAATAATAATAATAATAATAATAAATAATAATAATAATAATAATAATAATAATAATAATAATAATAATAAATAAATAAATAAATAATAATAATAATAATAATAATAAATAAATAAATAAATAAATAAATAAATAAATAATAATAAGAAGAAGAAATAAATAAATAAATAAATAAATAAATAAATAATAATAATAAGAAGAAGAAATAAATAAATAAATAAATAAATAATAAAACCACACAAGACCATCGCATCATTTTCTGTGTGTTAGCTGCAGTTTCAATGACGTCAAATTCAGTGCAGTAGAACACACTCCACAGTTCTCATAATTGAGCAACTTTTTTTTTTTTTTTGCTATATCCGTATCAGAGCAGTCCTTCGGGAAAGCGAGGCCGGGTGTAAGAACTTTTGTGAGGCCCTTCCCTTTTCAAGCTTTTTAACACCCAAGCCCCCCCCCCCAACCCCGCACATTCCAACCAATGTTACCAATTTAGTTGATTTTTTTTTTTTTTTTAATATCAAACAAGAAATTTCGAATATTATTTTTGTTGCTTTATTTAATGATAAATATTTCGTTATTAAATTAAGTGAAGGGAACTATTCTCAAATTCTGGTAGATATGTTGAATTATAAAAATCCGCTAATTGCGCGCAGTATTTTCCAGAATGCAAGCACCTTTTGAAAAAGTTCGCATGACATACACAGTGGCGTACCCAGGATTGCGCTTTATTTATTTTTTATTATTTTGAGGTGTGGGAGGGGTTTAGTATGCTTTAAAAGAGGTTTATACAGACTCGGGTAAATTTCCTTTCAGAATACTCTGCTTGGGTTAAAACTTTTTTTTTTTTTTAAATTATTGTAGATTCAAGCTTCAGCCTTGCCGTGTCATGTCCGAGTGGGACTTTCTTTCTTTCTTTCTTTCTTTTTTTTTTTTTTTTTTTGGGGGGGGGGGGTAAAATAGTTATATTCGTCAGTCTTTGACAAAAAACGATAAAGAGAGGACACTACCATATAGCTGCAGAGTGATGTGAAAAGTATTGCGAGACTGGGAAGGGAATTATGTCTATGTTTCGAATTTATATACACAATCCATCTATTTAAAGCTAACCTGCTTTTTAGTTTTCCATGCAAAAATCCCTTTTATACGCATGCGCGAGCATTCAGCTAATCAGCTAGAGGCTTTTACTGTCCAGAGACAATTTTGATTCCGCTATGTTTCAGCCAATGAGGTGAAGGCTTTTACCTCTCTCTAAAAGCGTATTTGGATTACAATTCCATGTGGGTGTTGAAACTTTATGGATTTCTTTTATTAAGGTATTTTTTCATTTTACCGTATTTATTTTCTTTTTATGTCGTATGTATTTTACTACTATGAATTTTTTATAACTAACCCTTTTTTTTGAGGGAGAGAGAGATTTAGTGGAATCGTTTCCGATGTAAACAAACTATTAAGATGCAAGTGTAAAATTTCAGATTTTTAAACTTTTCGTGTCCTTCTGTACACATTTTAATATGTAATTCTGTGTGACATGATTAAATTCAGGTTTTCTCAGCGACGATCACAGTATTTTTACCAAATAATTTTTGTATTAATCAAGCTTTTTTGGTTATTAAGCATAGCTAAACACGAAAGAAAACTTTGTTATTTTAAGATTTTTATGTGAATTATTTGCGTACATTTATAAGGCGAGTTTCACTGAATAATTCAAGAAAATAAAAATCCCATCATTATACATATTTAGTTATGCATTATTAATTATTTACTTGGCCTTTACTTTTAATATTTCAAACTTACAGCTGAATGTAACTATTAAAACATTTGAAATACTGTATTCGTAAAATGAAATTTCAGCTTAAACACTAGACAATTACTTTTAGGTTAAATTCAGGTTTTCTCAGAGACGATCACAGTATTTTTACCAAATAATTAAAAGTACTACATGCATGCATCTATCTATCTATTTATATATATATATACCCTTAAATCTGCATAGCTTAAAACCGGAGTTTATGCAGATTTTAGAAATTTGCAGGTTTCTGGTTTGTTTACATACTGGTCTGTTTTGTTGGCACTGTTTTGTTTATATATCATAAACAAAAATTTGAATTTAATAATGCACTGAAAATTATAATGAATGCTTACAATTAAACACAAATAAATTGTCTTACAAAAGCTCTCTAACCAAATTGTTAACAAAACAAAAAATTTCATGAAAAACACATTATTTCCCCGATATTTTCCCACAACCAATGAATAAATTTCATGATATTTTATTGTAATTTTAAACCATGAACTTTAGTACTTTTCTGTTATACGGACACTATGCCAAAATGTATGTATGTATGTTTGGCGACAATAGTGTCCGTATAACGGAAAAGTGCCTGAATTTTTTTTATATATATATATATAATATAAACATGATTGGCGACACAGCAAGTTTTCTGGATTTCTCCCTGTAGGTGAAAGTTGAAGATGAATTTCATTCATTCAATGACCTTTTTAAAAGTTTCAAGTTTGGATTGAGTGCACATGAACATAGAAACCGATATCTATTTCTATGTTCATGATTGAGTTATTTGGATATCTTTTCGTATAGCACAGAAAATCATTTCTCCCGCTTTTGTAATAGAGATACATTCTGGTGTATTTTTTTTTCTTTTTTTTATCATAAGTACTTTTCTACTTAAAATTTTTTTAACCTAATAGTAATTGCCGCGTTTCTAAGCTGAAATTTCATTTTTCGAATGCAGTATTTCAAATGTTTTAATAGTTACATTCAGCTGTAAGTTTGAAATATTTAAAATATTAAAAGTAAAGGTCAAGTAAATAATTAATGATGCATAACTAAATATGTAGTATAATGATCAGAATGACATATTAAAATGTGTACAGAATGACATGAAAATTTTAAAAAACTGAAATTTTGCACTTGCAGCTTAATTGTAAATTCCATTGTTTAATTGGAAACGATTTGTGGTTTTTAAGAATTTGCGGAACTTCGTGTCACCAAATTACTAAATCTCTCTCTCTCTCACTCTCTAAAAAAAAAGGGTTAGTTTAAAAAAATTCAAAGTAGCAAAATACATACAACACAAAAAGAAAATAAATACGGTAAAATGAAAAAATTACTTTAATAATAGAAATCCATAAATTTTCAACAACGACATCAAACGAACGTATCTCATCTTTCGTTTGTGATAAGGAACGCTCCTTTGGCCCCCTCCACTCATTGGCTGAATTGTAAAGGGCAAAATTGGGGGACAAAATGACTACAACATTTCTGAGAAAAGAAAAAATCAGAAAATTTTCTGAAAGGTTTCAGCACAGGGAGAGAGGGTAAATGCTCTCTCGGCAATAATTATTTTTGTTGCAAGTTGGGTTAACTGTCTTTATGTTTCGAGTCGATTTCAGACTGAGTGTAGATTTCCGCAAGTTGGATATGGGTTAACCCGATTTTTCAAAAGTTAGTTCAGTATACTATTTCAGATTAAAACTATACCTTTCAGGGCGGGATTCGCGCCGAAAATTTTGAAATCCCGCCCAAAAAATTTCAGCATTTTCGGAGAAATTTGCATTATTTAATTTACCTGCAACCGAACGATAAATTTCGTGATTTTTTTTCCCGCAACCGATTGACGAACTTTTTGTTTTTTCCGCGACTGATCGACGAACTTTGTGGTTTTTTCCGTGACAGATCAACGAACTTTGCGTTTTTTCTGCGACAGATTGACGAACATTGCGTTTTTTAAGCGACTGATCGACGAACCTTGCGTTTTTTGGGGACATATCGACGAACTTTGCGTTTATTCCGCAATCGATCGACGAAATTTTTCTTTTTTCCCTGACTGATCGACGAACTTTGCATTTATTCCGCAATCGATTGACGAAATTTGCTTTTTTCCGCAACTGATCGACGAACTTTGCGTTTTTTCCGCGACAGATCAACGAACGTTGCATTTTTTTCCGCGACTGATCAACAAACTTTGCGTTTTTTCTGCGACAGATAGACGAACATTGCGTTTTTAAGCAACTAATCGACGAACCTTGCGTTTTTTGGAGACAGATCGACGAACTTTGTGTTTATTCTGCAATCGATCGACGAAATTTGCTTTTTTCCCCCGACTGATCGACGAACTTTGCGTTTTTTGGTGACAGATCGACGAACTTAGCGTTTTTTCCGCGACAGATCGATGAACTTTGCGTCTTTTCCACGATCGATCGGTGAATCTCAATCAAGTAAAATCTAAAGTCAGAAATTTATTTAACAACCTAATTGTTAAGGGTCCCTAACACATTTAATGGAACTTGAAAAATACACTGCATATATAAAACTTAACTTTCTTCCCTTTTTTATAATAAAAATAAACATTTTACATAATCATTCTCAGTTGACTTAATTTTTTCAATGGTATTTTGTCATGTCTGCATTAATGTAATTCTTTAAATAGCACGTAAAATAATAGTGGGGTTTAAAGATTTTTTTTTCTCCCTCCCAAACATTACAACTCCCCTCCATTTAAAAATGTTGGTAGGGAGACTCCCCTCCTTGGAAAAATTGAATTTCAAGCCCTGCCTATAATATGTTTGTGTGTATTGAGGTTTGTATAGATGTTTGTGTGTGTGCTGTTTTTAATAAAGACAGTTTCATTTTTCACATGAACCTTTCAAAAAATTCACATTCTTTGCACAATCCTTTAACAAAATTCTCATTTTTTTTCGTGATTCTTTAATGAAATTCACATTTTTTTCTGTATCTTTTTTTTGTCGAGATTCACATTTTTTTCAGCTATCCTATGACGTAATTCGTGTTTTTTTTTCAGCGATAATTTGACGAAATTTGTGTTTTTTTCTGCGATTTTTTTTCACGAAATTTGCGTTATTTTCCACGATTCTTTTACGAAATTTGCGTTTTTCTGTGATCCTTAGACGAAATTTTCTTTTTTCGCAATCCTTTGATAATAATCACATTTTCTCTGCTGCCTTTTGATAAGATTCATGAATTTTCAGCAATCCTTCGATGAAATTCGCGTTTTTTCAGAGATCTTTGAAGAAATTCGCATTTTCTCGCGATACTTTAACGAAATTTGCGTTTTCCAGCGATTTTTTGATAAAATACATTTTATTCCTCAATTTTTAGACGAAATTTGGCAAGAAGACGCTATCTTTTGGTGAAATTTCCTGTTTTGCGATTCTTTGACAAAATTTGCTCATCTTTTGCGTAAATCAAGTTTTTCTGTGGCCTTTTAACAAAATTCACGTTTTACATGATCCTTTGATGAAATTAGTGTTTTTCCCGTGATCATTTGACGAAATCTAGGATTTTTTTCCCCGCGAAGATTGATTATATGTTTTTAGTCTGCAGGTGCCCTAAAAAGTTTGTGACTCCTGTCGCTGCATTGCACGCATTCTGCCACGGTGTATCAAACAAACAAAATTCATCCTAAAGAATTATTGTTTCGTTTCTGGAAATGAACAACCGTCAACTCATTGACTGAATTATAAAGGGTGAAATGTGTAGGCACTGAGTATCATCTATACTATTAATGTCGGTAAACGTCTGTCTGTGTGTGTGTTGGTGTGTCTGACGTCTGTAAGCACAAAACTGCGTGCAGACGATGGACATAAGCGCTTTTGGTATAAAAAAATTCGGAAGGGGAGTTTTTAAAATTCACAACATTTTGCGGGAGAAGAGGGGTGCGAACGAATTTAAAAAATCAGTCCGCTTCAATAATTATGGCGGCGGGGAGTATGTTTTGCTCACACAGGGCGGAGACTTTTCTTTGCTGACACCACTCATATGATATATCGTTCGAAAGGCCTGCGACTGCCTTTTCATGTTATGCATCTGTGTGGTCCATCCCCCCCCCCCCCACCAATTGGGGCACTTTTCTAAATTTTGTACATACCGCTCATGTTATATATCGTTAAAAAGGTCTGTGACCGTTTAATCATATTATGCATCTCCGGTGACCATCCCCCACTTTCCCCCCCCCAAGGGGTACTTTCTAAATTTTGCACAAACCCTTCATGTTACATATTGTTGGAAAGGTCTTTGACTGCTTATTCATGTTATGCATCTCCGGGGTCCATCCCGCCACTTCCCCCCCTTAAGGGGGGCACTTTTCTAAATTTTGTTGACACCCCTCATGTCATATATTGTTGGAAAGATCTGTGACCGCTTAATCATATTATGCATCTCCAATGTCCATCTCTCCAATTTGCCCCCCCCAAGGGGGCAATTTTCTAAATTTTGTTGACACCCCTCATGTCATATATTGTTGGAAAGGTCTGTGACCGCTTAATCATATTATGCATCTCCAATGTCCATCTCCCCACTTTGCCCCCCCCTCTCCCAAGGGGGTACTTTTCTAAATTTTGCAGACAACCCTCATGTCATATATCGTTGGAAAGGTCTGTGACCGCTTAATCATATTATGCATCTCCGGTGTCCATCTCTCCAATTTGCCCCCCCCCAAGGGGTCAATTTTCTAAATTTTGTTGACACCCCTCATGTCATATATTGTTGGAAAGGTCTGTGACCGCTTAATCATATTATGCATCTCCAATGTCCATCTCCCCTTTCCCCCCCCCTCCCCCAAGGGGGTACTTTTCTAAATTTTGCAGACAACCCTCATGTCATATATCGTTGGAAAGGTCTGTGACTGCTTAATCATATGCATATCTCTGATGTCCATCTCCCCACTTTGCCCTCCCCCCCCCAAAAGAGGTACTTTTCTAAATTTAGCACACAACCCTCATGTTACATATCGTTGGAAAGGTCTGTGACCACTTAATCATATTATGCATGTTCCGTGTCCATCCCCTACTTTACCCCCCCCAAGGGGGTACTTTTTTAAATTTAGCACACACCCCTCATGTTACATATCGTTTGAAAGGTCTTTGACTGCTTATTCATGTTATGCATCTCCTTGGTCCATCCCGCCATTTCCCCCTCCCCAAGGGGGCACTTACCATTTACTCGCACAACAGCGCTAAATGTGTCAGATGAAAGAAATTCTGCGAGTGCATGTGCCAGTGAAACTTAGCCAATTGCTGTTCTTCAACCTGGCTTTAATTCAAAGTGGGTTTTTTATTTATTTGAATTATTCTGCAAAAGTTTCAAACATTTTAAAGCAGCTATGAATTTTATTTTTATGGTACTATCAAGTTTTTTGCCGTCAAATTTTGACGGGTTCCATCTAGTTTGAAATAAAGGTCATCTACATATTAAATCTGTACTTACTTTGAATTTACCAATGTTAACCCTTCTTTTTCCCAAGACATTGCAGTTTCTTTGATCAAGGTAGCCCGAAAAAAGGCTTCGACTGTATACGTTTTCTTCTATCTTCGTAGAGTTAAATGAATTCAAAGTTTGAGAATGGTAATGGTAATTTACGCGTGACAAACTTTTGTTTATATCTTGCCAAAAAATAATCCGCCTACAATTTGTTTTCGTTAAATGAGATAAAATGAATACCACCCCCCCTCCCAACCGCCCCCCCCAAAAAAAATCAGGCATTTTTTCAATTAAAAAAATTTTTATATTATAAAATTATTAATAAATTCATATTAAAAAAATTATTAATTATGTTCTCCATTATTTTTCACAGAAAACAAACCACAATTGTAAACAAGTTGGAAATTGTACGTCAAACGTGACAAATGAGGTGCGTTCGTACTATAGCTAGTTATATAAATATGCATTCATTATTTTTAATTCTATGAAAGGAATTATATTGTCTGCAAATTAATTTTTGTAATAAAATAAGTATCTCGGTTGCTTGACGGTTAAACCTCGGAAGATCCTATAACAAAAAAGCACCGATCTCTTTTTAAAAAAATTCAAATTTCTTAATAAATATTTTTATAGATATCTTCTAGCGTTTTGATTCGATTTTCATAAAATTTGAAAAGTCTCGACAAAATTCTGCAAAGATAATATATCTTAAATTTCAAACCATTCGATTGGGTAGTTTTTGCGTTGTTATATGCGGACGGACGAACAGAGAGACAGACGGACGGACGGACAGGCAGACGGACGGACCAGACGACAACAATAGGTGCTACGTATTTATATAATTGCGAGCGCACCTAAAAAAGTGGGGAGGGGGTAATGTAAGTGTACAGCTTATTCCAATGATTAGTTTTCGAGATATAGGGAACTTTTATTCTTTTATTTATTGACGTCCGAATGGGACCGTCTGCTATAATCAAAGTATCCACAAAAAAGAAAATATTTGCTTTTTACCCGAAAAAAAATTATAGTATTTTGTTACATATAAAGTGAGTTTGTTTAACACCAAAACATAACTTATAATTTTTCTGACTCTTTTCTAACTGAATGTTCCCTATGCATCTTCTTCAATGTTATTAATTTTATTTTTTTAACACATTTTGTTTTAAAAATCTTATGAAGATTTAAGAAAAAGTGTATGTATAAAACTTTTCATGGCTGCTTTGATTCAAGGAACCCAAATATGGTGTCAAAAGTGGGTGTCACTATTTGAAAATTTAAAGTTGGTACAATTCTTACTATGAAGACAATGTTTATTTCAAAATTTATATTCATATTCAGAAAGTAGACAAAATAACGAGTCGTAAGGTACTTCTTGCATCTGTCTGAGAGAATTTGAAGATTAAAAATGTGGGGGTGTTCTCTCTCTATTTCCTTTTTTACTGTATATTTGTTAACGGACTCTTTAGAAATTTATTATGGATTAATAAGCTAAAGAGAAACAGTTTTTTTAAATCTACTTTTTTCCCTTAAGAGCTTCAAAATTATGACTTTCTAATTCTACTTTTTTTCTCTTCTAATCTATTTAATTTTAATGAATCTTCATTTAAATGCAACTGTCTTATGTGATCATTAATATTGTAATTCCTCATGCCATGGCTTGCGCACATATATGCTGAACAATGCTGTTTTTTAAAATCTTTGCTTAAATATGTATATGTTCTTTTAAAGAAATTTATTTGTAGGATATTATTGGCTGACAAAATTTTTGAAGAAATTTAGTCAGGTGGGGCCTAATTTTAATGACTTTTGTTCGGCTCTTGTCGGAACCAAGCGTTTAGCTTTTACATCGAGTCAGGATTGTGTTATCTGTCCCGGGCTGGATCTAAGGTCTGAAAAATTTCGGCCCAGGCAGACCTCTAGTACATTTACGTGACATTCATGAACAGGCGATTAGCGATCAGTCGAGAGTCGATTAAAATTATGCAAAATCAAGCAATTTTAAAAACATTTGGGGGAGAATATTGTCAATTATTTTCTGATAATTTGAACGAAAACATAATTCAAATATAATGGTTAATATATTTATGTATTTGTGTATGGCAGGACATGTACGTACCACAAACCAATAGCACGTCTGCCACTATAGAATATTTTTATATTCTGTTCGTACTACTATTTAGAAATTATTTTCTTTGTGATATATTTCTTTTGAAATTGTCTCAGAAGGATACTGCAAAGATTATTTTTTTTAAATGTGCTGGAAATAGAATTTTAAAAAAAAGTTGATAGTTGCAGCCATTTCTAATAAAAAATAATTTCATAGTCAAAAGGTTAATCGATTAGAAAGTTTTTTATTTAATTAGTAAATATTGAACATGCTAATATTTTTAATTTAATAATAAAATTTAACTAGTCGGATGTACAAACCCAAAACTTTCTTCTATCTCACACAGGTTTCGCTGATTCGTTTGCTTGACACTGATTCCTTTTTACTATAGTAAAAACGAATCAGCACCAATTTATATCAAGGTCTAACTGAATCTAAAGTTTTATTAAATTCCGTGCATTATTTCTTGAGATATGACTATCACTAAAATCGTGTATATCCTGAAAAATGCAGCATAGCAGCGCCAATTGTTCGGAGATTTACACTAAAACCTAATCAATAACAACTTATGTCAACGTCTAACTGAATCTGAAGTTTGATGAATATCCGTGCATTAGTTCTTGAGATTTAGTTATCATGAAAATCAGGAAAAAAGTAGCATAGCAGGGCCAACTCTTTGACTAGTTACAGAAACACGTAATCGGAATCTGTTTATGTCAAGGTCTAACAGAATCTGAAGTTTAATAAAATTCTGTGCATTAGTTTTTGAGATATAGCTATCGTGAAAATCATGAAAAAGTTTGTATAGCAGCGCCTCCTGTTGGCTTATCAACACCAAAACATAATTAGCGTCTATTTATGTCAAGGTGTAGTTGAAAATGAAGTTTCATGAAATTTAGTGCATTAGTTCTTGAGATAGAGCTATTGCGGAAATCGCGAAAATTGCAGTATAGCAGCGCCACCTCTTAGGTGATTTACACCAGAAACTAATCAGCACCAATTTATATCAGGGACTAACTGAATCTAAAGTTTTAATAAATTCCATGCATTATTTCTTGAAATAGTGCACACACAAAATATTTGTCACATACAGACAAACAGAGTCACAGACAGATATTTTCTAAAAACAGTCAAATCGTGTTCAGGACCTTCTAAAACGTATAATTCCATAAATCCGTCGAAAACCGGAAGTCGAAAATTTTCATGAATCCAATACTTTATTTTTACTATAAAGATAGAAGAAAGTAAAAATAGAACAAAGCCTGAGTCAAAATCAGTATTTTTCAAAATTTTCTGTTTCCTAAGAGTATTTAAAAACATTAACTTTTCATAATTCTTGGAATGTTTGGATCTGTAGTTTTTGTCGGTGTCTTTGGAACCGAGGATTTCAGGTCTCTTGCCTCCCCACCATGTTTACGCGACAGAGCCATGTAGAAAGCGTGGCCATGTAGAAAGGAACATCCATATTCCCATAGGCGTAGTGTTGTATGGGCTGGTGGGCCTCGAGCCTCACCGTTAATTCTAAAATGTACACTTTTTTTCCCTTTAAAAAAAAAGTTTAGTTTTTTTTTTAAAACTTTCTAGTATTTTAGACAATTTTTAAATATTCCATCTTTACTTTCTATTTTTACAAGAAGAAAGTATTGCATTCATGTAAATTTTCGACTTCCGGTTTTCGACATAGGTTTTAGAAGGTCCTGAACACAATTTGACTATTTTTAGAAAATGTCTGTCAGTGACTCTGTGACTCTGTCTGTCTGTCTGTATGTGACAAAAATTTTGTGGGCGCTCTATCTCAAGAACTAATGCTCGGAATTTAATAAACTTTATATTCAGTTAGTCCATGATATAAATGGGTGCTGATTAGTTTTTGGTAAAAATCGCCAAGCAGGTGCCGCTGCTATGCAGCATTTTGCAGGATTTATACGATTTTAGCGACAGTCATATCTCAAGAGATATTGCACGAATTTAATAAAACTTGAGTTTCAGTTAGACCTTGATATAAATTGGTGCTGATTCTTTTTTAGTGTATGCGAAACCTGTGTGAGATAGAAGAAAGTTTTGGGATTGACACATCCAACTAGTTTTCTATTTTTCTTTTGTTTATAAGAATAACCCTTTCCGGCACAGTGTTCCCACTCCGGGCACACCTAATTTTAATTCCAAACTTGCATACGACACCAAAATATTTTAATAAAATTTTGTTTCTACAGTGAAAGCTTAAAATAAGGATTTCTTATTTTCTAAAAAAGTCGTTTGTAAATTCCGGTGTCAGTCAGTAATTTCTGATTTTACGAACAGACTTTGTCTGTGCCGGAAAGGGTTAAACGACATTAGGAAAAATTTTCACTGTATGTTCTATTTTTTTTTTATTCGAATAAAATGCTCAACGCTTGAAGGTTTTATATAAAAATTAAAAATAGAAAACAAAATCCATATTCGAAAAAAAAAAAAAAAAAAAAAAAAAAGACGTTATTCAACGACAACTTCCGTTGTAATTTTAATATAAATGATTCGCGTGTGACGATGCTATGTAAGTTTGATTCCAAAAGTCCAGATAATAAAACCAGGCAAATTAATGTTTCTCAATTTACAAGCAATCTTAACTAAACTCACATGACCGTTCGATAAATCCTAGAATTCTCTGGACATGTGAGTAGTCTAATCTATTATTTAGAGTATTAAGGTCCAAACATAAAGTCCACCTACATTTTAAGAATAAACAAAATAACCCCTTTCCCACTTGATATGACTGCAAGTATAATTAAGATTAAAGAAATCACGAGTGTTAATCAGTAAGAAGTAAATAGCCAGAGGTCGATTTGAAGTAATCCGTTTTGAGATAAATAAAAGGATATATACGCATTAACAGCAGTACGAGAGTGTGTAAAGACATGATTATTAAGTGAAGTTAATTGACTGAGTGTTCACCTCTCCATACTATGCTCCTCATCTCCTGGGTAAGTGTATTAATGAGTCTCCATCTCTCTATATTATATCACTTGTATTTCTGATGATGTTATGTATCTAACTAGGACTTCCCTCAAAGGGATTAGTCTGAGTGATATTGCTGAGAACATAGGGTTAACAATTACAATATAAAGAAAAAGAGCATATTAAATGATAGAATTACAAAATACCATACATAAATTCATATACACTGTTAAAAAATAGAAAAGAAGTACCGTTCGTCAGATGTGTTGTCATAATTTTTTTTTAACATGTGGCAAAGAATCTCATTTTCTTAAGCGCGTATTGCGCAAAACTTTGGAAAAAAAAAAAAAAAACGCCGGATCTTTTAAAACGCCAAGCTTTTTAAAGTTACGTAATTGGATTTTCAGCCAATAGATTATTCTATCAAGTGTGGCTTAACGCAAACTTAATTTCATTGCTGCACCTTTTTTTGTGTGTGAATTGAAAATTGTTCTTCCTTGATTATATAGCTATTATTTGTATAACTGTTTATAGAAACTCTTACACTTCAAACCACATTAATAGCATGCTTTGCTACAAACCAGATTGCAAAACTATAGTCTAAATTACTATTAAAGTATACAAAAAATCTTTCGATGACTTCTGTAAAATACCTTTTATATTAAATCTCCATATCGGCAAAATTGAAAAATTATATATATTTCAAAGTTAAGCTTAGCAGATACTTCTTGATTATTCTCTAGGAGGCTCTGCCCCCTGCGCCTTTACTGCGCCAATCTCCAGACTTTTCTCTTATTTGCCTGTCTGTCTGTCTCTCCACAATCTGTCTGTTTCCCTATCCGTTCTTCTGCCCGTCTCTCTAACCGATTGTTTATCTCTTTACACGTCTCGCTACCTGTCTCTATATTTCTCTATCAGTCTCGCTACCCGCCAGTCTATTTCTCTAACCGTCTGCCTATCCGTCTAACTACTTGTATGTCTAGCCGTGTCTCTATCCACTTCGCTACCCATTTGTCTATCTGTCTTACAACTTGTCTATCTGTCTCTCTACCCGTCTGGCTATACGCCTCTCTACCCATCTTCTTACCCATCTCCGTACCCATCTACTGTCTCTCTACTCGTATTTATATCCGTCTCACTATCCGTCTATTTTTGTACACGACTCTTTACTCGTCTCGCTACCAATCTCATGACCCGTCAGTCAAGTTGTCTCTGTACTCATCTCTCTACTCGTCTCTTTAACTACTACGCTACGCGTCTCGCAACCTTTCTCGCTACATTCCTGTCTACCGGTGTTGCTACCCGTCTCGTGACCCATTTCGCTATCCCTCTGTCAATAATCTTTTTACCTTTCTCTCTAGCCGTCTGTCTATTCGTTTCGCTACCCGTCAGCCTACCTATGTCGCTACTCGTCTCACTACCCGTCTGTCTACCTGTTTGTTTACTCGTCTTTCTTCCTCTCGCCACCTCTTCCCAATATTTAAACAATTCATTTAATATACAGAAGCCGTTTATCAGTTATTAAATGCAAACAGAAGTAATTTATCTAATAAGTGTAATCAGATGTAATTTTTTTTTTAAATACATACATATAAACTGAGTAATAATTCATCAGTTTTGTGTTCATAGTTGTTTATATCATTTGACAGTAAATCTCAACTTCTTAAACCTGAATTGTCTCAAGCTTTTAAAAAAACCCACAAAGTCTGTAAAACTGCTAAGTACCCTGAGGGCTATATTAGCTACATGTTATTAAGTTAAGTGAAAGTTTCGTTATCGCGTTTGTAGCCAATTGCTTATGTCAGAAAGCGTGGCTTAATGCCATTTTAAATTCATTACTGTAACCTTCTTTTCTTTTCTTTTTTTGAAGTGAAAACTTCTTTTTTCGCGTTGGGCATTTTTGAGATGGGAAAAAAACATTGAATTCGCGACCCGTCACCGTTACTGTTACCGACACCAAATTAAATTATGTTGCCAATTCATACAATGAAGCGAAAGTATCAAAAGGAAATAATTCACGTGCAGAAAACGAAATGATTGGTATTATGAATAAAAATAATTCAGAAAATAATTTCAAGATAAATTTAGCACGCGCGGTGAAAACAAATAAAAATCACTCAACTCACAAGACCAAATCAAAAGATGAAAATGAAATAGGAAAAAACGGAAAATATTATAATTCAACGAGCACGCGAAAAGAAATAACAGAAAGTAATATAAAAAGAAAAAATGAAAATAAAGAAATATTTCATGAAAGTTTTGTGAAACGTGGTTACAGATACGGAAATGAAGTGAAATCATTTTATACAAAAGAAAAGTTTGTTGACATAAATCATAGATACCGCAAACAATACGCGCAGTATGATGATAGAAAAAAAGCATAATGTTTACGAATACCGTAAACAAGACAGGCAGCAAAGAAGTCATAATTTTTGGAGTGATAGGAAGCGGGAACCCTATTTTACAGATAAATGTTATTACAAAAGATATGAAACTACATCTCATGGAAGAAATGATGAATGTATTGAGAGTTGTTAAAATTGTGGATGAAAATTCATAAGTTTCATTGGTATTCATTTCAAAGAATACCAATTAATTAAATTTCATATTTTATGTATTTGTAAATTTACGTTTTAAGCAATATATTGCAATTTTTGTATGTAAAATAATATGCATTATTTTTCATGTACAATAGTGCATTAAATGAAAATTGTAATATAATTTTTGTAGTAGTAGTTTATAATAATGAATGAAAAAAAACACTTCATTTAAAAGTATTTCCTGCACAATAAAACATTTCCTGACGATTCAAAAAATACACACGTAATTGTTCAAGTTTTCACTTCTGTCGTCACTCCCGGAGTGCCATTTTTTTTCGGGGGAGGGGGGAGGGTTTCAAATATATACATTTAAATTAAAACTTTTGCCTCCATGCCACTAGTGTTGTTTGCATTATTAACTAATACCTTGTAGACCGAGCTTCATTTGAAACAAATGTAAAAGACTTCTTCTACAGTTTTTTTAGGAGAAACTTTCGTAATTTGGCCCAAAGCCAATCGGAGCATTTAATATCATTATTGTAACTCTTATAGAGTTAAAACAATATTGTTGCTAGCTTTACTCTTGTTTGAGACCAGCTTTGCCTGTGTATCTGAATGGGGAAAAGTTTCGTATCCTATGTCGGTTGGCGAAAAAAATTTTAAATGGTGCCAAAAGGTAGTTTTAGCATCTTACAAAATTTTTCAAGAGAGCGGTAAAACATGTTTTTCAACTATTTACAAACATACGTTTATTAAAGCATAATTTTGCACCATCTTAAAAATTTAAGCACGATGCTAAAATAAAATTTTATCGCCATATTCGATATTTTAATAAGTAATGAAAATACATAAACAAACTTAGGTACTTACGTATTATCCGTACCAGGAGATTGATCGCCAAAAATGGTTGCCAAGTACCAATGTTGTTTATCGTTGCCAATCATGTTTTCAAACGCAGTAATTTAACTTTATCAAATAACATTATTAAAAATGGTATTTAATATAAAATAAATAAAATGTAATATATGTTTATTAAATTTATAACATTGTTTAAAATAGTAAATAACATTATTTTAGTAAAATTAACAAATGGTAGATATCATAGTAAATAAGAAAGAATAATATTATAGATTATTCCCAGGCATGTACCATGTAGCAAGAAAAAAAAATATAAGGGTTACTATAATTAGTAATATTGGCTCCATGCATGGCGCAGTTGGCTTAAAACTGGCACGGATAATACGTAAGTACCCAAACTTATTTAACAAACCTAAGAGGCATTTTTGTGATAAATAATTGTTATTGTCAGGAGGGTAAATTGTAAGCAATTAATAAACGGCTAGTAAATAATAAATAGCATTTAAAATCTAAAAATGGAGAAGTGGTCCGTATAAAAATGCAAAACATAGCATTATACGCTTGATATAACTAAATCTTTTTTTTATTTTTTAATATTTCCGAAGGCACAGATAAAAAGGTAAAAATCTCTTTTCCAAATGCCATTACAATTTAATATATATATACAAAATAGAAAAATATCTGCAAAAAAATATATTTACATAATACTACATCTGCAAAAAAATAAGATTTAGAAAAAGTAAGCCAAATCCTGCAGATCCCAACAATCACACCGAAAAACTTATCACCAAAAACTCGCCAAATCTTACGGCACTGGAAATGGATTTTTCCCTCAGAATGCAGAATATTAGTTTTTTTTCTTGTACGATGGGTGATTATAATATAATTGTTTCATTTCACATACTACATACCGTTTGACATATTGGTATTTTTATGTTATCCTGGCGCAGTTTACATATCGCCAAATATTGTTCCTATAACATTTTCATATTGAATTCATTTCATTTAAATATAAACCTTTCACTCATTTAATTTAAAATACATGCCTTTCATTAATCCCATTTAAAATGCTAAAAAGAGAAAAAAAAAGAAATAATGCCATAAATAGAAACCTTTTATTTAAACACCAAAGATTTTTTTTTTCTTTATTTACACACGCGAAATAAAAAAAGCTGCTATTGCTGATATTTACGCCAAATCTCTAATACCAAGTATACCAAGTTATTGCGGGGTTTTACTTTCAAAAGAAAAAAATCCAGATTAATTTTCGATTTCTACTAAATTGAAATATATTTTATTGTGCTGAATATTAGTGCGTACATATTTTTTTGCTCCATGTATTCCATGAACTTTTCAATTCCGATTGTCTACGGAAATCTCCCGCCGGTGAAAATGACGTACGCACAAATTTTTCGTGACGTATGTACTTTAATTGTGCTTTTTTATCTATTTTTTTAATGTAATTTCCAAACGGTTTGACATTTATTCTTGGTAATAAATAGACGTCGTTATCACCTTTATAGGTACCTGCTGTAAAAATTTGAACGAAATCCGTTAAATATTTTTTGAGTTATGCTTGACGAAAGGTTTTAATATCCATCGTAGCTATATATGGGGCAAAGTAATACTGCGCTGTGTATGAGTCTTCGTTGCACTCAGACAATAAACTTTAGTTAAGTTTAAAATTTGGAGTTATTGCTTAAGCTTACACGGTAGCAACCTAACATATGGTGCCGTTTTGGCTGTTATCAGCCGGGGCTACTGTTGTTTTGACCGATAGGTCTTATATTAATTATGACAAAACTTTTCAGAATCAGAAATGATTTCCTTATGTATATACATTTTTTTTTCTGACGGAGATTATATGTATTCAAATGTTACAAACTTTTATTTTCCTTCTTTATTATATCTTTTGATAAATTTTACCTTATTAATGTGCTACTTGCAAACTTTCATATTATGAAGTTCTGCTATCAGGAAAATTTTATAAAACTGTAGCACATAGAGAAACAGTTATTTATGTTAAATTTTGACTCAAATGTCTACTTATTTAAACTGTTTATCATGACTATAACCTTTATCAGCGTTACGACTATTATGAGTGGGGGTGTTTTTATGAATTATTGGGACAAATTATTTTTCTTCCATATTTTTTTTTCTTTCCCCTCTAATGTGTTAAGTAAATGTGTTTTATTATTAATGTGTTGAGGCTATTTTATTGTTATCATTAATATAATTCCACTATGGCAGAAAATAAAATTGCCGGATATCAAAATTTGATTAACAATTTCGATGGTGACCTGTTCTCGAATGTTAAGTATTTTTTTGAAAATATTGAATCTATTGGTACTCTCGCTGAATGGAAAGACCCTGAATTGATAGTAGTTTTAAAAAGTAAACTGCGCGGTCCTGCGTTGCAATTTTTTATTGACGACCCGGAACTAAACCAAGAAAAGGAATTTAAAAACATCAAGGAAAAATTCGTAAAATATTTCGATCAAAAAACAACTTTGAGTCAGAGACAAATGATATTTTCAAATTGCAGACAAGCACCTGGAGAATCAGTCAGGTCTTTTGACACTAAAGTCGCAAATTTAACCGCGAAATACTTTGGTGCAGGTAATATCTCTAAACCAGATGTGGTTCCTATAGTTGATCAATCAAAACTCGCAAAATTTTTGGAAGGGTTACAACCTTCTCTGAAAAATTTAGCTATGAACCGGAATCATAAAACATTCGATGAAGCTGTAGAACAAGCTCAACTGGACGAAATTAATGCACAATTTTCAGCATCTGAGGTAGTTCCTATAAATAACTTTAATTCAACTCCGCAAGTCAATATTGAGGACAAACTAAATAACATAATTAGCAAACAAACTGAAATGACAGAACGTTTAGTTAATTCGCTTTCGGAACAGATTCAAAATTTACGGTTCCAACATCCCCCCCCCTGCCCCTCGGAATTTTATGTCCATTTCCAGACATACTCGACCATCAAATTTGCATTGTGTACTGTGTGGACGAAATAATCACCAATCCCATAACTGTTATTCGCGGACTAGAAATACACATTTATACCAATCTAGGGTCCGTACGCCGCATCAGGACACAAGATCCAGAAACTACGCAGATAATACGCTTTATCAGCCGAGGTCATTTACACCGCGTCAACAACAGCATACGCAATATACTAGTAACAACCCTTTAAACTCGAACCGGGGTCGATAACAACTAAAGGGCCCCGATCACTGCAGGCTAAAACAAACATGAGAAGGAATACATCGCGATTATCTGGTACAGCGGAGTATACAATCGGAAAATACAGTCCTTTACCTATCGTTGAGATAAAAATAGGAGATGAATTTTTTAATGGTCTTTGGGACAGTGGAGCGAGCGCGTCTTTGTGTAGCTACAACGCTTTTAAGAAAATAGATCCAAACCTTATACGGAGTAATCATACAAAACCTTCTATTAAAATCTCAACTCTTACTGGTAATGAAATAAAAATTCATTCCACTGCGGATATTTCTCTTTCTATTGGAAATAAAAACCTAAATTATAATTTTTTAGTCACCCATTCTAATTTTAGCCCAGATTATGATTTAATTTTCGGTTTTGATTTCATGTCATCATTTAAATGTCAAATCAATTTTGATAATAGGACTGTCTCATTTCGAGGTAATCAGATACCTATATGCAAATTTGGCCAGCAAAAAATTAATGTGATGCATGTTCAATCTTATGCAAAATTAGTCCACAAACTGAAAATTCCTCCATTACAATCCGCAGTTGTTCAGATTAAATCTAACCAGAAATTGCCTATCGGTACGAGCGTATTATTAGATCCTTTACCTTCTCGTCATGACTTGGAATTGCACAATTCTGTTTCTACTATTACTAAAGATGGAACGATTCCTCTCATAATTAATAACCTCTCTACTAGTTCTACTCTCCATCTGAATAAAAATACAAAAATAGCACAAATTGATACCCATATTGATATCGCAGAGGATAAATCCATTTATGAAAAACGGAGGCAAGAATTAAAAATGTCTGACTTTAATTTCACGGGAATTCCAATCGAAGCTCAACAAAAATTAGAAGCGTTAATTCACGAATATGCTGATATATTCAGTAATTCCTTAAAAACTATCGGGAAATGTACCTTGGAAGCCCCACCTATTGAATTAACTGATTCTTCGCCCATTCAATGCCGACCATTTCCAGTTCCGATTGCGTTGCGTGAAACACTTCAAAATGAGATAAGACAATTGTCGGAAGCCGGTATTATAGAGAAATCTAACAGCCGATACTCCTTTCCTCTTATCTTAGTTAAAAAGAAAACTGAAGGTAAATATAGATTAGTAATCGATTATCGTAAGCTAAATAAAGTTACAATTTCTTCTAATTATAAATTACCACTTATTCCGGACATTTTAAATTCCTTAAGAGGTGCTAAGTATTATAGTACACTGGACGCGAACTCTTCTTTTCATCAAATAAAATTACGTGATGAAGATAAGCATTTAACTGCATTTTCAAGTCCTTATGGGCATTTTCAATATAATTTTTTAAGCTTCGGATTGAAAAATTCAGCTCAAATTTTTCAGGAAACAGCGGATACTGTACTTAATGGTCTCCAGCCGGAAAATATTGCTACATATATTGATGACATTATTGTCCCAGCAAACACCATTGATGATTCGATCCGTAAATTAAGATTGGTTTTCGATCGTTTTCGGCAATTCGGATTAACTTTAAATCCATCTAAATGTCAATTTCTCCAGCCTAGCATTAAATATTTAGGTCATGTTGTTGATAAAAATGGTTTGAAACCATTACCAGAGACACTCATTTCAATTAACCACTTTCCGGTACCTAACACTGTGCGTAAATTAAAGCGTTTTTTGGGTTTGGCAAACTATTACAGATCTTTCGTGGAAAATTTTTCTGAAGTTGTCTTACCACTAACAAACTTGACAAAGAAATCGTCAAAATTCCTATGGACGGAAAAGGCTCAGATCGCTTTTGATACGATTAAAGCTAAATTATTATCCGATGTAATGCTAAAACACCCTAATTTTAATGACATATTCTATTTAAACACGGACGCTTCCGGAGAAGCCGTTGGTTCGTCTTTATTACAGAAAGATGAAAACGGAATTTTGAGACCCATTAATTATTTTTCTTACAAATTAAAACCCCATGAAAAGAAATGGCCTGCTATTCATCTTGAGGCATATGCTATCTTGCTAGCCATCAGGCACCATAAAGTTTATTTATATGGTCGTAAATTTATTATTCTCTCCGACTGTAAATCACTTGATTATTTAATAAAATTAGATTCCCCTGCCAGTAGACTATCTCGCTGGTTACTAGAACTATCAAATTATGATTTTAAATTTGAGCATATCAAAGGCTCAATGAATTTTTTAGGTGACTTATTATCAAGAGATATAGCCCATTCCGTTAATGTTGTTAAGGCGGACGTTCCAAATCTCGAAACCATACGATCCGAACAACGCGCCGATCCCTCATTGAAGCTTATTATTAATTATTTGGAGAACAACTCGCAACCCTTAGCAAAAAATGACATAAAATTACCATAAAAAAAACCATAAGGGAAATCTTATGGCGTTTTGCCTATGGTAAAAAATATCCTATGGAAAACCATATAATCCTATGGAAAACCATATAAACATTAAGTGTATCATACACTTGATACACTTAATGTTTATATGGTTTTCCATAGGATATTTTTTACCATAGGCAAAACGCCATAAGATTTCCCTTATGGTTTTTTTATGGTAATTCTATGTAGACGTTTACCATACACAGTGTATGGTAAACGTCTACATAGAATTACCATAAAAAAAAACCCATAAGTGAAATCTTATGGTTTTTTGCCTATGGTAAAAAATATCCTATGGAAAACCATATAATCATTAAGTGTATGGTAATTTTCATGGCACTGTATGGTGAACGCCTAAGGAGTTTTTGGGATGAAATCTTATGGCATTTTTATGGTGTTTTTTAATGAAATCTTATGGAATTTGTATGTCACAATCTATGGTGTTTTAGAATAAAATCATATGGTACCATATGATAAGGTACAACCTATAGCAATTAAATAAAAATATAGCATTTATATTAATCCTTTACAGGGACAAGCAAAAGAATTCAGTTACAATACTGTCTATGAGCAATAATTGCTGGAAGTGCATTTTTAATTGTGGTAGGGTCAGCCGGGGTAATTCCTGGTCAACGACTTTCAGAGGTAATTCTTGGTCACAGTACTTTTCAGTGTTTGAAAAGTCCTCACCAAAATTAAAAAAATTATAGAGATACTCTAAACTATCTTCTTTAGAATTTATGATTTAATTGTACAATTACTACTTATTTAGTTTGAGAAAAAAAATTGTTTTGAAAGTGCTTGCTTAGTTCCTGTAAAACAACATTGGTCTCAGCAGTGGCACATTTTTACAAAGATCTTTGTCACAACTCAAATTTTAAATATTTTTATTTTCTTTCTGTTTAGTTCAATTATCAACTACTTTAGCTATTAAAAAATAGTCTCTATATTTCTTATACTATTTTAAATAATTTACAGAAGTTGACCAAATATTGCCCCATGTAACTGGGGTAAGTCTTGGTCACTGGGGTAATTCCTGGTCAATGTTTTTCTCATCATTTAATTCCTTTTTATTGTCATGTTTAGGGATTTTAATTGTTCGTAAATGCTTTAAGCATTAACTGTAAAGTTAACTGTAACCACATTGTTTACCACATTTTAGTTAATTATAGTTCTTAATAAAGTAGAGTCACTCGGGGTAATTCCTGGTCACTGAATTTCTGAGGTAACTCTCGATCATTTTCACTTTCATTATCAAAATAACAATTAATCAAACTGTAAAAAATCTTAAAGATACTTTGAACCCTTTGCTTTAAAATGCATGCCTAATTTTTCATTTGGTTGAAATTTAATATTGAAAAAATACATTCAAAACTGTAATTCAAATTTCTGCAAAAGAAGATTAACCTTGATTTTTACATATTTTACAAAGATTTGAATCATTTTTAAAGTTTTAATTATTTTATTTTATTTCAACTATGGCATATCACAATCTTTAAAAAAAATTATAAAATTTTCTTCTACTATATTAACAATTACTACTGTATCTATAATATTATTATCTCATTGCAAAATGTCAAAATGGTGCATAAAAATATACATAATGCAATAGAGGAACCTAATTGTTATGCTGTGTATTATAATAAAGATATTTATTGAAGTTTGTGTAAAATTTCTTGGAAAAAAAAAAGACTGAAACCAAAGTGAGATAAAATCGAAGACATAAACATTCAGTTATACTGAAAAAAATCTTGTGTGGATAAATATACTAAAAATATCAACGTTTGACACACAATAACATAAAAATGTAAAAATTCGTATATTTTCCTACTATTTGATGGCAGTTGCCGAAATAGAGTTTTCCAAATTGTTAGCCACTTATTTCTATCCATTGTTATTATTTACTCCAGCATCTTACAGTATTATTACATGGTAGTATTATTGCTCAATATCACATAGTAGTATTTAGTACTACTAAGTAGGATGTTATTGTGTGTCAAACGCTGATATTTTTAGTATATTCAGTTATACATTTTATGGGCCAATAAATTTGCAAGGTATTAATTAATCCATTCATATTGGATAAATAAGTAATAAATACTGCTTATAAATGTTGGAAAACTGCATAAAAATTCTTTGGGTTATTAATGTTTTGTAAAATGTACAATAGTCTTTAGCACATCAAATAAATTTGTATTTATAACCAAAACAAAGTCTGTGCTTTATTATTTCACAATTATGAGATGAATAAATCTTTTACAAGATTGATTCTACTTATTTTAATACTCAGTCTTAAAGAAATTAACTTTACTACTTTATTTACATCAAAAATGATGCTGACCGATAATTACCCCAGAAGTGACCAAGAATTGCCCCGTTTCCGGGGTAATTCTTGGTCACTTAAAAATTATAATTATTTCAATTATAAGTGCATTTAAATTTAAATAAGCATTTTCTTATATAGCCATCAGAGGGGGCTTATTCCACAAAAAAATTGAAAACAATACCTTTAATAGTTTTTATAATAATTGGATGTTGATGATTTTTGACCAGGAATTACCCCGGGTGACTCTATGCATTTTAAATTTAACTATTTTTTTTGCATATTACTTGCTGTGTGTAAATTTATAAATCATATACAGAGTTGCACAAATGAATTTCAGTACATTTCTGCTTATTGACAAAATTGCTGAAGGAGAATTTTTAACTATGTTATACGTTTCGTAACTGAACAAACTTTTTGCACACTTCGTAGTATATATCCCAATTTATAGATCGTATACAGAGCTGCACAAAAGTATTCGTATATTTTCCTACTATTTGATGGCAGTTGCCGAAATAGAGTTTTCCAAATTGTTAGCCACTTATTTCTATCCATTGTTATTATTTACTCCAGCATCTTACAGTATTATTACATGGTAGTATTATTGCTCAATATCACATAGTAGTATTTAGTACTGCTAAGTAGGATTGGTAAATTGTATTTTCAGAATAAATATGCATTTCAGAATTACATAGCATAATTATTGCTGAATATCATAAAGTCTAATTTGGTAACACATAGTATAATTAGGTAAACAAACCTGCTGGGTGGGTCTAGTATCTAGTTGAGTTTAAGTTGATAGGTAGGCCACACTGCCCAGTTTGACATTGACATTGTTTACCTAACCATTATATTTCACATTATTAATGAAATCTTATGGAATCATAAGCGTGATAATTTATGGGTTTTTTAATGGAAATCTGAAGGAAAAAAACATAAAGAAAATACTAGAAATAATTTTCATAATTATAGAATAAAATAGTGTCTCAATATTTAAAAGAAAACAGTAATAAAATATCAAAAGATTTTTCTAAAGACAATAAATATATGTATAAATATTTAAAAATGCATTTATTAAAAAAATTACCTGGGTTTGGAAAGACAATTTAAACAAATCCAATTTTATATAGCTAGAAAAAAAATATGGATTTATGATATCACTGAAATATTACATTTAGACAATTATAAATAAACTAGGGGGCTCAGCCCCCTACTCGCTAATGCTCGCCAACCCCCCGTGAATTGCGAAGCCATTCACATTGAGACCGCTTCGCTCGCTCGCCCCTTTTTATCTTTCAGCAATTCTAGCCGGAATAAGTTCTTCCATAAAACATTTGAACATATGAAATTGACAATTTCTTTTTAATCTAAAAAAGTAATTTTCCGTTGAAAACAGAACTAAAAATGCATTTACTTGGCGCTACCAATGGGCATATAAATCATTTAAATACTATAAAAAAAGGATCTTGGAAACATAATTAGTTTAAAACTTGTTGCACCTATAATATTGTACAGTGCGGCTTCAATTCATTAAGAAAAAAAATGATTATAGATTTTTACAAACAAAATTATTTTTTACTTCAATTTACAGCAACAGATGGTGGCAGGTGCCACCTAGTCAGTTGATTTTTTTTTTTTTTTTCGATTCTTGAGTGAGTGAAATTCGTAAATGAATTCTAAATATGAGTTGAGAATTCTTTTGAAATTAACGATATTACTCATAATTAAAATGAGGAATCATTTCAGACGCTTTGGATTACGTACATGTTACTTTATTTTTAATAATTGCTAATTTTGTATGGTTTCACTTTTCACTGCTCTCACAATGACAGCCATATTGGATTGGAGACGGAGCTGATCTAACACAATCCAGTCTGTTCATTGGTCTGAGCTCTGGAAACTACGGCTGTTGCCAAACAATACGCTACAAATTCAGCCCTATTTTCGCGCCACGTAAGACAAATATATATATAGATTACACAGACTTAGAATTTTTAAACCATTAACTCCATTTTATAGGTAGTGTAAATTGAGTGTGCCATGCGACACAGAAATAGCTATTATTTTCCCTCAAACCAAATTATCAATACCTACCCCACCCTCCATTTATTCTTTTAAAACCCTTCTTTGAAAATATAACAGAATAACCTATAATCAAGAATCCATCCCCCCCCCTTTTTTTTTCAATTATTTAGTTAGAAAATCATTATTAGCACTATCACTGTATATGCAAAATACATTTAAAAATAACAATAAATCTGTGAAACCTGTCACACACAGCCTATCGAAAGCAACAACTTGCTTGAAAAAGATCAAAATAAAGTAATTTGAAAATTTTCATTTTTTTTTTAATTAGATAAATATTGTTCACACAAAAATATCTCATACAGGCATAATTAGAATATAATAATTTTCACCCCCCCCCCCTCCTTTCAAAAAGAAAAAAGAAAGGAGAATCTGAACCTTTTAAATTATTTACATTATATAAAAATGTTTTTAAATACTCTTGGCGTAAAAACATAAAATTGGCACATTATGTTATATTCCCTACAAAACTTTGTTTTAACCAAATTTCTTTATTAAAAATCTTAAAATAATTTCAATGTAACTGCAAAAATTATTTGTTATTAAACTGTTTAAAAGAAACACCAATTCTCTAGCTTTATGAATTTCTAAAGTGATTACAGAGTTCAGAGTGAATAAAAGTTGGATTTATTAGATTTAAATAAAAGAATTTTAAAATCAGGTCTTTATATATTTTTTAAAAACTTTAGTTGCTAATTAGCTTACATTTATAAGTAATTAAGATTAAAATTATATTTAATAAAAATATAGTGATGGCACTGTGCTACATAAACTCTCAGAAGCAAACTGATTACTTGAAAACTGCATTCTGTTTCAAGAATTAAATAGGGACTTGTGAAATGTAAGTACTTATAAAGCTTCTTAGAAATGCAATACAAAAATTAGACATTAAGCACTTTCTTAGGACAGCAGGGACCCTGTAAAAATATTTTTTTGAAATCAAAATTTTGTTATGATTAATCAGAGAAAAAAAAATGTTTGCAATTTTTTATCCATCAGTGGCAGGCTATAATATTAAAAATTTCATCGACAATTTGGAGGAAATATATCATAAATACATCTTCTTTAAAATTTAAACTTAGTAAAATAAATTATAAAATTTAATCTGCTCCAATACATTAAACTGCAGACATTAACAATAAAAACTACTATATTTAAAATTAAAAAAATTTTAAACATTACTAATATAATAATTAAAAAATAGAAACAACAGAAAAAATAAAAAACACTTATACTAAAAATTACATTTATTTCCAATAAAACTAATATATATATATATAGAGAGAGAGATTTTTTTTTTAACAGACCATTTACAAGGTTACATTTTGAAATTGGTGCTAATGACATTTCATCTTTCAGAGCCACAGGACTGATTAAGAATGCAGGCCTTGATTCTGCCACAAACTATGTAAAAACTGCAATACATGTTAGCAACTACAATACTGCCATAATCGGACATTTTTCTTTAAACACTATCATGCTGTCAAAATGTAAGAATAGCAAAGTATCTTGCTTCATATCCGCAATTGCAAGTAGACAGAGATAATCTATCCTGCCCAGAACATCATTCACAGCATTATTATCCTGTAATAATAATATTAGTTAGAAGGAAATGTGTTCTTTCCTAATACAAATTCTAATATGATTATGATAAAATTTTGTATGTTAAACTGTCTTAAAAAAAAATGTTCCAAGTGTGAGGCATGTATACTGGTCATGCAGGATCTGAAAACCACAAGCCTCAGCACCTATACCGGTCGCTCATCCCAAAGGGGTTAAGCTGCATTAGTTTTTTTTTTTTTTTTTTTTTTTTTTTTTTTTTTTACTTTGCAAAAGATTTTCAAAATTTTAATATTCTAAGAACTTATACCTTAAAATATTAATTTAAAAATGTTTCCATCAATCAATCACAGGTTATAAATTGCTGACTATTGTTTAGGGTTATTAAAACTGTATACAAGTTACAAACAGCAACAATGAAGTCAATCATGCACCAAACCACACGCTTTAAAATAAGCCAATAGGCTCTGAAACTACAACAATGAAACATTTTAAAGACTGCAAAGTAAAACAAAAAGGTACTTTTCTGTTATACCAATGCTAATGTAATAGTTGGTGCCAAATGAAACATTTGAAATTTTTTTTTTTACCATTGTTAGTACGAAAGTGATCATTTAAAATATATAACATTTGGAAATTTCAGACTTTCACGAACTATTTTAGTATTAAATCAAAACAAATACATATACTTAAAATACAAGAGCTAATAAATATTCTAAAATAAAATAACAATTTAAAACTCAATTTAAACTGCAGACATGTAACTGTCTTTTAATTTCAAAAATAGCAAATTAAGATTTTTCGCAGACACTATTAAATAATAAAAAAATGAGGTATTTTTCCACTATACCAACACCATTGTCGCCAAGTGTAATAGTTGATGTGTAAAATGAAAATCACATGAAATGAATCATTTGGAAAAAAAAATAATAATAATAATAACATTGATGGTATGGAATTAGGCATTTAAAATATCACATTTGAAAACTAGGACTTTCACGGATTATTTTATTAAATCAATACCAATATATATTTAATTAAAAGAACAAATAAATATTATACAATAAAATAATGAAACAAAACTCAATTTAAACTGCAGGCATGATGATGTGAATGATGCATGTAAATGTCTCTTAGCATTGAAGTAAACATTTCATTTTTTGAATGAAGACATTTATGATAATTTTTAATAAAAACTATTTTTATATACCTAAAGTCCTGAAACAATTTCATTGGTATAACCCCAATATAATAGTAAAAACCATCTCAGCGCCAATGATAAATGTAAGTTATAACTTAATAAAAAATTATTTGTAATCGAAAAATAGCAAATTAAGATGTTTTTGCAAGGTTACGATTAAATGGCATAATCCTATTTCACTCCACCATTCGGCACTTTAATTAAAAAAATTATTCATGTTCAATAACTAGCAAATTTTAATGTTTGGCATGGTTTGCAATAAAAATCCTTTGCACGGTCAGGGTTGAAATAAATGGCTTATTTACATACATTTTGGCATGGTGTTGGTATAACAGAAAAGAATACTTTTAAGTTAGCTGGGTGCCAGTGATAACTCGCCAAATCTTGTTTCAGGCATCATTTGAATTGCAACCCTTTCAATCCAAATGATTTGAATTCAATGAGTTGAATTTCAATTTCAATTCAATTCTTGAGATTTTGTTATTTGTGTTGATGTGTTTGTGTTTACTTATTTTATTACGATTATAATTTAGCCATTTTTAAGTAAGCTTTTTAAGATATTACATTGCAATGTTAAAATATCGGTTACTAGCTAATGTTAAAAGATTGTCAAAAAAAAAAAAAAAAGGTTGGCGAGAATAAACAATTTTGATGATCGTTGGTGCCCGGCTAACACAAAAGTACCGAAAAAATACCAAAAATGATTTATGTTAAATAAATAGCAAGTCACAGTATTTGGCAGGGTTTTCAATAAAAATCTCACTTGGATGATCAGGGTTAATATAAATGGCACATTAGCGTACATTTTTGCATAACGTTGGTATAACAAAAAATATATAAATACAAGATATAGTACTATTTAAAAAATATATTATGCTTTTTAGTTTATAGAATCTCTCAGAACAAAACATCAAAATAAATATAAATTTTAAATTTAATGAAATAAATTTGATCATGCTTAAATTATTAAATATTTACATTATCTCAACAAGCATCAATTAATTTAGCATTAAAGGGATTTTCTGAAATAATTTCCACTGGCATCTTAAAAATACACCAAACATATGTTTGCAACAACAGACAGACTGCTAACACTTATAAAAGGGTTAAAAACAAAAACGGGTAATTAAGATTGCGAGTTAAAAACAAAGATGAGCAATTAAAATTGTCAGAGATAACAAATAATACAACAAAGTTAACATTACTAGTAGAGTTCAACTTTTGTCTTGGAAAAAAAAAAACTATTTTAACACCATTTTATCCAAACAATAATCTTAAATATATAAAAATATGCCATGTAGTTTTGTTGTTTGGAAATCCTGGTGTAATTTACAGTATGTTACTAAAATGTGTAAAGAATATAATTACCTATCTTTTGATTCTTTGCGGCCATGCATAAACAATAGCTGGTGTTAGCTCCATTACTTTCTTCATAGTCATGTGATGAACAGTTGCAATAATTTGCCAAGTAGTTAAATTGTTTACCACCTCTAGGATTAGCATTCGTTTTCTGAAAAAATCACAAGTAGAAATCATATATTCAACCTTGGCAGTATTGTTTATTTTCAGAAATCACATTCCATAAAAAAAAAATAATAATAATAACACTCAGAAATAGCATACATATTGTGCAAGATACAATAAGGCGAATTTTTGCTTTACATACACTAATTTAGTACATCAAAATCATAAGTAATAAAATTTTATTTATTAATTAATCAGCTTTAATAGACAAAACAACATAATTAACAAAAAATTTTGTAAAAACACTGATCACTGTTGATTTCAGTGCCATTTAGAATTTTGTTCCTTCAACTTAACTGTAAATTTCACTGTTTACATCTCCAATGATACATGGATTTGAGAGTTTTTTGTACAATCAAATTTGGCTAAAATAAGTTTCTGGAATAATTTTCGTCGTCACACAACCCAATCTGAACCAGAAAATTGAAGTTAACACGAAACCTGACCCGAACCCAACAAAAAAAATCCATCGACCCATAACCTGATCCCAACAAAATAAATTCCTTTATGTCACAACCCGATCCAAACCAGAAAATTCAAGATAACCTGAAACCTGACCCGAACACAATAAAAAAATCTATCGAACTGCAACCCGATCCAAACCCGACAAATTAAGTTTTGTAGTTACGCAACCCGATCTGAAACTGAAATTTTAAGTTAACCCAAAAACCGATTTGAACCGGAAAATTTAATTTAACACGAAACACAACCCAAACCTGAAAATTAAAGTTAACTCGAAGCACAAAGTCGAAACGCAACCCAACCCAAAACTGAAAATTGAAGTTAACCTAAAACCCGAACCCGTCAAAAATTTCATCGAACCGTAACCCGATCCGAACCCAACAAAATAAATTCCTTCGTGCCACAACCCAATCTAAGCCAGAAAATTCAAGTTAACTCGAAACTCGACCTTAACCCAATAAAAAAATCCATTGAACCGTAACCCGATCCAAACGCAACAACATAAATTCCTTCGTTTCTGGTTTGGGTTGGGTTGTGACATGAAGGAATCGGGTTCGGATCCGGTTATGGTTTAATGGATTTTTTGACAGGTTCGAGTTTCAGGTTAACTTCAATTTTCAGTTTGGGTTAGATTTCGGGTTAAATTAAATTTTCAGGTTCGGGTCGATTTTGGGTTAACTTAAATTTTCAGTTTTGGTTTGGGTTGCATGACAACAAAATTTATTTTTCATGTTCGGATCGGGTTACAGTTCGATGGAATTTTTTTCTTGGTTTGGGTTAACTATTATTTTCAGGTTTGGGTCTGTTTGCGACAAAAAGGAATTTATTTTATCGGGTTTGGATTGAGTTACTGTTCGATGGATTTTTTTATCAGGTTTCGGGTTAACTTGAATTTTCTGGTATGGATTAGGTTGTGACACGAAGGAATTTATTTTGTCGGGTTCGGATTGGGTTATAGTTCGATGGATTTTTTGACGGATTCGGGTTTCAGGTTAACTTAAATTTTCAGTTTGGGTTAGATTTCGGGTTAAATTAAATTTTCAGGTTCGGGTCGATTTTGGGTTAACTTAAGTTTTCAGATTGGTTCGGGATGCGTGACGCCGAAATTTATTTTTCGGGTTTGGATTGGTTTACAGTTCGATGGAATTTTTTTCTTGGTTTGGGTTAACTATTATTTTCAGGTTCGGGTCAGTTTGCGACACGAAGGAATTTATTTTACCGGGTTTGGATTGAGTTACTGTTCGATGGATTTTTTTATCGGGTTCGGATCGGGTTTTGGGTTAACTTGAATTTTCTGGTTTGGATCGGGCTGTGACACGAAGGAATTTATTTTGTCCGGTTCGGATCAAGTTACGGTTTGATGGATTTTTTGACGGGTTCAGGTTTCGGGTTAACTCCAATTTTCAGTTTGGGTTAGGTTTCGGGTTAAATTAAATTTTCAGGTTTGGATCGGTTTTGGGTTAATTTAAATTTTCAGTTTTGGTTTGGGTTGCATGACAACAAAATTTATTTTTCGGGTTCGGATCCGGTTATGGTTTGATGGAAAAAAAATTTCTGGTTCGGGTTAATTATTTTCGGGTTTGGGTCGGTTTACGACACGAAGAAATTTATTTTATCGGGTTCAGATCTGGTTACGGTTTGATGGAATTTTTATGTCTTGTTCAGGTTAGGTTACTGGTTAACATTGAATTTTTAGGTTCGATCAACCTTTCTGTCGGGTTCAGGTCAACTTCGAATGTAATGTTCAGGTTCGAGTTGGGTACAACACCATATTTTGACAAAGATCTGGTCATTTTCTAAACAGACATTGTCATTTTTCAATTAGCCTAATGTTATCTAGGCTCTTTGCAATTAGCCTGAAAAACACCAGGCTGATTGGGAAAAGGGAAATGATTCTCCAATTAGACCGTCTCTTTGCAAAGAGCCGGATTTCCCAATTAGCCTACGACATGTACATTACGGTGGGTCAAAAAAACCGAAATTTATATAATCGAAACATAATAGTGCGGGAAAGTTGCAATTGGTAATAATGAATAGATTCGCAAAATATTACACCAAAGAGTCAATATCTTTTACTGCCGCAGAAGGGCCAAAGTTTCAAAAAATTACAAAAAAAAAATTTTATATAAAAAAAAAATAATTATCCAACCATACCAATTCAATTTCAAATGGAACAGCTACATCAAGATGTTAGTAATGTTCCAATAAAATTTCATTATGGTGAAATCATTTCTATTACTGCCGTAGGGGCGGCCAAAATTTAAAATAAAAATGGCAAAAATTTCAATTATCCGTTTTTTACAATTTTTATTATATGCCTCTATTAAAAAAATTTACATTATATCTAGTAATAACTTATAAATGTCTAGTAATTTTGATCATGGGGATTGCCAACCAAGGGCGATAGGGGAACCCCCTCTCCTAAATTTGAAAAAAAGGGGCTTTTTGAAGAAATTTTGGGGATTTTCCGGTAAATTTTGGTGATTTTTTTGGTAGGGGGGGGCTCTTACATAAATTCCCCCTCATTTTTCACTTTTGCCTCCTCCCCTACAAAAAAAATTCCAGAAAATCCCCAAAATCCCTTCAAAAAGCCCCTTTCTCTCAAATTGGGGGGAGGGGGGGGGGGCTCTCGCCCTTGGTTGGCAATACCTATGATCAAAATTACTGGACATTTATAAGTTATTACTAGCTATAATGTAAATTTATTTAATTGTAGACATATAATAAAAATGGTAAAATTTAGAAATAACGAAAATTTTAAATTTTTGGCGTTTTTTTTTTTTTTTAATTTTTGACCGTTCTTGTGGCGGTAATAGAAATGATTTCGCCATAATGAAATTTTACTGGAACGTTACTAACATCTTGATGTAGATTTTGCATTCTATTAGAAATTGCATTCGTATGGTTGGATAATTAAAAAAAAAAAAAACTATTTTTTGGTGATTTTTCAAAATTTTGCCCTCCTTGCAGCGGTAAGATTTTAACCATTTGGTGTAATATTTTGCAAATTTATTCCTTATTACCAATGGCAACTTTCCCACACTATTACATTTCGATTATATAAATTTTGTTTTTTTCGACCCACCCTAATATATATATATATAAACACACATAAACAGGGCATTAACTCTAAGCCCACTTCATGAGTACATCAGCGATTCTTTCTTACACACAGTTACTTGTTAGTACTTGGTAACAATACTCTGTACTCGGTAGAGTAGTTAATAGCCAACAGCCAAGTACTCAATAACAAGACCAAAGTAACATTGCGCTTTAATGTTTTGAAATAAGTTAAACATGGGATTTTTGAAATCGGGGAGTTTCAGTGGAGTGGCCCTTAATATAATATTGCTATATATTATCAATTAATATGCTTAAAAAAATAGTAAAATGTTATACTACTATTTCTGATTGATTCAGCCAAGCACAATCAAAATGTGGCTGCTGAACAATTATTCTGAATTAGCCTAGTACCAAATATACACAAAGTACTTAGTCCAAATACATGTCTAATTATTTTCTAAGTTTGAAAATAAAAAATTGCAGCATTATGAATTTAAAATAGTGTAGCGAGTACTGTTTTGGCAAAATAAACGAGTACCAAATACTAGGACATGTACAAATATCAAATAATACAAGAAAAAAAGCACATAAAAGCGAGCTCAGACGTAACACTCAGAAAAATAATCTTACAAACCAACTGCATATAGCATAAATAATTGCACACACTAAGTTAAATGCAAAAGTTGTGCCAGTGCCATTGTGACCATGCATCTTTTTGAGAAAATTTCTACATAAATCATAAAACAGCAGCATTTGAAAAAGGAATGATTAAGTAAAATTTACAACTGAAATAATTTAACCAAGCTAAGCTACATGTGTAGATATATCTATTAAAACAAAGTGTTATTCAACATTTATTGCATTCACAAACATTTTAAATATGTTTATGTTTTCTTTCTCTCTGTATATATACAATATATACTGCATTAAAATAGTTGAATAGTTCAGGTAATCAAAAATGTCCCAGCGAACACAAAAACCATTTTCGTTTTAATGGAATTCATTTAACTAAGAATGTATATTTATTTATTTTAGAAGTTTAATTTTTAAAACAGCAAAATTAAACTACAGCATCTCAAACTGACGCAAAACTTCACTTTCCAAAGATCAAAATAGGCTTGACAACATAGCGTGTGTCGTTTCCATCCCAAATCAGAAAGTAATCACATATTACCGGTTCAACCCTTTTAACACCAAATGTCCATTAAACAAAGACGTTTCATACCGTTACATCTTCATTAGGCTGATAAATTATAAGAAGTAGAATTAAAAATAGAATATAACTTAAAACTAATCACAATAATACAACTTTTGGAACTGCCAACATGCAAAAGCTTTTATTAGAACATATTTTTAACGTGATTACTGAAATCAAAAATGATTACATAAAGTAAAAAACAGACAAATACATACCTAAATAAATCCAGTAAACTAGCAGTCTTGAGAGTCGATCGCCAGATAAACATCAAGCCTATACACTTCACTGTGCTTCACGCCAGACGCAGCCGAGCCGGAAGCGAGAGAAGTAAACATTTCTAACCGTTGCCATGTCTTCAAATACAAATAATTACCATATAATTACCATACATCATGCTATGAAACACCATTGAATGTATGGTAAATTGCATTACCATATAATTTTACCATATACTTTGCTATGGAGTACCATATGATATATGGTAAACTGCATTGCCATATAATTTTACCATATACTTTGCTATGGAGTACCATATAATATATGGTAAATTGCATTGCCATATAATTTTACCATACACTTTGCTATGGAATACCATAGACAGAAGAATTATTACCATATGAATACAGTTGTTTTACATATAATGACATAAAATTTTTATGGTTTTCCATATAAAACCATATGTTTCCATAAAAAATCCTATGTCATTTTTTGCTAAGGGAAACTTGTCCGGATAAAACAGGTGACTATTTCCTAGATAATGGTATACTTAAACACTTGTCTTATAGAAATAAACGTGCAGCACGGAACGACTATTTTGAGCAAATTGTAATACCGAGAAAATTAGTTCCATATGTTTTGGAAGGGTCAGAAACGGTGCATTTTGCATTCTTTAAAAATTATAGAACTATTAAAGAAAAATACTATTGGAAAAATATGTACCGCGACATAAAAAACTTTTCAAATTCTTGTACTAAATGTATTGTAAAAAAAGGTTTTAATATTACTAAATCCCCTCTTATGAAATTTGACACACCAACTCAACCAATAGAACTTTTAAGTCTGGATATCCTGGGTCCCTTAAGTATGTCTGAGAAAGGAAATAAATATGTTCTTACAGTTATTGACCATTTTACGAAATATTCTGTTCTTTTTGCACTTTCTGATATAACAGCAAACACCATTTCGTCAAAATTATTACAGGTTATAACTACTTTTGGTGTACCTCGAGCCATTTTGACAGACCTCGGGAAAAATTTCCAAAGTGAATTATTTTCTGACCTAGCGAAAAAACTTAATATTCAGAAGCTTAAAACTACTCCTTATAGGCCTCAAACAAATTCCGCGTGTGAACGTCTGAATGCCAGCATTAAAAATAGCTTAACATGTCTTTCAGAAACAATTACTGATTGGGACACATACTTAGATTATTATAATCTTATCTACAATAACTCGTATCATGATACGACGCATGAAAAACCCTCTTTTCTTATGTTTAACCGAGACGTTAGTTTACCATTCCATTTATTGGAATTGCCACAGCGACATCATTATTTTCCATGTGAAAATTATGTTGAAGAAAATCTTTCTAAATTACATTATGTGTATCGAAACGTATATAAAAATTTGGAGAGAGCTTCAGAGAAACAATCTCAACTTCGCGAAAAGATTGCTAAATCTAAACAATTTCAATTAGGACAAAAAATATATTTACATACTCCTGCTACTACAAAATTAACGGGAAGAGCGTTTGCGAAACATCTTAATGGTCCATATCGTGTAATTGAGAAACATTCAGATTTAAATTATACTATAATTCACGTGAATAAGCCTTTCGCGAAACCAGTTAAAGTTCACGTTGACAGAATGTTCTCATATGTTGAAAGGCGGCCTGATCTGCAAATTCCCGATACCCCACTAAACACTGAACAAGAATCACCAATTCAGATCTCTAAAGATAAAACTCCCCTGCGTCCACCGCCGAGAAGTAATTTTCGCCTTTATGATAGTGAAACTGATGAATATATCCCACCTTTTATCCCATCCTCTACTGCACGTAGAAAAAAGAATGATAACCAAGTAGTTCAAACCCCCACAATTCTCTTATCAGAGCCTTCTTGCGTACCTACTGCAAATAATGCAGAGCCGCTAATTGATGCGCAATCTGTCACGCCGTTACGGTTACGCAAAAATGAAGAAGGGGTATGGAATTGTTCAAAGACGCAGCAGCAGAATCCTGTTTCTAGTTCGGATATAAACACTACTTCGTTCGCGGATAGAATAGTAAATTGGGCAATTGGTTCTAATTCGGACTCGCAAGACAATAGAAATATTATCGATAAAATTTCAGATGTGTTAGCAGACAAGCTGGATACTGTGGGAAATATCCAGACACAATTTTTAAAACCTCAAAAAACTAGATATTTTTATAGGCGAAATTAAATCTCATTTGATTATTTTTTATTATAATGTATATTTTTTTCTTTTCTACAGTTAAACAATTCGCTACTTAAAATTAGTCCCTGAAGGAAAGAAAAATAGAAAGTCTTAACTTTTTTCTCTATTATAATACATATATAAATTTTACCATATTTTATTAACTCTTTAGGTTATATTGTTGTGAATTTTGTGTTTTTCGAAACCTTTTGTGAGATGCGGCCGAATCTTGCATTAGGTCTCTATTCAGTTTTTCAACCGGAAGATTATTTTTATGCGGGCGTAGAAATTATTTTTTTGGTTGATTAATTGGTTAGGAAAAAGGAAAACTGAAAATTGTACAATTATTCAACTACTGTTTTATATTTCATTAAATAGAACAAAACATGAAGCAAAATTAAATTAATGGAAATAATATTAGTTTTTGCAAACTATAATTTTTGATTGTTCTATACTCTACATTTTTAATAACACACATTTGCTAAACTACAATTTTTTTTTCTTTTCTCTTTCTTCCTTCTGATGTCTTTTAGTCAGTATTGCGTTCACGGGTAAACATTTAGTTAAGATAAGGCAGATCGGAACTGCTTAGTTAATCGAAAGGTAGCAGAAAGATAAAGACTTTCCTTCATTGTTTTCACTTTTGACTGATATGTTCTGAATTGTAGACAAATTTTGTTGTGAGTATAATTGTTGACTGTTCTTATTTTTTTGTTTTGTTTTACAAAGATTATTTCTTTTATTAAACTTTCCTTGTTGTGTTTTAATTAAAGCTTTTAACAAGGATCACGATAATTTCCTGTAATTTTGTTCCCCCTTTCCCTTTTTAATCCTTTTTCTGAATATCAGGAAAACATTTCTGTTTTATTGTACTTAAACAACTTTACTATTTGTACTTTTTAAGTACTGTCAAATGTTGGAAATTAAATATAATTTTTCATATGTTTAGGTTAGATTAACAAAAACGCAATGTACAACTCTATTTCAAAAACGCAATGTACAACTTCAATTTTAATGGAATATGCAATTTTAATTCTAACCTCATAGTAAATTTTCATTACATTTAAATATTTCAATTTTTTTGGTTTGAAGATTTTTTTTTTCCTCTTGAACAAAAAAAAAAATTAAAGTTACTAGATGAAGTAATTAATTTAAATAAATACACAAGTTGTATACTAATTTAAATATGAATATTTTTTTTTATCAAAAAAAAAAAAAAAAAAAAAAAAAAAAAGATGGAGCACTTATTTTATTCTTCTCAGGAGGTAGTATATACTTTGTTTTCCTTTACCTTAACTATTTTTAAGTTAACAGCAAGTTCGCTAAGATATTGATCAGCGCTGTTATTGAAGATGGTTTCCTGTTTGAAAAATCCCCAACTTACTGTGTTCTCACAAGACCACATATTCCTTCCTGTGTTCAGGATCATCATCATTCCTGATCTCAATGTTCCTTAGATGCAGACTTCCCGGAGAATTTATCCTAGTTGCGATTGTGAACTTAAGACAGAGAGCAGCACTTGTGATTGCTTTCAAGTGATCTACCGTAGGATTGATCTATTTTCCAAAACGTCCAAATTCCAGGTTCATTCTAGACCACCAGGAGTTGCCTATCATCTACAAAGCGTCATCAATGCCGTAAAAGTAAGCTGTGTGGAAACATTTACAGATCTACGTTTTCGTTACTGTCATCTATACAGTGTTTTCAGTTCGACTTAAGCATCTGTGCTCTGTGCACTGGCTTTCTTACAGTGATGTGAGGTAATTACGAGAAACGGAATATGGATAATTTATCCTTCTCTCACTCATCGTCACATGCAAAACATTACTAGCATTAGAACAGCAAGGTTTCATCTATTACGAACTACTTTGTCCTCGAAATCATCATAGACGGGACGAGTACTGCGACTTCATACCTTACGGAGTTAAGTAGTTATGATGACCTAAGACGAATTTTCTTTACGATAGTGTACCGTTACAAGAACATTTCACAATTAAATATTACACTCTCAAAGTGACATCCATTCCATTATAGTTCATATGAACATTTTACATTACTGCTGCAATGATTATGGAACTTATTTTTAGGTGTTGTTATCAGAAAAGACTTTTAGATACTTTTCTTTACATCTTAGTTGTTATTGTAGATTGTAGTGTTTCTTATCATGGACACCATTCTTAGACTGATTGCCAAGTCATTGAGAAATTACTAAAACAATTCTCTTTGATGCTGAAGAAAGATATGCATAACTGCACTAGGCTTTAAAAGATATAGTCACTGCATACTTTCTTATATCAATTATTATTTCTGATTATGCATTATTATTATTGATATCATCATGTTATATGTAGTTTGAAATAATATATTTTTTTTCTTCTAAATATATATATACATATCATACTTTTGTGTGTGCCTGTGTGTGTGTTTGCGGTTTTTTTTTTCTCTCTCTCTCTCTTTCTCTTCTTCTCTTTCTTCTTCCATGGAAGATGCTGCATATTTAAATTTATCAACTGTATTCTATTTTTTTTTGTAGAAGCCTTGGTACATATATAGTATACTTATTTTGTGTCATTAGTAGGTAGTTCTGCGTAACTACTATTATGTTTATTTTATATGTCTATATTTCAGAGAAATGGAGATTCCTATAGACAAAATTCTTTTTTTTTCTTTTTTTTTCTGCGAGGTGGGTGGAGATGTGACGATGCTATGTAAGTTTGATTCCAAAAGTCCAGATAATAAAACCAGGCAAATTAATGTTTCTCAATTTACAAGCAATCTTAACTAAACTCACATGACCGTTCGATAAATCCTAGAATGCTCTGGACATGTGAGTAGTCTAATCTATTATTCAGAGTATTAAGGTCCAAACATAAAGTCCACCTACATTTTAAGAATAAACAAAATAACCCCTTTCCCACTTGATATGACTGCAAGTATAATTAAGATTAAAGAAATCACGAGTGTTAATCAGTAAGAAGTAAATAGCCAGAGGTCGATTTGAAGTAATCCGTTTTGAGATAAATAAAAGGATATATACGCATTAACAGCAGTACGAGAGTGTAAAGACATGATTATTAAGTGAAGTTAATTGACTGAGTGTTCACCTCTCCATACTATGCTCCTCATCTCCTGGGTAAGTGTATTAATGAGTCTCCATCTCTCTATATTATATCACTTGTATTTCTGATGATGTTATGTATCTAATAAACTTTAGTTAAGTTTAAAATTTGGAGTTATTGCTTAAGCTTACACGGTAGCAACCTAACAATTTTATAAACGGGTTTATACGTTGGAATTTTTATATTGTCTTAATGTTTTATTTAACTTGTGATTTTTTATCAGTATACGATTATATTTAATTTCTTTAAAAGGGAGTTAAAAAAGCAACATTAATTTGTTAATCTATGTTTTTTTACACTCACATGCACATATTCATGTAATAAAGAGTTGAGCTCCATCAATAATTTAAAAAACTGCACGCCTATGGATATTCCCATAATAAAAAGAGAAATTTGATTGTACAATGAGGAAAAAAAAAATATGTATTGTTACATTAATAATTAAAATAATAAAAACAATAGTGAGCAGTTTGTCAGAATCATTATCAGCATCGACTTCTACACAATTCAAATTTAATTTGCTGTTTCAATTTTTTTGTGTGTGTGGCTGATGCTGCTTAGTATAGAGTATAACAATGCCTATAGATTGACTATAAGCTACAAACAACTCTAGCGTTCACAGCTTACAACGAACACTTTATTGATAAAATATATTACATTTTATAAAGAAGCATGCTTACACACATTAATTTTATGAAATAAATAATTCTCAGCAAAATAAATAATAAATATTTAACTATTTCGTAATTGTTTTTTTTTCAGGCACGAGGCCTTTTTAAGCGCGTGGCCCTGTGCGGTCGCACCTGTCGTAACCCCCCCCCCCCCCCCTAAGGACTTCTTTGATCCGATTTATAACAAAGTGAAAATTATGAGAAGAAAAAAAAAACTTTCCGATCGTTGTACACGTTTCTCTTTCTTTCATTTATAAACAAAAACCTTGACTCAGTTCGACCTTGGACTCAAAAGAACCTGCACATTGTTAGGACCTTGGAAGAGAAAGGGCGAATCCAGAAATTGGGGGGTTGGAAAATCTAGTTTGAGTGGGGTGTAGCTAGATACTGGGCGAACCAGGGCAAAACGACTTACCTACACCTACGTGTTGCCTACATCTATCTGACGTGGAAAAAAAAAAGAAAAAAAAGCGATTATTCGAGTTCGCACTTTTTTTTAAAGTTCCTGATATGACCCCAGGGTTTACTTATCATTTTCTTTTAAGTTTCGTGAACGTGTAGACGTAGAAAATCCGTCAGCTTCGGCTGCAAAAGGGAATTTGTAATATGTGAAAATCTGCCACGAAAACAGTTTATTGAACAGAGTTCAAGCCGACGACTTTACTACGCATTATTTGAAATCTATGTTATTGACTTTTAGGAAATATTAAAGAATTTTATTGCTACTCGTAGATCGCTTGTTGTGGGTAAGTAAATTCAAATTTTATTTATTTGTTTATTTTTGAATACGACAATGATGAGCAGAGGAAAATTAAAGGATTAAAAAGAAATTAGTTTAGAAAATTCCTATTTTTAAGAGATAAGAAAAAATTATATCCTATTTTTTATATTAATTAGCATACTTTAATGTTTACTTACATATTTATTTATTTATTTATTTATTTATTTATTTTGACAATTATTATTAAAATATTCGCTTTACAAGCATTATGCCCATTGTCAGTACTGAAAAAAAAAGGAAGGGGGAGAATCAACTCTTTTAATTTGAGAAAAGTGGAACTAATGCTGCCAGGTGTCCCAATTTTAAACAGTTCCTTTGGAAAACGAAGGGCATCTTTTCTTCATGGTGAAAAAAATCTTAAAATTTCGACATAACAAATTTAAAATAACAATTCTAACTAAGATAATATTTTTTACAAAGAAGATGTTCCAAGATTCGTCCATTCTGTGAAAATTTTAAAACAGTTTTAATTAAAAATGATTATATATTTAATAAATAGATTTATTAAACATATATTTTTTTAACGGTGACTTGCATATAAGATAAATACTGCAACAAACTCTTGGAGGTGTGCATACGGCCGCGCGTTATTTAAAAAAATCTGTTTCTCAGAAAATAAATTACTATTGATATATTCAACAATTGAGAAATGAAATGGGAATTGTCCTAACGTTTCTTTCAATGATCAACATACTTCCAACTTTTTATTATTATCCATGTGAAAATATATCCATGAAAAAGCACTTGTACATGATGTACATATATTTTTCCTTTATAACTAGATGTCTGTAAAATAACTTTTTTTTATATTAGTATTGACAAAAATAATAAATCCTTTCTTGTATATAAGTAATTAGGTATATATTACTGAATTTTACAATTGATTAAATTTTGTTAAGTTACAAAAAGATATTTATATTTTAGAATTTACAAGAGTCATTTGCTCCTTTTAAATGTGTTGACACGATGAGTTTTTATGGCAGACTAACTTAAAAGTTTTAAAGTAAAAAAAAAGAGAGAGAATGTTTTATTTGTGTCTTTGAATTGTTTATAGTCACGAGATTATCTTTAACTGGAGTTTTATGGCATACTTCATGAATAAATGAGGATATTTCACAAACATATAAAGTACATCACAAATAGCTGGGATTTCCTACTTGCTGCAGCAATTATAAAAGTTATTTAATTGGTGTGGGCACTTTGTTCATTATTTGATGATATAAAATAAAATACTCATTAAATGATTTCACTATCGCTTTTGATAAAGGTAAGCCGGGTACTGTATATGAAGATAATTGGATTTAACTGTCAACAAGATATTTATTTCTATGAATCTGTTCGTGATATATTGCACTAAGTGGGAGAAACTTCCCGCTGCATTTTCTTTTTTGAGCAGCTGTGTTTTCGAGTGGTTGCAGAGATGTTAATTTAATCCAATATGAGGAATTACTTCTAACACTAACAACGTCATTTATATTTTAAAACAAAGTATGTATTATTGTTAATAGTTTTCAGTATTAAATATAGAATTTGTGTTTTTAATATATTGCAAACTATAGTATATTCTAAAAAATAATATAACAGAAGTTTTAGTATTGGACATTATATGGCAGATTGCCCGATATATTATATTAGACTCTAAAATTTATGTTAAGTAAAACTGCATAAACCGACACCATAATATTTTAAAAATTCATATAGAAATGATATTTTTTTACTTATAATAATATTATTTGTTTTTATATTATTTTAATAATTTCCGATATTTCAATACATAATTATTGTATTATTGTATATTTACACAACTGAAGAGTATGAAAAGTAAAATGGCTTAAGTTTCAGTACTGAATATGTTATGTAAGTTTAATCGAGATTTTATATTAGATACATAAATCTATACATAAAAGGTGTGTTAAGTAAAGATGCAACAACTACGTTTTTTATACATGTAGAATTGTTTTAGTTATATTAATCTTAATTCTTATATTATTTTTAATACTTTCCAATATCTGACTAAATAATTTGCGATTTTACAATAGTGAAAGCTAAGAAAGCCATACAGCCTTTAAAAAAGTTTCGCATAAATTTCATTAGTGAAAATTTTATGGAAGATTAATCCAGATTATACATTAGATTAATTTGTCTATAGTATGTAAAAATTATGTTACATATGAAACTCCAACAACCAACACCATATTTTATTTATTTGTACAGATTTGTTATTTTTTAAATATATTATATTATTTTTTATATTTTTGTTAATACTTTTCAATATTTATATAACGAAATTGCATTTTTACAATATCAAAAAATAATAATGCTAAACATTCTTTAAAATAATAATATTACATAAAATTTAATAGTGGAAATTTTATGACAGAGCGTTACAGATTTTATGTAACAGTCATAAGTCTATATGTAAAAGGTGTGTTAAGTAAAATTGCAACAACCAACGCCATATTTTGTTTTTATTCATATAGAACTATTATTTTACAAATTATATATATATGAAAAATAAAATTCCGTAAATTTTAGTAGTAAAAATTTTATGGAAGATAAATAGAGATTATACAATACATTCATAGGTATATAATATGTAAAAGAAAAACTGCAACATCCAACACCATATCTCGTTTATATTTATATATAACTGTTATTATATATATATATATATATATATATATATATATATATATATATATATATATATATATTATATTATATTATATATTTGTTAATACTTTTCGAAATTTAAATAAAGAATTTGCATTTTTACAGTATTGAAAGCTAAGAAAGCCATACATTCTGAAAAATAAATTTCGTAAATTTTAGTAGTATTAGTAAACATTTTATGGAACATAAATCGAGATTATACAATACATTCATATGTATAATATGTAAAAGATATGTTAAAACTGCAATAACCAACACCATGTTTTGTTTTTATTTATACATAACTTTAATGTAATATATATATATATATATATAATTATAATATCTATGAATTTCAAAAAACATATCAAGTTCTATTATCATTCTACTTAAATCTCCAAAGAGATAATTAATGATATTGTGTATACAGAATACCACATAGCTAATAATTAACATGTGCAAACATAATATTACCATAGCTTGTGCTTCAATGGTAATTGGCCAAATTTTACTCATACCTAAAGAATATTGAAAAAAGAAAAAAAAATAGAGAGAAATGGAAAAAAAAATTATAAATTGGAGTTGCAATTAAGTAAATACAAATGGATTAATAAATTAAATATGAACCATATACAATGGAAAATTGGACCACATGAGAATTAAATATGAATTGGATATGAAAAAACACATGCACATGTACTCATCAGCCTGGATGCACCCACATGTGTTTTAAATAATAATTCAGTGTTTCATAATTCTACTGGCATAATGCTAAGATCAGTAGAATCATCCAGGTACACTGAATTATTACCAGACAACAATTGGAAATATTAAAATTTGGAAATATTTAAATAGGAAATAAAAAACCATTAAGAATATACAATATATTTCACTCACATCGATTATCCCAAAAACTGTATTTAACACCTCACGAAATTACCACGAGATAACAGTTTTGAAATAATAAAATTGGAAATATGAACGCGTAAAGTGTAGATAAAATATTTTACTCACAATAATTATACAGAATCCTTAAAATGTCACAACTTCTGCATAATATTCACATCCACATGGCAATGCATCATACATGTTGACTAAGTCGAGTTGAGAGAAATGATTTGAAAGACAAGTTGAGAGCACACTTTTTTTAAAACACAACCCCATCGATGACACCCAAACACAAAATGATTCAAAAACACACAAAATAATTCTGGTTTTTATACACTTATAACAAAATTATATCCGTGAATATATAATACTCCATCCAATTTTAATTCCTGAAAGTAAAATTAATATACAATCAATAGCTCCCACTATAGTTAAATTAAATATAATATTAACAATATTATCAACAACTACCTGAAAGGTAAAGTGTCGCCATCTATTGGTATTATAATAATTCATAATTAATATTTAGTTAGATATCCACTTTATTAGTTACATACTCACTTCATTAGATTTAATTATATAAATAAACTTTAAAAAACAATACTAACTTGTAGTTTTACTTTAAATTCAAATAAAATATAATACTACTATATGAATAAATCTACACAGAATTAATTCAACTTGCACAGCATTTCAGATATTCTTAATAAGAATATATTATGTAAAAGAGATATTGTTTTAATTCAAATTGTTTTTGCTGCCAGCTGTGTTAATCCACTGATATTATAGACATATTATTAAATAATTAATGTTTTATTTTTATTACTACTAAAATATATATTAGACTTGTTATTAAATAATTAATGTTTAATTTATACTACATTGTAAATATATTTTATATTTCATAGATTAATTTAAATATCTAATTAAATAATTCATAAACAATTCAAAATATCTCAAAATTTATAAAATTGATAATTAATAGTATTACTACTGTTTTTCAATCAAATTAATGCAATGCAGTAATTAAAATACCTGTTAAATTTAATTATTCATAGACAAAAATAAAAACTATATATATTTATATTTATATATATTGCAAATAGATATGTTTATGAGTTATAATCACCAATGTTATCCATGTATAATTTAATTTGTTATTGTATAAGTTAATTTATAAATGTATGAAAACTGCACATCAATAACACCTTAAACAGAGGTGATCGGCAACGCACAATCACAACTATACAAAGTGTATATAATGTTCAATCAAATATTAAATTTCCTAATATGTTATAATTGTAATTATGTATGTTATAATTGTAATTTTCTATATAAAGTGTATATAATGTTCAAACAAATATTAAATATTAAATTTCCTAATATGTTATAATTGTAATAATGTATGTTATAATTATTATTTTCTATATCTTTTGTTATATGTTATCGCACACTAAAACAATAATTTATTACATACCATGTTTATATTTAAATTATATAATAAATGTTATTTAAAAGAGTTGGTGATTGAATTTATCATAAAAATTGGATAACCATATATTTTTGCTTGATCTCAAATATATCTAATATTTTTGTTTTTATTTATATCTGAGCATAAGTATTTTATACGATGTAGATAATTGATAATTATATTTTTTATAAACAGATTTATGTAAACATGAAGCAAAATTGGTAAAAATATTTACTTTAAATGGGAAATCAAATCTCTTATCATAAATATCAAAAATTAATTTATAATTATTAGTAATATTAATTTTTAAGTCAAGAAAGTTATTAATTAAATCATTTTCGCTTAATTAAAGTGAGTAGGATAAAAATTGAGTGGTGATGTGCAATTTTTTTCATTGAAATAAAATATGATAATGTCATCAATATAGCGATAAAATACATAATCATTGTTCGGACTTATATTTCTTTCATAATAATATAAGTAAAGGTCAGAGAGAATACTAGATGCGGTTCCGCCCTGCGGAATTCCCTGGCATTGTTTATAGATAATATTGTCATATATAATGTAATTATTATGCAATGTAAAATTTAGTAAAGTTTTTAAAAAATTTACTGAAATATGTTCTTTTAATTTTAATTGAGATTTAAATTCTTTAAATAATATACACATTGTTTTATGTAAGTCTTTTATATCAATGTTATTAAATAAATCATTAAAATCCAATGTTTTTATGAATTTTACCGGATTGATATTATGTATTTTATTAATGAGTTGAAAACTATTTTTTAGGCAATGTTGGTTATTATGTTTTAACGTTATATCATATATCTGCTTTAAAATATAAAGTAGTAAATTGCTTGCATTTTTATTATATGTGTTACAACCGATGGTAACAGTGCGAAATTTAATAGGATTTTTATGAAATTTTGGAATTATAACAAGATAAGGATAATTAAAATTATTACATTTGATTTTTAGTAATTTGTGATAATTTAATAATTTTCTGTTATTTATTTCAATATTTAATTTAGTTTTATTAAAAATATTACTTGTGTTGATTGCATTGTGAATTAACACTTTATAGTATTCTTTACAAATGATAGCATAATTATTTGGAGATTTATCTACATAAGTAATTATAAATTTGTTTTGTAATTCTGATATATGTTTATTTATGTTTTTAAAAGCTGCATGTGTAATATGATGATAATTTTTTATAATTTCATTTTTTAATTTATCAATTACAGAAAATCTCCATTCACTGAAATATTCGATTGGTTTATTGTAATCAACAGCAATTTTATATATAAACAAATCAATATCTTGAATAAACTGCAATATTATGGATTTGATATTACACTTATATGGAAGACGAAATTTTGTGCCATTATGCATTAAGTTTTGTAAAATAGGTTGTTCTACAATATTAACATCACCAGTAATGATATGACCATGTGTTGTATTTATATACTTTTGATATTTTGGGTCATTACAATAACATGGGTAATTCTTTGAAGAGACCAAATTTTTTGCAAAAGAATTGTAATTAAAAATTTTACGTCCAAGTGTGCGATTATATTTATATGTTTTGTGAATGGTAAAATTTTTTATTGGAAAATTATTATTAATGTTGTTTATTATATTGTGTAAATTTATATTATTAAATACATGATTGGAAAAATTTATAATTAATTGTGTATTATTAGTTTTATATTTAGGTTTATTAGAAAGACTTGTATTTAATAGGTTTGCTCTATAATGTAGAATATCATAAAAGATATCACAAAAATGTGGAGAATATTGATTCTTTTTAAATACCTTGAAATATTGGTTTATATATTTCTTTTTTATAATAAAAACATGTTTTCTTATAGCAAGCCAACAATAATCATTACAAAATTGTGCCTCAAGATTATCAAGCTCCTGTTGAATCACAATATCATCAGTGATTTTTTTGTTATTATGTTTACCTCTACCAGATCTTGAAGTTTTTTTTAAGTTTGAAAAATTTAATCCGGAATAAAGATTTTTATAATTTTCATATTTAGTTAAATCTGAAAATACAGGATGTGATTTTTTGCATACTAATTGATTTAATCCATAAGGATATGTAGTATTAAAATGTCTTATATATTTAGATTATATATATATATATATATATTACATAATATATAAAATATAATATATATAAATATATTACAGTTTTGTTAATACTTTTCGAAACTTAAATTAAGAGTTTGCGTTTTTACACTAAGAAAGCCATGCATGCATTCTTAAAAACAATATTTCGTAAATTTTTGTAGAGAAAATCTTATGAGAGATCAATCGAGATTATAAATTAGAATCGTATGTCTACAATATGTAAAAGGTATTTTATTTATTTATTTAAGACGGTTATTTTTAATAAATATTATATATATTTATAATTTTGTTAATACATTTCAATATTTAAATAAGGAATTTGTATTTTTAAAATATTGAATACTAAGAAAGCCGCACAGTCTTCAAAATAATATGGCATAAAATTTGTAGTGAACATTTTATTGAAGATTAGTTCAGATTATATATTAGAATCAAATGTGTATAATATGTAAGAGGTATGTTAAGTAAAACTGCAATAAAGAACACCATATTTATTTTTCTTTGTATAAATTAGTTATTTTTCAGAAAAAAAAACTTTTTAATAAAAAAATATTTTTCAAGATTTAAGTAAAGAATTTGTGTTTTTACAATATTTGAGAGCTGAGAAAGCCATACATTCTTTAAAATATTATGGTAAAAATTTCAGTAGTGGACATTTTATGACGGGTGAAAGAGATATCATAATGTAACATTCGTAAGTCTATATGTAAAAGATGTGTTACGTAAAACTACAACAACCAATAACAAATTTCGTTTTTATTCATATAGAACTGCAATTTTTAAAAGGAATTATGTAATTTTTTATTTATTTTTTGTAGATTTGTTAATACTTTTCACGATTTAAATAAAGAATTTGCAATTTTGCAATATTAAAGACTAAGAATGCCATACATTCCTAAAAATAATATGGCATAAATTTCAGTAGTAAATAATTTATGAAAGATTAATTGAAATTGTATACTAGATTCATATGTTTATAACATGTAAAAAGTATATTTCTTTTAAATGTTTAAAGGTGTAAATTAACAACATATAAAATAACTATTATTAGTTTGTTTTACATGTTTCGGCTCACTCCAAGCTATTTTAAAAAACAAATGCGAATATTCCATAATTGTACGGTATGCAAGTTATTATTTAAACTGTTATCTTTTAATTTTCATGTACTTTTACTTACCCATCATACGTAGTATAGGGTAAGTCTTGTAATCGTTTTGAAAATCGAAAAAATTTTTTTGACGGATTTACACGTTTCAGACACTGGAGATTCCAAAAAACATATTTTTAGAAAAAAAATTTTGCCGTCCGTCTGTGTATCTGTGTGTGTGTGTGTGTGTGTCTGTGTGTGTGTCTGTAAACGCTCTATCTCCCGAAAAAATTGAGATAGACACTTTCAATTTAGTATGTACTAGTATGTAATAATGGGAAGAAGCCTATTTCATTTCAATAACCTCGATTAACCGGAACTATTTTTTTCGGACTCTCGAAATATTCGTTCTGATAAAAGGTATATAAAAATTTTCGAAATTGTTTATTTTAAGAAATGAATGTAAAATACAATAAAAAAACATAAATTTTGCATAAAGCATGACGTCGATCGGATAATTAGTTGCTGAGATATTTGTAATCCTATTTGCCACACTCTTCGATTTTTCATGACCCTGTATTTCATCCAAATTTCACTTCAAAGATATATTTTAATTGGAAATTTGACGCTTAAGCAGATGCAATAAACCGCTAGTTAATAGGATTATTATTTTTGGAGTTATAAGGAAAAACCTCTTTCAAGCAATTCAGTAATCGAGCCTATAAAGTTATGACGTCATCAAGCCACGATTTTATTTGAATTGCTATGCATTTTATAAGTAGTTTACACATTTTTGTTTTAATATTTTACATTATGCATATCCATGATGGGTAAGTATTACGGTGGCCCCCAACGACTAGCTTAAAATTACGCACGTTATCTTTTATTTTTACTTGGTTGTTTATTTTCATAGCTGTAATCATGGAGTAACTCGAGCCAAAATTTCGGTAGGTTAAAAGCTGCTGCATATTAAATAAAAAAATATTTTACTTTCATTGAAATTTATTTGGATGGTTTCAATTTCCATGAAAGTAAAATAATTTTTCCCTCCAGTCTATACTATCCATCCATAATAAGAAAAACCATACAGATACTAACACGCAAAAATACAATATAGTACGATGGAGCATCTTTTAACGGACCGAAATTGTGGCTCGAGTTACTCCATGGTTACAGATATGAAAATAAACAACCAAGTAAAACTGAAAGATAACGTACGTAATTTTTAAAAAGTACGTGAAAATTAAATGGTAGCATTTTAAATAATAACGTGCAAGACCCTGTAATTATGGAATATTCTCATTTATTTTTGAAAATGGCTCTCAGTGAGCCGAAACATGTAAAACAACCTAATAAAGTTATTTTATGTTGTTACACCTTTTAGCATTTAAAAGAAATATATTATTACAAGGTTCTATAATTTATTATATTTTTATGTAAAAGGTATATTAAGTAAAACTGTAACAACCTACACCATATTTTCTTTTTCTCTCAGAATAACCATATCTGGAGAGCGCATCCCCATTGGTTTTGTCGGCAAGAAGTGGGTCAGGATAACCTACGTGACAGTTAGCATTTGGTGATAAAAGATTAATAGCAGCAATGCTAGTCTTGTGGCTTTATTGCAGCTGTTGGCAATAGTGCAATATTTTTACGCTGTGATTCAGAGATTTGTGAACTTGACATACATAAAAATCAATAGTAAAATAAAGAGAACTTTCAGGAGATATTTATCCTAAAGATAATTTATTTCATGCTTTATTGCTTTATTATTTAATGAATGTCTCATCAGTAATAAATAAATAAATGAAATGATTAAATTTTTGTTTAGATTTTCAAAAAATAAAATAAAAAAAAGAATGATACATTATTTTAACAATTTATCCCAGTTTTCAATATTTCACATGGTTTTATTTATATTTAATTCCATTAGATACTTAATTTTTTTTTATTATTAATACAGAGCAACAAATAGAACAGAAAAAAAAGTAAAGAACTTAGATTTTAAGAAATTCAATTTTATGTGCTGAAAGGATACGGGGGGGGGGGAGATGAAATTTCGAGACAAAGGAAATTTAAGTGATTAATTATTAATTTCTTATTACTACAAATTAACAAACAGTTTAAACTTTTTTTTTATATAGTGTTTTAATGAACTTAATATATATATTTTTTTTATTGGAGATACAGTATTATTACATAAAGGACATTTTAATTAAAAAGTCAGCTTTAAACTTCCCGAAATCACAAAATGCAGATTTTTTTTCTCTTTCCAAACAAATACATAAATAGCAACGCATTCAATTAATTGCAATATCTAACTGAATACAATTGAAGAATTCGTAGCTTTAAAATTTTTCCTACGCATTTTAGTTTCGCAGATTTTCCTTCTCTCTCCATTCTTTGGAAATTTGTATATAAAATTTGAATTATAAAAGGCTTTCATAAATGATATATATATATATATATATATATATATATATATATATATATATTTAATGAAATGCTGACAAATTGAAATACGCATCTATAAGAACAGATTTATAATTAAACAAGAGAAGAAAATATTTATTTAATTTAGCTTGTTTTTTAAAAATTCATTAAATTAAATTAATAAATGAGTAGCATTTCAATGAAAAGTATAAAACATATTCAAGTTGAAACATAACAAAAAGATAAAGACTTAACAATAAATAAATAACACATTGTTTTATTAATTTTTTGCTAGATAAAAAAAGTAATTTTTAATAAACTTTCCAACCATTATTTATATATATATATATAATTTTAGTATTATAATAAGTTTTATAAGACTTCACAGCAAATTTATTTTAATTTCAAAACTTTTCTTAAGATATAACGAGACAAAAATTTAAACAAATCGATATATATTTTTCAAAAACTTTAATTATATAATTAAAAAATGATATACATATATATTTAAAAATTTCAAACGTAGTTTTTAATTTAGGTAATATTTAAAAATTGTCCTTCTAATATATATATGCAAACGTTTATAATTATATATGCATAAAGCATGAATTAAATCTAAAATAAGAACAATTATTTTTTTTAACATAAATGTTTACGTTTTAAAATAAATAAATCAAGTTTCTTTTGGCGAAAAATTGTATCGCCAAGCACCGTTATACGAGATTTTGTTAGAAAGCAAATTAATCAGACTTTTCCAAATAGTTACACTTTTAATATTTAAAGTTATAACACCAGATGTTAGTAAGTACTATTATTACATACATTTATGATATTAAAAGTAAAATATTTAATATTTTCAACGTGACAACGTGAATAAAATGTATTATAGTTGTAATGATATGTTTTTAAGATCATTTAAATAATAAACTAGTCGTTGGGGGCCACCGTAATACTTACCCATTATGGATATGCATAATATAAAATATGAAAATAAAACATGTGTAAACTATTTATAAAATGCATTGCAATTTGAATAAAATCGTGGCTAGATGACGTCATAAATTTTAAATGGTCTATTATTGAATTGCGTAAAAGAAACATCGTTATAACTCCAAAATTGATAATCATATTTACTAATGGTTTACTGCGTTGGATTAAGCGTCACATTTCCAATTAAAATATATCTTTGAATTGAAATTTGAATGAAATATAGGGTCATGAAAAATCGAAGAGTGTGGGAAATAGGATTACAAATATGTCGGCAATTGACTTAATTCTTTATGCAAAATTCATGTTTTATTATTGTCTTTTATATTCACTCCTTAAAATAAACATTTTCGAAATTTTTTATATACCTTTTATCAGAGCGAATATTTCAAGAGTCCGGAAAAACCAGTTCCGGATAATCGAGGTTACTGAAATTCAATAAGTTTCTTCCCATTATTACATACTAAGCATCTATATATATATTTGTCTTACGTGGCGCGGAAATACGGCTGAATTTCTACCTTATCGTTGGCAACATCCGTAGTTTCCAGAGCTCAGACCAATGGACAGACAAGATTGTGTTAGCTCCGCCTCCAATATGGCGCTCAGTGTCAGAGCAGTGAAATTCAAAAAACATTACATTAAAAATAAAATAATATGAACGTAATCCAAAGCGTCTGAGATGATTCCTCATTTTAATTATGAGTAATATTGTTAATTTCAAATGAATTCTCAACTCTTATTTAGAATTTATTTACGAATTTCACTCGCACAAAAAATCGGAGATAATAAAATATAAACTTTTTAGAACTCCCCTGCTGCCATCTATTGCTGTTTTATTGAAGTAAAAATAATTTCTTTTGCAGAAATCTTTTTTTTTTTTTTTGGATGAATTTAAGTCGTGTTGTGCAATATTATAGGTGCAATAAGTTTTAAATTAATTATGTTTATTAACGAATTTATTTACTAATTTCACTCGCACAAAAAATCGGAGATAATAAAATATAAACTTTTTAGAACTCCCCTGCTGCCATCTGTTGCTGTTTTATTGAAGTAAAAATTATTTCTTTTGCAGAAATCTTTTTTTTTTTTGGATGAATTTAAGCCGTGCTGTACAATATTATAGGTGCAATAAGTTTTAAACTAATTATGTTTTCAAGATCCTTTTTTCATAGTATTTAAATGATTTATATGCCCATTAGCAGCAACAACTAAATGCATTTTTAGTTCTGTTTTCAACGGAATTTTCAATTACTTTTTTACATTAAAAAAATAGTCAATTTCATATGTTCAAATGATTTATTGTAGTACTTATTCCGGCTAGAATTACTAGAAAAATAAAAAGGGGCGAGCGAGCGAAGCGAGCTGGGACCGCGTAGCGGTCTCAATATGAATTGCTTTGCAATTCACGGGGGGTTGGCGAGCGTTAGCGAGTAGGGGGCTGATCCCCCTAGTATACCAAATTTCAAGTCTCTATCTCAATTTGTTTGAGAGATAGAGCGTTTACAGACACACACACGGGCGGCAATTTTTTTTTTTCTAAAAATATGTTTTTCGGAATCGCCAGTATCTGAAACGTGTAAATCCGTCAATTTTTTTTTTTCGATTTTCAAAATGATTACAAGATTTACAAGATTACGTATACTACGTATGGTGGGTAATAAAAAATAAATACATAAGATGAAAGGCAACAAAGATTGTTTTGTTTGCTCTTCGTTTAAATACATAGGCATAACAGCTTGCTACCATGATATTTTTGAATCGCAAACATGAAATCGTCAAATATCGCTCATAGAATCCAATGCTAATGGCACGTCGAGTGGAATCCTTCTTGCCCCGAATCATGTGATTTTATCTTCGCTTTAGAAAGAGTTGGGAAATTCTCCCTCTAGATATTGTTACTCTGAAGTTTTTCTTTATATAAACTGTTATTTAAATATATATATATATATATATATACATATGTATTTTTTAATTTTTGTTAATACTTTCCAATATTTGAATAAATAATTTACGTTTTTACAATGTTGAAATCTAAGAAAGCCATATATTCTTAAAAACAATATGGCATAAATTTCAGTAGTGAATAATTTATGGTAGATTGATCGAGATTATATATTAGATTCATATGTCTATAATATATAAAAGGTTAGTTCTGTAAAACTGCAACAACGAACACTATATTTTGTTTTTATTTGTATAGAAATGATATTTTTTAATGTAAATTTATATATATATATTTTATAATTTTCAGGATTTAAGGAAGGAATTTGCATTTTTACAATATTGAGAACTAAGAAAGCCATACATTCTTAAAAATAATATTTCATAAATTTCTGTAGTGAGCATTTTATGGAAGATTAGACGAGATTTCACAGTATCTGAATAAGAATAAGTCAGCAAATTTGATGCATGTATGAATAACACGAATGAAATCCCCTTTACTAATAGTAACCACCTCGCGTTTATAGAGGTCCCCGTTTACGAAATGGCTATTTATACCAACTTCTGAAACTGTCCCCTCCCAGGCTTACAGGCACCTCCAATGAGACCTTATTATTGTTTTGTTGTCCTTCTCCCCCGTGCATTTCCATTTCCGTTTGGATATAAATATTTTGCATGCGCAATTGAATGTTCACATTCAGGACAGGTTTTAAACGGCTTTCTTCCATTTTAAAGGTCGCATGACATTTTCTGAATACTATAGAAAACAGCTGAGATCCAAGCAATTTTTTTCTCATAAACGACGGAGTCGATTTCAATATATATATATATATTTGTATTCTTTTAGGATTAGCTAAACTGTAAATGGATCAACTGGCAAGAAATAAAAGGTATAAATGAAATAGTTTAGTTACGCGATTTTGCAAACATTTTTTTTTCCTAATTGATGTTACTAAAAAAAAATAGATTTTCTAGAAAACAAAACGATTGAATTATAGCTGTTATATATAATATTTTATATATTTAAAAATAAAACATATGTGAAAAACAAAGGATAAGAAATTATAAAAAGTAATGGAACGGGCACTGCAGGAATTATACTTAATAGGATGAAAAAGCAAAAATTGGAAAACTATGAATATCTTATAGATTCTTCAGGAGGGTTTTATAAGAATATTCATAGTAAATATATGTTATTTCATCAAATATTGTCAGCATTATGCCTAAAATAGACAATATTAAGCCCCTAATAACATATATATATGAAAAAAGACAATTAATAAGCTACATGAGTTCAAATAACAAATAAATAAATTTTGTATTCCAAAAGAAGAATTTACTTCGGTCTAAATCCTGCCAAGGGGCTTTTACACAATAACCAATGAGGTGCGTTTCATTCGGGCGTTGCCATTAAACAATTAACAAATAACCACGATTTCTGTGCCACGTACGATAACGTAATATATATATATATATATATATATATTATTTATTTTATTATTTATTTCTTTTCTATTATAATTTATAGTTTATTATTTTATTATACAGTACAAAGTCTCAAATCCGCATAGCTAAGATTCGGAATTCTCCAAAATCTGGAGTTTTTTCTAAAAAACTTAAAAAAAAAATAATTTCAAAATTAAACATGTTGTATACCTTCAAAATGTTAAAATATGCGAATATTTCCGTAATCGGATTTTTACTGATATATTTACTGTTCAAGCTCATATATTTACTATTCTCTATTACTCATATTGATACTCGCTTTGTATTATTCTCAAACATCTGAAAAATTCGTTAAACTTCCAATATGACGTCAGATCTTTTTTTTAAATTCTCTAATGACGTGATATTAATTTGCTTTGTGTACATGCACATACTCATACTCCTCGTATTATTGAGAAATCTTTGAAAATTCAGTTTCATTACCCCTATGACATCAATCATTTTTATTACATATTAATCATTTTTCAATTGGTGAAACTTTTTATTTCATTTTCATTTTTCACGTGGAAAACGTCTGATAGAAAATTAATTATTGTAGAAAGAATTTTTATCGTGGATTTTTAATTTTTGGCATCTGCTATAACGAAAAATGTTTAAATTTAATAGTAAAAGGCTGTTAGAATTTTGGTTTTTATCTCTATTTATTAAAATAATACGAATTTTTCAAATTTGAATACTTTGAGCTCTTTATAGCTGGTATTCAGCTATATACACAAAGTTTCAACACTGTAAGTTACATAGTTTCTAAGAATAGCTCTGTGACAGACAGACAACGGAGCGGGAGTAATAGGGTTTCGCAAGATGAACAAAAACCTAAAAATCACATAAAAAATGTGAAAATATTCAAAAAACACTTTACGAATTTCAAATAAACTTTATTTAAAAGAAGACAACATGCACTAACAACAGACAACATGTAAAAACACATGTTGGGTTAAAAGATTTATACCACATATCTTTTACTAATATGGAAAAATTGTTGTAAAATGAAAAAAGATAAAAATCACAGAAGACAAAATTTATTATAGTGATCTAAAAGATACTAACATGAATTCTGTTACGAATAAGAAAAAAATCGCCGTGGAATGCGAAAAATGCTGAAAAGTACTTTAAAAGTAGCTAAGTAGAAACTTTATTATATTACGCTGAAAGTTTGAAATTGAATTCATTTTCCGAATGTGAAAAAAATTGCTGCAGAATGTGGAAAAATGCTAAAAATCGCCGAACGAATTACAATCTTTGAAAAGAAGTGAACATTTGCTATGTTGCACTAAAACGTTGGACTGAAACGTTGAACTGAAACGTTGGTAAATGATTGAACCTTTTTCCAATGTGGAAAATTCGCCACGAAAAAAGTAAAATAAATAAACAAATAAATAAATAAATAAATAATGAATAAATAAATAAAATTTCCTCTAAAGTTAAATTAATAAAAAATTATTATAATTGTGAGCAATGTATTTTTTTTTTACCTTTTTGAAAAATAATATTCCTCGATAGTTAACTACATTTTCAATAAAGTAATTGTAGTTCACAAAAAAAAAAAAAAAAAAAAAAATAGTTTTTCTGACCACTTGTTAGGAGTGACACACCCTGTATTTTTGTCTCATTAAAGTTAATTGTGACCTTATAGTTTGCTGTATAAACATTGCTTGTCCTTGACATGCATTACCACTCCTAAATATTTCTAATAATAAATTTGTGACTTACTGTATAATATTTAACATTCTATTCGTATAAATTTATTTTATCAGACTTAATGTTTTCGTTTTACAACTATTCTTTTTACAAATTCTTTTCCGATTTTAAGAACACAATAGGGTAAAAACACAAGTAGTTGGTCAGATATGGTTCAGTAATCATCTAATTTTACTAGAAAAATTGGCTGATTACTACTGCAAAAAATACTCAAATGTCGTCTACCCACAATGCTTTGCCCTTGGCTGATGATTGGTAAAATGAGTCTGAGTGTTGGGAAATGATATTTCATTTGGAACCAAAAATAATAAAGCATTTTATCTCATTGTTACCAAATATTGTTGCACTGATGTTATATTTATGTTCTTCTAGAAGCATGGTTATTTATAAAGTCTTAAAAGACTTTTTTACATTTTATAAATTTCAATAACTTATTTTTTTACAGTTATAAAACTCAATGGAAAATTGTGCTGACAATCTCAAAATTATATGTGGCAACTGAGCATAATTTCAGTTGCATTTGACATTTGGACAGCTGAAGTATAAATAAATATTCAGTTAGATTTTTAAAAATTTTTAAATGATACAAATATTTAAAGAGTGAACTTCCTTGAAATGTATAATTTTACTAAAAAAAATAATTGAAAGTTTTTACTAAAATTGATTTGGAAATTACCTTACAAAAACATTATTTCTCTTTTTATTTATATTTATTGACGGAGAAACCTTTTTATGCCGTTAATAATCTCCACGTGTTGTGAACGATCGAAAGAACACTTAGAACATGTTAAAAACCAGACCCCAATTAACTCTAGTGCATCAAGTGATAACCGCAGCTGCAAACCATAGTGAATAAAACCAGATGCACTTTATGTCGAAACTAATCAACTGAGATATACTGCAGACTCTCCCCTTCAATCTACAACGTGATGCCGCTCACGAGAACTCAATAACAATCTCCCAGTATCTAAAATGTAACCGAACAGTAAAGACGCTCATGTAAATATGATGTAAATACCTCAAATTTAATGTAAAATTGGAGCACTTTTAAGCAGACTCCAAACGCGATACAAATGTATATATAAAGCCAAGAATTTCAATAATAATATTATATTCAAAGGAAAAATGGATCTACTTACTTCACGCAATTTATTATTTTCTACTAATACTGTTTATTACTCCAAAACAGTGATACGTCAATGAATCGATAGGATAAATATCGGTGTAATACTGTGGATTACTCTAAGCGCAAAAGGAAAGCTTCAGGTAAGCTGAACTAATCTTTTTTACCATTATCAAAAGATGAAAATTAAAATATGAAGACTGATATAACAATTTATAAAGATAGAAAATTTATTATGCTACCGACGGTTCTCTAACATTTATGTCTATTTCTTCTTATACCTTTACAGCTAACAACAAATGAAGATAAAAGTAAGCAAAGGAAATTTCAAGGATTTTTTTATGTTATTTAAGAAATTTTTGTGCATCCGGTATTAGAAAATTTTAAGGCTTAACTCTCTTTACAGGCACTATGTGGTGCATCTATTCGAATAAATCTGTAAAATTACTGTTTCATGATACTGTATCACAAGCAGTGGCAGCTCGTCACTGTCTTTTTTTTTTTGGGGGGGGGGGGCACTAAATGCATCCCGGAAACACATATTATTTTTATACTATTATATTTTTTACAAGAAATCATTTCCTTGTTTAATGGCAGAACTTTCTGACAGTAAAAAAAAAAATAAAGTATTATTTTTTAATAATAGCGATAAGAAAAGAATCCATTTAGCAGCCATGCATTTAGTGCCCCAAATAAAGCCACTCACGAGCCGCCACTGATCACAAGTAGCATATGATTGTAGAATATAGATATTTCTTTTTAATAGTTAAGATATATTCACATATTTCTTTGTTATATATTTGTTTAAAATCACTAATAAGGATTGCTCTGTTGCAAAGTATACTATTATTGATATACAAGGAGCATTCAAAATTTTCCCGGAAATTTGTTGTAGCTCTTAATTACCATATTATAGGTACACATTTACTTCATCGCCTTCACCGCTGGCTCCTTCAGAACCCACACACTTGCTCCACCGTCCTGCCATTTCTTGAAACAACAATGAAATTCCTGTTTTGGTATCGTTCCAAGTCCATCCGTCTTGTTGGTTTTGATGTCTTCTACGTTATAAAAACGGTTACCCTTGAGGCGCATTTCGACCTTGGGGAAGACCGAGAGACCCAGTGGGGCTAAATCCGGTGAGTAGGGAAGTTGGTGGCGGTGTGTGATGTTCTTTTCTGCAATCCATGTCTGCACAACAATCGATGTGTGGGAGGGATCATTGTCGTGATGCAGTGACCACCCTCCATGCCATTTGGCGGGAAGTTTTCTTCTGATTGCCTCGCTCACTCTTTTCAAAATTTGCACATAAAAAGCGCTATTAACAGTTTGCCCAGCTGGTACAAATTCGTGGGGCACCACACCTTCGTTGTCAAAAACTGCAATGATAATCACTTTTGATTTGGATTTGAAATGACATGATTCCTTTGGTCGAAGAGAGGATGTTGTGTGTAAACAAATAAATTAATTATATTGAAGTATGAAAGAGTTACAACGAAATTCTATGAACTTTTTGATTTCCCCTCGTATCTGTATCTTTGATATGATGTATCTATTAAATAAAAAAAGCATCAGTATTACAATATATCACAAGTTGAAAATTCAACTAATAATAGGATTTGTTTAAAATATATTTACTTCTGTAATTTTCAAATGCAAAAATTATCATAATATGGACATTATAAAAAGAAAAAACACTTTTTATTATGCTAGTTAAATTTTTTTAAGTGCTTGTTTTCAATTAGATAATATTGTTCTAAGTATTTGGTAAAATTTCATATGAATTTTATAAATAAAAATATATAAAATTCATATTTACATAAATTACTATATTTTTTGTTTTTAATCTCATGTTACCCCAACAGTCTAAAATATTTTGTATAATCATTACAGGACCAAATACTGATTAAAAGTTTCATCATTTTAAGAAATGCAGAAAAATTTTAGGCTTTTAAAAGTCAGGCATCCTAGGATCATTGTGACATATTTATCGGACCTTGATTAAAAAGGAAAATCAAGTTTTTAATTCTTTTTTTTCAAGTTAATAACACATTTAAAAAAATGTTTATAATAACAACTTAGAATATTCCTTTTATTTTTTACCTTTTTAGTTACTACATTTAACCAACAGGTGAATATAAAATCAGACTCTTTATGAAAATGTTGTAGTATGAAGAATAGGTCACTTCAGCATACAAAAGTCTCTAATATTAAATGCATACTTTCCAATAAAACTCTTTCTGTTGACAGATTTTCTACTTTTGTTTATTTATTATTTCAAAATGTAGTTAAATTGTGGCTAAATAACATGCAATATAAGTTACCTTGTTTGGAGTTAAAAAACCTCATAGTAATGCTGAAGTGCAAACATATATTCAATTTAATTTTGGTAATTTGATGATCTTTGTCGGTAAAATATTAAAAAGCTTCTTAATTTTTTTCAAAATAATGTACGATTTTATAATAAAAGTACAAAAAGTGTAAAATTTGAATGGTAGCATAAATTGTTGAAAAAAAGGATTTTTCTTAAAACAATTCTCATTATTTTATAACAAATAAATAGCCTCTCCCCTCCCATTTTTTCAAATAAGCATGCACTAAATATTTTTGTGCAAATACTACACTTTCTTTCATCGGAGGCTACAAAGCAACTATGTTTGATTGCATTTGGCAGTGGCAGCTATGTTTGGATGGTTGTGGGAAATTAATATAGTTTTTAATGCTTCGTCATAAGTTATTTTGCTCTGAAATATGTTTTTGATAGTTGTAAAATTTGATATATTAACAATTTTATTTATTGCAGATGCATGTATCTAAAAAATGTTGTTAGAGAAATGATGACTTAGATATTGATTATATCACTCAAAGCAGACAAAAGTATTTAAAGTGCGAAATATGGAACAAAACACTGCTTTACAAGAGCATTTTGGAGAAGCATCTTCTGACTCGTATCAAGGAAAATCATTTGTTTGTGATATATGCAACAAGATATTCTCTCGAAAGGGAAATTTATGCCAACATTTGTTAATTTATACTGGTGAGAAACCTTTTGGATGTGAGATATGTAACAAGAAATTCACTCGAAAGAGTGATTTAGACAGACATTTGTTAATTCATACTGGTGAGAAACTTTTTGCGTGTGAGATATGTACCAAGACATTCTCTCAAAAGAGTGTGTTAAACAGTCATTTCATAATTCATACTGGTGAGAAACCTTTTGCGTGTGAGATATGTAACAAGAAATTTTCTCGAATGAGTGATTTAAGCAGACATTTGTTAGTTCATACTGGTGAGAAAACTTTTGCGTGTGATATATGTAACAAGAAATTTTCTCGAAAGAGTGATTTAAGGAGACATTTGTTATTTCATACTGGTGAGAAGCCTTTTGCGTGTGAGATATGTAACAAGAAATTTTCCCAAAAGTGTCAGTTGAAAACACATATGTTAATTCATACTGGTGAAAAGCCTTTTGCATGTCAGATATGTAACAAGAAATTCTCTCAAAAGAGTGGGTGGAGAACACATCTGTTAGTTCATACTGGTGAGAAACCTTTTGCATGTGAGATATGCAACAATAAATTTTCTGGCAAAGGTTATTTGATAAACCATCTCTTAGTGCATACTGGTGAGAAACCTTTTGCGTGTGAAATATGCAAAGAGAAATTCTCTCAAAAGGGTGCATTAAACAGACATTTGTTAGTTCATACTGGTGTGAAATCTTTTGCATGTGAGATATGCAACAAGAAATTCTCTCAAAAGAGTGCATTAAACAGACATTTGTTAGTTCATACTGGTGAGAAACCTTTTTCATGTGAGATATGCAACAAGAAATTCTCTCAAAAGAGTACCTTAAACAAACATTTGCTAGTTCATACTGGTGAGCAACCTTTTTCATGTGAGATATGCAACAAGAAATTCTCTCAAAAGAGTGCATTAAACAAACATTTGCTAGTTCATGCTGGTTAGAAACCTTTTGTGCGTGAAATATGCAAGAAGTTTTCTGACAATGAGTAATTTGAAAAACCATCTTGTTAATTCATACAGGTGAGAAAACGTTTATTTTTTAGACATGCAATAAGAAATTTTCAATTAAGGGTAAAGTATGTGCTCATGTACGCTCTCATAATTTGAGATTTTCTATCAACTAGGTTTAGTATCTTTTTTTATAAGGGCGTTGGTATAAGTTTGTCTTAAGAAATTGCAGTTTCTTGCCAAACATTGTGTACAACAAAATGAACGATGGTCAATAAAAAAAATTCTAATTTTATGCAGCTTATTGATATGTCATATATTTAGTATTATATTATTTTATGTTTTATTTATGTAAATATTAAAAAGATTGTTTCAATGTATGTATTAAATGGTGTAAATATTAAACAAGTGTGTTTGATACATTGATTGTTATTTCATAAAATAATAACAGTCTGATGAGGTTTTAAAATGTAAATAAAGGTTACTAGGAAGTGTTTAAAAAATTTTCTTTACTCATCAGGCTTTTATAAAAAGGATGCACCCTAATTTTATTATCATGTCACTACTAATATGTTTAGGTCTTACTAACATTCCATCCATTGACCATGAATTGGAGTTTAATAAGGAATGATAACTATTAAACAACATGTTCAATTTTTGTTTTTGTTTTTAAGTTGGTAACCTTGTATCCACTATATATTAGAAAGAAGGAGAATTGCTTGGGAAAAGACCCTGTATTTCATACTTTTAACATAAATTTATAAGCTTTGTATCATAGTTAATGTTTAATAAACTTTTTCGTTATCACAGGTATAATATTTCTCATTGTTAATCACAACTGCCTTGAATACCTATGTCAGCTCCCTATGTAACCTGTGTTTTCAGTTATTAAAATTACATGTCGTTTTTTGAATACCTTTCCTTCTCTGTATTTAAGGATAAAGGGTGTCCCACAAGGTACGCAGCGTCTAATATGTACAGATTCGGATAAAGCACGTCAATATGAGTACTTTGAATGGTAACATGTGGGGTCCCCGAATATAGCGTGTTATTGTAAGTAAGCTGTGAAGCTTGTCATATGAAAAACTAAGTGAAAATGAATGTTTATTGAGAACTTTTGGCTATATTCGGGGACCTCACATGTTACCATTCAAAATACTCATATTGACGTGCTCTATCCGAATCTGCACATATTAGACGCTGCGTACCTTGTGGGACACCCTGTATTAAAATTCAATTGTTCTACTTATAAAATAATTTTATTTTCGCCCATATACATTTATTTTTCATATTTCATTTTATATATTTGATATTGTAATCAATAATATGTGTAATTGACAATCTATCTGCTGTGGTCAAGGTTGTCATTGCTTCAACTGTGCAGTCAATGCTAGTCAACCTTTGATACTTAATACCAAAGGATGAACAGTATTTCAATCTTATGAGGCAATTATTATTCTTTTAATCCTTGTAATAAAATAATTTAAAGTTTTCCTTTGTATTCATATTGATAGATATTCATTTTACTTTAATTACGAATGATAGAAATCTGAGCTTTTTTTTCAAGGCGTCCATTGTATCTTTTTATAAAGAAGTATAACTAAGTGCTTATTTGCTCACTTATACCAAACTAGCTGTTATCCGTGACTTCGTTCACGCAACATTAAAAGAAGAATAAATACATTATTTAAGCAAAGTATTTCACTCCCGATAATTAAAAACATTAATAATTAACTGACTATTTATCACATTTCATAGGAGAAAATACGTTATTTTTTGTTTTAGAGACCTTGACATAACTCAGTCTCAAAAAAGTGAAATTTTGTGCCAAATAATCGCGAAAATGAAATTGCAACCAATGCAAAAAAACCGGTCAAATAAAATAGTGGAAATAGACGAATTGGGTAAAAACAAATGTCAATTTTACCTGGTTGACAATTTTACTTTTAACAACTTTGTGAAACGTTTTAACAGCCATCCTTCAAAAAATCATTAATTGGAAATAGTATATGCTTTTTCTATAAATTCAATTCTGCCTCCTTGGTTTAATGTATAGCTGAAACAAATCTTGTATTCTAAATGACAGTATGTTGACAGGTAATTTTTGTTCTCCAGAATAAATTGATTCATGAAGTTTGAATATGTGAAAATATGTTTTTTTTTTCGGATAATTTATTGAAATCAAGATTTTGTTTTCACCATCAATTCAAAGTGAAAATAAATTCTGTTTTTCAGTTTTAATGAGAAAATGATGTAAAAAATATACTGATCTGTTTTATTTCTCCTTTTTTATACACAAATATGGAATAATTTACTTTCTGTTTTTAGAGAAACTTCGTTAACATTTACAAAAAAAGAAAGAAAAATCTTGGCATTTAATTTAATGTTTTAAATTCTGAGATTTTGTGTGACATCCTCGGATCAATGATAACCGGTATTAAGTAAATCGCGTTGCGTTCGATAGTCTAGGAGTAGTTGCGAAATACAAATACACCATCCTTCAGCCATCCTTCAAAAAATCATTAATTGGAAATAGTATATGCTTTTTCTATAAATTCAATTATGCCTCCTTGGTTTAATGTATAGCTGAAACAAATTTTGTTTTCTAAATGACAGTATGTTGACAGGTAATTTTTATTCTCCAGAATAAATTGATTCATGAAGTTTGAATATGTGAAAATATGTTTTTATTTTTCGGATAATTTACTGAAATCAAGATTTTGTTTTCACCATCAATTCAAAGTGAAAATAAATTCTGTTTTTCAGTTTTAATGAGAAAATGGTGTAAAAAATATACTTATCTGTTTTATTTCTCCTTTTTTATACACAAATATGGAATAATTTACTTTCTGTTTTTAGAGAAACTTCGTTAAAATTTACAATAAAAGAAAAAAAATCTTTGCATTTAATTTAATGTTTTAAATTCTGAGATTTTGTGTGACATCCTCCGATCAATGATAACCGGTATTAAGTAAATCGCGTTGCGTTCGATAGTCTAGGAGTAGTTGCGAAATACAAACACACGGTCAGATTTTAATATAATAGATTCATGTTCATTTTCCTTTTCTTAAAATTATGATTTGATTTTTAGCAAAATACTCTCATCTGTATATAACGAATACTCATGCTTAATAATCAGTATAGATTTAAAAAAAAAGACATTTAAATTTTTCGTTATAAATATGGCGTGAAATTCATCTACTTTTTATACTTATTGATCCTTGTATTATTAATGTAAGGAATTGATTCACACTCATTTTAAAACATATTGGAAAATTCCCGTTTTATTTCAAACTAGCTTACCCGCCCGGCGTTGCCCGTGCCAACAACCTTAAATGTACCTGAAATCAGTGTTGAACATTTTTTTATTTTTAAACAAATCTAATGTTGGGGGCCCCACTACCTTAGACAGCAAACACTGGGCGTACCATACACACTCCCATATATTACCGTAAGTCGAGTCGAAAGAGCCATACCCCTTCATAATCCAGCCCATAGAACCAGAGATAGAAAAGCCCCCCTGGTGGTGAAAATCGAAAAGCTCTATCTATGTAGAGTCGAATTAGCCATACCCCGTCGTGATCCAGCCTATAGAACCAGATATAGGAAAGCACCCCTTGTGGTGAAAATCCGAACTAAAATCAGTCAGCTCTATCGATGTCAAGTGGAAAGAGCCATACCCCATTGTGATCCAGCCCATAGAAACAGAGATAGGAAAGCACCCCTTGGTGGTGAAATTCAGAACTAAAATAGGTAAGCTCTATTGATGTTGTGTCGAATGAGCCAAACCGTGTCGTGATGTGACCCATAGAACCCGAGTTAGCTGCAAAATCCTTTAGTTACACCTTCCACCACCCGGGGGCACAATATGTTCTATACGAACATAACTGAATTCATTAAGGTTATCGATGTCGATTCGAATGAGGCATACTCCGTCATGATCCAGCCCATAGAACCAAAGATACGAAAGCGCCCCCTGTGGTGAAAATCCGAACTAAAATCAGTAAGCTCTATTGATGTCGGGTGGAAAGAACCATACTGTAATGACTTAACGAACTCCAGTGATCCAAGGTGATCCAAGTTAACATCCAGCACTTTTTATTAGGCATCGTTGATACACAAGTTAAAATAAGATGAACAATTAAAAAACATTACACTCTGCCATCAAAACCCTAGCGTACACAACCATCATATACTGTTCACGCGCACACATCATTTTCCGCTCACCATCGTCTGTTCAACTCTCTCTGCATCTCTCTTAGCTTAGCTCGACTCACTTTTTTTTTGACCTGCCAACTAACATCTCTTGCAGTCTCTTTGCATATCGAAAACTGTCCTTTCGATTCGATTACACGGCTTGCACGGCAGTCAACCTCCGAAGCTAGGCGACAAAACCATGGACAAAAACTGGACAACTCTAGGCCAGCAACTCACGAGTCAGGCTAGGCCATAGATTTCTTCGGTCGTTACACTGCTCTCATTGGCTGGCTGCTTCGTTGCCGAGGCTATTTCATGGGAGGAGCTTGAAATAGCCTCGAACCCAAAATTCCATGTACACGTTTTAATTTTTTTTAAAAATCTAAATTAAAATTTAAAAATCCGGCCGCGAGGTATAATATCCGGTGACAACATCTACACATGACAAAAATTTCTGAGTCCTAGGTGTTATAATTACGGAGAAATCCGCGGGCAGGCAGACAGACACTTACTCTTTTATAGAGATAGAGATATGACGTCTCTTTTTCCTCTTAGAAATCCTTTTTTAATGACATAATTCTTGTTAATTTTCTTTTCCAGGCAATTAATTTCGATACTGGCATAGGGAAAATTGTGCTACTTTAACGAAATAATATTAAATATTATGTTTTATCAACAAAAATGGAACTATTAACATTCATCATTTTTTTTTAGGTAATCGAGATATTTCTTTTAGTTTTAAGAATAAAAATAGCTATTTTTCGCTATCCATGACATCATTTTCGACATAGATAATTTTGCGGTGCATATTTTTGACATTTGCCAACCATTTTCTTTTGAAACTTCTGTTTACTTTTTTTAAATTTAAATAAAATATACGGTATAGTTATATTAGCCGTGCGAAGATGGTAAAACACCAAGTATTGTTACCATACAAAAGAAAGAAAAAGTGAAGAAAAAACCCAAGATAATTTTATTTCACCAATCAAGGCCTATCCTCTTTATTTGCGATGCATGACGTCATATTCGCCTGTTTCCTATGGTTACGCATATTGAAACCTTGTATTATTATCAAAAACTAAAAAATGTACGTTTTATTTCTAATAATATTATTTAATTTTCTTTTAAATTCTTTAATTTTTTTATTTCATTTTCATTTTTCACGTTAATATTTTTCAATTGAAACTAAATTGTTGAGTAAAAATTATTATACCGGGTTTTGAATTAGTTTTGGCAACGATAAAGTATTAGCAACGGTAAAGTAAATTTAACCATTTTAAAATACTATATGAAAAAATGTCCATTTATTCTCTATGAAAATAACGAAATTTTGAATTATGAAGAAAAATATTTGAATAAAATAAACAAAAATCGCCTATGTTCATTTGAGGGTTATAATCCATCTATATGCAAAAATACAGGATCATTAAATGCTCCATTTTGACGTTGGCTTCAGCACACATTCAGACATTTGCACACAATCAGATTTATAATATTATTAGGATTAAAGTATACTGCCGATGAGATGTCTTGAAAAGAAATTTTGATAGTTCTGTAAAAATATACCTCCTCAGAGTCTTGAAGAAATTCTTGAGGCTGAAAAAGTAGATAGAACTAAATTTTGTCCCCGGAAATTAAAGTCAAAATTGGGAATCTACTATTTTACTAAAGGTTTTTTAATATTAACTGGTATCAGCTTTAAATGAAGTCTTTTCTGTTCTTCTGTGATGTGCATCACCCACTATAACAAAAAGTCGATTAAACAATTTATCGAAAGCATGAATTTATCTGTATCTGCTGTAATTTGAATAATATTTTAAATATAAATTAGTTACAATCTATATTTTATTCAACTTATACATAACATTGTACTATAACTACATGCATGTGTGTTTAATGTGCATATTTATGACAAGTTAATAGTAACTGAAATCTGTAAATAACAGAAATTTCATGAACAGAAACTTTAGTAATTGGCGTTTATTTTAAAAGATCAGTTTTATTTATACTACAGGACAAGTGAAAATCTTCTAACTCACTGTATGACACCCATTATCCTTGAAATATTTCAATTTTGGCTTGAATGTGCTACTTGTACACTTGTGTACCCTTATTCTACTTCTATCTCATCACTTGTCTGTGATGGGATTCAAAGAATTTAACAACTTGTTCTCTGTTGTAGTGATTTTTTCCGGTTTTATATGAAAAATACATCAATAAACCCTAGCTTCATATGGACACAGTTTCAATCGCTTTTCCAAGTGAACTGCCATATATTCAGAAAAGAAAGAATAACAAATAGAAATAAAATGTGTTCCATTTAAATAAATGCAAGTAAAATTTCCTGATGCCTCCCCACACACAAGGACCTTTTTCACATTTGTGTGTTGTTAAAGCAAGAATTATAAAAACATTATTCACAAACATTGAAATTACTTTGTAAAGTTTCCTCGAAAGGTGTGGGATAAAATTGACATGACTGTACTACGATAAGTTGTATTAGCATGGAAATTTTGAGCCAGAGCTGTAGTCAAAAGTAAAGGCTGTTCAATAGTGTCAAATTGTTGCAGAGAATATGACATTTATATAAAAAATATTCTGAAAATTGTTTCCATATAGTTTGTATGACCTTCTGTAATGTTCTTTCAAAAATTAGCTAATTAACTATTGCTAAGTTTTTAAACATAAATTGCCATAATTTGGACAAAAACGTTGAATCTGATTTTTCTTTCTAAATGTACACTGTTAAAAATAATCTGAAATTCACGGGTATTTTTTTCCTGAATTTCACAGAAAAAGTCCCTTTTCACCACAAAAGGGCATTTTCCGTTAAAAACAGAAAGTTTCTTCATATTTCCTGAAAACAACGGAACAGAAGGAGAAGAAAGTGCTAACGGAGATATTCCGTTATCTGCTGCATATTTATTTCCAATGTTTAAAAAACTGACATGTTGCAGCACAGAAGAACTAAAAATTCAATAAATTAAAAATTCGAGTTTATTTAAAAGAACAAAATAGTTCTTTCGAATTTAAAAAGCAGCATTTTAATTTTCCCATGCTTTAAAAATTATTAGAAATTTATTTTTTAAAGTTACAAAAAAATATTCACACTTAAAATATATTCGAAACAAATAGCTTAGTATATATATATATATATATATATATATATATGCTTTTTTGCGTAAAATCTATTTTTTTTTCACTTAATTTAACTTATATATATATATATATATAATAGTTAAATTAAGTGAAAAAAAAATCGATTTTACGCAAAAAAGCAACAAACAAAAATAATGCTTCCGAATAAAAAAAAAAAAAAAAAGAAATAACTTTCCCATTCCTTTGAAATTATTCGTAATTTGCTTTTTAAAGTTATAAAAGACACTCTCAATGAAAATATATTCTAACAGAACACATTTAAAAAATATATAATAGTTGAAAAAAAATCGATTTTCTCAAAAAAGCCAACATACTTTATCGAATTTAATTCAAAATACAATATTCATATTTTGCATCTAACAATCAAATTAAGAATTAATATAATTCATGTTTCAATCCTCTATTAATACTAAATTTTTCAGTCATAATCTTATAACAAAATAATCCCCCACTTAATTTCAAAGTTACTAGGTATCTAAACCCCAGATTGTTTAAGTTCCAAGCAGCGATTTGAAGAAATCCCCGTATCATCCTTTCAAACTCCTATTCTTGCAAGGGCCCGCTGGCCTTGAGGTAAAACACTCGGTTCAAGGCGCTGTCATCCCTAGTTCGAACCCCAAGAGCAACCAGTATCAGGTATCTGTACCAGGGAGTATTTAATATTAAAATATCAAGTATTAAACTAAATACTCCTGTTATAGTCAACAGATGGCAGCACAAACAGTTTTTTTTTTTTTAAACCGAGGTCATTCATAACAGAAAGTTTCCGTTTCTTGATATGTCTTTCAAAACGGAAAATCTACTAACGGAACGGAAAAAGTCCGGCAACTTAGCTGACAGTACATTTCCCGTGAATTAACGGATTTATTTTTGACAGTGTAAGTTACTACTCTCCTATAAAGATACTCAGCGGAATACGAGTGCATTTATATAACAGGAATTTCATATGAAACTCAAAGCTGAAACAAGTAAGAACATGTCACAATGATCATGCTTAGAATATGTTGTTACTCTGATGAACGTTTGTAGAAAGTAAGGAATAGAAGTTTGTGATTTACCATTAAAATGTCATTTTAACAACTGTTTCACCAAACTCAACCAAAAATTATGTAATAGTTCTACCAAAACAATGTGAAATACATGAATATCACCACTGTTTGTATCCATAAATAAGCTGCAGTTTGTAAAAGCCTGCCTAAAATTTCACTCTCTCTCAGTTAGAAAGGATGTTTGCCAGTTACAAGTAGATTAATTTATTTCCCCACCCCTGATCATGGTCATAATCTTATATGCTAGTTATACTCAAATCCAGTGGATTTTAATTTTGTCTGTTTCGTCTAATTTTGTCCAGTATCCTGGACTTTTTAAAGAAAAGTGGACAAAATGACAACCCCAGTGATGGAACATTGGCACACCAGAGAACCATCTGACACCGCTAAATTTAAGTAGTACTCTTTGTCTTAATTAAAGAGAGAATTTCTGAGATGTTTAAGGTGAATACTGTTTAATTTTATTAGTGACAATCCCCCTAAATGATTCGTCATTATTCCATCACTGCAACCCTTAAGAGCCTACATCAGTCATTCGAAAAAACGCGCAAGCTAATGTTAAGTGTATGTTAAGGTTCTTGGCAGATTTATCGCTTGCATTTTTATATTTTTAAATGATTTTTTGCATAGGATAGCTGACGTCGATCTCTAACGTTGTTAGTTTTTACTTTTTTGATTTTGGTTCCAGTTTTTTTATATAAGGGTACTTTCACTTTCAGGACCGGTTTCAACCGGTTCCAAAACTGAAAAAGTCCGCTTATAAAAAAACTGTAACCAAAATCAAAAATGTAAAAACTAACAACGTTATAGATTGACCTCAGCTATCCTATGCAAAAAAAAAATCATTTAAAAATATAAAAATGCGAGCGATAAATCTGCCAAGAACCTTCCCACAGACTTAACATTAGCTTGAGCGTTTCTGCACGTGACTAGCGTAGGCTCTGAAGAGCCTACATCAGTCATGAGAAAAAACGCTCAGTCTAATGTGAAGTCTATAGGAAGGTGCTTGTGCGATTTCTCGACCGCATTTTAATATCTTTAAATGATTTTTTTGCATAGGATAGCTGAGGTAGATCTCTAGCATTGTTAGTTTTTACTTTTTCGATTTTTGTTACAGTTTTTTTTATATAAGGGTACTTTCACTTACAGAACTAGTTCAAACAGTTACAAAAAAGAAAATGTCCACTTATAAAAAAGCTGTAACCAAAATCAAAAATGTAAAAACTAACAATGTTAGGGATCGACCTCAGATATCCTATACAAAAAAAAATCATTTAAAAATATTAAAATGCAAGCGATAAATCTGCCAAGGACCTTCCCACAGACTTAGCATTAGCTTGAGCGTTTTTTCGCGTAACTAGCATTACATCAGTCATGAAAAAAACACTCAGGCTAATGTTAAGTCTATGGGAAGGTTCTTGCGCAATTTCTCGACCGCATTTTAATATCTTTAAATGATTTTTTTGCATAGGATAGCTGAGGTAGATCTATAACGTTGTTAGTTTTTACCTTTTCGATTTTGGTTACAGTTTTTTTATATAAGGGTACTTTCAGTTACAGTACCTGTTCAAACCGTTTCTAAAAATGAAAATGTCCGCTTATAAAGAAAACTGTTACCAAAATCAAAAAAGTAAAAACTAACAACGTTAGAGATTGACCTCAGCTATCCTATGCAAAAAAAAGAAAAAAAAAAAAAAAAAAGAAAATCATTTAAAAATTTTAAAATGCGAGCGAGAAATCGCGCAAGAACCTTCCCATAGACTTAACATTTGCTTGAGCGTTTCTTAGCGTGACTAGCGTAGGCTCTTAAGAGGCTACTTCACTCATGCGAAAAGATCTGCTCACTAATGTTAATCCTATGGGGGAAATATTTTAAGATATCTCGTTCGCATTTGAAAATTTTTAAATGATATATTTTTTTTGGATTGGATAGCTGAGGTTAATCTGTATACAGGCCCTTTTGTACTTTTAAGATTATGATTACAAGTTTTTTTTTTTTTTGTTAAGTTACTTTTACTTTCCAAACTGGTTTCGAAAATGAAAGTATACACAGTAAAAAAATCTGCTACCAAAACCGAAAAAGTAAAATATGGCCTGCATAGAGTTTGATCTCATATAATCCAATCCAAAAAAAAAAAAAAAATCCTTAAAAATATTGAAATGCATATGAGATATTTTAAATATTTACTCCGTATGAACTCTATAGGATTCCCCTATGACTTTATTTGAAAAATGTCATTTGTACGCGATAAGACTCCACAATTTTAGTTTATGTTTCATTATTAATAGCCTCACCAGAGGATGAGAGGTGGGGATTACCAAGGCTTTGCAGCTATATTCCGAAAAGTTCCCAACACTTTCACCTTTAACCGACTAAAACAGGGTCTAACCAATCCTCACTGTAAAAAATTTTCGGAACGTTTCAGAAAATTATCCTGAAACATTTCGCATATTTTACCGGAATTTCAAATTTCTTTATGTTCCACGTCAATTTCGGCAATAATTCGTGTAATATTTTTGAGAGGTTTCAACTTTTCCGTAAACTACATTTTGCGCATGCGTGCTTCATGTTTTATGTTCCATTAGCCATTTTGATAACTAAAGAAGAATAAAAAACTGCTGCATAGGTACTTCGAGACAAATGCAATCTGAATAAATGCCATTTTTGTTTGGATATCAACCGATAAAGAAAGTAGCTAATTTAAATCTTTTTATGCTTCATTATTTCAATTTTTATTTTATCTGTAATACGAAACTAAAAAATTTAATTGCTTAAATAAGACACCGAGTAAAAGAAGTATATTGATTATTGAAAATTGGAATGTTTCACTACTTTGTTGTGAAACGTAACAGCAAAAAGCCGTGGCATCTTAATGCCACCACTTCTTTCCGGAACCATCCGGGAAATTTTTTACAGTATAGTCGGTTAAAACCCGATGTTACGTTATATATGTTTATAAAGTAATATATATAATACATAATTAAAAGTAAAGCATGTTTAAGGACATTAAATATATTCAAGCAAAGGCAGTAACTTATGTATGTGCGCTTCGCGCACATAAACCGAAAAGTAACATCACTGGACACACAAAACTCGCTCTGCAGCAATTTCTAGAATGCACGAAATTCATTCAAGCTGCGGTAAGTAACTTATGTATGAGCCTTTCGCGCACATTAACCGAAAAGAAATCACTGGACACACAAAACTCTCTATACAGCAATCTCATTAATGCACGAAATTCATTCAAGTAGCGGTCAGTAACATATGTATGAGCGTTTCCCGTACATTAACCGAAAAAGAAAACCATTGGATACACGAAATTCGCTGTACAGCAATCTCTAGAATGCAGGAAATTCATTCAAGCAGCGGTCAGTAACGTATGTCATACAAATTTGATTTTAGCACATTTTCAACCTCCATTTTTGAGATAAATTCATGAAAACGCTGCAAAACAAACACGTACAAGCAACGGAGGATACGATACTAACCAACTGCGTAGCTAACACGATGTGGATTTGCTCCGTTTATATTCTGGATTGAAACCGTTTATACTCGGTGTTAGCCGGCTAAACGTGGAAGTTTGGGGACTCTTCGGACTTTAACCGATTAAGATTTATTAGACCCAGTTATAGCCGGTTAAAGTTGGAAGCGTTGGGAACTTTTCGGACTTTAGCCGCAAAGCTTTGGTAATCCCCACTTTAACCAGTTAAACCTAGGTTTACCTTTAATTCTTGCTTTATCCGTAACATACATATGTATTTTTTAGTTTTGGAATATTTTTTTAGCCCAAATAATTTTTGACTTACTGCATTTTTAGCTTGAATATCTGCTACATTAAAAGTAGTTTTTAACTGACTGTAAGTATATTGGTTGAAATGTTCCAAAAACCTGCATGCCCGGTATGTACATCTGCTAAGATTTCCGTTTTTTTAGTACCGTTTTGTTAGATTAGACATATTAGATTTATTTAAGGAAAGAATTCTGTCATTAAATAAAGAAATTCCTATTCGGGAACATCGGTACTCGCAGTACGGGAAATTTGGCAGGTATTTATGTCGGGCATGTAGTTTTTTGAACCTGGATTCATTCCACTCATCTTTATCGTCATTTGCTTTCTACATATTTTTCATGTAATTAACACTTTTCAACCTAGTTGAAAAGTGTTTATGACTTCGGTTTGTCTGCCGTATGGCCGTCTGGCCGGATGGCCGTCTTTCCGTGCTCTGACTCCCGTAAATATGCTCGGATTGCTCTGCAATTTTTATATGTTATTGTCGTTATCTATAGCATGTTCCCGATTTCAACGGAAGTGTGTAGCACTTATAGTTTTTTTACAGGGACGCTCAAAAGAATTCCGTTACATTACGTCTATGGAGAAAAATCGTCTGCGGTTTATTTAAATAATGTTTCACTATTTTAAACACATTGAAATTTATATATATCACTAAGGTGCATTACAAGAGGCTTACTACAGAATATTGTGTGTATAGCAGTCATCGTTCATTTACAGGGAGACACAAAAGAATTCTCTACTGTCTGTTAACAATAATTCCTGGACGAGCGTTTTAAATTACTGGCCGCGATTTTAAATTTAACGCACTTTTTGTCTATTACGTGGTGTGTATAAATTCTGTAGATCCTATACAGGGCAGCACAAAAGTTCGCGAACACATTTCCGTTTATTGACAGAAACTCCAGAAGGAGAATTTTAAACTGTGCTAAGCGTTTTCTAACTGAACTAAAATTTAGCATCCTATGTAGTATGTATACAAATGTATAGATCATATACAGGGCTGAATAAAAGTATTCGGATGTTTTTCCGAATATTGTATATGTTAAAGAATTCTGATTTTTTTTTTAAATATGGTATACGTTTTCCAAATTCTTTACTTAGATGTTATCTTTCAGTTTATTAAATGGTATGATTTGTAAAATTATTTTGGAAGCGTTGGAAAGTGTTACATAATCTATGCTTGACGCATGATTTTTCGTTCTTGTTATTATATAGATTACGCACGATAGGATTTAATAGAATAAAGAAAACTTTTATTAATGTGTTTTTAAGTTTTGATTCAATTTTCATAAAATTTGAAATGACTCGAAAAACTTCTATAACGATAATTTATATTAAATTTCAAACTATTTGGTTAGGTAGTTTTTGCACTGTTATATGCGGACAGACGGACGGAGCAGACGACGACTATAGGTGCTACGTATTTATATAATTACGTATCCACTCGAATTAATATCCCACTCGGTGCGTTTTATAAACACCACTTTTTTTCAAAGAAAATTCTTGTTTTCACAATTCAGATGGTGACTGGCCAGATTCATTACAATAAAGACATAATGTTCCATAGTTAATAATGTTCCACCCACTTTTGCTAATTTGACCCATTCAATATATATTTATATAGCCCTATAAACAAATAAAAAACGGGGTAAATCCTAGTTATTTCATACCGATATAACTCTTTAATTAAAAATTTAAAAGACTCTTTTTTCATTTTCCTTAATAATCCATATTAACGGAAGTAAAAATAAAAATTATAAATAATTTAAAATAATTAATTAAAAACATATGTTAATTCACCCTAAAACAGAATAATCCGTTAATAATGTATTCATTATGATATTCGCAAATAATTTGCGCATTTTGAACTTTTTCATTACAATTAAATACAAAATATTTTTTTGTTTGTATACATGGTGTTTAAGCATTAAATAACGTATATAAAGTACGTGTGAAAAGTTTGCGTCGGTGAAAATGCCGTTATGTTTAGCTTGAAAAGCAATTTAACAGTGATAAAACTATTGAGAAAAATGTATATGATTTTGTCAACATGACGTAATTTTTACTTATTTTTCCATTCTTAATTATAAAGAATAGAATCGGAGCCGTCATTGATTGTTTCATCTTGATTGCATACCTTGATTACATGTTACCAATTACTTTTTTTTTTAAATTTTATGTTAGAAGATTTCCTTTTTTAATAAAAAAAAATCACAAAAGTAAAGGATTTCAGGAAATTTAAAATGATTAAAAATAGTGTTATGGTATAAAAAAAAACCCTTAAAATAATGATTGTATTTTTAGCTCGAATAAACAATGTAAGACTAATATTTTATAGTATTTATTTTAGTAGGTTTATTATAAGTTCATTTAACAGTCCTTATTAGCGCAAAGTCATATTTCGTTCACTGTGAATTTCTCTTTCGATGTCAAAAAATGGTTTTCTACTTTTTGACGCCAGCCAAAATAGTGGCAATTTTTAGAAATGTACAACGGTTGTGACAACAAACGGCGCTATCGCTTTAGCTTTCATCACACTTACATCACTTCTAAATACTACAAATTTCTATTTTTTACTACATTTTACTGCATTTTACAATTTCAATTCTTACATCATCAAATAGAAAAAAATTAGTTTTCGATTGAAATTTATTTGAAAACTGCCGTCTAATTTAACGACTTTTTAAATAATTTTCATGCATGAAATGTTTTTCAATTCTATCTTATCAATGACCACCAGTTTGCTTCAATAATGTAAAATAGCCGCTATATTTCCCTAACCATCATAAAAAGTGAATAATAATAATAATAATAATAAAACCAGTCATAAATCATAAGATCAGATTATCCATAAGATGGAGCATTTTGGCGCTAAAAAAAAAAAAAAAAAAAAAAAAAAAAAAACTATTTTTAGTTTATGTTGAACATAAAATTGATATGTTGAATTCGTTAATGTATATGTTCCATCAGATATCAGAATATGCTAGGAAGTACATTTTTTTTATTTGTATTAAGATCCATTTGCCAACTGTATAAGAGGGAAAATATCCCGACTGTGATGGAAAATGGATAATCATCCTGATTATGTGAAGGAACCGAAGAATCCAAACATATAAATTACACTTGAAAACATTAAAAATCTCCCTCATCTGCAGACTGATTTATTACTGTAAAATAATTCTTCATCTTTACATAAAGTTCACATAAAGTTGTTTGTCATGTTTATAATACAATTTCCTTACTGTAAAATTATGTTATGTTCAACAATTTTTAATAACACAAAGAAGCTATTATTGTTCATTTAATGTATAATTGGATAATTGCTAAACAAATCAAATGCTTTCTTTTGATTATCTAAAAAAATAAAATGAAACATATACGTATTGATGATAAATATCCAGAGTACAGAATTTTCTAATTATATTATATATTTTAGAACATTTCCTTTTCAATGAAATTTATTTCAAAATAATGGACTTTTTGAAATATAAATTAAATCTTCATCAAAATAAAGGAAATTTGAATTAAAAAAATTAAATAATTTGTTCTAATTATCAGATTTTGACGAAATTGAAATGGGACCCCCTGGGGGCCTTACTCTTTCAAACAAAAGAAAAATTACCAAAATCTATGCACATTTACGAGAGTTATGCTTGAACAACATAAAACATACATACATACGGGTCGAATTGATAACCTCATCCTTTTTTTAAGTCGGTTAAAAATTTATAATCAAATGAAATCAATATTTAATACCATAGAAAGAAAATTTTAACAAAGTTAAGTAACTTCGACTTGCAACAAGTTAATCCTTCTTCTCCAGGTATAAAACACATGCTACTACTACGAGAACAGAAGCAAAACACCAGTTATCATAGTGGTTTGCCCCCCCCCCTTTTGTGGTGTATTTAAGACGTTTCATTTCATGATATTGTATATTATTCATAAATATTTATAATACTTACTTGTAAATTATTATTTATTTGCAAAAATTACAAATTTGATGCACGATCGAAGAACAAAAGGTTTATTTTTGTTTTCAGCAAACGAAAATTGACACCAAGCATTTTACGCATGACTATACAATATTTAAAATCTAGCTCGGTGTTATTTCTATATATTTGTCTAGTTACCCAGACAAAAAATATAATTAAAATTAAAATTAAAAAAACCTACTGTTAAAAGGTACACCTGAGATACGAATGGTGTACATTTAATCATTCAAATTTTTACATTGTCTGACAATTTTATATTTATATAATATATTCCACTTCAATATTTTAAACATATGCATTCTGTTTAAACACACTGTCTAAAAACAATATTTAATAGATCTATAGAAAATTTATATCTTATACATAAAAGGCGCGCATATATATTTTTTACATAAAAATGAATATTCGACCTGATCCCAGTGGCGTAGCCAGGATTTCTTTTCAGGGAATCTTTTGATGCACACACGCACATATATATATACTTGTATAGAAAATTTATATCTTATACATAAAAGGCGCGCATATATATTTTTTACATAAAAATGAATATTCGACCTGATCCCAGTGGCGTAGCCAGGATTTCTTTTCAGGGAAAGGGGGGGGGATCCAAACTTTTTATTTTTCGGTTATATATACCATAAAACCTGCTAAGACGAAAGTACCAGGGACCTGTAAACAACACGTTTAAGTTTACGTGTTACAAGTTTTCCGTGTAAGATAGGTTTTGTCCTATACTTCTCTCAACGGAACCAAGGAATTTTTCTATAAAGGAATTTTCCGTTTTCACAGATTTTGCTGTATTTACACACGCACACACACATACATGCACACACACATACACGCACACACACACATATATATATACTCACACACATTATGTTATAAGTACATTAAAACCTGTAAAAAACCCTGTCTTAAATGGAATCTTTTGATGCCGCCGACGGAAGGATTATACCATATAAATATACCTACTAAATTTGATAGAAACCGGTCTTAACCCCTTGATGGGCTGTGGGATATAATATATCCCACTTAATTTTAATTCCCGAACGCCACATTGACACCAGAATTTTAGAATGAAATTTTGCTTTTATAATATATGTGAAGAAAAGCTTTTATTACTTACCCATCATACGTATGAATAGGGTCTTGTAGTCGTTTTGAAAATCGAATTTTTTTTTTTTTTTTTTTTTTGTTGACGGATTTACATGTTTCAGACACTGGTGATTCCGAAAAACATATATTTTTTAAATAATTTTTGCCGTCCGTCTGTTTGTGTGTGTGTCTGTAAACGCTCTATCTCCCGAACAAGTTGAGATATTTGGTATGTACTTAGTATGGTAATAATGGGAAGAAGCCTATTGAATTTCAGTAACGTCGATTATCCTGAACTATTTTTTTCGGTCTCTCGAAATATTCGTTCTGATAAAAGGTACATAAAAATTTTCGAAATTGTTTATTTTAAGGAGTGAATATAAAAGACAATAAAAAATCATAAATTTTGCATAAAGAACGAAGTCGATCGGACAATTAGTTGCTCGGAAAATATGTGTAAACATATTTTCCACACTCTTCGATTTTTCATGACCCTGTATTTCATTCAAATTTCAGTTCAAAGATATATTTTAATTGGAAATGAGACGCTTAATCCGACGCAATAAACTGTTAGTTAATATGATTATTAATTTTGCAGTTATAAGGATGTTTCTTTTACGCAATTCAGTATTAGAGCATTTAAAGTTTGTGACACCATCAGGCCCCGATTTTATTCGAATTGCAATGCATTTTATAAATAGTTTACACATGTTTTATTTTCATATTTTATATTATGCATATCCATGATGGGTAAGTACTATGGTGGCCCCCAACGACTAGTTTATTTCGTAATAAATTTGCTGTTAAATACCGGTATGATTCAATGATAAGTACTCTGCCACTGAAAGGGTTAAACATATTTTTTCGATCTTTGCAATTGCTTTTTTACGCGTTTTACTGTAAATATACATATTGTTTAACCTATGTAAACAGAATTAATCTATAACGAAATCCTGTCTCAATCGGAAACATTCCATAGTCCCAACAAAAGGAATGCCTTGAAAATTTACTTGCTAACATAAAAACCTGTGTAAAATGGAATTTTACCAGATTTTTTTGCAATTTTGTCGTAGAAGTTATTACTGTTTTTGTATCTGTGATTCAGTAAATTAGTTCTCGTACCGGAAGAGGGGGGGGTCCATCCCTCCTCCCACCTGGCTACGCTGCTAGCTGAGCAGCACCAATAACTTTGAAAACTGTACGCCTATGCATTCATAAACCAGAACCTTGAACAATGCTGAACAGTGGAGCAGCAGTGAGGGGCTTCAACTACGTCCAGTCTATTGTCTTATTATATTGTGAGCCATTGGCTAAGGTAAAATTGTAGTTTAAAAACTACTAAAGAAGAAAAGAATGATTTAACATTTAAGAATTTAATAAAATTATAATTTAAAGTTAAAAATTAATTTAATAAGTAAAAAAAAAAAAAGTTAAAATTAGGATTAAAATATAAATGAGTGAATATAAAGATGAAAAAATGATAAGGGGATTGACTGAAAGTATAGCTGTAGTTACTGGAACTACTAAAAAAGTTTAATAAAGAAATAAGTTTAAAATATATGTTAGCACTAGTTCAGTAATAATTCACCATGGCAGGAAGCAAAAGCTAACAAGAAGGCGTCAAGGATACAGGACAAGAAAAGGCACTAATCAGGATCATACATTTTTTTCTATGTAGGATAATTCCTAGTTTTTTTTTTCTTTTAAGTACATAATTTCTATAAAAAGAGAGTTGGGAATAGAAAATATTAAAAATCTGCCTTATCTGCAAATTGCATATTATTATTGTAAAAAAAAAAATTCTTCACCTTTACATAAAAATTGATTAACTTAAAACAATGGATGCGTTTTTGAATATATGGATTTGAAACGAACAATGATTAAAGATGACATTTTAAAACTTTTTATTTAAGCATATTAAAACATTTTTAACGTCGAATTTCAACGGTGCTTTGGGCAGATGCAATACACATGGCATAGAATCTCACTCAGTTGCATTATCACAGGGGGAGAGATGGGGACCAGATCACAAAACTGTCCATGCAAAAACTTATTAGGCCAAGCGAGGATCCTGCTGAATTTCTACAAAATTCACCGATATTTCTGAAGCTATATTATCTTACAATTAAACTCATTCAATAAGTATATTTACTTATGCATATGTTTTATTTTCAGATTATTCTCAAAATTTTTGGAATGCAGAATAACAACAATATTAATGACTATTTAGATATACATAAACAATGATTTTAAAAATGTCTAGACAATAATAACATTCCAAAGAAGATACATTAATAAAATCAACGTAGTACAGAATGGAAGAAAAAGTTGATAAAAGAAAATCCTAATTTTAAAGCTCTACAAAGAAAAAAAAATTTACTTTCTTCTATATTTGCAAGAAGAAGGTATTGTATTCGTGGAAAATTTCAACTTTCAGTTTTCAACGGATTTATACTTTTCAGAAGGTCCTGAACACGATTTAACTATTTATTAGAAAATGTCTGTCTGTATATGTCTGTTTGTGACAAAAATTTTGTGGGTGCTCTATCTCAAGAACTAATGCACGGAATTTAATAAAACTTTAGATTCAGTTAGTTCCTGATACAAATTGGTACTGATTATTTTTTTATGCGAATCGCCCGATAGGTGGCGCTGCTATATTGCATTTTTCTTGATTTTCGCATAGCTTTATCGCAGAAATAATGCACGGAATTTAATAAAACTTTAGATTAAGTTAGATCTTGATATAAATTGGTACTTATTTGTTTTTGATGTAAATCGCCCAACAGGTGGCGCTGCTATATTGCATTTTCACAATTTCCGCAATAGCTCTATCTCAAAAACTAATGCATGAATTTTCATCAAACTGCAGATTTAGTTAGACGGTTTCGGGTTTTGTTTTGACTCTTACGGGTTGGTTTCGGATTAACCCGATTTTTCAAAAGAATTTCAAAAATAATTTTCAAGTTAAAATTCTATACACAATAAAACTTCCATAACGCACACTCTGGATAAGCGAGCACTTCTACTTAGCGAACACTTTTTCATTTCCTAACATTTAAATATGTGTAAGATTTTACTTCTGAATAGTGGAAGTGTCCACTATTCAGACGTATCATTCACCTAATCTACACTCAAGTAACATATGTATGCGTGCATAAATTATCACAGATACGATACATGCGTTTTTGTGTGTATTAAAAACTAAATGTTAATAATGTGTTTCATATTCCGAGGGAAGAAAAAAATTTTCGTAACTATACCGCAAACAAATAATAATCTATGATCACATTTCTTATATACATTTTATTTCTCATGCAGTAAATTGAATATATACTCATTCATATTCAAATACACATTTAATTTTAACTGAAACATAGCTCTGTTCCACATTTTTGTGAAAATCCCATTAGCCTGGCTTCCAAAAAACGCAAATCTTGCCCGCAAGAGTTAGTTTAGAGTGAACCCGGCCCGCAGACAGAAAATTAGTCGCCCCGACCCGATTTAGAATTCTATACAACTATCCCGAGGCCTCCCCTATTCAGAGGTTTTACTATACATTTGGAAAAGAATATAGATACGTCCAATTTTCTATATAAAAAATAAAATTGGTATTAGAGATATAATTGCAGATTACTTTTCATAAATGCATAAAAACATGGTTTACTTTCCTTTCATCTCGGGTTCGGATCGGTTGCGGGTTAAAATATTTCGGGTTCAGGTCGGGTTGCGGGTTGACTTTAAATGGAATTTGCGACTTTGGGTGGAGTTGCAGGACTCTAATTACCATTTTACTAGCAGGAAATAAAGGATAAGTTTCGGGGAGACCTAGATCCAGCCATAGATTGAAAACGGTTTTATATATATATATATAATCGTTTTCAATCTACGGTTTATATATATAATGAGAGAGAGAGAGAGAGAGAGAGAGAGAGATGAGCTCCATTTCCATTACAGAATTAACGCATGTTTCTTTGATTATTTTTGTAAATGCTTCAGTAACCGAAAGCATGCATATTATTGTCACGTCGCAGGACCAGCTCAACCATCGGGCAAACAGGGCGGCTGCCCAGAGTCTCGCGTTGAAGTCTTCTTAGGGGCCCTGAGCCTCTCTATGCAATTCAAAATAACGTTATTCTGTGTAAAATAATGATATTACTGCTCTAAATTTGTCTTTAAATGTTTTTTCACGAAAAATGTTAGTAATTGTATTAACTTTGTTTCTTAAAGCCAAAGTTGATACATTTGTCAGGAAATAACATTAAATTCAAAAAATAAATATTCAAATTATTCTAAAGGACAGAAGGTTTTTAGAATTGAAAAATAATTTGCGCTCTGATACATTAAACTTTTAATAAACTTTATAAAAATTTCTCTACGTTCTAGAACAGGAAATCCTATGATTTTTTTATTTTCATAATTCCATTTTTTAGAAAATCTCCAAATTTGTCCATTTGATGCTCCATTTTTGTGTAATAAGTAGATTATAATATAATACAGTATATTTTCACTTTGTATCTTTTTAAGATATTTTTTTTTTTCTTAATGTCATATTTAACACTTTTATTTTATTTTTATCATTTTGGAATATTTTATGACTTTGTTTTTAACCATGTACTTTATTTTTTATTTAATTTAAGATTTAAAATTCATATATATCAATGCAACATAGTTGAATTAGAATTAAATGTCTCTACTTTGAATTTTCCTGCTCAATGTGTGTATATATGGCAAAATAATAACTGGAATAACACACGAAAGATTAAATTTAAATTAATAATTATGAATTATATTAATAATTATTAATATATAATAATATTAGTTATTAAATTCAATATTGTTAATTATAAAATAATTAACATAAATAGCTATAGTTAATTAATTAATGACAATGTTTCACAGGATCAAGTCGATTCAAAATTTTATCGCCGGGGAAATCTTTTACTCTGGTTTCATCTGAAAAATTGCATTTAAACACTAAACTCTTAGATAGTGAAAAAATAATTCTTGAAATTATTTAAAAAATAAATAACAATGGGAATCCCGCATAATCGAAACGTTTTAGCCAGATATTGAAAATTTCTGCATACTAATTTTGTGACTTACTGATTCATTGAATTTTTCTTATTACTATTTGCATTTTCCTCTCTTTCTTTCATTCTTTTTTCATAGAGTGAAATAGAATATCTACCATTCTTTCAAACACCTCTTCCCTCCTCTCTTTCTGAGGTCAAGACAAGGGGTCAAAAGACGTTCAAATATAGGAAGAGGGTAGATTCCCCCCCCCTCCCTTCAAAACGAAATGTACGCCTCATATAATCCCTACCCAACAGTGATATCTGATCCCTGTTTAAACTGTTCTGTTCTAATTGGAGAATTTTTCTGTCAATCATTTGCACATAGTGACGCCTACATACAACTAACCAAGACGAGTATTTTATGAGAAACGAAAAAAGAAATTTGTGAAGCGGCCCCTTAAGATAGGCAGAACATTGACTCAGTTCGACCTTGGACTCAGAAGAACCTTCACACAGTTTATATGACCTCCGGGTTTACTTATCTTATCATTTTCTTTTTAGTTTCGTGGGCGTCTGTAGACTTAGAAAATCCGCCAGCTTCGACTGCAAAAGGGAGTTTGTAATACGTGAAAATCTGCCACGAAAAAAGTTTATTGAACAGAGTTCAAGACGACGACTTTGCTACGCGTTATTTGTAACTATGTTGTTGACTTTAGAAAATATTAAAGAGTTTTTGTGCTATTCGTAGATCGCTGTTGTGGGTAAGTGAAATTCAAATTTTATTTATTTGTTTGTTTTTCAATACGGCAATGACGGGCCGAGGAAAAATTAAAGGATTAAAAAGAAATTAGTTCAGAACAGTGGCGTATCTAGGGGGTGGGGCTGATAGGGCTTCAGCACGCTCCGAAATTTGTAGAAAATATCAAGTTTAATCACGAAAGTTCAGCAAAATGTAATGAAACTTACTAAGATAAAATTAAAAATAAGACAGAAAAACTATTCCGTTTTAGACAGGTTTTCTTCTTAGAAAATGTGTCATTTCACAAATGCCGTGCGTGTATGTGCTCAACAATGAGTCCGATAATGTGTTAAGGGAGGTGGGGTAGATTGAGAATGCATTTATATAATTTTAAATATGCTGTTTATTTCAGTTTTATTTACTATTTATTAAATACCTTTTAGTAGATAATTTTCAGTATTCCGTCTTAAAAAATGCTGTATAACGATTTAACTATACTTGTCCACGTGATTTTATCTTGGCAGATTTGATTGTATAATAGATACGTTACCTGCTAATAAGACAAAAACCTGTTTAAAGCGGAATTTTTCTCGTTTCTTGCGATTCTTTCTTAGAAACTTTTACTGTACCTCATGATAAGTCTAGATACGCCACTGTCTCAGAAAATATCTATTTTTAAAAGATAAGAAAAAAATATAACCTATTTTTTATATTAATTAGCATATTTTATTATTATTATTATTATTATTCATTTTGACAATCATTATTAAAATATTCGAATACAAGCATCATGCCCGCTCTCAGTACTGGAAAAAAAAGAAAGGGGAGAATCAACACTTTTAATTTTAAAAGGTGGAACTAATGCTGCCAGGTGACCCAATTTTAAATAGTTCCTTGGGAAAACGAAGGACACATTTTCTTCACGGGGAGAAAATTCTTAAAATTACGACATAACAAATTTAAAGTAACAATTGTAACTAAGATATATATATTTTTTTTACAAAGAAGAAGTTCCGAGATTCGACCATTCTGTGAAAATTTTAAAACGATTAAAATGAAAAATAATTAAATATTTAATAAATAGATTTATTAACATATATATATTTTTAACGACGTCTTGTGTATAAGATAAGGAAAGTAAAACTGCAACAAACAACGTCATTTATATTTTTAAACAAAGTATATATTACTGTTAATAGTTTTAAGTATTAAAGATATAATTTCAGTTTTTAATGTATTGCAGACTATGGTATACTGTAAAAAATAATGTAACAGAAGTTTTAGTTTTGGACATTTTTAAAACAGTTATAATTAAAAATAATTATATATTTAATAAATAGATTTATTAACATATATTTTTTAACGACGATTTGTGTATAAGATAAGCAAAGTAAAACTGCAACAAACAACGTCATTTATATTTTATTATATTTTAAAACAAAGTATATATTACTGTTAATAGTTTTCAGTATTAAATATAGAATTTGAGTTTTTAATATATTGAAGACTAGGGTAAATTGTAAAAATTAATGTAACAGAAGTTTTAGATTTGGACATTTTAAAAATAGTTATAATTAAAAATAATTAGATATTTAATAATTAGATTTATTAACATATATTTTTTAGCGATGATTTGCGTATAAGATAAGTAAAGTAAAACTGCAACAAACAACGTCATTTATATTTTAAAACAGAGTATATATTACTGTTAATAGTTTTCAGTATTAAATATAGAATTTGTGTTTTTAATATATTGCAAACTATGGTATATTCTAAAAAAATAAAATAACAGAAGTTTTTGTATAGACATTTTTAAAACGGTTATAATTAAAAATAGTTATATATTTAATAAATAGATTTATTAACATATATTTTTTTAACGATGACTTGCGTATAAGACAAGTAAAGTAAAATTGCAACAAACAACTTCATTTATATTTTAAAACAAAGTATATATTACTGTTAATAGTTTTCAGTATTAAATATAGAATTTGTGTTTTTAATATATTGCAAACTATGGTATATTCTAAAAAATAATCTAACAAAAGTTTTAGTATTGCACATTTTATGGCAGATTGATCGGGATATTATATTAGATTCTAAAATGTATGTTAAGTAAATCTGCATAAACCGACACCATAATATTAAAAAAACTCATATAGAAATGTTATTTTTCTTTTACTTATAATATTATTATTATTTTAGATTATTTTAATAATTTCCGATATTTAAATACATAATTTGAGTTTTTACACAATTGCAGAGTATGAAATCTGTAAATACTCTTACAATTAAATTGGCTTAAGTTTCAGCACTGAACATTTTATGGAAGTTAAATACAGATTTCATATTAGATACATAAATCTATATATAAAAGGTGTATTAAGTAAAGCTGCAACAACTATGTTTTCTTATACATATAGAATTGTTTTAGTTGTATTAATCTTAGTTTGTGTATTATTTTTAATACTTTCCAATATCTGAATAAATAATTTGCAATTTTACAATATTGAAAGCTAACAAAGCCATACAGCCTTAAAAAGAGTTTCGCATAAATTTCATTAGTGAAAATTTTATGGAAGACTAATGTACATTATATATTAGATTAATTTGTCTGTAATATGTAAAAAGTATGTTACGTAAAACTCCAACAACCAACACCATATTTTATTTATTTGTATAGATTTGTTATTTTTTAAAAATATTATATTATTTTGTATGTTTTTGTTAATACTTTTCAATATTTATATAAAGAATTTGCATTTTTACAATATTGAAAATTAAAAATGCTATGCATTCTTTAAGATAATATGGCAGAAAATTTACAATTCCTTAAGGCCCGGTATCAGGAGGAACAAGTTGGAAATTGTACGTCAAACGTTACAAACGAGGTGCGTTCGTACGCACGTTTTAGAATTAAATTCATGATATCCCGTGCGTAGAACGGGTTAAACAGCTAGTTAAGTATATATTTTATGATACTGTTCATGCAAATATCTTAACTAGTTATATAAATATACATATATATATGTATCAGCCAGTTATATAAATATTCAGATCTTGATGATTTTTAATTCTGTGAAATGAATTATATCGTCTGCAGATTAATTTCTGTCATAAAATAAGTATCTCGGTCGCTTGACGATTTAACATCCATCGGAAGCTCCTCTAACAAGAAAGCACCGATTTAAAAAAAAAAAATTCAAATTTCTTAATAAATATTTTTATTAATATCTCCTAAAGTTTTGATTCGATTTTAATAAAATTTGAAATGTCTCGACAAAATTCTGCAAAGATAATATATTTTAAATTGCAAACCATTTGGTTGGGTAGTTTTTGCGTTGTTATATGCGGACAGACAGACAGACGGACGGACAGACGGACGGATCAGACGACGTCAATAGGTGCTACGTATTTATATAATTACGAACGCACCTAAAAAGTAGCTTTCCTAGTCAATGTTTTTAAAAATTAAACTCATTTTACTCAAACACCCGAAGCTAAAATGCTTGGAACCCGATTACAGAAGATTCAATCCCGGTTTTCGTTAATACTGAATTTGAATGAGAATTTCAGCATGAGAGTTACAGCATAACAATTATTACTGTTAATAGTTTTTAGTATTAAATATAGAATATGTGTTTTTAATATATTGCAAATTGTTGTACATTCTAAAAATTAATATAACAGAAGTTTTAGTATGAACATTTTTAAAACAGTTATAATTAAAAATAATTAGATACTTAATAAATAATTTTTTTTAACATATATTTATTTTAACGATGGCAAGTAAAGTAAAACTGCAACAAACAACGTCATTTATATTTTAAAACAAAGTATATATTACTGTTAATCGTTTTCAGTATTAAATAAATATAGAATTTGTGTTTTTAATATATTGCAAACAATGGTATATTCTAAAAAATAATATAACAAAAGTTTTAGTATTGGACATTTTATGGCAGACTGACCGGAATATATTAGATTCTAAAATGTATGTTAAGTAAATCTGCATAAACCGACACCATAATATTTAAAAAATTCATATAGAAATGTTATTTTTCTTTTATTTATAATATTATTATTTTTTTGGATTATTTTAATAATTTCCGATATTTAAAAACATAATTTGAGTTTTTACGCAATTGCAGAGTATGAAATCTGTAAATACTCTTAAAAGTAAAATGGCTTAATTTTCAGCACTGAACATTTTATGGAAGTTAAATAGAGATTTTATATTAGATACATAAATCTATGTATAAAAGGTGTGTTAAGTAAAACTGCAACAACTATGTTTTCTTATACATATGGAATTGTTTAAGTTATATTAATCTTAATTCTTATATTATTTTTAATACTTTCCAATATCTAAATAAATAATTTGTGATTTTACAATATTGAAAGTTATGAAAGCCATAACAGTTTTAAAAATAATTTTGCATAAATTTCATTAGTGAATATTTTACGAAAGATTAATCCAGATTATATATTAGATTAATTTGTTTATAATATGTAAAAAGTATGTTACGTATAACTCCAACAACTAACACCATATTTTATTTATTTTTATAGATTTGTTATTATTATTTTATACATATTTTATTATATTATTTTATAATATTATTTTATTATATTACATTATTTTATATTATTATTTTATTATTTTATTTTATTTTACATATTTTTTAAGAATTTGTAGCTTTAAAATTTTCCCTACGTATTTTAGTTTCACATTCCTTCTCTGTCCATTCTTTAGAAAGCTATATATAAAAAATAAATTAAAAAAGGCTTTCATATTTTTTTTTTTTAATGTAATGCGGACAAATTGAAATACGCATCTATAAGAACAGATTTACAAACAAACAAGAGAAGAAAATATTTAAACAAATTTAATTTAGCCTGCTTTTTAAAAATTCATTAAATCAAATTAATAAATGAAAAGCACTTCAATAAAAAGTGATAAACATATTCAAGTTGAAACATAAAAAAAAAAGATGAAGACTTAACAATAAGTAAATAACACAGTGTTTTTTTTAAATTTTTGCTAGATAGAAAAAATAATTTTTAATAAACTTCCCATCTATTATTTATATATGTATAATTTTAGTAATTATAATAAGTTTATAAGACTTCACAGCAAATTAATTTTAATTTCAAAACTTTTCTGAAGGTATAATGAGACAAAAAATGAAACAAATAGATGTATATTTTTCAAAAACTATAATTATAAAATTATAAAATGATATTTATATACATTTAAATATTTCAACATTGCAATAGTTTTTAATTTAGGTAATATTTAAAAATTGTCTTTGTAATATATTATATATACAAACGTTTATATCTATTTAAAGCATAAATTTAATTTAACGTATGAACAATTACTTTTTAAATCATAATTGTTCACCTTTTAAAAGAAATAAAATCAAGTTTCTTTTGGCGAAAAACTATATCGCCAAGCACCGCTATACGAGATTTTTTTTAAATGCAAATTAATCAGACTTTCCCAAATAGTTACACTTTTAATATTTAAAGTGATAACACCAGATATAAAGTACTACTGTACCAGACTAAAGTACCAGATGTAAGTACTATTATTACATACATTTATGATATTAAAATTAAAATATTTCATATTTTCAACGTGACAACTTAGTTAAAAGTATTCTAGCTCTAATGACATGTTTTTCAGATAATTTAAATATTTAAAAAAAGAGTAATAAAAATAAATACATAAAGATGAAAGGTAACAAAGATACATTTGTTTGTTCTTCGTTCAAATACATAGGTAAAACAGCTTGTTACTATGATATTTTTGAATCGCAAACATGAAATCGTCTAATATCGCCCATAGAAACTAATGCTAATGGCAAGTTGAACGGAATCCTTGCCCCGAATGACGTGATTTTTTCTTTGCTACAGAAAGGGTAGAGAGATTCTCCCTCTAGATATGGTTACAATGAGGTTTTTCTTTATATAAAACGTTATATATATATATATATATATATGTATGTATTATGTATATGTATGTATTTTTTAATTTTTGTTAATACTTTCCAATATTTGAATAAATAATTTACGTTTTTACAATGTTGAAATCTAAGAAAGCCATATATTCTTAAAAACAATATGGCATAAATTTCAGTACTTGTAAAAAACAATATGGCATAAATTTCAGTAGTGAATAATTTATGGTAGATTGATCGAGATTATATATTAGATTCATATGTCTATAATATATATAAAGTTAGTTCTGTAAAACTGCAACAACGAACACTATATTTTGTTTTTATTTATATAGAAATGATATTTTTTAATATAAATTTATATATATATATATATTATAATTTTCAGGATTTAAGGAAGGAATTTGCATTTTTACAATATTGAGAGCTAAGAAAGCTATACATTCTTAAAAATAATATTTCATAAATTTCTGTAGTGAACATTTTATAGCAGATCAACCGAGATTATAAATTAGAAACGTATGTCTATGATATGTAAAAGGTATGTTAAGTAAATCAATCGAGATTATGTATTAAATTCATTTGTTTATAATATGTAAAAGGTAAGTTAAGTAAAACTACAATAACCAACACCATATTTTATTAATTTATTTAGGACGGTTATTAAAAAAATATCATATATATAAATTTTTCTTAATCCATTTCAATATTTAAATAAAGAATTTGCGTTTTTATAATATTGATTGCTAAGATAGTCATATATTCTTTAAAATAATATGATATAAATTTCTGTACTCATTTTATGGAAGATCAAACCCAATCATATAGTATTACAATCATATGTGTATAATATGTGAAAGGTATGTTAAGAAAAATTTAAACAACCAACACCATATTATTTTTTACTTGTATAGATTTGTTATTTAAAAAATATATATTAACATTAATTTATTATATTTATTGGGCTATGACCCTGCCTCCACCCATGATTTTAGGGGTCCCAAATTTGGTATACAGTTTTAATAAAGCTGATATTTTAAATCTATTTTGACAGTACAATGTCGAAATAGATTTAAAATATCATCTTTACAAACATTGCATACTATTTTAATTTAACTATAAAATAAAAAATAAAAGCTCTTAAAAAATATCTGGTCTAAAAATGAATTTTATGTATACCCATCTCCTTTCTCCCCCTGATATTACTTTCATTCGTTTTTTTACGCATGATATTATTCAATATGATTTTTTTAAATATTTTTAGTACATATTGGATTACTGACACAGATTTTTATTCTTCACTTGTAGGGTATTTTCGTGATGACGCTGTGTCTCTGTTGTTATTGAGATGGAATAGAGGATATACAGGGTGTCCCAAAAGTCTCCGTACAGTTTAAAAATTTATTACAAAAAAATAATAGGCCTACAGCAAAATTAATTACAACAGTACATGGAGTAACTTAAAAAAATTTTTTCTACTACCTTAGTTTACTTGTACATGAGATCCTTTCGTTGCACGAAAAATATCAAGTTGATATTTCAATTCCATCAACGTGCGTTTCAGCATGATAACATCAACAGTAACATCATCTAATATCTAACATCTAACATCATCTAACATCAACACTAGTTACAACTGATTGATGAAATCTGAATAAAAGTTAATAGTCTCATGGAATTGAAACAAAAGATCCAAACAGCAGTGGTTACTGTTGATGTTAGCATGAAAAACATTCGTGGATTGATTTGAAATATCGTCTTGATATTCTTCGTGCTACGAAAGGATCTCAAGTTGAAGTTTACTAAGGCTGTAGAAAAAACTTTTTCAGTTACTCTATGCACTGTAAAAAATTTCCAACCCTTTTCCGTTTCGTAAAAGATAAATTTCCTTTACGATACGGAAAACAACCGATAAAATATTTTTTCCGAATCACAACAGAAAGTTTTCCTACAGTCATAAAAATAATCTTTTTATATCGTATTAGTTTCCGAAAAGATGGAAAATAACTTCACCGGACTTACTGCGCAGTCTCGCTCTCTGCTGACGTATGAAAGGCGTGGCGTCACGTGATTGATAACAGAACAGAATCGAGATTTTCCATGAAGAAGATGTCCGCCATGTTGTTAAATATTGGACAATTGTTCTACGTAGTTCTAACTTCGCAATGGTAAGTACTAAAATTTATGTGATTTTTAATATTTGGGATTTGATATGTCCATATATTTACAGTGCATGATTATCAAACCGAATAACATGTTTAAGGAGCTGCGTAGCCTGAAATAAAATGCATGTTATCTTATTTCTCGCTCAGTTTATTTTTTATGAGAAAAATATCCCCAATCAAAAAAATATTTTGATGTGCCAGAAATTTCTAACTTAGATATTATCTTAATGAAAACTCAATTTTTGTAGACTGCTTTTTAAGTAGTTTTTAACTTATTCTAAATTCAGGTACTTGTTTATTTGTTTAATTCTGTAAGGCATCCAGTGTTGAATTCAGGAGATAGCCGGGGGGGGGGGACATTCCTCTCTCCCGGAGCATTGAAATGGCCACCCCCTCTGAAGATTTCGGATTTTATGATTTAATGGTCAAAAAGTGCAATTCCCCCCCCCCCCCCTCGGAACTCTATAATATGCCCCCAGGAGCCACAGAAATCCCTCTCGGAGAAAAATGCCTGAATTCAACACTGAAGATATCAATAACATACCTATGATCTTAAAATAAATTCATGAGATTTTTCTGTATTCGATGCCATATCAGAATCATATATTGTCTTTTTTTTTTCAGGTACTACATTATTATAGAATCAATTTAACATTTTATTATTTGTAGTGTATTAAAATTCAGTTAAAAAGGAATGTCCATTAAATTCTATAATGTTGATTAAAAAATTGAGAAATGTATGTCAGGGTGCTATAACGAAATTTATAATGGTATATGGTAAAATAAATTTCAGTAGTCTTTTAATATCAGACAATATTTTAGTTGTGAAAAACGTAAAGTAGAATATGCTTAATACCTTGAGGTTGATTTTACCTATATTCATGCTGTAAAAGCTTGCATGCAGAAGCTTTCAACAGCCCCACCCTGTATATTCAAATTTAATTGATTAAATTTTATTTTTCTCACATTATTTTGAAAATAAAAAATGACTTTTAATCTTTTCTAATAATTTAAAATAAACAGAATAAAAAAAAGCAAACAGGGAATTTTTGTCAGTAGAGGTGCAGGGGGGGGGGGATTTATTTTAAAAATATAAAGCTTCAATTCTTCATTTAAAAATAAAAAAAGAAAGAAAAAGAAAACCTGTAATAGCTTTTGTTACATTTCTGTATTGTTTTTCATCCTAATTTATATAAAAATTATCTTGTATGTGGGTTTCTAACAATAAAAAAAATATCTAATTTGATTTTATTTCATATTTGTGCTTTTCTTTAACTAAATCTTGTCATGTATTTAAATGCACGTGTTAATACTGTGCAAATTTCAAGAAATAAAAAAATGTTCAAATGAGTCATAATGTCAACATATAAATCATAAATGTTCTGAAATTTCTGCTATTTTTGGAGTTCACAGAACCCGAAATATCATTGTAATAGAATTTATTTTAGCTCACAGGTTATCAAAGCCGGACCCCCCCCCGCTTAATTTACATAAATAGGTTTTTCATGCAGAATTATCCGATTTTAAATTTTCAAATTTTATATATATGTTCATTCTAATAATCCGATTCCTTGATTAGTTTTGGGGGTTAAATTGCTAAGTATAAAAGGGGGAGGGGGAACGGGGGCTGATCCCCACTTAATTTATATAAATGGGTTTTTAATGCAGAATTATCAGTTTTGTTTCAAATTTTACACATAGGTTCACTCTGATAAGGCGCTTCCCTGATCAGTTTTGGGGGTTCATTTGTTAAGTTTACATGAGGGAACTGGGGGCTAATCCCCCCCCCCTTAATTTAGATAATGTGTTTTTCATGCAGAAATATCCGATTTGTTTCAAATTTTGTATATAGGTTCATTCCAATAAGGCGCTTCTCTGATCAGCTTTGGGGGTTCAATGGTTATATATAAAGGGGGAACAGGGGCGAATCCCCTCCCTAAATAAATGGGGTTTTCATGCAGAATTACACAATTTGCTTCAAATTTTGTATATAGCTTCATTGTGATAAGGCGTTTCCTTCATTAGTTTTGGGGGTTCATTGGTTAAGTATAAAGAGGACAACGGTCATTAATCTCCCCCACCCCCTTAATTTAGGTAAATGGGTTTTTCATGCAGAATTATCCGATTTGTTTCAAATATTGTATATAGGTTCATTCTGATAAGGCGCTTCCCTGATTATCTTTGGGGGTTAATTGATTAAGTATACAGGGCGGAACTGGGGGCTAATCCCCCTTAATTTAGATAATGGGTTTTTCATGCAGAATTATCCGATTTGTTTCAAATATTCTATATAGGTTCTTTCTGATAAGGCGCTTCCCTGATCAGTTTTGGGAGTTCATTTGTTAAGTTTACAGGAGGGAACTGGGGCTAATCCCCCCCCCCTTAATTTAGATAATGTGTTTTTCATGCAGAAATATCCGATTTGTTTCAAATTTTATACATAGGTTCATTCTGATAAGGCGCTTCCCTGATCAGTTTTGGGGGTTCATTTGTTAAGTTTACATGAGGGAACTGGGGGCTAATCCCCCCCCCCCCGCTTAATTTACATAAATAGGTTTTTCATGCAGAATTATCCGATTTTAAATTTTCAAATTTTATATATATGTTCATTCTGATAATCCGATTCCTTGATTAGTTTTGGGGGTTAAATTGCTAAGTATAAAAGGGGGAGGGGAGACGGGGGCTGATCCCCACTTAATTTATATAAATGTGTTTTTCATGCAGAATTATCCGTTTTGTTTCAAATTTTATACATAGGTTCACTCTGATAAGGCGCTTCCCTGATCAGTTTTGGTGGTTCATTTGTTAAGTTTACATGAGGGAACTGGGGGCTAATCCCCCCCCCCCCCTTAATTTAGATAATGTGTTTTTCATGCAGAAATATCCGATTTGTTTCAAATTTTGTATATAGGTTCATTCCAATAAGGCGCTTCTTTGATCAGTTTTGGGGGTTCAATGGTTAAATATAAAAGAGGAACAGGGGCTAATCTCCCCCTAAATTAAATAAATGGGTTTTTCATGCAGAAATATCCGATTTGTTTCAAATTTTGTATATAGGTTCATTCCAATAAGGCGCTTCTTTGATAAGCTTTGGGGGTTCAATGGTTAAATATAAAGGGGGAACAGGGGCGAATCCCCTCCCTAAATTAAATAAATGGGGTTTTCATGCAGAATTACACAATTTGCTTCTAATTTTGTATATAGCTTCATTATGATAAGGCGTTTCCTTCATTAGTTTTGGGGGTTCATTGGTTAAGTATAAAGAGGGCAACGGTCATTAATCCACCCACCACCTTAATTTAGGTAAATGGGTTTTTAATGCAGAATTATCCGATTTGTTTCAAATATTGTATATAGGTTCATTCTGATAAGGCGCTTCCCTGATTATCTTTGGAGATTAATTGATTAAGTATACAGGGCGGAACTGGGGGCTAATCCCCCTTAATTTAGATAATGGGTTTTTCATGCAGAATTATCCGATTTGTTTCAAATATTCTATATAGGTTCATTCTGATAAGGCGCTTCCCTGATCAGTTTTGGGGGTTCATTTGTTAAGTTTACAGGAGGGAACTGGGGGCTAATCCCCCCCTTAATTTAGATAATGTGTTTTTCATGCAGAAATATCCGATTTGTTTCAAATTTTGTATATAGGTTCATTCCGATAAGGCGCTTCCCTGATCAGTTTTGGGGGTTCAATGGTTAAATATAAAAGAGGAACTGGGGCTAATCTCCCCCTAAATTAAATAAATGGGTTTTTCATGCAAAATTTCCCAATTTTCTTCATATTTTTTATAGAGCTACATTGTGATAAGGCGCTTCCTTTATTAGTTTTGGGGGTTCATTGGTTAAGTATAAAGAGGGGAACGGTGATTATTCCTCCCCCTTAATTTAGATAAATAAGTTTTTTATGCAGAATTATCCGATTTGCTTCAAATTTTGTATATAGGTTCATTGTGATAAGGCGCTTCCCTGGATCAGTTTTGGGGGTTCAATGGTTAAATATAAAGGGGGAACAGGGGCTAATCCCCCCCTCTAAAATAAAGAAATGGTTTTTTCATGTAAAATTACCCAATTTGCTTCGTATTTTGTACATAAGTTCATTGTGATAAGTCGCTTCCCTGATTAGTTTTGGGAGTTCAATGGTAAAGTATAAACGAGGGGAACGGGGGCCAATCCTACCCTTAATTTAGATAAAACGGTTTTTCATGCAGAATTATCTAACTTGCTTCAAATTTTGTATGTAGGTACATTGGTGAAGTATAAAGGGGAGAACAGGGACTAATTCCCCCCCCCCTCTCAATTGAGAAAAATGATTTTTTAAAGCAGAATTATCCAATTGTTTCAAATTTTTTTTATAAAAGGTTCATTCTGATAAGGTGCTTCCTTGATTAGTTTTGGGGGTTCAATGGTAAAGTATAAAGGGAGCGAAATGAGGCTAATCCCCCCTTAATTTATGTAATGGGTTTTTCATGCAGAATTATCCGATTTGCTTAAAATTTTGTATTAGGTTGTTTCTGATAAGGCGCTTCCCTGATCAGTTTTGGGGGTTCAATGGTTAAATATAAAGGGGGAACCGGGGCTAGTCCCCCTAAATTAAATAAGTGGGTTTTACATGCAAAATTATCCAATTTTCTTCATATTTTGTACATAAGTTCATTGTGATAAGTCGTTTCCCTGATTAGTTTTGGGAGTTCAATGGTAAAGTATAAAGAGGGGAACGGTGATTCTTCCTCCCCCCCTCAGAACTCTATAATATGCCCCCAGGAGCCACAGAAATCCCTCTCGGAGAAAAATGCCTGAATTCAACACTGAAGATATCAATAACATACCTATGATCTTAAAATAAATTCATGAGATTTTTCTGTATTCGATGCCATATCAGAATCATATATTGTCTTTTTTTTTCAGGTACTACATTATTATAGAATCAATTTAACATTTTATTATTTGTAGTGTATTAAAATTCAATTAAAAAGGAATGTCCATTAAATTCTATAATGTTGATTAAAAAATTGAGAAATGTATGTCAGGGTGCTATAACGAAATTTATAATGGTATATGGTAAAATAAATTTCAGTAGTCTTTTAATATCAGACAATATTTTAGTTGTGAAAAACGTAAAGTAGAATATGCTTAATACCTTGAGGTTGATTTTACCTATAATCATGCTGTAAAAGCTTGCATGCAGAAGCTTTCAACTGCCCCATCCTGTATATTCAAATTTAATTGATTAAATTTTATTTTTCTCACATTATTTTGAAAATAAAAAATGACTTTTAATCTTTTCTAATAATTTAAAATAAACAGAATAAAAAAAAGCAAACAGGGAATTTTTGTCAGTAGAGGTGCGGGGGGGGGGGATTTATTTTAAAAATATAAAGCTTCAATTCTTCATTTAAAAATAAAAAAAAGAAAGAAAAAGAAAACCTTTAATAGTTTTTGTTACATTTCTGTATTGTTTTTCATCCTAATTTATATAAAAATTATCTTGTATGTGGGTTTCTAACAAAAAAAAAATATATCTAATTTGATTTTATTTCATATTTGTGCTTTCCTTTAACTAAATCTTGTCATGTATTTAAATGCACGTGTTAATACTGTGCAAATTTCAAGAAATAAAAAAATGTTCAAATGAGTCATAATGTCAACATATAAATCATAAATGTTCTGAAATTTCTGCTATTTTTGGAGTTCACAGAACCCGAAATATCATTGTAATAGAATTTTTTTTAGCTCACAGGTTATGAAAGCCGGACCCCCCCCCCCCCCCCGCTTAATTTACATAAATAGGTTTTTCATGCACAATTATCCGATTTTAAATTTTCAAATTTTATATATATGTTCATTCTGATAATCCGATTCCTTGATTAGTTTTGGGGGTTAAATTGCTAAGTATAAAAGGGGGAGGGGGAACGGGGGCTGATCCCCACTTAATTTATATAAATGGGTTTTTAATGCAGAATTATCCGTTTTGTTTCAAATTTTATACATAGGTTCACTCTGATAAGGCGCTTCCCTGATCAGTTTTGGGGGTTCATTTGTTAAGTTTACATGAGGGAACTGGGGGCTAATCCCCCCCCCTTAATTTAGATAATGTGTTTTTCATGCAGAAATATCCGATTTGTTTCAAATTTTGTATATAGGTTCATTCCAATAAGGCGCTTCTCTGATCAGCTTTGGGGGTTCAATGGTTAAATATAAAGGGGGAACAGGGGCGAATCCCCTCCCTAAATAAATGGGGTTTTCATGCAGAATTGCACAATTTGCTTCAAATTTTGTATATAGCTTCATTGTGATAAGGCGTTTCCTTCATTAGTTTTGGGGGTTCATTGGTTAAGTATAAAGAGGACAACGGTCATTAATCCCCCCCACCCCCTTAATTTAGGTAAATGGGTTTTTCATGCAGAATTATCCGATTTGTTTCAAATATTGTATATAGGTTCATTCTGATAAGGCGCTTCCCTGATTATCTTTGGGGGTTAATTGATTAAGTATACAGGGCGGAACTGGGGGCTAATCCCCCTTAATTTAGATAATGGGTTTTTCATGCAGAATTATCCGATTTGTTTCAAATATTCTATATAGGTTCTTTCTGATAAGGCGCTTCCCTGATCAGTTTTGGGGGTTCATTTGTTAAGTTTACAGGAGGGAACTGGGGGCTAATCCCCCCCCCTTTAATTTAGATAATGTGTTTTTCATGCAGAAATATCTGATTTGTTTCAAATTTTATACATAGGTTCATTCTGATAAGGCGCTTCCCTGATCAGTTTTGGGGGTTCATTTGTTAAGTTTACATGAGGGAACTGGGGGCTAATCCCCCCCCCTCCCGCTTAATTTACATAAATAGGTTTTTCATGCAGAATTATCCGATTTTAAATTTTCAAATTTTATATATATGTTCATTCTGATAATCCGATTCCTTGATTAGTTTTGGGGGTTAAATTGCTAAGTATAAAAGGGGGAGGGGAGACGGGGGCCGATCCCCACTTAATTTATATAAATGGGTTTTTCATGCAGAATTATCCGTTTTGTTTCAAATTTTATACATAGGTTCACTCTGATAAGGCGCTTCCCTGATCAGTTTTGGTGGTTCATTTGTTAAGTTTACATGAGGGAACTGGGGGCTAATCCCCCCCCCCCTTAATTTAGATAATGTGTTTTTCATGCAGAAATATCTGATTTGTTTCAAATTTTGTATATAGGTTCATTCCGATAAGGCGCTTCCCTGATCAGTTTTGGGGGTTCAATGGTTAAATATAAAAGAGGAACAGGGGCTAATCTCCCCCTAAATTAAATAAATGGGTTTTTCATGCAAAATTTCCCAATTTTCTTCATATTTTTTATAGAGCTACATTGTTATAAGGCGCTTCCTTTATTAGTTTTGGGGGTTCATTGGTTAAGTATAAAGAGGGGAACGGTGATTATTCCTCCCCCTTAATTTAGATAAATAAGTTTTTTATGCAGAATTATCCGATTTGCTTCAAATTTTGTATGTAGGTTCATTGTGATAAGGCGCTTCCCTTGATCAGTTTTGGGGGTTCAATGGTTAAATATAAAGGGGGAACAGGGGCTAATCCCCCCATCTAAAATAAAGAAATGGTTTTTTCATGTAAAATTACCCAATTTGCTTCGTATTTTGTACATAAGTTCATTGTAATAAATCGCTTCCCTGATTAGTTTTGGGAGTTCAATGGTAAAGTATAAACGAGGGGAACGGGGGCCAATCCTACCCTTAATTTAGATAAAACGGTTTTTCATGCAGAATTATCTAACTTGCTTCAAATTTTGTATGTAGGTACATTGGTGAAGTATACAGGGGAGAACAGGGACTAATTCCCCCCCCCCCCTTTTCAATTGAGAAAAATGATCTTTTAAAGCAGAATTATCCAATTGTTTCAAATTTTTTTTATAAAAGGTTCATTCTGATAAGGTGCTTCCTTGATTAGTTTTGGGGGTTCAATGGTAAAGTATAAAGGGAGCGAAATGGGACTAATCCCCCCTTAATTTATGTAATGGGTTTTTCATGCAGAATTATCCGATTTGCTTAAAATTTTGTATTAGGTTGTTTTTGATAAGGCGCTTCCCTGATCAGTTTTGGGGGTTCAATGGTTAAATATAAAGGGGGAACCGGGGCTAGTCCCCCTAAATTAAATAAGTGGGTTTTACATGCAAAATTATCCAATTTTCTTCATATTTTGTACATAAGTTCATTGTGATAAGTCGTTTCCCTGATTAGTTTTGGGAGTTCAATGGTAAAGTATAAAGAGGGGAACAGTGATTCTTCCTCCCCCCCTTAATTTACATAAATGGGTTTTTCATGCAGAATTATCCGATTTGCTTAAAATTTTGTATATAGATTGTTTCTGATAAGACGCTTCCCTGATCAGTTTTGGGGGTTCAATGGTTAAATATATAGGCGGGACAAGGGCTAATCCCCCTAAATTAAATAAATGGGTTTTTCATGCAAAATTACCCAATTTCCTTCAAATTTTGTATATAACACATGGGCTGATAATTTCCCGGTCTGGCACACAGATGGCGTTGCAATTGCCGAACCGATGTTTTTTTTTAGTAAATACGAACCTTTAAAAGGTAGCAGAAAAGATGTCATGATGATTCGCCGTGTGGATAAAACGTTAGAGTGGTTTTATTTGAACAACTTTGTTGATAAACAAAAAAAATGGATAAACAAGAATTTCAAGAATTGTATTTTGATGGGAAAAAACACCGTTCAAACAAAAGCTTGGCTTGATAAGCATTATCCGGACATTGCACCAGGTAAATCAAACATTATTGACTGGTTTGCTGAATTTAAACATGGTCGTACGGACACCAGTGATGCACCACGCAAAAGAGGTGGTTACTCCGGAAAACATAAAAATAGTCCAAAAAATCGTTTTGGGGAACCGTAAAGTGAAGTTGCAGGCGATAGCTCAGACTCTGAAGATATCCAAGAAACGTGTAGGTTTTATTTTGAATGAGCATTTGTCTATGAAAAAGCTGTTGTCAAAGTGGCTGCCGCGCGTGTTGACTTTTGACCAAAAACAACAACGAGTCAATGATTTAGAACACTGTTTGGAGCTTTTTCGTTATAAAATTATGTTATTTATTATTAAACTATTATTATTATTTATTTATTAAATTATTATTATTAAATTATTATTATTTATTATTAAAGTTATGTTATTTATTAAAGTTATAAAACTCATAATGTTTTGTTAAAAAGTTGTGTTTTCTTTATTAGACCGGGAACTTATCAGCCCATGTGTTAGCTTCATTGTGATCAGGCGCTTCCTTCATTAGTTTTGGTTGTTCATTGGTTAAGTATAAAGAGGGGGACGGTGATTAATCCCCCCCCCCCTTACTTTAGATAAATGACTTTTTTATTCAGAATTATCAGATTTGTTTCAATTTTTATATATAGGTTCGATGTGATAAGACGCTTCCCCGGATCAGTTTTGGGGGTTCATTGGTTAAATATAAAGGGGGGAACGTGGTCCAATCCCCCGTAATTTGGATAAATTGATTTTTCATGCTGAATTATACAATTTGCTTCAAATTTTGCATATAGGTTCATTGTGATAAGGCGCTTCCCTGATTAGTTTTGGGGGTCCAATTGCTAAGTATAAAAGGGGTGGAACGGGGGCTGATCCCCCCTTAATTTAGATAAATGTGTTTTTCATGCAGAATTATCCAATTTGCTTCAAATTTTGAATATAGGTTCATTCTGATAAGGCGCTTCCCTGATTAGTTTTGGGGGTTCATTGGTTAAGTATGAAGGGGGAATGGAAGCTAATCCCCCCTAACTTAGATAAATGGTTTTTTCATGCAGAATTATCGAATTTTCTTCAGATATTGTATGAGGTTCATTGTGATAAGTCTCTTTCCTGATTAGTTTTGAGGGTTCATCGGTTAAGTATAAAGGGGGGGGGGACTGGAGGCTAATCCCCCCTCCTTAATTTAGATAAATAGGTTTTTCATGCAGAATTATCCGATTTGCTTCAAATTTGGTATATAAGTTCATTCTGATTAGGCGCTTCCCTGATTAGCTTTGGGGTTCTTTGGTTAAGTATAAAAGGGGGAAAAGGGGTTAATGCTCCCCCTAATTTAAATAAATGGGTTTTTCGTGCAGAATTATCCGATTTTCTTCAAATTTGGTATATATTTTCATTGTGATAAGGCACTTCCCTGATTAATTTTGGGGGTTTATTGGTTAAGATTAAAGGATGGAACGAGGGGCTAATCCACCTTAAGTTAGATAAATGGGTTTTTTATGCAAAATTATCTAGTTTGCTTCAAATTTTGTATATTGATTCATTGTGATAAGGCGTTTCCCGCATTAGTTTTGGGGGTTCATTTGTTAAGTATAAAGGAGGGAACGGGGACGAATTCCCTCCCCTTAATTTAGATAAATGGGTTTTTCATGCAGAATTAACCGATTTGCTTCAAATTTTTTATATAGGTTTATTCTGATAAGATGCTTCCCTGATTCGTTTTTTTTTTTTTTTTTTTTTTTTTTTTTTTTTGGGGGGGGGGGGTCATTTGGTTAAGTAAAAAGGGGGAACAGGGACTAATTGTCCATTTTAATTTAAATAAATAGTTTTTTCATGCCGAATTATCCAATTTGATGCAAATGTTGTATACCGGTTTATTTTGATAAGGCGCTTCCCTGATTAGATTTGGACGTTTATTGGTTAAGTATAAAGGACGTAAATAGGGGAGCTAATGACCCCCCCCCTTCTAATTTATATAAATGTGTTTTTTCTTTGAAATAAGAGTATAATATGCAAATAGTGTGAATAGCCTGTGAGCTCAATGCCATCAGTTTGACTGAGCACTTTTATTTTTATTATTTTATTTCCAATTTAATATATATAAATTTTTTTAATTAATATACCTTTTAAAAAGTTAGTATCCAGCCGAATATTTGATAATCTGCTAAATCACTATTTGTTACATATCGTAAAATTATTGTTATGTTTTTCTACTATATTCCTGTGGCACCATTTTTTTTTTCTTTTAATGCTGATTGTGAAATCCCATATAGTAACCTATGTAAATTTTAAAGAAATGATAAATTCCTTATACAATTATCAAAATATAGCTTTCACCAGCAGGAAACAGATGTCCAATGCTGGTAGAGTACATTTTTAAAAATTTCCTTAATTTTTAAATTTTTTAAAAATTTTATGAATTTTGAATTCTTTATTCAAAGGAAAATTTTCAAATATTTTGTTCTTAAAAATACTTATCGCTGAAGACGAAGTGTCCTCTTAATCATTCTTTGCTCTTGTGCTGTTTTTTTTATATTTTTAAATATACATTGTCACTAGCAATTAGTACAATAAAAAAAAATAATATTATTACTGTTATTATTACAGGATAATACTGCAGTGATCAATGTCGCCTTACAGCTAGAACAGATCATCCTTGCCTACTAGAGAATGAGGATGTTAGAAAGGACGTCAAGGTGTTTTCGTATGTTGATGGTGTGACACTTTTTTCGGAGAAATGTTCAACTGAGTCAATTTCGTTGCTCTAGCATCCTACTGGGTGTTTAATTAAGACTGTTATCAGGCCGGAATCTAGGCAGGCTTTTTTACTAACTGCATCAATTCTAAAGGAATACATACATGCCAATAGCATATACATAGCATAAATACAGTGCTGTAATTTGTTTTATTAAAACATTTTGATTTATAGTTTTGTTGAAAATAAATTTTATTTTTCAGTATAAATGTTTGTTTTATTTTTTCTGTCTTTTGTTGTTAGCCAGAAAAAATCGAGTAATTTATAAATTTTTTAAAAAATAGTATTTAGTCAATTTAATGTTTGTGTAAATTAAATGCACTTGATTTATTTTAATAAGTTTAAGTAAAAAAAAAAAAAATAGCACATACATATTTGCTAAGAACGATTTTTTATTGAATTCACTATTTTATAGATATTTTTTCTGAATTATTTGCAATTTTTAATATTCTGCTATTAAGTGATCTGCCATTGAGGAATAAAAGACTCACAAACATTTATTTCTTTGTTATTAATCATGATAAAAAAAAATTGTAATCAATATACTTTTTAAAAAGTTAGTACTCAGCCGAATATTTGATAGTCTGCTAAATCTCTATTTGTTACATTTTGTAAAATTATCACGTTTTTCTACTATATTCCTGTGGCATCATTTTTTCCCCTTTAATGCTGATTGTGAAATCCCATGGTAACCTACGGAAATTTTAAAGAGGTGATAAATTCCCTTATACAATTATCAAAATATAGCTTTCACCAGCAGGAAACAGATGTCCAATACTGGTAGTGTACATTTTTTAAAATTTCCTTATTTTTTAAATATTTTTTTAAAGTATCTTTACTTTAATTTATATTTAATATATATATATATTTACTGGCAACTGGACTTCCCTGTAAGTAAGTGCTTATATATTCCATATTTTTGCTTTTTTCATTTGTAAAGAGTTTATAAATATTATTCACAAGTCCTTAATTTATTTCTTCAAAATAAAATGCAGGTTTTAAGTTATCAAATTGGCTTTTGATAAGTTTATTTAGCTGATTCACCAGATTGGTGTTATAACTTTTACTTCAATATAATCTTTTGTTAAAATATTGTATGCAAGTACATGATTTTGGAAAGAAATTTTTTTAATTACTTTTTTTTACAGCAATTGGTAAATTTTGGTATCTTTTGAAATCTAAGCATAGTTTCATTGCCAATTTCTTCAACGTTATCTAATCAGTTATAATACAGAAAGTTCAGAAATCTTAAAATATTTAGATCAATAATTGAAATTATATTTCAGCACTATAATCTCAATTTAAATTAAATAATTGCTAAATAACACTTGTGTAGTCTAACAATTTTTAATCAGAGTTCATTGATTTAAATCAACTGGATTTCAATCCTGATTTAAATCAACTGATTTATTTAAATACACTTTTTTTTTTCAAATTTAGGTTAAGATATTTCATTATAAATATTATTTTTGACAACAATACATTGTAAATTTAAGGACTGGGGGAGACAACACTCAAAATCCTTGCTTTTTGAATTTTATTTAAATCAAATATCACACTTAAAGATAAAAATTCTAATTTAAAAATAGAGAATCTCAGCTGAGAAATGTTAAAAGATTAAAGCATAAATTTATTTGTTAAAAAAATATGTACAAATCTTATGTGAATTTTTTAATACAAAAACATGGAGGGTTTCTGCGAGGATTTGTAAAATGTTAGAATAAATAAATATAGGTCAATCAAAAGTATATTTATTGTTATTTATATTGATATCTCATGACTTCATTGTGCACATGTAAATAACAAATGGTTCGATATTCCAATGTAATTTATTTATGGAAAGACTCGGAAAATAAAGATTCCATGGTTAGTAATACTCTGAAATGTTTATATATATTTTTTAATATAATTTTAATTACTTATAAATGTAAACTAATAAACAACTAAAGTGTTAAAATCTTTAAAAAATCAAACACCTGATTTAAAAGTATCTTTTATTTTAAATTTTAAAAAAATCAAACTTTAATTCACTGCAAACTCTGTAATCGCTTATAAAGAACTCATAAAGCTGGAAAATTGGTGTTTCTTTTCAAACATTTTAATAACAAAGAATAATTTTTTCAGATCCATTGAAATTTATACCCAGATAATCATAATTATCTTAAGTATTTTTTATATATGCTCCAACTTCATTAAATGAATTAATGTATGTATTTCAGAGTAGTGTATATAATCTGGAATAGGTATGTTTAAAGGAATACTGTATATAATCCAGATCTAGAATAGAATGCTTAAAATTTCAATTTTTTTTTTCTGAATAAAATTCTTACATTATCTTTTATATTCTAAGATTTTTAATCGAGAAATTTGGTCAAAACAAAAAGATTTAGCTTTTAGTAATGAAGAGTTTATATGCTTTTTATTTTATCAAAGGGGTAATTTAAGGTGGTATATATTTTATACAGAATAGGTCAATAAAAAGTATATTGTTAAATTGCAGTTAGTGTAAATAAGTGATATATAACACAAGACAATTTGTTTACTTTATTTCCTGTTTTCAAAAGTAAAAGAGAATTCACATTTTCAAATTATATCATTTTCTGTTGCTCCATTTTTTAACTATATTTTTAACTGTTTATATATGATTAAAATATTTCAAATTAAACAAGTGAATGAGTTTCTCTATATATTTTTAATTTCAAATAAATTTAAATGAGCTTTTCTAATTATTAATTTTAATGATTTAGTAAAGGTTATTTTACTTTAAAACGCGTAATTTTAAAATTGTATTTTGAAAAAAAAATAGCTGATTTAAATTTTAACAAAAAATGATTTTCATTTACTGAGCCTTTTTGTTATGTAATTTTCAGTTGAGCTTCAAGTTCAAAGTCTTGTACATTTTCAAATTGTATGGCTTCTGATAATTGTTTATCATCAACGTATTTATTAGGGTTAGCTGAATTCTGTATATTCTTATAATTTACATGACTTCAAAAGTTTTTAGATTTACTTTATTATTATTATTATTTTGTGTGTGTGTGTGTGTAATAGAGCAGAAAAGCACCCAAATTGGGTTATAATAGTTAGGTGCAGCAATGTTCCTAATTGGAAAGTGTCTCTGTGACACAAATTGGGTATAAAAAGTGACAAATTTGAAATATATGCGCAGGGTGTATTTGGGGACAAAAAAGAACATTTAATCTCCAAACTGTCACTGTAAAAAACAAAGTTATTCTTCTGGAAACTGTCTTTTTTAATTTAATGTTGAAAAAAATAAGCTTAGAGGGTCATATTCATGCCGAAATTGTAGCAAATTCAATAGATACATCTAATTGGGGCATCATGTTTGGCTTTTTCAGTAAATGTTGCCCTATGATAACAAACTGGAATTCACTCAGTCAAGTAGTTTTGAAATTATGAAAATTTAAAGTTTGTAACTCCTAATCTGTAATCGTTGCAAATCAGACTGTAATGTGGGTAGTGTTTTAAGCATAACTTAAAAACTACTTAGCGGAATCAGCTGTGATTTTTGATTTGCATATTTGAAGTTTTTAGAAATCTATTTCTATTAAAATTAATTTTTTAATTAATTTAAAAATACATTTTTTTTATAAATTAAACCATAAAATAAACCATAATCTATAATTTTTTAACCGAAATAGATTTCGAAAAGCTTCAAATAAAATATACGAATATAAAATTATTACGTCAAGTATTGAATTATATAAAAAAAAACTCCACCAGCTGTTTAACATTAGGAGTTCCAAACTTTAAACTTCATAATTCTTAAACATTTTGACCTAGTGACTTCCCTTTTGGTATCTTTGAGAAAAAGTTACCGAAAGAGGCAAATATAATGTCAAAGTTAGATGTACATATTGAAAAGTTTGGAGTTCTGTGCAACTTAAGAACGAAGACGACCCCATAAGCTTGTTTTTTTTTTTTTTTTTTTGAGGCGTAAATTAAAAGAAGTTCTAGTTTTTTAAAAAGGGGCGGTCACTATTGTGATTAAAAAATGTTTTGTATGTCCTTTGTTTTGGATATACAGCAATAGAAAGTCTTTCCAGTACCAATAAAACTTCAATGTTAGTTGCATACACTTCATACGCATGCAACATGTCATACACTTGTGCTACACCCAATGACATAAGTGTGGGTTTTAAATATCCAGTCCAAATTGAAAATATTTTGTTCCGTTTTTAATATCTTATTTAACAGTTTTTGGCATCACCTAAATATTTAGTGCTTGGGGCAATTATCTCCCACACACACTTCACCACTGGCTACACCTATGTATATTCTGGCACTAATAAGCTGGCATCTCTGTACAGTCCACTTTGCTATACAGACAACAGATGAAAAGGTTTGTTTTGGACACTATTTGGACTTTCTTTTATATCGCTTAAAAAAAATATATATTTTTTTATTTTTTTTTTCCCTAGGAAACATATACACATATTCTAAAGAAAATAAAAGTATATTATGTATTTTATGAACATAAAATCCATTTCATTGTGTACTTTTTATTTATTTATACACTTTTCTTTTACGAGAATGACTTCTCCTTGTTTATAAAGATACTTCTCTAGCATTCCTTGTATAAAATACTTATTTAAAAAAAATGTAAATACCCATGAGCTAAACGTATCAGTATTACTTGTAACAAATAAATAAAATTTCAAGCTGATTCTGTATTGTAAAGAAACTTTTGTTATAAAGAGTAGGACCAATAACAGATGAAAATATTGCTTTTGGACACTATTTTGATTTCCTTTTATCTTAGTTAAATATTATTAAGAACTTTTTTGAATACATACATACATTTTAAGTATTTTGTTATCATAAAATCCATTACATGTAATGCATTTTATGATGATAAATACTTAAAAATGTGTGTATGTATTCAAAAAAGTTCTTAATAATATTTAATTAATATCAAAACAGTGTCCAAAAGCAATATTTTCATCTGTTAATGTTCCTACTCTTTAAAACAAAAGTTTCTTTACAATGCAGAAAATTTTCCGATCATAATGAAAAAAAATTCCGTAAAGCAAAGAAAAAGTTTCTATAGTACACAAGAATTTTTAATTTTTTCATGATTAGTTTACTGACTGATTCGGAAAAGTTTCCTTTTTAAAACGGAATACTTTCTGTCTATTCTACCGTTCTACCAAGACATTTCTTAGTGTGAATGGAAAGTTTTCCTTTTTAAAACGGAATACTTTCTGTCTATTCTACCATTCTACCAAGACATTTCTTAGTGTGAATGGAAAGTTTTCCTTTTTAAAACGGAATACTTTCTGTCTATTCTACTATTCTACTAAGACATTTCTTAGTGTGAATGGAAAGTTTTCCTTTTTAAAACGGAATACTTTCTGTCTATTCTACCGTTCTACCAAGACATTTCTTAGTGTGAATGGAAAGTTTTCCTTTTTAAAACGGAATACTTTCTGTCTATTCTACCGTTCTACCAAAACGTTTCTTTATGTGAATGGAAAGATTTCCGTAAGACCCAGGAATTTATTCTGTGTCTAAAGATTAGTTTCTGAATCAAACAGGAAAAGTTTCCTGACGGAAAGAAAAAACTTTCGTTTTTTTTCGTTTTTTTTTCCGTGTTGGTTTGGAAAAGTTTCCTGTACTATACGGGCAACTGGAAATCCTATTCCTACCGGAAACTTTTCCGAATTTTTTTTTACAGTGTGCACTGTTGTATGTATTTTGGCTGTAGGCCTATTATTTTTTTTTGTAATAAATTTTTGAAATTGTACGGAGACTTTTGGGACGCCCTGTATATCAGAGTAGTTTTTGTATTTTCAAACAAGTTCTCATAAGGATTATTTAAAAAAAAATAGTGTCATCTTGCAGGTTAATACTATAGGATAAACTATTTTTCATTTGAAAAAAAAAAAAAACCTTTATTTTTAAAATATTCAGAAAGTCATAACATTACTCTAATACTTTCATGATTTTTTTTCATGTTCTATATTCTCCATCTGAAGCAAAAAATGGAACATTTCTCATACATAAACTTAACTTTGATAATATAAAACATTTACATATATGCTCTTTAATATGGTCTATACTGTTGTTACTAAAAATGAAATTTCATATATATCAATGATAAAGTAACTGGAAATTGTAAGAAAAGAAATTAATTGTGAAATATCATATGAGAATTATAATGTTTTTTATAATGCCATATAAGCAATATTTTATTCATTTAGATTAGATGATAGTCACACGAGCTGTTTTGCTGTATAATGAAAAGTAAATTAACATTATTTTTTAATAACCTGTAGTAAAAATTACTTGCTAGTTTCAAAACCTCTTTTGTCTTTAATATACATCTTACTAAATCTAATTCTTGATTTTGCATTTTTCATGTAAATGGGTGTAAATTAACTTATAGAAAATGTATACAGCAATTTTAAGTATAAAATATAGTAACGTAAGTAAATTCTTGCTTTTTTCTAATTTCCATTTTAAATTTTCAAACACTTTTTTACCATAAATAATAAAAATATCAATATTATATTTAATTTTCATTTTGTCAAGTTTTGTATGTGTAAACCAACAATTTTAATCAGAAAAAAAGTAAATAATGAAAGTAACAACGATTTGTTTCTTTTTAATTATGATTTATATAGTTTATAGGACATAAATATGATATTACAATGCAGCTAAAATTTGTTTTCAAACCATGATAGTATTATGTGGAACTTAATTTGAGAAGTTTTTTAGAATTAGGTTTAATAACAATTTTAAATGAAGAATGCAAAGCACTAATATGATTATAGCATTAATCAGGTTATTATCAAGCTATATAAATATTTTATTTATAAAATGGAGGTCTAAAGAAATATTAAGGGAATTCCTTAATGAAAAATAAGTTGAAACTGGTGTGAATCAATAAGAACTAAAATATCTTCTTAAAACACCATAAAAAACTTGAAATGCGCTAGGCCTTTCGAAAGATCTGAGTCTTTCTTCGTCAGGCGCAAAAAAGACGTGCTTCTACTATGAAAGCAGCAGCAACTGTGTATCCATTTTGGGCACATACCTAAGAATCTTTCGACCCAAATTGGGTTTTATTTTTTTCGCTGTACTGTAATTTATAGTTTTTTGTTATTTATTTATTATGTTCATTTACTATATTTTATTTATTTATTTTTATTATTTATTTATTTATTATTTACCATTTTTAACAATGTTATGTATTTAATAATCTGAAATTACTGTTTTGAACATAATTGGCAAAGATAAACAAGATTAGAAATTGGCAACCCTATTTGGCGATCTACCTTCTGTGCCAGATAATATGTAAGTACGTAAAAAAAACTATTAATTGTGTTATGTTTCAGGTTGACAAAAATTCTATTTTTGCATTTGGGTCAATTTTTTTTTTTTTTTTTTTTTTTTTTTTTTTTTTTTTTGTCGTGTTTCGAATTGACTTCAAATGAGATTTTCAGGTTCAGTCCTGGCATAACCCAACCCATTCAGAGAGTCATTTGACCAATCAAATGGGAATAGTTGCTACTAATTAATGCTATGGATAAAGTGTATTTTTGGGGCCACCTACATGTTAAAAATAACAGAATTTTTGATTTTTCAAATGGCAACACCAACTTTTGACACTTTGAGGAGTTCCTTGGATTAATCACTATTAAAACTTCTTGCTAATTTTCTAATGGTTTGTATTATGCACTACATTAAAAAAAAATGTAATGTAGAGAGTGGCGCAATACAAAAAATAAATTTGAAGTGAACAAGGTGCTATTTGCAATGCCATTTCATGAATTAAAAAAAAATATGGTATTATTCAAATCACATGATCATAACCTGTCTTCTTTTATGCACAATATGTTCTGTACAATAATTTGTGTATTTCAACGAAAAATATCACCTTCAGTGTCTCGCATTGTATTCATTGTATGATGTTATAGAATTTTTCATTGACACTTACTAGTTAAATTCAGTACTGACCCACCAAAGAAAATACTTTTCTTATTTCCTATTTGTCTACGTATTCATTTTTAGATCTTCGTGATTTAATATCAGGTGTTTTTGTTTTTTGTTTTTTGTTTTCAATTATTTTATTTATAGATTTATTATATTTTGATTTTATAACCAATGGAATTATTATTGAATTGCCTTGTTCAGCAGATAATGAGTATTTTAAAGTTATTGAATACAAGTCAATAATGATTCGCTTGTAATTTATAAACTTTGCCTTTATAAAAAGGAGTTATCAGTTTTCAAATCACCTGCTCATCGTATTATATATACCTCTTCAAATTTTGTGAAGAAAATTTTAATATGTACGTACATAAACTAAAATTTTTGAAACATTTTGTGTTATTTTTCCTAATAACTCGACATTTTTTAATGCCCTCAGTTCAGTGGCAGCATTCTCTATAGAACACGGGCAAGTGACGTCACGCATCAGCTGCTGGGTTATTTGGGTGGCAGAAATTAAGGCTCTAACAAGGAGCCCTAGCAGAAGCCTTCCTTATCTTAATGTTCTTTTATCTAATAAAAGTGGGCTTTTATTTCTCTGTGCTTTTTCGAATATATTAGGTAAATTTCGTAAGAAATACTACCTATTATATTCTCCCCGAAGTTGGAATTTTTGAAAAAAATTTCCAGATCTACTCCGATCATGAATCCGAAAACCCAAAACTACCCCCAGTTCAAAACTTTATATATCTATCTAACTATCTATATCACTTTTTTATGGACACAATTCTGCACAATTTTCTTCCAAACTGATACATAAAGTCAAGGGGCATAAAATCTCGATCAAGTTCGTTAATGGGCAAAATTGAACCAAGGGTGGCCCATAATTTCTTAATTAATTAAACCCCATAATTTCTTAATTATGATACGTATTGAATCCGTTTAAAGTTATCATTACTTCTAAGAAAAGGTTCGAAAATTTATGTATGACAGATTTTTGATATCATTAAAAATGGCCCCAAGGGGAGGAAAAAAGGAGGGTTTTAGAAGAAAAAAAATCATACTTCGTCAATTCACAAGATATCAAATCCGCTTAAATATATTATAAATCCTCTAAATATTATCTAAAACTTTTATATTGACAAGTTTTTTATAGGACCAACCCTTATAGCAAAAAAAAAAAAAAAAAAAAAAAAAAAAAAATCCTGCCAGTTCCGCCTGCAAACAAGTTAGGTTTCGAAGTGGGTGGTTCCAACTGCCGCATCATAGCAAAAGGGCATTTCTTCCGCAATTCCCAACAAACAGGCGCCCCACGGTCTGCGTCTTCGAAATCTATCTGTTTCTGTAGGCCGAGCCGTCAGGGATTTTCTTTTAAATTACAGTTATAAATCTTTTAAACAGTGTTGTATGGCGGAACAGACCCAGGGAGGAAAGCAGAAAGTTTTTTTTTGAGGAGGGAGGAGATATTTTAGATGACTGATTATTTGTTTATTGTTATTACACGGTAACGAATACGGCACTTAAAAAAAAAAAAAAAAAAAAGATGGTTTTAAGATTTTAAATTTTGTATGCAAAAGGGAGGAAGGGGGGGGGAAGGGGATTAATTTATATGACTGATTATTTATTTATGGTCCCTACAGAGCAACGAATAGGACAGACGATATTTCATATAAAAATAAATTAAACATTTTAAAAAAAATGTATGCTGGGGAGGGCAAAAAGGGAGAAACATAAATTTGGGAAGTTAGGGAGGGGGTAATTTAGGGGATTATTTATTTATTTTTATTAATGAATAACGAATGTAGCAATTTTTAAAAAAAAAATTAAATATTTGAAATTATGTGTGCTGAGGGGGACGGGGAGAACGAGGGAGTGGAAATTTCAAGGATAGGAGATAATTTATATGATTATTTTTTGTCACTAGAGAGCAATAAATAGACAGATTTTTTTTTATTTTTTATGTAAAATAAAAATTTTAAATATTATGGGAGGATGGATATAGAGGATTATTTATTTATTTTTATTAGTGAGTAACGAATGTAGCAGTTTTTTTTAAAATTAATATTTGAAAATATGTGCGCTGGAGGTGGGGGGGGGGGGTAGTGGAAATTTCAGAAGTAGAGGGATAATTTATATGATTATATTTTGTCACTACAGAGCAATAAATAGAATAGATTTTTTTTAAATGAAAATGAAGATTAAACATATTTTACACTAATTTGTATGTTGGGAGAAGTAAAGGAGAAAACTTAAATTTGGGAGGTTAGGGGAAGTAATTTAAATGATTATTTATTTATTTTTATTTGTAAGCAATGAATGTTGGAGATTATTTTTTTAAAGAGTTTTAAAGATTTGAAACTCTTTATACTGGAGGGGGGGGGCAAGAGGAAAGCAGAAATTTTAAGGTAAGGGGGTAATTTATATGATACATTATTTATTGTCACTGGTGAGCAGCAACAAATGGAACAAAATATTTTTATATTAAATCAAAGATTTTAAAATAATTTAAATTTTTTATGCTGGTGGGGGGGGGGGAAGGGGGAAAGTATAAATTTGGTAGGTTAGAGATGGGGTTAATTTAAATTGTTATTTATTTATTTTTATTAATGAGAATCAAATAGAGCAGAATTTTTTAATAAAGAAATTTGAAGATATGAAACTCCGTACGGTGAGGAGGTGGCGCGAAATGGGGAAGCACACGTTTTGACGAGAGAGAAGGTAATTTACATGATTGATTATTGATTTATTATCAGTAGAAAGCAGCAATTAGGGCAGAATTTTTATGCTACGAAAATTTAAAAAAATAAAGATTTTAAATTATTTTACACAAAAGGGGAAAGGAAGCATCAGATAAAGATGTAACATATTCAGAGAAGACTGTACTTTACTGAAAATAATAGTGGTCGGATAAAAAAAAAAACATTGTATTGAGAAAATGGCTGTGGATTTCAATGCTAACAAACGAAAAACAATGAAGTTTCTGCCACCCAATCAGTGAAAATGACAGTTTATTTGTAACCGTGCCCATGCAATGTTGCAGTCCATGAGCATGTGGATCTCCAAAGAAAAACAAAGAAATAACTTAACAAATTAAATAGAATAATATTAATCTGATTTTCGTCAATGTGAGTTTAAGTATGTAGTGTCCACTCCTACCTCTCATGTCTCTTAAATACGTAAATAGCAAAACGTTACTGTAATAATGTAAATTTTGAAAATTATCAATAGCGAGTGCCCATTCTTTCCAGGATTGCACGTGCGATTGAAGAAATTCCATTCAAAATTAGCTTATGTAGATGAAAGCAGCGATAAGAGTGTGAGACAAAGGCAATGCTCATTTCTTTCCATTCGCACATCCTTCAGTGTATAAAAGTTCATATATTTCGCTGTCTGTAAAAGTTCATATATTTCGCTGTCTCTTAAATACGTACATAGCAAAACGTTACTGTAATAATGTAAATTTTGAAAATTATCAATAGCGAGTGCCCATTCTTTCCAGGATTGCACGTGCGATTGAAGAAATTCCATTCAAAATTAGCTTATGTAGATGAAAGCAGCGATAAGAGTGTGAGACAAAGGCAATGCTCATTTCTTTCCATTCGCACATCCTTCAGTGTATAAAAGTTCATATATTTCGCTGTCTGTAAAAGTTCATATATTTCGCTGTCTCTTAAATACGTACATAGCAAAACGTTACTGTAATAATGTAAATTTTGAAAATTATCAATAGCGAGTGCCCATTCTTTCCAGGATTGCACGTGCGATTGAAGAAATTCCATTCAAAATTAGCTTATGTCGATGAAAGCAGCGATAAGAGTGTGAGACAAAGGCAATGCTCATTTCTTTCCATTCGCACATCCTTCAGTGTATAAAAGTTCATATATCAATAGCGAGTGCCCATTCTTTCCAGGATTGCACGTGCGATTGAAGAAATTCCATTCAAAATTAGCTTATGTCGATGAAAGCAGCGGTAAGAGTGTGAGACAAAGGCAATGCTCATTTCTTTCCATTCGCACATCCTTCAGTGTATAAAAGTTCATATATTTCGCTGTCTGTAAAAGTTCATATATTTCGCTGTCTCTTAAATACGTACATAGCAAAACGTTACTGTAATAATGTAAATTTTGAAAATTATCAATAGCGAGTGCCCATTCTTTCCAGGATTGCACGTGCGATTGAAGAAATTCCATTCAAAATTAGCTTATGTAGATGAAAGCAGCGATGAGAGTGTGAGACAAAGGCAATGCTCATTTCTTTCCATTCGCACATCCTTCAGTGTATAAAATTTCATATATATCGCTGTCTGTTTCTTGATTGTTAATCTAAAACCTTCCTTGATTTTTTATATCGAGTTTGTTATTTTTAGGGTTTCGTTCATCTCACGAAACCCTATTACTCCCGCTCCATTGCCTATCCGTCACAGAGCCGTTCTCAGAAACTATATAACTTACAGGCATGAAAATTTGTGTACTTATAGCTAAATACCTACTGAGAAGCTCAAAATATTAAAATTTGAAAAAAAAATCGTATTATTTTAATAAATAAAGATAAAAAACCAAAATTCTAACAGCCTTTTCCTATTAAATTTAAACATTTTTCGTTATAGCAGTTGCCACCAATTAAACATCTTCAATAAAAATATTTCTACAATAATTAATTTTCTATTGACAGATTTCCACGTGAAAAATGAAAATGAAATAAAAAGTTTCACCAATTGAAAAAAATGATTAATATGACGTCATATTGGTAATAAAACGGAAATTTTCAAAGATTTCTCAATAATGTGTATGTACAGAAAGATTTTAATATCACGTCATTAGAGAATTAAAAAGAAAAATAATCTGACGTCATATCGGTAGTTTAACGGATTTCTCAAATGTTTGAGAATAATACAAAGCGAGTATTAATATGAGTAATAGAGAATAGTAAATATATGAGTTTGAGGAATGTATTGAATCATGATAAAAACCTGATTATGGAAATATTCACATATTTTAACATTTGAAAGTGTACAACATGTTTAATTTTGAAATTAGTTTTTTTTTTAAATATCGCATTTTGTCCATATGGCAGATATTATTATGACAGAGTATAATAGCGGGCTTCGTCCGTTATCGGGCCGGTTCAGATATTCGAAAAAACAGAGTTTGTTATAAAGAGAGTTACATATGTTTTTTAATTATCGGGGGTGAAATGTTTTCCTTAATTAATGCATTTATTTTTTCCTTTAATGTTACGTGATCGACGTCACGGGTAACAGCTAGTAAAATATAAAATAACTAATCTACCGTAATCTGTAGGCTGTTAGCTCCAAACATGGGCGTTTGCTAGCAACAATATAGTTTAAAATCAATGTCGATACTTTTAAAGAACTGTCACAAAAATTCTCACTTTCTAAAATGCGCAATTTGGCAGTAGGACCTGGATTACAGAGAATTACGCAATAGGTTTAAATATCTATTTTATATAAACTTTTTAATTTTTTTAATATCGCATTTAGTCCACATGACAGATATTATTATGACAGAGTATAATAGCGGGCCGGTTTAGATATTCGAAAAAACGAAAAAATAGACCGATAAATTTTTACTTTATAAAAAACATGACATTTTTTTTGTTGCTAAATGAAATTTATTTGGATTTATTAAAGAAAGGATAAAGTGTTGTGAAAGGAATATTAAACGAAACCGTTTGTGCGATCTTCGATCACACTTTCCCACTTATTTTGTTTATTTGTTTGGCTGAGTGATCTTCCTTCATTGAAAATAAAATAACACTTTTTCTAAGTGATTGTTATTTCATTTAGTTGCACAGTATGATGTCGCATCATATATTATTCAATTTTAGTAATTATTCCCCTCTCATTTAATTCCCTTTTCCAAATCTGTTCTCTTTTTCATTATTTTAACGCTCACTGTTCTACTAAAATACTTTTTCATTTTCCTTTCCCACCATTTTGTTAAATTCAATGTAACAAATTTCATTCCGTTTATTCTAATATCCTTTTAATTCAGTTACACTAAAAATATTTCTATTCTGTGCTATGTAAAGGAAAACCGCTACATCTACCCTTTCAAATAGCTAGCATAAGATTTACCATCTGCCATCTCCTTATTTGGTCACAAAGTTCTGTTGCTAACTGATTTCTTCATACACACCCTTTTTAATTACAATGATTCCCAAGCGCATCTGAATAACTCCGGTCCAAAAATATCTAACGTACTTATCAAAGTCATAACAATCTCTAAGGTTCGCGGGTTCAAGAATGCGAAAACTTTTCCGAGCCCCATTTGTGTGGTTTTGCATTCCCATGCATGTTGGCTACCGCCAATATATTCGTTAGGATAATTTATGCCAAAAATGGTTCTGTTCTCTAAATTTTTAATTGTCTTTATGCTCTGTTTGGAGAAACGATCGCCATATTGTAACCTTTTGGCGAAATGTAATTTTCATTCGACTTCATGTCATGGTACAAGAAACAATGACTTCTCTCGCTAATCATCTTGCTTCTAACATGTAACATTTTCCCGAATTGTGTTACGGGCCCGGGTGCCCTGCGCTGCCATGGGCAGCCAACGTTTTCCTGTACTTGTGTGCAATATCTATAGAACCTGGGCTTATTAAAATACCTTCATCGACTTATGTCTGCTTGTTCTTCCAAATGTGCCTGTTCTCATTTCTCATGAATTTATAGATTTCTTGGAAGGTAATGATTTTAGTCATCGAGATATTCATCGTATCAAATCCACTTTACCACGACCAAGAACTTCATATTACATAAATTATGGTGCCAGTCACCAGAGCACTAGTACAGGAATTTTTACGACATGGTACCCGGGAATGTTCAAACTTTGTATTAAAAGGATAATAATAAGAATAAATTAAAGGCACGGCAGACAAAAAAACTTTGGACTGAATAATATTCATGGAGAAACTGTTCACCTCTTTATCGTGACTTATACGTCTGTTCTCATAATATATGAGTTTATATTTTCTGCAAATCTACCCCAGCCTGTGTCTAAACATTCGAAATCATCGGAATATAGCAAAATATAAATCAAGAATGTCTTAAATCGAGAGACTGTTCTTGTTTCGTATTCAAGGAAGTCGATGTTCAGAATTCATCTGTATACAGAATTCCTTTTTCTCGTCGCCTAACGAATAATTAATCGGACAATGTGCGGATTCTTCGTATACTAGGAAGAAAATAAAAAACTTAAAAGTATCATCTGTTTCCAGCATAAAAGAAAAAAAAAATCGGTGATTCTTATTGTTTAATGCGACCGCAAAAGAAACTGTTTCTGATGACGATAAAAAGAACGAAAACTTTTCCTATGTTTCTAAAGTGAAACATGCGTCCCGAACTCCAACCACTTTTGGAAAAGGAGCCTATTGTTTTTTTTCTCCCCGAGAAAGAATACTTTCTTTAGGCGAATATATAATTATCTATCAAGAAAATTTTATTTCGGTGATCGTCAAAACCACAAATCGGAAAAATGAACAGTACTAGTAGCTGAAAACTTTGCTCAAAGATCGAACTACTTAATTATCATAGCCGAAAAGTGCAACTTCAATAGTAAGACTTAATAACTCAGCAAACAGCTGTAAATTCAAGGGCGTATGACTTATTATCAACGCTTTGCGAACAGATGTTTTTTCCTTTGCTTCTGAGTTCCTATTTTGTGAAAGTGGATTATTTTTATCTCATTCAGTGGACTTTATCAATCAGTAAATTAAGAAAATAGTGTTTAATTTTTAGTTTTTTTTGTGTGCGCAATTTAAGGTAATTTTTTTCCCTTTAATTCCTTGGTTATCGGATCTTGAAAGGTATGTACAATATTGTTTATCTTTTATGTGATAAAGAAAATGTATAATATTCATTCATAAGTATTTCTTAAAGATATTTAACTTTTGTTTATGATGTGTATTATTCTTCTATAATCCTTTATTTTAGTATCAGTTTGCTATGCAGTATTTCAACATTTTTTAAGTATGCTACCGCTCATGCAAGTTTTATCTAAAGGATTTTTTTTTAAATGAAATTTTGAATTTTCCTCATTAAAAGAAAATGTATAATATGCAAATTTGATATCTTTCACACTTGTGTACATTTATGTACACATTTGTGTACATCTGCGCAAAATGTGCTGATGTTGTGTTTGAATTTTCCTTTTGGTTCTACTCGGCTGGTCCTAGTTTTTTTTTTGCCCATCAAGGGAAATTCTAACGTGACAGTCATGCTGTGAATTTTACCTTTTTACGGGTTATTTGCATATATACACATTCTTTTTCTCTCCTCACATAAAAAAAAAAATGATAAGAATAATAATAAGAATAAAATCTAAATCTTCTTAATTTTTCATTTATGTTATTCTTCTTTCACTCAAATATTTACAATAATTGATAATAATAATTGTCACATTAATTTAATTCTAAATTATATATTATATTTATTAATTAACGGCAGTTAAAGTATTTTTATAGATCTATGTCCGCATCTCAAGACTTGTTACGCTTACCGATTTTGACATACCGTCTCTCATTACTCTAGGATTGACTCTTATTTAACATGTATATTATATGTATGTACATTTTTTTAATTTTTCTAATTATTCCCTTTCGGAGTGGTGATCTGTTCAAAATTATAGTCCTTGGGATCTTCCACCCCATTGTAATGGGAGACAACTTCGAATTGGAAATCCAATTCATTTTCTAATTCCTTGTGGAAATGAGTATACGAGACTGCTCCTCAGTTTGTCAACTGCCTTGCTGCAAGAGCAAGGAGGCTTATATTGTGTTTAAAGGCAACAATATGGATCTCTCCCTAAATATTTCATACTCAAAAAAAGGCAATTGTCTTAAACTTGCGCCAATACACTCTCAATTAACACAGAACTTGCGGGCCGCTGATGGCTACGTTAGCTTTGGCCCAAACTAGGAGATGAGGGGCCGCTATCGTTTGCCGTTACGGCAACTTAAAAAAACTGTCACGCCGGCCACAATGAGGCCGCAATAGAATTGGCCATAACTACATTAAGATGCCCATAACTGTGCCACAAGTGGTTAATCATAACTGACAGATAGCCTAAAACTGGCCACAATTATACTTTAAGTGGCAATTATTAATGAAAACTAGCCACAGTTTGGCCATTAACGATCATCGTGAATAAAATCTAGCCAGAAGATCGCCACAGCCATGCCACCTGCGTTTGTTAAGAATAAAAGCTATCCCAAAGCTGGCCATAAATGTTAATTTATTGGACATCATAAATGTAAACTAGCCTTAAGCTAGCCACTTTGTTGCCATCAATAAGCATCATTAATGAATGCAAGCCGAAAGCTAACCACTTTGTTGCCATCAATGGGCATAATTAATGTATGCAAACCGAAAGTTAACCACTTTGTTGCCATCAATGGGCATCATTAATGAATGCATGCCGAAAGAGAGCCACTTTGTTGCCATCAATGGGAATCATTAATGAATGCAAGCCGAAAGCTAGTCACTTTGTTGCCATCAATGGGCATTATTAACGTATGCAAGCCGAAAGCTAACCACTTTGTTGCCATCAATGGGCATCATTAATGAATGCATGCCGAAAGAGAGAGCCACTTTGTTGCCATCAATGGGCATCATTAATGAATGCATGCCGAAAGCTAGCCACTTCGTTGCCATCAATGGGAATCATTAATGAATGCAAGCCGAAAGCTAGTCACTTTGTTGCCATCAATGGTAATCATTAAAGAATGCATGCCGAAAGCTAGCCATTTCGTTGCCATTAATGGGCATCATTAATGAATGCAAGCCGAAAGCTAGCCACTTTGTTGCCATCAATGGTAATCATTAAAGAATGCATGCCGAAAGCTAACCACTTTCTCGCCATCAATGGGCAACATTAATGAATGATAGCCCAAAGCTAGCCATATTCATGCCACTATTGGATATCATGATGGAAGCTGGCCAGAATTATACTTTTTATGGTCCTCAAAAAAGTAAAGTTGAGCAAGAAAGGCCCATTTTTACTCCTTTGGCAGGGACAATTTTTTCTTTTTTTTTTTAAAAGATATTTTGAACTTCAGAATCTAAATTTACTGGTCCCTAATTTTTGTCTGAAAACTCTAAAATTCAAAATTTGAAAAAAAAAAAAAATAATAATAATCTATTTGAATATTTTTTTTTAACAAGAGCTCATAACACCAGCCTGACTTTTATACATACATGTTTCACTTTATTATATTTTTCAGTTAAAAACTACAATGGTGTTATAAGCACCCTATATTAAAAAGGTCAAAATAAATAAAATCGAAAGTGTTTCAGATCTTGTATAGCATATTTTCAATCTGCAAGCAAAAAAAAAAAAAGTGTCCCAATGGAGGCAAAAATTGGCCTTATCCACTCATCTCATTAGATCGGAATAAAATGCCATATGGTTATGATTTAGTTTTTAATATTATTCTGAAAAAGTTGCAAAAGCCATATTTGTAATTAATAAAAAAAGGTTGATAACACAAGGTGTAAAATATATATTGAACGTTAAATTACCAATGATGGTGAGAATAAGGAAAAAAACTTATTTTCTTCAATTTTTAATTAAATTATAGGTTTAACCATTCTATTCAAAGGAGTAAATTTTTAAATAGTTTCAACTCATGTTTCTTCAAGCTAATTCACCAGGTGGATCGTCCAGCCCTTTTTCAAAGCAAATAAAAAACACAGAATGTTAAATGAGATACCATATGAAATGATTTTTAAGCGACTTCTGACATAGTACACTCACATTTCTTTAAAACACGTATTTTGGTTAAAATTGCAAGTAACTGAAAATTAAATAGGCATTGTTTTCAGAAATGAAATGATTACCTCAAATTACTGTTGCCACAAAAATTAAATTCTGCAACAATGATTATAAAAAAAAATTTCAATAAAGATGAAGTGGACATAGTTGCTGCATGGGTTTATTTTATATTTATGATAAAAAAGCAAAATTTGAATTCAAATGCTCAATTTATTTTTCTTTATCACTTTTTTTTTTTTTTTTTTTTTTTTTCCGAAACATATTATGTCACCCTCTAATGCAGTTAAAATACAATATATATATATATTGCTATTTTCGGTCAGTTTTTACTGTAACTTTGGTGGAATAAATGGGATTATATTCTGGCTTTATTTTTTTTTTTTTAGATGTTCAAACATGCATCTAAAAAATATTAGACTGCAGCGTAAAATCTTCACACAGGCCCACTAGTATATATTATTTCTGTTGTCAACATCCCCTTTTCTCAGAAAATACAAAATGCACAACACTGAATGAGATGCCATAAGAAAGGATTTTAAACCAGCTTCTGTATAGTGCACTTACATTTCGGCAAAACATTTTTTGATTAAAAATTGCTGTTAATTAAAAATTAAATCCGCATTGTTTTCCTAAAAGAAATGCAAGGTTTTCCTTAAATTAGTGTTGCCACAAAAATACAATACCACATTATATAATGCTGAAAATGATTATAAAAAATAAATACTACAAAAAAGATAAAGTGGGACATAGTTGTTGCATGCGTTTATTTTATGACTAAAAAGCCAAATTGAAATGCTCAATTTATTTTTCTTTGTCCCATGTTTTTTCCGAAACAGATGATGTCATCCTCTAAAGCAGTTAATTAGCTATATATATATATATTGTCTTTGCTATGCTCGATCAGTTTTTACTGTAACTGTGATGGAATAAAGGAGATGATATTCTGGCTCGACTAACGTTGTTTAAAGATAGTTTCAGTCATTAATTTTCCTTTAGAAGTTTAAACCTGCATCTAAAGAGTATTAGATATTGCTAAAAAGTATTAGACTGCAGTGTGAAATCTTCGCACGGGTCCACTGGTGCTTTTATAATACAATTTCTTACGGGGATGTTTCTTCCAATTATCCAGCTGGAAAATAAAATAAAAACAAAAATCCAGGAATTTTATTTTATAAAATTGGTAAAATGTTGACATTACTGATCATTGGAATTTAAGAATTTTAATATTAGTTTAATATTTTTTCAAAACAGTAGTGGCAGTAGATCTTCTAGAACATGGCAAGTTCGCCATTCATACATTTTTTTTTTCTTTTTAATGGACTAAAACATTGCTCATAAATAATAATATATCATTGTTTTTATTTTTTAAAGATTAGCAAGTAATGAGTACTGAATTATTATTTTTTTAATCTATTACCAATAAAGAAATCTTTAAAATATTTTTCTTTCCAGCAGGAGGTATGTGACCTTTTGACTAACAAAATTTCAAACTGATTTATACAATATTATGTGCATTAAAATTTTAATCTCAACTTTTAATAAGATTATGGCAAAATTTTTATTAAAATATTCAGAAGTTTTTATACAGCAAATTATTTTTAATACCTGATCTCCAAGCAATGCTAATTTATAATCAACCAACAAATTAGTATAAACAGTTTATCAGGCTGTCAGTTTTTAAAAATTTAGCCTACATAAAACATTTTTATTGAATTATATCTTAACCTGTAAAAAGAAGGGAGAATGTTCTTAGAACAAGAAAGAAGAGGAAAATATATATAGTACATCCTTTTTAACATCACTTGCATAAATAAATAAATATATATATAAACAATAGAACTGGTATTTTTTTTCATATAAATTTTATTTTTCACAAATGTAAAACAAACCAACCAAAAAAGCATTTATTTATTTATGTATTTACAAGATGCTCAAAATTTATCAGAAATATTTTACAAGAAAATTTAATCCTGTTACAATTAAATTTCTGATGTTTCTTAATTTAAGTTGAGAAAGGACAGCTGAAAATCTACAGTCATCTTCATAGAACTTTTTTCTTTCCAGATTTTTATTCTTCTTCTTCTGAAAAACAAAAAATAAATTTTACAAAACAAAATTTAAATGCCTTACTTTAAAAACACCACTTATTAATCAGCCATTTATAAATATAATCGGAACAGAAATTATAATTTAAAAAAACTATTTACAAAAAGCTTTGTAGTTTAAGTTATTTGTACACCATGAAACTATTTTATTGCAGTATACCTATATTTCAGGGTTGTCGAATGACACCTCCCCCCCCCCTCTTCTAGGTACGAAACTGCATTTCATGGAGGCAATTTTATGTTATATCATATTCTTTTATTTCTTTTTGCACCCATGCTAACAATAATATTGTTTCTATTTTTATGTGTTAAGAGCAGGGGGGGGGGAGGTGCTGTATACAGTGGAACTCCAGTTATACGTTTTGCCCGGGACCGGACAACAAAACGTATAACTCAGTAAAACGTACAACTCAATCTATGGTCTACCAAATTTTTTTTTTTTTAATATATTGCAAAAATTTTGTTCCACTGAGGTGTTTCAGTTACCTTTTATAACAAAAACGGAAGTTTCATAAGTATTAATTCATCCATGACATAAATTTTTGGAAATGGAACAGAGTAGAAAAGAGGTACATAAAATTAATATATCATAAAAGCTTTAATAGAAATATTTTTAATACACATAGAGTACTTAAAAGAGATCATTGAAATCGCCTTGACATGTAAATCATTTATCAAAACACATTTCAGTAGTTTACTGAATCTTGTTGAAATAATCACGAATCCTCGATTGTTTCTTTTCGGCAGAGCTGACATTGAACAGCAAACTTTGCATTTTGGTTAACAATGCAGCCCTGTTATCGTTACTGCTTTTACTACTGTCGAACAGCTTTTCAAAAGCCCTCAGAGCAACCCCGAAGTTTGAGAGGGATCTTTCAAATCAGACTCATCCGACACGTCGTCGGTGTTTCCGGTTACAAAATGTATAAATGAGGCAAAATTTTGTCCGAGGACGCAAAAACGTAACATATAACTGAGGGAAATGTGTAACTCAAAATGTATAACTCAGCTAATTTTTAATAGCAAGCGCCCGGGACCGCTGAGTTGAAACGTATAACTGAGGGCAGGGTTGTTATGATTTATCCCAACCCAAAAAACCCAAAATTTCAACTTTAAATTATATAGGTAATATATTTCTTAATGTCAGTACACCAGTAGTAAAGTTTATCACCAACCACCCCAAGGGAAAAAAGTCTTAATTCTTCCAATGACAATTTTTAAAACAAATAACTGTAACTTAATTTTCTATAAGTATATGTAACTATCACAAACACAAAAACTAATTTTTTTCCCATTAAAAAAAATACTTTGATGTATAATCCTACAGTTGAAACTCATAACAAAATACCACATATGCTGAGAATCTTAATTTAATGATGTAGACATGTAGAATTATTTGGTATATTCTATTAATTAGTTATAATAAAAAATACTTTACAGCAAATATTTTTTTCCCCATTTCTGCGAATTTTCTTATATCCAGTTTCAATTGCAAAAATTTTGCTGAATTAAATATAAACTACCACCCAACTTAATTCAATAACAACATAAACTAAAGGAAAACCTAAATTTCCTATTTACCTCGGGCTGAGGAAATTTTGGAATACAAACAACTCAAAAAAAAAAAAAAAAAAAATTGCAATCCATCATTAATCAATATGTTTCAGAATGAATTTTTTCTACAGAAAATATTTATTATATATAGGCAATCACTTCAATTAAAATGAATAAAGATACTTTATCCTTAACAAAATATTAGTTTAAAACTAATAATAAAAACTAAGTAAAAGTATACTAGTCTGATTCAGCACTGGTATTAGTATAGTACTTCTATAATTTCATTGTTAAAACTATTACTAATAATCAATTTATCTAAAAGCAAAACATAATTTTGATTGTCATTCATTTATATATTTTTGTAATCAAATAGTTACTTTAAACTGTACTTAGTAGTAAGTACATTTTTTTCAAACATTCTGAACCACCTCTAACTTAAAAAACTCTGATAAAACCCAAAAAACCCTGATAAAACCAAGTGGGTTGGGTTTTTTCTGAAAAAAACCCAGGCATTTAAGAACCCTGACTGAGGGAAACGTATAACTGAGGGAAATGTACAACTGAGGGAAACGTACAACTCAGGTAACGTACATCTGGAGTTACACTGTATATTAAACACTTTATCTCTGTGTTAATCACTAAAACAAAATAAAAACAGGCTTTTTATAAATTCTTTTGAATAACTTCAAATATATAAATTCAAATTCCTTACATATGATGCATAGCATCAAATTATCATCTTGAATGAGCTATGGGTGCTCTTTCTTTCATTTCATAAAAGTCGAATTGCCCACTTTGGGAAATGTTCTAGAATTTGCATTGCTAGAAACCAGCAGTTCTTTATTTTTTCACATATAACTTTTACTTGAAAATGGCTTCGTAAAGTAGGAAAATACATTGTGTACCTCCAAGCTATAAATCTGATATCATCACTCATAAAACAATGGCATTTTACATACGGTTTTTGTTTCCCAGAAGGGTAACACGTCTGCCACTGAATACTTAACATATTTTGAATGATTATTATTGCCGACCCATGAAAAAAGCATTTTTTAATACTGTTTTTGGTTGTTCACTCGACAACATTAAATGATTTTCTTTATCTTTTTTCGTTACAAATATTTTTTTTTTCAATTATACAAATTTTTAATGAATAATTACACAATTATGTTTTGGATACTAAATACAAATACTACAGGAAAAGTTCTTTTCAGAATGAAAAAAATATTATGCCATAGTGTTTCCCTCAGAATGAAAAAGGGCAGGGTGCTCCTTCAAAAGACACTTCAGCTGAAAAAATGGGCACTTTTTTATGAAAAGGGCTTTTTAGTGCTTTTCGTAAGTAATAGCTTAATTATTTTAAAGTCTTCTTTCTATTTTAATATTTACATATAAACATTTTTCTGTTAAAAAGTATTTGTAAATTTTATTATTAGGCCTTTTTAAAATTTGGCAAAAAAAAATCGGCCAGTTCAAACTATGAATTAAAACTTTATTCAGCTAATGAAATTCTGAATAAAAGATCCTACAAACTCTACAAAATTTGTCGAATTAAAAAAAAATTATTGAACTTTGCACACTACAATAGTTAAGTATGTGCCGGCAAAAAATGGTTAAATTGCTATGTATAGTTTTTGATCCTATAAAGCTTATAATGTACAGATTTTGATATTTGATATATTTTTTTTTTTTTACCCAAAAATTTTGTTTTAAAAAATATTTATTATTCCAAAAGACATTTCCTTGAGATCAATTTGCACACTGAAGTTTTTTCATGCATTTCTATGCTGCCTAACTAAAAAATAGCCATTTATTTCAGGAACATTTTTCTTTAAAACAATTTACTAAAAAATATCTTAATATTTACTATCTCCAAAAAAAAAAAAAAAAAAAAAAAAATTCTGGAACACAAATTAGTCCCTTTTTCTCACAAATTTCAATACAGCGTTCTAAGAAAAATAAATGTTCTTTCGTGACCAGGGACCGATTTAGAAATTTGGGGGCTCTGGGCACAGATGTGTATGCCCCCCCCCCTTTCACACAGATTCTTTGAATAACAAAAATATAATATCGAAAGCAGTACTTATTAAGATAACCATTATTGACTTTGATAATTTCTTTAAAATATTAATAAAAAAAATTAAATTTGATAATCATTAATTTACATTTAAATAATTATTTGATAATTATGAATTTTTAATGGAATTTTATAATAAACTGTGTGGTGCTGATTACCTTTCTCTATGAAAGTCCATATATCTGGAATGGTAAAGTATGCAACAACTAATAATAAATTTACCGCAGTCGGTTTTACGCTTAGTTAAGCAATGAAAAAATCCATATTTTTATTACTTGATATTTGATTTAAAAGAAATTTTAAAAACATGGATTTGAGCTTTCAGCCCCTCTCCAGAATCTTACATCTTTAGCAAAATATTTTGGGCAAAACATAAGAATGTTTTAAAAATACCTTAAGTTGAAATATCATTTTTAAAGTTTCTTAAAAAAAAGGGTCAAAGAAAGTATTAAAGAAGGTCCCTTTCTCTAAAGAACCTGCTTTATTTTTAATTTGTTAAAAATTATACATATAATCAAAATCCAAATTAATTTATATGACGGCATATTAAAAAAAAAAAAAAATCCTTAATTTAGAGGTCACAAGATCAAATAATTTTATCACCCTCTCCCCTCCTCTTCTAGATACATACCATTAAATTAAAAAAAATTATTTAGCATAAATCTGTGTAATCTTAAGTATTGTCAAAGTTTATGAAAGTTAAAAACCCCGTTAACAAAAATTATTTGACACATTTCAGCAAAACATTAAAAAATATTCAAACAATCTTTTTCTATTAAATGTTGCATTTCATAAATTTAAATTAATTTAATTTTTATTAAATGTAGGTCCAGATTAGATTCACTATATTTCCAGAGGTGTCACAATTACAATAATCACAAAACTGAATCATCACTCTTGAAACAAATATTAAAACATTTAAAGCAAACATTTTTTAAGCACATGAGCTGAAGCATCAAAATTTCCAGTAATTTGATGGACCCATTGTACAAGATGTTTGCATTTCATGAAACTCTGCTAAACTGTTTTAAAAAACTGTAAAATAACAGTTTTGAATAAAAGGATTTTATTAAAAATGAACAATTCCTATGCAATTGGTAACAGACTAAGATTTTTTTTAATGATAACTTTTTGAATACAGTTTTGTTAAAATATTACTAACTAAATTTTAATATGAAAAAGTTTATAAAATGATTCTTTGGCCGTTTAAAAGATATCGCCAAATTTGTCAGCCGATTGTGGTAAAAAATCTTAAACTTAGTCAATGGATTGCCGAAGAAAAAAAAAATTCACAAAATTCTACAATCAGTCACGGAAAAAAATCACGAAATTTGTTAGTCAATCATGAAAAAAAAAACTTTAAATTCTTCAGGTGCTTGAGAAAAAAAATATATATGAAATTCGTCAGTGGATTGTCAGAAAAAATCGAGAAATTCTTCAACCAGACGCGGTAAATAAATCACAAAAATCGTTCATCGGTAGCAAGAAAAAATTACGAAATGCGCCTGTCAATCAAGGGAAAAATCTAAAAATTATTGTGAAATTCGTCAGTCTATCGAGAGGAAAATCACAGAATTCTTCAATCAGTCACAGGAAAAAAATCGCAAAATTCTTCAATAAGTCGTGGAAAATTGCGAAACTTTAATTGCCACTCGCCATGTGACAATTAAAGTTGTAAAAGTGGCGATTAAAAAATTGTCATTGATTGCCACCCCTACGCGGTCACTTCCCAGTTACACATTCCATTATAATCCTTGACCAACTGACGAATTTTACGATTTTTTTTTTTACCAAGAATGTGTTAAGAACTTTGCGATTTCGCCCCCCCCCCCATTTGTTTGACGAATAGCACAATTTTTTTCACCCCTGACTATCTAATTTCATGATAATTTCACACTTGACCAACTGGCAAATTTTGCAGGTTTGTTCCATGATGGATCAACGAATTGCACGATTTTTCCCCCTGATCAACTGACAAGTTTCACCTCATAAACGACAGAAGAATTTCATGATTTTTTTTCTTATGATTGACTGACAAATTTCTAAAATTTTCCGTGCTACCCGATTGACAAATTTCATGCTTTTTTTTCCTGCTATCAATTGGCTAATTGTTCAGTTTTTTCTTGTGACCAATCAGCAGATTTACGGGTTTTTTCCCTGCAGCTTACTAGCGAAATTTGCAGGAGTTTTTCATGCGACCGACTAAAGAATTTCCAGACTTCAAGATTTTTTTCAGCAATTGATTAACAAATTTAGCTATATTCTCCTGCAACCGATTGACGATCATTGTGATATTCTTCCCGCGTCTAACTGACAAAATTTACGGGTTTTTTTTTTTCGACCGACTGACGAATTTTGAGATTTTTTTCCCTACAACCGATCTATACGAAAAAAAAAGGCATTCTGGTATTGAAAAAGAAAAAAATACTGCAATTCCGGTACATAACTGGAACACAATCACCCCTGACAAATAATCCATGATCATATTCTAAAAAAATTAATGTGATAATAGACTTTCCGATTTTTAGAAAATTTTCCTGAATTTTGACTTTTTCCCTATTCTTATCATGAGCACTTCGCTGGTATAAAACTGATTTATACAAAAATATGTTTCTATATGATGATTATACTTTATCTAGAAAATTTGAAACATTAGTCAGTACTTTAAAAAGTGGCCATTAATGAAACCGAGTCTATTGGCAATTGGCTACTAATCCGATTTCCCAGTTTTCACCTATATTGATCGGTTGCGAGAAAAAATGATGAAATTCGCCAGTCGATCAAGTGGAAAATCTCATATATTGTGAAATTTGTTAATTGGTCGTGAAAAAAAATCCCATTTGTCAGTCGGTCGCAAAATTAGTCAATTGGTCACAGGAAAATATCGCAAAATTCTATTGATAAGTGGGGATAATAAACAAACAAGTTCAAAATATATCTTTTGAACAGGATGCAAGAGTGCTCTTTTAGGGAACAGTGTGGCCTTTTTAAAAATATTTCCCTCCGGCTACCCTTTAGTTCTAGAGTTAACACTATATTCATTACTAATAAAAAATTTTAAATCTCATGTACAGTGAAGTTGCGACAACATATATTACTAATGACATGTATTCAGTACCAAAAGAAAAGCACATGGGCCTCCGCCTGGATATAAATCTGTTAGAAAAGCTCTAAAAGCTGGACTTATAACTATGTATGGAGCAAATTTCCAAAGACTTTTTCTCCATAAAGGTGATATCTCAAAATATATCTTTTGTAAAGTTATTGACCAGGGCTTGAAATTCAATTTTTCCAAGGAATGGAGTCTCCCTACCAACATTTTTAAATGGAGGGGAGTTGTAATGTTTGTTAGGGAGAAAAAAAAATATCTTTAAACCCCACTATTATTTTACGTGCTATTTAAAGAATTACATTAATGCAGACATGACAAAATACCATTGAAAAAATTAAGTCAACTGAGAATGATTATGTAAAATTTTTATTTTTATTATAAAAAAGGGAAGTAAGTTAAGTTTTATATATGCAGTGTATTTTTCAAGTTCCATTAAATGTGTTAGGGACCCTTAACAATTAGGTTGTTAAATAAATTTCTGACTTTAGATTTTACTTGATTGAGATTCACCGATCGATCGCGGAAAAGACGCAAAGTTCATCGATCGATCGCGAAAAAATGCAAAGTTCGTCGATCAGTCGTGGAAAAAACGCAAAGTTCGTCGATCTGTTGCGGGAAAAATGCAAAGTTCGTCGATCAGTCACCAAAAAACGCAAAGTTCGTCGATCGATTGCAGAATAAACACAAAGTTCGTCAATCTGTCCCCAAAAAAACGCAAGGTTCGTCGATCAGTCGCTTAAAAAACACAATGTTCGTCTATCTGTCGCAGAAAAAACGCAAAGTTTGTTGATCAGTCGCAGAAAAAAATGCAACGTTCGTTGATCTGTTGCAGAAAAAATGCAAAGTTTGTCGATCTGTCACCAAAAAACTCAAAGTTCGTCAATCAGTTGCGGAAAAAAGCAAATTTCGTCGATCGATTGCGGAATAAACTCAAAGTTCGTCGATCTGTCCCCAAAAAACCCAAGTTCGTTGATCTGTCGCGGATAAAAATGCAACATTCGTTGATCAGTTGCTTAAAAAATGCAAAGTTCGTCGATCAGTCGCGGAAAAACACAAAGTTCGTTGATCTGTCACGGAAAAACACAAAGTTCATTGATCTGTCACGGAAAATCAAAGTTCGTCGATCAGTCGCGGAAAAAACACAAAGTTCGTCAATCGGTTGCGGGAAAAAAATCACGAAATTTATCGTTCGGTTGCAGGTAAATTAAATAATGCAAATTTCTCCAAAAATGCTGAAATTTTTTGGGCGGGATTTCAAAATTTTCGGCGCGAATCCTGCCCTGAAATTCAAGCCCTGTTGACAGAACTGTAAACTGTTTGTCAATGCGATAGTTTAAAAAATATATCTTAACCCAAAATAACGTGTCTTTGGTATGTATGTGTCAGTGCTTTATGAAACGTCGTTTGCATTTCTATAAAAGATGAAATTGCACTCCTATATATACAAGGACATCTCCCTGTTTTTTTTTTTTTTAAATTCCCACAGAATATTTTTGATCAGCTGAAGATTCGTTGCAGAACATTGCTAAATATTCTGCTTTGGGGCCCAACATATTTTGAGTGATTATTATTGCAGACCCATGAAAAAAGCAATTTAATATTGTTTTCGGTTGTTCACTCAACAACATTAAATGACTGGATTTTTTTCAAGGAAAAAAAAAATCACGAATGCTTCGTATACGCCGCATTGGTAGATATGATAAGCTACGGCTACCGAAGGCAGTCTTATTTCACTGCCGATTCCAGGCTCTCGTGAGCCTATAACCAAAAAGGGCCGGTTTACCTGGACACCTCTAAGGTGGTGCTCTTCGGTCAGGGGAGAAGTGGGGGCCTAAGCCTCCTACGCTTCATCACCCTTTCCCAAATGAATGACGACAGAGGTCGCTGCAATGATACGGTGGAGCCCAAACTCAGAGGACACCACCACAACACACTTGGGCGGAATGCCAGAAGTGAACAACGGCTCCATAGCCGGGATCCCATAAGGGAAACCGAGTCCTCGGCCAATGCTGAACACTCCCATGACCCATTAATGTAACCACACCTTCCAATTATCAAACACCGCACTGGTAGATATAGATAAATTTTATTTTTAAACATGTATAAGCCTGAAATTGTGGTATTTGTTAAATGTTTTTTTCACATATACAATTTTTTTAACCCCTTAATCGTCGTGCCCGAGACATTCACGGGCAGCGTAGATTACGCCTGTTTTATTCAGATTGTTTGATTCCCACCAGTTTTTTAAAATAGTGTTATTGGCTTTATTCTTGCATTATTTTATCTGTCTATTAAATAAGATGAACATTTCTACTTAAAAAACTGGTGGTAATCAACACAATCTGATTTTTTTAAAAGTGGCCTACACTTAAAAGGTGCGACGATTAAGGGGTTAATGAATGAAAATTACACAATGGATACTAAATACAAATACTAGGAAAAGTTCTTTTCAGCATAAAAAAATTATTATATACCACAGTTATTTTATTGTAAAAACTTGATATTTGAGTAATTTTAATTATTTTTTCAATTAATTTTCAGCAATGAAATTCACATGAAATTACTGAATAATAAACATGCAAATTTTTACATTGCTAACTAAGCGTAACCAAGCTTCCAGACTTGGACATTTTTCACTCTGTTGGTTTTACGCTTAGTTAGCAATGTAAAAATCCACATGTTTATTACTTGATATTTGATTTAAATCAAAAATTTATAAAACATGGATTTGAGCTTTCAACCCCTCTCCAGAATCTTACATTTGCAAAATATTTTGGGCAAAACATAAGAATATTTTCAAAATACCTTAAGTTTAAAAAATGATTTTTTGGTCACTTAAAAGATATCAGTTAACAGCTTTTTTATTATAGTTTTAATGGTATATTGAGTATTCTTCAATTCTATAAATTACATGAATTAAATAACTTCTTTATGAAACATATAATTTATACTCATACTCATTTTATATATTCCTTTGTGATTAATTTTAAATCAAGGTGACAAGAATACTTTTGTCTTAAAAGATTTAAATCAAAGTTAACAATGACTTAATTATATTTTCCCATATATAAAACACAGTAAAAACTTTATGAAACTCACACAAGAGATAGAAATAAGGAACTCCTTTTAAACAACATTAATAAATCATTTTGAAAAACTTACTTTCAAAAATTATGTTATGAAAGTTGAAACTCGCCAGAAAAATTTAAGTATGTGATGTGCATAATACAAAATTTTATTAAAGTAAAACAAAAAAACCTTTTATTTACTATTTTTCCTGTCAGTTTTCTTTCTTTTGTATTACATAATGAATTTTGAATTCAAACACACCTTACCCTGCACAGTTAAAAAATCTGCACTATAATATCAAAACTAGGCAAACTGAAGCAAACATTACTGCACACACACTCAAGTGAAAAACAGAGCTAATAGTATCAGTACATGATCATGTGCAAGATTTAAAAAAATACTTGGTAAAATTGGGAACACCAGATAAACAGTGGCAATGTATATAATGAATAATTATTTTAATGTTCAACTGGAGTCAACAATTAAACTTAAGTTTCAATTACTATGAATATATTGGTATATTAATATTATATATTAAACATGCATCTTATTTTAGCCCTCTTCTCGCTTTTTATATTTGTATCATGATCTCTCCACATTTTTGTATTAATCTCTAAAACACACAGCTTATCATTTTTAAACATTGATTTTCTATGAAAATGGAGAAATCAGTCATGCTTATGAGAAACTAGAGCTGTACCAAGTACTTGGTATATACTCGTTAATCAGCCAAATTGCAGCCGAGTAGTTGCAAGAATTTCATTTTTTAAGCATATTTAAAGACAAATTAATTTATAAGTGATCTATAAAAAGTTATTTGAATATAAATGTATAATATATGCCATAATTCATAAGAACTATTTACTCGGTACATAAAAAATTTATCTATAAAACATAGAAAAAGATAAGGAAAAAATCTCATGCAAAATTAAAGTTTAGTTTTAAAATTATATTAAAAAAAAAAAAAGTCATTTTTAAAACTGTTGGAAAAGACTATGATTTCAGAAAATACAATAAATGCAATTAAAAAAATTAATAATTAAATGGGCATTTCTTTTATTGTTGTAAATTTAGCCTGCCTCAGAAAAAATGTTTTCACTGCGAGCACAGATAAAATAGCATTTTAGCTGTACATTATGAAAAAATGAAAAGTAACTGTAAAGCCGATACCCTTTTTTGCTAGTTTCTTGTTATAGCGGCCTCTACAATTACTGTTATACTAAGGTTTCAGCTCTGATTTCCCCAAGATCATCGAAAAGGGGCAATTCACAAAATTCCATTCTATAAAAACATACTCTTCATTGTTAATTTTTATTTTGTTATGTTTCAAAATGTGTAGTTTGCAAACAAATTGAAACGAAAACTTTAACAGAAGGACTTAAAGAAGTTATCAATAAACGTTTGGTTCAAATTTGAGTAACTAAATTTCATATTCATTACAAAATGTTATCTTTTACAAAAAAAAAAAAAAAAAAAAAAAAAGAATCAGAGTTTCCCCCAGACAGTTTCAGAAGGGTGCTGCACCCTGCCTGCCCTTTGGTTTACAAAATAGCACCCTTTTTGCCCCTCATAAAAAGAATTAGCACCCTTCTTGCCCTCAGGGACACGCCAGTAGCATCCAACGCCTGTGTGCCGAACTTCAGTGGGCGCTCTACATCCATATCCCTCAGTATAAATACATAGCTGCAAACCTTTTTTTTTTTTTTTAAGTCAAATAAACGCATTTTGAACAAGAAAAATTATTTAATAAAACACGTCTTGTTTCTATAGGATGCTTATCTGATTTCATTTATTAAGTAAAATTTCAGGTTCAAAATATTGGTATTTGATTAAAAAATTAAAAAAGGTTGACAGGTATGTAAATAGAATTCAAAATACAGTAAAAAGTGAGAAAATGGAACCTGTTTGCATCAGAATCCTGCATAAAACGGAAAAAATCAGTGTCCTGGAGAAAATAATGATACAATTACAATAGATTGAATATTTGAATAAAGCATAAAAATCTGTTTAAAATGGATTGTATGTGCGTACTAATACATAATAGATGTCAAGGAGTTGTAATAGTATAATTAAATTAAGTATTTTTTTCTTTTTGAAATATTTTTTTCCTCAACTGAAATCTTTGGCACCTTTACTATACTTCGGCGCCTGTGAGCGCTGCACACATTGCACACTGGGTCGGCGCGTCCCTGCTTGCCCCACAGTACAAAAAGTGCCCTTTCTCCTTTTTGCATTAAAAAATTTGCTTTCATAGTAAAAACTGACTCAGTGTTGTCTTAAAAAGAGTGTCCTGATTTTTAAATATTGAAAGTGGCTTTAAAAACCAAAATAATACCTTTAACAATTAAAAATGTGCCCTTAAAAATCTGAAAAGTGCTCTCAAGAATCCAAAAAGTGCCCTTTTCTCACCAGCAGCACCCTGCCCTTTTTTAAACCTGGGGGAAAATCTGGAATCATTTTCACACAAATAACTTTTACTTTTCTCAAAATGGGCCCCAAGATAAAAGCCTTGCATTATAAACTGAGCAAATTGAAAACTTACCTTTGCTTGAATGCCAAATGAGTTTAAGCTGCACAAGAATCTTCTCTAAACACCATCTACTGATGCACCATGCTTGATAGAAACTTGGAGCAAACTGTACATGGGTGAAAATGGCTAGTCTATGTTGAAAATGGAGAAGTCCGTATGCTGCCTAAGATAAAGAGCGATGACTTCAGCTTCTGTTGCCGGGGACAACCAACAGTATGAATGGAATCGGCTTGGCATTCTGTCAAACGGTGTTCTTAGAAGCATGGCTCAACATTATCTCGGCTGTCACCGTAGTCTCCTTAAAAATATGAAAATAAATTGTAATAGGTTGCAACATTAAGCATTTATCATATTCAACTAGAAATTTAAAAACAAAAAGTTAACTGAAACTGATTAATGTATATAACTGACGCCAGTGAATCATTTTTTCTTCTTTTAAATTAAAACTTATTTCAGCATGCACATACACACATAATAATTTGCATTTAATACATTTATTTTAACGTATCAAACTGATTTTCTGTAAGTTAGGATTGGTAAGTTATTTCCATAAAAAAGGGGATATTCTTCACTTCTACTATCCAGTGATACTTTTATCCTTTCTTAGGACTTTTAACAAGCCCCTCATAATGTTTACTCTTTCTCATTATCAATGAGATATCGCCTGCATGAAATATCCTTTGGTCAAATAAATTTTATTGTGTGAATGGGGAGTTACACATTAAAATTCATTCATGATTTAAAACATGAAATACAGTATGTAATATATTTTGCATTTCATGAATTAAAATGGATGAAATGGCATAAAAATATGCAATCCAATGGTCTTTTTGAGAATGGGGAAGGCTAAGTTTCTATGGTAGATTATGGAGAAGACTCGTGGCAAGCCATTTTGGCCAGTTGATGAAGAAGGAAAAATGGCATCTTTTCTAAATATTTCTATGGGGTATAGGTGCAGATACACGGTCGCCAGTCGCCACGTGGCGACTGTATTTTTTTCTTTGGCCCCTAACTTTCCATGTCTAAGTCGCCTATGGCCTATGTCTAAGTGTCTTACAGGAACGCCCCTTTTCCAGCGACTGTCAGATTTCCACATTTTTTAAGTCAATTTCGCACGTTTTCTGCTATATTTACCGCTTTTTTATTTTTTTCTGTTGTCCATAATTAAAAATCATGATTAAGCATGGATACCACATTTTCGCAGATCAACAAGTTTTCTGTTTTCTTCTTAATTATCCCTGAATGTCAAAAATTGTTCAATTTTATTAAAATCTAAATCTTAAAATAAAATAAATCTTCTCAATATTTTTTCATATGTATTTTTTCTTTTGATTTTTATAGAGATACTTTTTGATGCAAATGCCCATGTCGGGCATTTATTTTCAGCTATGAAAAACCCTTTGGTCGGGGGGGGGGGGATTTATCTATAGAACAAAAAAATTAGAGAATCGTTTATATGGGACCTTACATTACAAATATTCATTCCTATAAACTGTATACAATTATGGTTGGAAGATTCTATAAAATCCCGTTGCCCAATTTTAATGAAGAAAAAATAAATCATTTATTTATTTAAGTTTTGTGTAAATTAATTTAAAATATACTGTTTATTACTTTTAAGCTTTAATAGTAGACAATAAACCCCATATAGCCATATAAATGCTATAGTTTTTATGCGTTTGTTTCACAATGTGGCCACTGGATTTTCTGGGTTTAGGAGCCACTGGCCCCTTACAGATTTTGGGAATCTGCACCTATACTATGGGAAGCAAAAAAAAAAAAAAAAATACCGAATCAGCTGCACAGCAGAAGTACTGTGCACTTAGACTGTTTTAAATTTTTAAACGCATATGCACTATAGCACTTTTTACTGAAATTACGGTACTGAAAAAGAAAAACACTGCAGAACATAATATAAAAGATGGAGATAAATTATAATTCCAGGAAAGTAATTAAAGAAGATAATTGATACAATGTTTGGTACTTTTCAGTTAGCCGGACACCAGTGATGACATGTATATATATAAATACACACATATGTATGATTGCAGTAAACATTTCATATTTTGAATGAAGACGTTTATTGTTTTTTTTTTTTTTTGATAAACTTTTTTTATGCATCTTTAAAGTCCTAAAACAATTTTATTGCTGCTTCTACATCCTCCTGTAACAGCCAAATGGTAAAATCCATTTCAGTGTCAATAATAAATGCAAGTTATAATTTAATAAATATTTTCTATATGAAAAGTAGCACGTTAAGATGTTTTGTGAGGTTATGATTAAATAATATTAATGATAAAAGATTAACGTTCAATAAATAGCCCAATTAGAATGTTTGGTATGGTTTGCAATAAACAATTCTTTACACTGTCAGGATTGAAATAAATGGCAAATTAGCATATATTTTGGCATGTGTTGGTATAACAGAAAAGTACCAAGTTGTGTTCCTATTACACTCTAAGTGGAATTTAAAAATTAATCAGATTACTTAGCTATTCGGTTAAACCAAAACATTTTAGGCACCATTACCATGATTAATTAAGAATCCCATTAATGAATTATAAACAAATTACCTAATTTATTAACATCTTAAAACTAAATGAAATTTTGCAAATGGTCATTAGTACATAAAATTCGAAGTTTTCTATTACAATCAAAACAAAAACATGCCATTATCGTCAGAAAATACAGAATATATATATTAGTTAATTAAAACCAGATCTTAACTTATGAAGTAAAATTTTTACTGAAACTGTGAAATATTATTTTCGGCTTCCTGACTAGTTTAAGATTGTCAGCAATAAAGCAGATTATAAAACAAGCAACGGAGATTTACGAAAAAAAGCTGAATTTTTATTGGTTATTTTTTTATAAACCCAAAACTTCTGGGAGTGTTCATTACCGGCACATTATACCCTGACTCCTGGCATATATATAATTACAATCAACTTATTAATAGCATATTCAGGGCAGAGATAAATCAGTAAATAACTTTTTTTTATACACTTCTGTAGAAGTAAGTAACATAAGCAAAGCAATGCAGTTAATTTTACAAAATTGCTGATGCTTTTTCTCAGCTTTCTTTATCTTGAACTTAAATCTGTCCCTGAGAATGATGAAAACTAATTTTTAACTAACTCTTGGAATAATATAGAAAAATAATCTTACCTAATTTGTAAATCAAAATCCTCAAAAGAATATGATGACGACGCCAGGAATAGGGAGGCTTGCTTCAAAACTTTGTAAACAGACTTTGCTCACGCTGCCATCATGACGCTGCTAACATACAAAATCCCTACCAGACCGCAGAAACAAGAAAATGTATTCCTTTCTAAAAACACTATCTTTCAATAGAATTATTTTTCCAAGGTTTTTTTATCTTTAAAATTTCTTATACAATATTAAATAAGTTTAAAAGTGGAAATTTCTAAATGCTTATTACTACAAATTTGAAAACATTTAAAAATATATTTACAAAAATACCCACTGGGAAAAAAATGTGTCGGAAAAGGGAAATCTTTGTTTCATCTTTCCCTCCTTGTATTTGCCGGCAAGCCTGGATTAATTTAATGTTTCTGTGATGTTAATGTAATGTTTCTAATTTAGTGTTTCTGTGAAAAGAGTCGGGGGGGGGGGGGGGGGGGTTTGCTTGCTATTATTGCTATTTAGGATATTTTTTCGTTTAAATATGAAAATAACTTATTTTTTGGAACTGATTTATAGATAATATAAAATCAGCCCCCCCCCCCCTTCCCACAAAAAAAAAAAAAAAAAAAAAAAAAAAGATTTTTTTTTTTCTGTTTTCCTTTAACAGTAACTGCTTTTTGGCAAAGTGGCATTTATTTCTTTTGACAAATATTTTTTTTATTGAAATTGAACTATATTTTTCAAATTGGAAATAAATTCCCATTTATGGGGGGGGGGGGGCATTTGCTATTACTGCCATTTAGGATATTTTTTCTTTTAAATCTAAATTTTGAGTGTTTCAAAAAATGAAAATAACTTATTTTTTTAAACTGATTTATAGATAATATACAGATAATATAAAATCACCCCCCCCCCCCCCCCAAAAAAAAAATAAAAAAAATGTTTTTTTTTTTTTTCCCTTAACAGTAACTGCTTTTTGGCAAAGGGGCATTTATTTCTTTTGACAAATATTTTTTCATTGAAATTGAAATATATAATTCAAATTGAAAATAAATTCCTATTTATCATTATTTTTTTTAATATGTTTAAATAATATGTGTGTCTAAAGATTGCAATATTCATTTTCATTCTAGGTGCTCACAGAAAATATTCATTTAAATATATTAATGCATACTTTAAAAGCCAAAACATTAACTATTTTTATGATTTTTTTTTTTTTCACATAAAAACTCTTTGAATTAAAGAAGGGTACTTTTTGTGTATTTTTTATTGCATAAAATATTTAAATGCAGCATATTTTATCGTGTCACATAAATCCCGGTTTAAAATAACGAAAATAATCTTATAAAATATGAAGTAAAAATACTTTTTATTTCTTATAATAAAAATGTCGAGAAGATTATACTGGGCCACTGACTTTTAAACGATGATAGATTTGTATATCTTTGCCGCAAACGTACTTTCATTCGCTATTGGGCACTGAAATTGCATTATGTTTCCCCGCCATTTGCCCGTTAACGATTTGGCGATAGACATCCGGTGTGCGGGCGCGTCAGTTGAAAAACATTAATGGCTGGATACAAATTGCCGCAAACTTTTTTGGCCACAACGATTACGACATGTGGCCAAAAATCTCGTGTTTGTTGGGCTTGTCCTTTGACAAGAAGTAGGGCAGAATTTTTTTTTGGATCGTGGGTCACTTTCCTTTCCTGTCCTGTGCGATTGCACAAATTTTTCAATTATATGCAATTAAAACTTATTAATTTTACATCACCTTTTATATTTTTATGCTTTTTATACACATGTGTATCTGTATTATTTTATATTTTATACTTGCATTTATATGTTTTTTTTATTTTTTTATTTTTTTTGCCATTATATGTTATACTATATTAGTGTTTTTATTTTATTCGAATAAGCATCATATATTCAGGAGGTAATTATATCATCAAAATAAATTAATTTTCTTTAATAACAATACAAAGTATACTAATCTTGTGTTTATGTACTGGATCAGTTAGTGGACATTTTTTTGATGTTGTAATAGGATACATGTTGCCATATATATTTTTTTATTTATAACAAATTGTCCTTTCTTTTTAATATATGCTTTGGATGCATAGTTACAGTGATTCAAAAATTGAGTGTTGACATTAGGGGTGCTCGCACAAAATAAACAGGTAATGAGAAATGGCAATGTTTGCATACAAACATAATACACACTTACAGTTTCTTGATAGGAATTCCATATTCGTAGGACACTATTTAATTTTTATCTTAACTTTATTCTAAATTTATATTGTGTTGAGGTGATTTTCCTTGCATCTTTTCAAGGACCCAGAAAATGGTGCAGATTTTTGTCATTTTGTATTGATTTGAATTTTTAGCGCTAATTTTCCATCAATTCATTCGGATCAACCTTTGATGATAAACTTGGTGTCATTTCTTCACAATACCTTTTTAGTTTTTTTTAATTCTTTTTGTTGTTAAATTTAAACATAATTATAATATTGCGGGTATATTTTGGCAAGAAAACCTAATTATTACACATTCTAGACATAGATACACTCTGTTTATTACAAAATTTATACATTTTAACTTTTTTCAAAATTTCTTCTTTAAACTTTATTTGGTAAATAGATAACACTTGATATAACACACTTCTTTGTATTATTGATCGAAGTTTTGATCTACACACATGAATAAAGATAACTTTGCTTAAATTAACATCTTCTTTACACTTTAAGGTCCCTTTTGTCATGTTAAAACAAATTGCAGTACTTTTGTGTCAGATATTTCTGGCAATGTATAAAATTACTTTTTAAGTTTTTTTTTTTCCCAGTGCTCATCCATGTTTTAATAAATATATAAGGTTTTGTGTACAACATTTTTGCACATATTTACTTATATTAAAGGTGACTTTTCCTTCTCAATTTCTTTACACATATTTATTTATGCCATATTTATTGCCATAATTTCTAAGAAGTTTAAATATTTCAGGTTTGTATGTATTTAGTAGTTTAATACATAATTGACATTTTTGTTGTATATTAATGTTTTGAGCATTAACCCTCAAATATATATTTTTTTCTGTTTCAAAAGAAGATAGGATATATTTTAAGGTGTTTTTCATTATTAAATACAGCCATGTTAAAAAATTTTTAAGGAATCATTAAAGTAATATTTTTCTTCGTTTATAAATATATGGCACTGCTTACCAATATTGCAACTAATTAATTAAAGACATTTTCACTATTTTATTTATACATACCATATTTTATTTTATTTAGATAAATTTTATTTGTAAGATGGCAAATGTTTTTGTATATTTTTATTAAGTTGATATATTTTAATTCACGTGTATTGTTTTAGTAGCATTATTCAAGTACTTTTTAAACAACCTAAGTAGACTTTGAGCTCTTCTACAATCTTGCGTTATTTTACGCTACTTTTCTATATCCAATAACCAGTTTTATAATCTGCAATGGTTCCTCTTGTAATTAATTACACATGCCAGTCACTCTACGTGTCAAAGTTACCAGTCATTATTCAGTACCAGTTAGTACCAATCATTGTTATACTTTTACCATTCATTTTTATATAAAAAAAAAAAAAAAAAAAAAAAAAAAAATCTGCTCCTTTTCATATTCTTTTTCCCTGTCACATATCCTGCATTTGATAATTTCATGGTTTAGATATAAGTTAGTTACACCAAACTATATCAATTAGGTATATAACATCTGTTATACATACCATTGTTGGTAAACAACTAGACTTATTTACCAGTTGCATTCTCAATAATGCTGATATTTTCATTGTAGGTTAATGGTGATAGTTATTTTTTAAATTTAAAATGCATACAACAATCAATATTCTTCTTCATCTTTTACATATATTTTTATTTCTAACTCCAGTTATATAAACAAACACAATTTTCATTAAATTAAATATATTTACTGATGCAAAATAAATGGTGCATTACTGAATCAGGCCTTAATGTTAATTATATTATATTTAATATTACGATTCTTAGAAATCTACTCAGATTTCTGTATAATGCACTCATTTCAGGAAACTTTCATGATTAATGCATCAAGTATTTCATCCTGTAAATTTACACAAACATCTTACACATAATTCTATCATCTATACTTAATGTATTCTGTTTTATCATTCAAAGAATTTTTATTAGTCAAGGTTACACTACCAATCAATGTTTCAAATATTACCAGTAAATCAACGTACACATATTATCAATCAAGGATATAAATACATAGTACCAGTCAAAGTATTGCTCCACCATTCAATGTACAACTAGTCTTTTCACATTAATTTTTTTTAATTAACATCTGTTTCTTTGACATTACATACTTGTAGGGGTTCTAATTACACTACTCGTAATATTCAACATCATTCCTTAACACAATCTCTGCACATATATCATCTCATCATGTTTTCCATGTAACTTTAAATTAGGTACTAGTTATACAATATATTTATTGGAGGAGTTCATAGAATTCGCTATATGCACCAATTATGGTAAACAACAATGTACTTAGTTACCTACTGCAATTGCAAACAAATTTGGTAATTTTAGTTATCATGGTAACATACCTTTTTTTCATTATTCATTTCATCACTTACTTTACTTAAACATTTTCAGTCATATTTACATTATCACATGTTCTTTTTAATAAAAATAAGTTAAATAACCATTTTTCTTGTCAAATTTTGTCTACAGTTGAAAAATAAAAAAATGTACACTACTGAATCATGCCAGTGTGGCAATATTATTATTTTCATAATAATAAGATTTTATAGGAATTTTTTTCCTCTTGTGGTGCACATCGCTTTCATGAAATTATTGAAATTAAGGCATTTTTTTCATTCTGTGGACGTACACATTTTTTTTTTTACACATTTCCTTTTCTTACATGTATAACACTGCATTTCATCAGTTTTTTTTTCGTATTTAATTTTCAACCTGACATATTCTTTCAAAATTTTTAATTCATTTTTCTTCTAGTGTTTAGAGGTATTTATTCAGTTCTAATGTAATTGCAATTTTGTTGGTATTAAACCAGTTAAATCTTCTGTCGAAGATACATTTATGGTTGCAATCGAACAGTACATACATACTTTCTAATACACTTCTCAGTTATATTTTATTTTACATTTTTTTCTCTGTTATAATTAATATGTTTCTATTTCTTTAATTGATAGCTTCTATTTCATACAATCACACTTTCATACATATCAGTACTTAATTTATTGTGTTCACATTTTTCAAAAAAATTTTACATAAATGTTGTGTTTCCCCACTTTAATCGACATTTTTATTCAAAATTTATTATTTTTCTTTTCATTATTTTAAAGGATTTTAACAAACATTGCATGGTTTTTAATGTTGCTCATACTTAACATACCACTTTTCTCTACATAAACAATCATAATATCACACACTTTTTTTTAAATTTAAATTTAGATTGATTTTCTTAAAACAACAGAGGTCAACTTTTATTTCTTTTTCAAAATATCGTAGATTTTTTTCTAACATTATTATCAAATATCGAGTTATTTAAATTTGCCCCGTATCTTACCATTAGTGCAGAACAACATATGTTGTTATATTCATGTGTCATTTTGACAACATGTTTGTAGATGGTAGGTTGTGATGAGCATTCCTAGATATCATCCGTTATGGGACAATCGTTCCACTTTACACATTTCACTCTTTCCCAATAATAAATAAAATAAATAAATAAATAAATAAATATTTAAGATATGCAGATCTGCAGTATGATTTACAAAGTAATACCAAATTTTTGAATATGCTACAATATTCCATATTATTTTCTTTTTCTTCAATACACTTAATATAAAAGATATACACACTATTTTATTTATATGTATCTTGTATTTTCAGTTATTGTTTATACAGCACAGCATAGGTGCTAATTTTAAAAAAAAATGTCTCATATTTTATGGCCTTTTTAACTAATGAAACAGTTTTTCATGCTTGGCCAAATGACCTATGAACAAAGTCTCAATTGCATATAGTACATGCAGTATAGGTCAAAAATAGTCTAAAAGGACTATATTAAATATAAATGTGCACTGTTATACCTATATTCTTATAATAATGCTGCAGCTGATTTTTGTATGAGACATATATTATTATTGAAATATTTCACCGGTGTACATATTGAGGTACCTCATCAAAAGAAGAACGTTCACATTTATGTTTCATGTCATATTATTCAATTATATGCTTTTCTTTTTTGTATTTTATACCAGGTTTGCACGCATTTTTATTGCTTATAAAGTACATGTTGGTATTATTTTAAATGTGAAAATATTATGTAATCTCTGAACAGAGCATACATACCATGTGACCAAATTTTTTTTCAATTCTACACAAGGAGGAGAAATATATGATGTCGCATCATATATTATTCAATTTTAGTAATTATTCCCCTCTCATTTAATTCCCTTTTCCAAATCTGTTCCTTTTTTCATTATTTTAACGCTCACTGTTCTACAAAAATACTTTTTCATTTTCCTTTCCCACCATTTTGTTAAATTCAATGTAACAAATTTCATTCCGTTTATTCTAATATCCTTTTAATTCAGTTACACTAAAAATATTTCTATTCTGTGCTATGTAAAGGAAAACCGCTACATCTACCCTTTCAAATAGCTAGCATAAGATTTACCATGTGCCATCTCCTTATTTGGTCACAAAGTTCTGTTGCTAACTGATTTCTTCATACACACCCTTTTTAATTACAATGATTCCCAAGCGCATCTGAATAACTCCGGTCCAAAAATATCTAACGTACTTATCAAAGTCATAACAATCTCTAAGGTTCGCGGGTTCAAGAATGCGAAAACTTTTCCGAGCCCCATTTGTGTGGTTTTGCATTCCCATGCATGTTGGCTACCGCCAATATATTCGTTAGGATAATTTATGCCAAAAATGGCTCTGTTCTCTAAATTTTTAATTGTCTTTATGCTCTGTTTGGAAAAACGATCGCCATATTGTAACCTTTTGGCGAAATGTAATTTTCATTCGACTTCATGTCATGGTACAAGAAACAATGACTTCTCTCGCTAATCATCTTGCTTCTAACATGTAACATTTTCCCGAATTGTGTTACGGGCCCGGGTGCCCTGCGCTGCCATGGGCAGCCAACGTTTTCCTGTACTTGTGTGCAATATCTATAGAACCTGGGCTTATTAAAATACCTTCATCGACTTATGTCTGCTTGTTCTTCCAAATGTGCCTGTTCTCATTTCTCATGAATTTATAGATTTCTTGGAAGGTAATGATTTTAGTCATCGAGATATTCATCGTATCAAATCCACTTTACCACGACCAAGAACTTCATACTACACACAGTCTTCTTCTAAATTTTGGAAACTCAGATGTTATTTCAATCTGTTCATTTAGTCATACTAGCCGATTTTAGTTTAGCAATTTATGCGTTGTGAATCCTTAAATAACTCATCAGTTGTCACTGCCTCAGTTATATTGTATTTGATGATTTTCTGGCAAACGCAAAATAAAAATCCATTACGGCTCAGCCTATAGGTACAGGTAGATTTCGAAGATGAAGACCGTGGAGTGCCTATTTATTGGGAATTGCAGAATAAATGACCTTTTTGCCATAATGCGGGAACTGGGACCGTCCACTTCGAAATCTACCTGTGTTTGTAGGCGGAGCGGGCAAAGTTTTTTTGTTTTTGTTTTTGTTTTTGCTGTAGGAGTTGGGCCTATAAAAAACTTGTAAATATAAAAGTTGTAGGTAATATTAAGACAATTTATAATAAATTCAAGCGGATTTGATATCTTGTGAACTGACGAAGTTATGATTTTTTTTTCTTCTCATAAACCTATTCCTTACTCCCCTCCCCCATGGAGGCCTTTTTAATTATATCAAAAATCTGTCATACATAAATTTTTGACCCTTTTCCTAGAAGTAATAATAACTTTAAACGGATTCGATATGCATCATAATTAAGAAGTTATGGGTTTTTTCTGTTTTCACAAAAACTCCCCTCTATTCCCCTTGGCCCGATTTTGCCCATTAACGAGACTTTATGCTCCTTGATTTTATGTAACAGTTTGGAAGATATGTGCAGAATTTTGCAAGTTATTGTGTCCATAAAAGAGTGATATATATATATATATATATATATATAGATAGATAGATAGATAGATAAAGTTATGGTCTTTTTTTCTATTTGCACAAAAAGCCTCCCCCCCCCCCTTGGCCCGATATATTTTATGCCCTTGATTTTATGTATCAGTTTGGAAGAGATTTGTGCAGAATTATGCAAGTTATCATGTCCATAAAAGAGTGATATAGATAGATAGATAGATAAATAAAGGTTTGAACTGGGGCTGGTTTTGGTTTCTAAAAGTCATAATCGGCGTAAATCTGCAAAAATTTTTCAGAAATTCCAACATAAGGGAGAATGTAATAGGTAGTATTTCTTACGAAATCTACCTAAAAGGAGCCACTGTGTTAATTAAGCTGTGTCCTCTTTCGACTGTAGATTAAATCCCTTTATAAAATCTAAAAGTAGCAAAGCAGTGACTTCATTTTTAAAGTAGTTTATAGTCACTATTTTCTAAAACAAGCTGTTGCAGTCAACTACATTTTTAATAAAGTAATTGTAGTTCATAAAAAAAATACTTTTTCTGACCACTTTTTAGGAATAACATACCCTGTATTTTTGTCTGATTAAAGTAGATTGTGACCTTATCGTTTCCTATATAAACATTGTTTGTCCTTGGCATGTATTACCACCCCTAAATATTTGTAATAATAAATTTGTGACTTACTGTTTAAAATTTAACTTTCTATTCTTATAGGGTAAAAACACCAGTAGTTGGTCACATATGGTTTAGTAATCAACTAATTTTACTAGAAAAATTGGCTGGTTACTACTGCAAAAAATACTCTAATTTCTTCTACCCACAATGCTTTGCCCTTGGCTGATGATCGGTAAAATGAGTCTGAGTGTTGGGAAATGATATTATTACTTTCTTCTATCTATAATAGAAGAAAGTATTGTAATCGAAAATTTTTTCGACTTCCGGTTTTCGACGGATTTACAAGTTTTAGGGGTCAGAGATTCCAAAAAACATGTTTTTACAAAATGTCTGTCTGTCCGTCTGTGTGTTTTCATTGTGTCATAAAAAGGTGTATGAAGTTATGCTTCAAATTGAACCAAATTTTTTTGTATGTTTTTGGCTATGGCAAGCATGTCCTACGTGATTTTGGGGATATTTCGACGAAAGGGGGCGCTGTGATAGCGATTTTTGTTCCATTTTCACTATTGTATCATCCAAAAGTGTATGAAGTTATGTAGATAATTAAACCAATTTTTTTTTCTATGTTTTTGACTATAGCCTGCAGGTCCCAGTTGAAATTGGAGATACTTCGACGAGAAGGGGCGTTGCGAATGTGATTTTTGTTCCATTTTCACTATTGTATCATCGAAAAGTGTATGCAGATGTGCAGATAATTGAACCAAATTGTTTACTATGTTTTTGACTATAGCCTGCAGGTCCCAGTTGAATTTTAGAATATTTGCCTGGAGGGGGGCCTTTTAAAGATTTCAATTTCAAAAAGTTATACAAAAAATTTTTAAATCCTAAAAAGTTTTTGCTCTAAATGAGCGGCCTTGATCCAAGAATTCCTGATAATTTTTTGTTTTGCTTCTATCTTAAAAAATGACTCAGATATAGCAGTTTGAAATTATAGGGTGGCTGACATTTTGAAACAATATAGCAGGTTTCCTCCATAAACGGGTTTAATTTGTGAGTTTTAGTGAACATGGTTTCATCAAATTTTCTTTCATTGTTATAACCATCATTTCAACAATTACATGCTTAACACTATATATTTATATTCGCCCACGTCAAAATCTCGCCAAGCTTGGTGACAATTGATTAAATATCGCCATATTTGGCGACAAAAATATGTTGCTAAAATATCACAAACAAGTGATAGGGAGGCTATCTTTTCCTGCCGGTACAGGCCTGAAGGATTTTTCGTAGTTTAGTATAATACATCGGCTACTCGTATCCAGGTAACCCGACGATTCGCAAGCAGCTGATGTAGAACAGAATGAGAAAAATGTTTGATTTTTTTGGCGGTTTTATAGCGAATTTTGAAGCATTAACATGTATGACATAGAAGAAAGATTTGAGATTTGTATATCCGACTAGTTTCATTTGGAACCAAAAATAAACCAATTTATCTCATTGTTGCCGATTATTGTTGCACTGACACTATATTTATGTTCTTCCAGCAGCATGGTTACTTACACAGTCTTAAAAGTCTTTTTTACTTTTTATAAAGAATCAGGGTCCAGAAGTCGTGTTTTTGACCCATGAAATAACACTAAAATTCGATGTTCTTATACTGACTTAATTATTTCACTTTTTAATATTAGAAAGTTTATCCTGTACGATTTCAACAATATCTTTTGCATTTTCTTCGGATTTATATGTCTTACACAAGCTCAAAGTTCGTATTATTCGTAGTTTTTGATGCAAAATACGCAATTTCTCTTAATTTTACCTCAATTATTTATATGAAGGCAATCGTACAACACGTTTTTCTTTACATATATTATAAAATACATCAAAATGTACAATGTATGTAAAAATAAAAATGTTGCAAAGCTGCGCTCATAGTAAAATACTAAAATTAGAGAATTATGTAACTACATTCCCTCACGTCACTAACAGACTTTAGGATGCAGCAACGTGTTTAAACGTGCTAAAATGAACGTAACTACAGCTTAGCAGTAGTTACCTGCATTTTAGCACATTTAACCATGTTGCTGCATCCTAGCAATAGTTACGTTCATTTTAGCACGTTTAAACACGTTGCTGCATCCTAAAGTCTCTTACTGACGTAGCAATAGTTACGTTCATTTTAGCACGTTTAAACACGTTGTTGCATCCTAAAGCTACATTTTTACCTTTCTTGAAATAAAAGAGCATAATTGATGAAATGAACGATTTGGTTCTCCATTCTTAGCCGTGCACTAAAACAAAAATTATGCCACGACACAAGCAAGAATTAGGCAACGCAAGCAGAAAAGATCAAATTTACATGTATGGGTCATTCAAATTCACTCCTTATCAGCAGTAGCCAAATAACTAGACGAAAACACAATTCGGTTTTAAAAACCGCAGAACTTTACACGGAATTTTGTTGTAACTCTTAATTACCATGTTATGGGTACACATTTACTTAATCGCCTTCACATTTGGCTCCTTCAGAACAAACATGCTTGCTCCACTGCTCCTGCCATTGCTTGAAACAACAATAAAATTTCTTTTTTGGTATCTTCCCATGTCTATCGGTCTTGCTTGTTTTGATGTTTTCTACGGTGTCAAAGCGGTTACCTTTGAGATCCATTTTGATCTTGTAGAAGAACCAGAGATCCGATGGTGCTAAATATGATGAGTAGGGAAGCTGATGGCAGAGTGTGATGTTCTTTTCTGCAATCGATGTGTGGGAGGGAGCATTGTCGTGATGCTGTGACTATCCTCCTTGTCATTTGGCGGGACGTTTTTTTTCCGATTGCCTCGCTCACTCTTTTCAAAACTTGCACATAAAAGCGCTTTTAACAGTTTGCCCAGCTGGTACAAATTCATGATGCATCACACATTCCTTTCCAAAAAATGCAATGGGCATCACTTTTGTTTTGGATTTGACATGACGTGATGCCTTTGGTTGAGGAGAGGATATTGTGTGTAAACGAATAACTTAATTATATTGTGGTACTAAAGAGTTACAACAAAATTATATGAACTTTTTGATTTCCCCTCGTTTCTGTATCTTTGATATGATGTATCTGTTAAATAAAAAAAAGCACCAGTATTACAAATTATCACAAGTTGAAAATTCAACTAATAATAGTATTTGGTAAGAATATATTTACTTTAAATGAAAAATTATCATAATATGAAAATTATAAAAAGGAAAAAACCCTTTTTATGATGCTAGTTCAATTTGTTTTTTTTTTTAAGTTCTTGTTTTCAATTAGATAATATTGTTCAAAGTATTTGATAAAATTTCATATGTATATAAGAATATATAAAATTCATATTTATATAAATAGCAATATCTTTTGTTTTCTATCTTATGTTACCTTAAAAGTCTAAAATATTGTGTACAATCATTACAGGACCAAAAACTAATTAAACGTTTCATCATTTTAAGAAATGCAGAACAAATTTTAGGCTTTTAAAAGTCAGGTATCCCAGGATCATTGTGACATATTAATCGGACCTTGATTAAAAAGGAAAATCATGTTTTTAACTCATTTTGTTGACTCTTTATGTCAATTTTGTTGTTTTATTTTAGATAAATTTTTTTATGAAAAATAGATCAGTTCAACACAAAAAAGTCTCTAATAGTAAATGCATATTTTCCAATAAAACTCTTTCTGTAGACGGATTATCTACTTTTGTTTATTTATTATTTCAAAATGTAGTTAAATTGGGGCTAAATAACATGCAATAGAATTTTCCTTGTTTACAGTTAAAAAATCTCTTAGTAATGCTGAAGTGCAAACATATATTCAATTTAATTTGGTATTCTGATGATCTTTGCACCCAGAAAAAGGAATTGATTAAAATTACAAAACATGTTTTGTTGAGTACATTTTGGTTGTTTTAGCAAAATTCAAGTAAAATTGAACCATTTTACTTGAATTAACAAAACATTTTTTGCTGACGATACAATTTTTTTTTTTTGGAATTGCAAAAAAAAAAAACAAATTTTTGTTGATTCAAACAAAATTTCCATTAACCTATATTTAAACAAAAAGTTTTGTTGGGTCAACCAAATTTTTGTTAATTCAACAAAATTTTTTCTAGGTGTGTCGATGAAAAATTAAAAAGCTTCTTAATTTTTTCAAAATAATGTGCGATTTTATAATAAAAGTACAAAAGCGTCAAATTTGAATGGTAGTATAAATTAAGGAAAAAATGGATTTTACTTGAAACAATTCCGGCTATTTTATAGCAAATGAATATCCTCTGCCATCCCCTTTTTCAACTAAGCATGCAACAATTTTTGTGCAAATACTACTATTTCTTTCATTGGAGGCTATAAAGCAACTATGTTTGATTGCATTTTGCAGTGGCATCTATGTTTTGATGGTTGTGGTAAATGAATATAGTTTTTAATGCTTCGTCACAAGCTATTTTGCTTTGAAATATGTTTTTGATAATTGTAAAATATGATAGATTAACAATTTTATTTATTGCAGATGCATATATGTAAAAAGTTTGTTACAGAAAAGATGACTTAGATACTGAATATATCACTCAAAGGAGACAAAAGTATTTAAAGTGTGAAATATGGAACAAAACACTGCTTTACAAGAACATTTTGGAGAAGCACCTTTTGACCTGCAACAAGGAAAATCATTTGTTTGTGATATATGCAACAAGATATTTTCTCAAAAGAGTAATTTATGCCGACATTTGTTAATTTATACTGGGGAGAAGCCTTTTGGATGTGAGATATGTAACAACAAATTCGCTCAAAAGAGTTATTTAAATAGACATTTGTTAAATCATACTGGTGAGAAACCTTTTGCGTGTGAGATATGTACCAAGAAATTCGCACAAAAGGGTGATTTAAACAGACATTTGTTAAATCATACTGGTGAAAAACCTTTTGCGTGTGAGATATGTACCAAGACATTTACTCATAAAAGACATTTAAACAGTCATTTGATAATTCATACTGGTGAGAAATCTTTTGTGTGTGAGATATGTAACAGGAAATTCTCTCGAAAGAATGATTTAAACACACATTTGTTAGTTCATACTGGTGAGAAGCCTTTTGCGTGTGAGATATGTAACAAGAAAATCTCTAGAAAATGTCACTTTAAAAAACATATGTTAATGCATACTGGTGAGAAGCCTTTTCCGTGTGAGATATGTAACAAGAAATTCTCTCAAAAGTATAAGGTGAAAAGACATATGTTAATTCATACTGGTGAGAAGCCTTTTGCGTGTGAGATATGTAACAGGAAATTCTCTCAAAAGAAAGGGTTGAAAATACATCTGTTAATTCATACTGATGCGAAACCTTTTGCATGTGAGATATGCAACAGTAAATTTACTCTTAAGATTTATTTGAAAACCCATCTCTTAATGCATACTGGTGAGAAACCTTTTGCCTGTGAGATATGTAAAGAAAAATTCTCTCAAAAGGGTTCATTAAGCAGACATTTGTTAGTTCATACTGGTGAGAAACCTTTTGAATGTGAAATATGCAATAAGAAATTCTCTCAAAAGAGTGCATTAAAGAGACATTTGTTAGTTCATACTGGTGAGAGACCTTTTGCATGTGAAATATGCAACAAGAAGTTCTCTCAAAAGAGTGCCTTAAACAAACATTTGCTAGATCATACTGGTGAGCAACCTTTTTCATGTGATATATGCAACAAGAAATTCTCTCAAAGGAGTGCATTAAACAAACATTTGGTAGTTCATGCTGGTTAGAAACCTTTTGTATGTGAAATATGCAAGAAATTTTCTGACAATGAGTAATTTGAAAAATCATCTTGTTAAGTCATACTGGTGAGAAAACTTTTATTTTTGAAACATGCAATAAGAAATTCTCCATTAAGGTGCTCATTTACGCTCTCATAATTTGAGATTTGCTATCAACTAGGTTTAGTATTTTTTTTATAAAGGTCTTGGCATAAGATTGTCTTAAGACAATGCAATTTCTTGCCAAACATAATATACAACAAAATGAATGATGGTAAATAAAACAAATTCTAATTTTATGCAGCTTATTGATATGTCATATATTTTGTGTTTTATTTATGTATATGTTGAAAATTTTTTCTCAATGTATGTATTAAATGGTGTAAATATTGAACAAGTTGCTTGTGTGTTTGATACATTGATTGTTATTTCATAAAGTAATAACAGTCTGATGAGGTTTTAAAATGTAAATAAAGGATACTAGAAAGTATCTAAAATTTTTTTTTCCTCGTCAGGCTTTTATAAAAATGATGCACCTTAATTTTATTATTATGTCACTACTAATATGTGTAGGTATTATTAACATTCCGTCCATTGGTCATGAATTGGAGTTTAAGGAAGAATGATAACTATTGAACAACATGTTCAATTTTTGTTTTGTTTTTAAGTTGGTAACCCTGTATCCAATATATATTAGAAAGAAGAAGAATTCCTTAGAATAAGATCCTGTATTTCATACTTTTTATATAAATTTATAAGCTTTGCATCATAGTTAATGTTTAATAAACTTTTTCGTCCTCCTAAGTATATTATTTCTCATTGTTAATCACTCATTGTTACTCATTTTTAATCGCAACTGCCTTGAATTCTTATGTCAGCTCCTTATGTAACCTGCGTTCTCAGTTATTAAATTTCTATGTCGCTTTTGAGCGAATTTCTATGTCGCTTTTTGAATACCTTTCATTAAAATTCAATTGTTCTACTTATAAAATAATTTTATTTTCGCCCATATACATTTATTTTTCATATTTCATTTTATATATTTGATATTGTAATCAATAATATGTGTAAATGGCAATCTCTCTGCTGGGGTCAATCATTGCGTCAACTGTGCAGTCAATGCTAGTCAACCTTTGGTACTTAATACCAAAGGATGCACAGTATTTCAAATTTATGAGGCATATATTTTTCTTTTAATACTGGTAATAAAAAATAATTTAAAATTTTCCTTTACAGTCATAGAGGAAAAGGTGCAAATGTGGCACCCTTTTCTGTTTTTGATTTAAAAAATTCTAAATTTTTAACCTTTATTAAGAACTATAACAAGTTTACGAAATGATAGGAGGCAAAAACAATGAGTAATATGAATTATTTCCATTCGAAAACGAAGATTTAGAAAAAGCTTTTGAAAAAACACCAGAAAAAATGCAAATATGGGCCCTCTCTAAAAAAGTCACAAAAAAATAGTTTAAAATGTTTTAAAACAGGATAAAAGAATACAAAATGGTAGATAATTTATTTCTTACGTAAAAAAATCCTTTACCAAAATCACAAACATAATTGGCTCTTTCAGTCCCGGCACAATCTAATTATGGCCACTTTTGGTACATAACACATTTAATCCGCACTTCTCCGTGAGTGTCTTCAGAGAACTTTCTATCACAACAGATTCAAGTTGCATTGCTCGAGTCTGTTTTATCCCTATAGTTGTTATCATCATGGCTGTAATAAAAGGGGAGAGTCATTGTAATCTGATGAATCCTATGATGAAGCGCATATCGTTACGTTTGCCTTTAGTCTTCCCACCTCTGCCCCTTGGCCAGTTTCTTAACACGAGAAAACTCAAGGTCGTCTTCTTGTGAGAACTTTTGTTAACCGACTTGGTCAACTGATTTTTATATGGTGTTCCAGTGATGAGGCTAGACCTTGTTCCTTTTCGTACACGAATAGTGATTCTCTTCTTAATGTTGGGAGCAAGAGATATATTCAACAGAGAAACTGCATTTGATGTTTCGGGGAACATTGCAGTGTTTTAAAAGCACCTAAAATGGGGCCCCTATTAACACCAAGAAAGGGTGCCCATATATACACCAATGCCATGATGGTCACTTTCACATGTAACCTACAGACGTGCGTGACTAAATGCGTGCTTTTAAAAGTAACTTAGGATCTCCGCTTTCTGGATATCAATGTGAAATTATTTTAAACTAACCATAAGAACATGAAAAGAAAACGATTCCAGATACGTGTCAAAAGTTTGCAGTCTAGAATAAACACCATTTCACACAATAACTCACGCTGCATTCACACCACACTAGTTGAAAGAATGATTCTAACTGATTAGTTCTATCTCATATCATCAAATGGCACCATCTACAGTCCTGGTTGCAAGTCTTCAGCACCTCCCATAGCCACTTGGGGAGTGGTGCCCATATTTACACCTGTACCCGTTTTTACATCTTTTCCTCTATTGATAGATATTTATTTTACTTTATTTACGATTGATAGAAATCTGAACTTTTTTTTCAAGGCGTGCATTGTATCTTTTTAGAAAGAAGTGTAACTAAGTGCTTATGTACTCACTTATTCCAAATTAAAGTATATTGCCCATGAGATGTGTTGAAAGGAATTTTTAATAATTCTTTAAAATATACATCCTCGGAGTCTTTGAGAAATTCTTGAACTTCTGTCGTGGAGAATTTCTTGAGTCTAGAAAAGTAGATAATTTTGTCTCAGGAAATTAAAGTCAAAATTGGAAATCTGTTATTTTACTAAAGGTTTTTTAATATTAACTGATATCAGCTTTATAGGATATTTTTTGTTCTTCTGTGATGTGCATCACCTACTAAAACGAAAAGTCGATTTAACCCTTTATTGGAAGCATAAATTTATCTCTATACCTGCTGTATTTTGAATAATATTTTAAATATAAATTAGCTAATATCTATATTTTATTCAACTTATAAATATCATTGTACTATAACTACATACATGTGTGTATAATGTGCATATTTATGACAAGTTAATAGTAACTGAAATCTGTAAATAACAGCAATTTCCTAAACAGAAACTTTAATAATTGGCATTTATTTTAAAAGATCAGTTTTAATTATACTACAGGATAAGTAGAAAGCTTCTAATTCACTGGATGACACCCATTATCCTTGAAATATTTCAATTTTGGCTTGGATGTGCTACTTGTACCCAGTGATGGGATTCAAAGAATTTAACTACTGTTTCTCTGCTGTACTGACTTTTTCTGGCTTTATATGAAATATACATCAATAAACTGTAGCTTCATGTGGACAAAGTTTCAATCACTTTTCCAAGTGAACTGCCATACATTCAGAAAAGAAATAATCACAAATGGGAATAAACTGTGTTCCATTTAAAGAAATGCATGTAAAATTTCCTGATGCCTCCCCACCCCCAATGGCCTTTTTTACATTTGTGTTGTTAAAGCAAGAATTATAAAAACACTAGGGGGCTCAGCCCCCTACTTGCTAACGCTCGCCGACCCCCGTGAATTGCGAAGCAATTCACATTTAGAACGCTACGCGGTCACAGTTTAGTTTGCTCGTTCACCCCTTTTTATTTTTTCAGCAATTCTAGCCGGAATAAGTACTACCATAAATCATTTTAACATATGAAATTGACAAATTTTTCAATCATTTGATGTCAAATTTTCAATCAATATGGTCTGTAAATGATCGGCGGCGATAGCCGGCCGAAAGTACTAGGACAGTTTTAAATAACCTTTTAACATCTTTTTGTAAACATTTTAACATCTTTGTGTCTTTTAAATTGTCTTATCACTTGTTAAGTAAACTGTGGGATCTAAATGGTCTCATATTGGAATTTTATGAATTTTATCTTTAAATTTCGTTTGACATTTTACGATTCTAATTGGTTATATATTTTTGCAAAAGAAATTATTTTTTACTTCATCAAGACAGCAACAGATGGAGGCACGTGCAATCTTGACAGTTGATATTTTTATTCTCTCTGATTTTCATGTGAGTCAAATTTGTAAATAAATTCTAAATAAGAGTTGAGAATTCATTTGAAATTAACGATATTACTCATAATTAAAATGAGGTATCATCTGAAACGCTTTGGATTACGTACATGTTATTTTATTGTTAAAAATTTCTAGTTTGTGTTTCACTCCTCTCATAACGGCCGCCATATTGGAAGCAGAGGTGATCTTACACAATCTAGTCTCTTCATTGGTCTGAGCTCTGGAAACTACGGCTGTTGCCAAACTATAAGCTAGAAATGCAGCCTTATTTCGTGCCACGTAAGAGAAATATATATAGAGATTATTCATAAACATTGAAATGAATTTGGAAAGTTTCCTCGGAAGGTGTGGGGAAAACTTGACATGACTGTACTACGATAAGTTGTATTAGCATGGAAATTTTGAGCCAAAATTGTAGTAAAGAGTAAAGGCTATTCAATAGAGTCAAATTGTTAAAGAGAATATGACATTTATATATAAAAATTATCTGTGAAAATTGTTTCCATATAGTTTGTATGGTCTTCTGTAATGTTCTCTCGAAAATTAGCTAATTAACTATTGCTAAGATTAGTAACATAAATTGCCATAATTTTGAAAAAAAACAAACATTGAATCTGATTTTTCTTTCTAAATTTATGTCACTACTCTCCTATAAAGATGCGGAATATGAGTGCATTTATCTAACAGGAATTTCAGATGAAACTCAAAGCGGAAAAAAGTAAGAACATGTAACAATGGCCATGCTTAGAATATGTTGTTACTCAGATGGACGTTTCAAGAAAGTAAGGAATAGACTTTTGTGATTTACCATTAAACTGTCATTTTAGCAACTGGTTAAACAAACTCAACCAAAAATTATGTAATAGTTCTATCAAACCGATATGAAACACTTGAATATCACCACTGCTCTTGCCAGTTACAAGTAGATTCATTTATTTTCACCACCCCTAATCATGGCCATAATTTTATATGCCAGTTATACTTAAATTCAGTGGATTTTAATTTTGTCTGCTTCATCCAATTTTGTCCAGTATCCTGGACTTTTTACAGAAAAGTGGACAAAATGACAACCCCAGTGAAGGAACAGTGACACACCAGAGAACCAACTGACACCGCTAAATTTAAGTAGTACGCTTTGTTTTAATTAAGGAGAGATTTTCTGCGATTTTAACGTGAAGAATACTATTAAAATTTATTGGTGACAATCACCCAAATGGTTTGTCACTCTTCAATCACTGCAACTCTTATGAGGTTACTTCACTCATGTGAAAATACCTGCTCGCTAATGTTAATTCTATGGGGGAAATATTTTAAGATATCTCGTTCGCATTTTTATATTTTTAAATGTTTTTTTTTTTTTTTTTTTTTTTTTTTTTTGCATTGGATAGCTGAGGTTAATCTCTATGTAGGCCATTTTGTACTTTTTCGATTATGATTACAAGTTTTTTTTTACGATACTTTTACATTCCAAACAGGTTTCGAAAGTGAAAGTATCCTCAATAAAAAAATCTGCTACCAAAACCGAAAAAGTAAAAAAATGGCCTGCATAGAGTTTGATCTCATAGGGGTCCATAGTTGGACCTAATCCAATGCAAAAAAATCATTTATAAATATTGAAATGCGAACGAGATATATCAAAATATTTACTCCATAGGAACTCCATAGGACTTTCCTATGAATTTATTTGAAAAATGTTATTTGTACTCGATAAGACTCCGCAATTTTTGTTCATGTTTCATTATTAATAGCCTCATCAGTGGATGAGAGGTGGGTATTACCAAAGCTTTGCGACTAAAGCCCGAAAAGTTTCCAACACTTACACCTTTAACCGGCTAAATCTGGGTCAAACCAGTCCTAGTCGGTTAAAGCGCAATATATATACTTATAAAAGAGTAGCTTGATTTTCTCATTATCAACGCCGAGGCTCAACCGTGTGTCCTAGAACAATGAAATTTGTAGTACATGTTCTTTACATAATGTAGGCACCCACTAAGAAACGATTTTTGAAAATTCATACCCTAAGGGGGTTAAATGGGGGGTCGAAAGTTTTAGTTTCCTTGGGGCCCAGAAATTGCATTTTACATGCAAACAGAGAAATTTAAATAAAATACTTATTTTAAACTATATGAAAATAACTAAATAATATATGCATATAACAGCACGTAAATAAATATTTCGTGACATTAATAATACTTTTTCCATAATCCCTCAGACAAAATATAACTGGCCCTGTGCGTATTTATCTACGATGAGCGGAGAGCTTTCAAATGAAATAAATAAAAATGGGATTGCCTAATATAAATGGCGATCATTGTAAATGGATACTGACACGCCGATAAATTATTAATGATGTGATCAAAATAACGGGGCCGTGTGTATTTCTCAGCCATATATCGTTAATGCAGCGATCACTATAACGTGGTTCAGTTATTTTGCGTGCATAAATCATTAAAATGAAATAATTTTAACAGGAGGTATTCGGTTGCACGCTTGTAATCTGACTATACGGTAATGACCACAAGGCATCCTGGTGCATACCCTCGCCCATAAATATGGCAATCAGTATTTAAATCGCAATTTTTTACTTTCAAAAATGTATTTTGAAAAAAGGTAGAAGTGTAATACTTTGTTTAAAATTTTAAATTCAATCGCTGAAAGACGAAAATCGAAAAAATATATGTTAAATGAGAAATTTAAAAATATATTTCTTGGAAAAAATGTCACACTAAACATATAATAAAAAATCAGCAATAGTTCTCTTTTTCGTATAATCTTCCGCAATCGGGTTTACAGCCGATGTTGCCCACAATCTCTCTAGCTCTAAAATCGCTGGGGAAATACATGATTAACTACTTTTTTTGTACATTTGTAAAGCGGAGTTTCACATTCTTACTTAAAACTGCTGCTGAGGTACGGCACAATTACCTAAAAATTTCGACACACAGTGTGACCTTCATGGATTATTATCTAAAATTGCTAAAATGCATATTTAACTATTTTTTAGTACATTTGTTATCCTAAATTTCCCGCTCCTACCTATTACTGAAATATGGAAATGACATAAAAAATTCGACCCCCATTTAACCCCCCTTACTGGCTGAATTTCTAAACTCGCGGAAATACATGTTTAACTATTTTTTAGTAGATTTCTTATCCTGAATCTCTGAATTCAAGCCCCTAACTAAAAATGCTGCTGAGATATGGCGAACATTCGAAATGACCTAAAATTTTCGACCCTATTTAGCCCCTTAATGGGTAAATTTCTAAAATCGTTGAAATATGTGTTTAATTATTTTTATTGCAGCTATGTTATCCTGAATTCCACGCTCTTATCCAAAACTACTGATGAAATATGGTTAAAACTTGAAATCATCGAAAGTTATTTAACCCATTAGTAGTTGAATTTCTAAAATCGTCTAAAATACATGTTTAACAATTCTTTAGTAGATTTTTTATACCGAAATTCACAGTCCTACGTACAACTTCTATTCAGAAATGGCAAAATGACTTAAAACATTCGATCCACTATTTAACCTCCCTTAGTGGCAGAATTTCTAAAATCACTGAAATACTTGTTTAACTATTTTTTAAGATTTGTTATCCTGAATTTCACGATTTTTACTAAAACTGCTGATGAAATAGGGTGAAAAAGTGAAATCACCAAAAATTTTTGACCCTTCGTTTAACCTCCTTTGTTGTTGAATTTCTAAAATCGCCTGGAATGCATGTTTAACTATTCTTTAGTAGATTTGTTATCCCGAATTTCACACTCCTAACTATAACTTCTACTGAGATATGGCAAAATGGCGTAAAACATTAGACCCCCCCCATTTAACCCCCTTTTGTGTCTGATTATCTAAAATAGCTGAAATACGTGTTTAGCTATTTTTTAGTAGATTTGTTATCCTGAGTTTCATAATTCTACCTATAATTTCTACTGAGATATGACAAAATGACCTAAAATATTTGACCTCCTATTTAACCCTCCTTAGTTGCTGAACTTCTAAAATTGCTGAAATACATTTTTATCTATATTTTTTGTAAATTTTTTATCCAGAATTCCGAGCTCCTAACTAAAAATGCTGCAGGAATATGGTGAACAGGCAAAATGACATAGAACTTTTGACCCCCCATTTAACCCCCTTAATTGATGAATTTCTAAAATCTCTGAAATACATATTTAATTATTTTTTTAGTAGATTTGTTATCCTGAATTTCACGTTCTTACCTAAAACTGCTGCTGACATATGGGAAAAACGCAAAATGACTAAAAATTTTTGACCCTTCATTTAACCCCCTTAGTGGTTCATTTTTTTAAATCGCTGAAATACGTGTTTAACTAACTTTTAATAGGTTTGTTATCCTGAAATTCGCACTTTTAACTAAAACTGTTGTTGAGATATGGCGAAAAGGTAAAATGCCCTAAAACTTTAGACCCCCCCCCCCATTTAATCCCCTTAGCGGTTGAATTTCTATAATCTCCTGAAATACATGTTTAACTATTCTTTGGTAGATTTGTTATCCCGAATTTCATGCTCCTACTTAAAAGTCCTGCTGAGATATGCCGAAAAGACGAAATTATCTAAAACGTTCAACCCCCCCATTTAACCCCCTTAGGGTGGGAATTTTCAAAAATCCTTTCTTAGTAGGTGCCTACATTGTGTAAAGAACATGTCTTCAAAATTTCATTGTTATAGGACACACGGTTGAGCCTCGGCGTTGATTATGAGAAAATCAAGCTACTCTTTTATAAGTATAGATTTTAGTTTTGGAATATTTTTTAGCCCAAACAATTTTTGACCTACTGCATTTTTAGCATGAATATCTGCTACATTAAAAGTAGTTTTTAACTGGCTGTAACTATATTGGTTGAAATGTTCCAAAAACCTACATGCCCGGTATGTACACCTGCTAAGATTTCCGTTTTTTTAGTACCGTTTTTTAGATTAGCATATTACATTTATTTAAGGAAAGAATTCTGTCATTAAATAAAGATATTCCCAATCGGGAATAGTGGTACTCGCAAAACGGGAAATTTGGCAGGTATTTATGTCGGGAATGTAGTTTTTTGAATCTGGATTCATTGCACTCACCTTCATCGTCATTTGCTTTCTATATATTTTTCATGTAATTTCCACTATTCTTTTTTTTTTGTTGTTTTTTAGACCGTTGACCAGGCACCTACCTGCCAGGCTTTTGCCTAGCTTAACGAGTTGATACCTGGCAACGGGGCGAGAATTCGCCTGCTCTTCGCTTGGTGAAGATGTGTTTGGTAAATCGACAGGCCGACGTGGCTACAGTGCGTCTTGTTGCTTTAATTGCTTTTTTCTTAGTTGACGGTTGCTAATTGATTTTTAATGAGGCAGTTCAGCACTGCGCAGTGTAGCGAAGTCATGCCGGATTGATGTGAGATGCTGGGATATTTACTATTTCCTCGCTGCATCGATCATCCATGCGTCATGCCATCTTTACTCGATTTGGTCTCCTATTTGGAACCTTGATCTGGTGACGAGACCTTCACCAGACTAGGCATCCCCAGAAGTGGTTTTCCACTATTTCCACTATTCAGATGGTGACTGGCCCCATTCATTGCAAATTGCAATAAAGACATAATGTTCTATAGTTAATCGTGTTCGGACCACTTTTGCTAATTTGACCCATTCAATATATATTTATATAGCCCTATAAACAAATTAAAAACGGGGTAAATGCTAGTTATTTCATAGCGATATAACTCTTTAATCAAAAATTTAAAATACTTTTTTTTCTTCATTTTGCTTAATAATCCATATTAACGAAAGTCAAACAAAAAATTCTAAATAAAATTAATTAATTAATTAATTAATTAAAAAGATATCTTCATTCACCCTAATACAGAATAATCTGTTAATAATCTACTCATTATGATATTCGCAAATAATTTGCGCATTTTGAACTTCATTTCAAGTAAATTCATAAATGTAAAGGCATTGGTTCTATAGGTATGAAAGTAAACCTTGCTAAGTATCGCGTATGCTGTATATAAATAGATATTCGTATAAATATATTGTAAGCATCGAATGCAGAATGCGAAAATGAATTTAACTAGTCAGATGTTATCATATGAATAATTAAAATGGAACTGCATTTAACATAATATATTAACCAACGGAAATTAGATATCTGAAAATAATATTACGATAATGCCTCATAAATCATATCTCCCTTTAAATGAATTAATTATGACCGGGGAGTTACTCTTTTAGACCATGAAATACGCTAATGTTTGCAAAGGAAATAGACCAATTGACTGAGAATGTGGTTATATGCTTTACTAATTTGTTGAATTTTATTTTAAACGAAAGTGTGTCATTTAAATAAATTATTAATTTATAAATCATTAATTAAGTGTGTCTCTTTAAAATAATGATTAAACATTACAAATTCTTAATATTAATACCTAGGCATTTTGTGATGGTATTATTTTAAATTGTATTAAAAGGTAGTAAAAGTATTATTTAGTAATTAAAGTATTAAAAGTCAACAGAAGCGCAAAAAAGCCGAATTCGAGCGAAGCTTCCTATATACTTACTCCAATTTTAAAATTAAATAAACAAAATTTCTTGGCAGTGGCTCGCTAATTTACAATGAAATTTATACAAACATAGATATTAACAACACAAAAGAAATAAAGCGACCCTTTAAAAAAAAAACTGATCTATATATATATATATATATTCTTAGTCTATAATATTTACTAGCAAATCCAATGGGAGATTTCAATAAAAAACATTCGCGCGCGAAACTTCGAATTGAGTACTTTTTCGCATACATTTACAAATATTAATTCTAAGAATCATTCCTTATCAGCGCATTCGTAAGTGGGAATATTATAAATATTTCGGAAGTGCGAGGGCGAAAAGTGATATAAAAAATTGCAGACTGCCGAAAGTATTGTAAAAATTTCATAAAAATAAGTGTTTTTTTTTTTTTTTTTTTTTTTTTTTTTTTTTACAATAAATTGATTTTAAAATGCTTAGAGTGATAACGTCTTTTTGTTTACAATAAAGTATGTATGACGTTTTTAACACTTTCCAACATAGTTAAAAAGTGAATGAATTTATAATAGATTTTTTTGCGATATCAGGAGTGAAGCAAACTGAGTGAAAAAGTGTCCAGACCTGGATTCGAACCAGGGTCATTGTCATTGCATGCCAACGCGCGACCACTGAGCTACCCAGGCGATATCCAGCATGATGACAAGATTACAAGATTACAAGATAACATGGTCACACTTGCAGCACAAGATGGAATATTTTGATGAAAACAACCACTGAGGCAAGAACGAGACGCAGCATTTGTGGTTCATGAAGGTATTCCATATCTTGTGCTGCATTGCCAACTTCTAAGTGTGAGAAGTGCCAGGCTGCAAATTGTCTGGAGATGCAGTGGTTGTGGTTCGTGAATATATTCCATCTCGTGCTACACGTGCGGTATTGCCAACTTGTAAGAGTGAGGAGTGCCAGGCTGCATATTATCTTGAGATGCAGGGTTTGTGGTTCATGAAGATATTCCACCTCGTGCTGCACGTGCGGCATTGCTAACCTGTAAGAGTGAGTAGTGCCATGCTGCATATTGTCTGGAGATTCAGTGGTTGTTGTTCATGAAGATATTCCATCTCGTGCTGCACGTGCGGCATTGCTAACTTGTAAGAGTGAGGAGTGCCCGGCTGCATATTCTCTGGAGACGCAGTGGTTTTGGTTCATGAAGATATTTCATCTTGTACTGTAGGTGCGGCCATGCCAACTTATAAGAGTGAAAAGTGTCAGGCTGGATAGGGGAATCCAATAACTAATAGCCTTAAAGAAGTCTACTATGAAATGATGTGAATGATGTCATAAGATTCGTACTCGCAGTATTAGGTAACGAACGTAGCATACAAAGAATACTCCATAATGTGTTTGCCCAGGTCTGAGTGCAACGTAGGAATAGGCAATTACAGATTCCTGCTAGTAACAAGTTAGTGTAAAGGTGTAGTAGTGGAAGTAACAGCAAATAAATCTACGTACTTTTCAAACTTGGTAAATCTTCAAAAGAATATCATGACATATTGAAATGGGTTACTGCAATGAAATATTACGTTTCAAGTGAATTTATTATTGATTAGCTAAAGTATCCGGCGTCGTTCGGGATTTTAAGAATGTTTAGAAAAATTAATTTCAAAATTAATCCTATTGTATAAAAAACATAATAAAATAAAGCAGTGTAGACCTAAACATTTGTGGAAATTACACACATATATACATGTTGCATACATTTAAAAATAGCGAAAACGAGTTCAGAGAACCTCAAAATCTTAAAATATGTCAATATTTCCATTATCAGTATTTTATCATGATTGAATACGTTCCTTAAACTCGTATGACGTTATTTCATCTGCTGACGTCATATCCACTTGCTTCGAGGCTAACGAAAAAGAAAGGCTACCGCGGTGTTTTATGCGTATCTTTTTTTACAGACCGCCGGAGTCACGTGATGCTCAAATGCACCAATGCAGGTGTATGAAAAGAGCATCACGTCACTCTAGCGGTCGGTAAAAAAAGATAAGTGGAATGCACCGCGGTAGCCTGTCTTTTTCGTTAGCCTCGCACTTGCTTTCTGTACTGACTCATATTGATGCTCTCTTTGTATGATTATCAAATATTTAGAAAAGTCCGTTAAACTTCCAATATGACGTCATATTAATTTTCTTTTTATTCTCTAATGACGTCATACTAACCTGCTGTTTGTACTTACATATACGCGTACTCCTTGTATGATTGAGAAATGTTCGAAAATTTCTACTATCAATATGATATCATGTTAATTTTTGTTTTCAATTGTTGAAAATTTTTATTTCATTTTCATTTTTTACGTGGAAATCTTTCAATAGAAAATTAATTATGGTAGAAAAAATTCTATTGTGAATTTTTAATTGTTGACAAATGCTATAACAAAAAATGTTTAATTATGATAGGGAAAGGCTGTTAGATATTTGTTTTTTTATTCATTAAAAAATAACTATACATTATTTCGATTCCGATTAGTAATGTTGCTTCGGCCGTGTTTTAATACACCTATACGTAACATTTCACAACTCTGGCTTCTAAACTGTGGATTTATATAGAAGTGCAGACAGACAAATTTTCATTGTTATATATTAGAAATAAACCATTTGGCCTTAAAATGAGAACGACTTTTGGATGTTCCAGGAATTCAAATCTGTGTGACAAGTGTTTCTCATGCGATATCAGTTGTTCGCAGTTTTCAAGAACTTTACAGTAATTGCAAAAATCCATTGCAAATGACGGACTTCATTTAAAAGAAATACAAATCAGTTTTCTTAATTTAGGTAAGAATCTTTTGTTTATGGAAACATTTAGTAGTCTTTTAAGAGCTACTTTCAGCTGTGGCACGATAAATTCTCTGAATTTCATAGGTACAAGTTAATCTGCTGCGCTTCAGCTACGAATCCTTAACTAAGCCTAGTGAGGTTGGCCGCGTTAAAGAAATATAAAAGGTAATATAATTAAGTTCGCTGAATGATGTCATTAAATGCACAATGTCGGTACTTGGTGAAAATATACTCCATAAGGTGTTTGCTCATACCTGAATGAGGCGGTGGAATGGGCCTTTCCAGATTTCTATTAGTACCAAACTAATGTGTAAAGGTATATATAGCACTGGAAGTTGCTGCGAACAAATTTATAGTTCTTTTTCAAATTTAATAAATCTGCAAAATAATATGATGACATAATTGAAACAGGTTGCAGGAATGAAATATTCAGTTTAACGTTATGATTACTTTTAAACCAAGCAGTCTCAATAGGAGGACACTTTTGGATGTTCCAGGAATTCAAAACTGTGTGACAAGAGCTCCCCATGCGATATCAGTTACTCACAGTTTTCAGGAACTGTACAGTAATTGTCAAAACTATGTTACAAAGATTTTCCATGCGATATCAAAATAAGTCTTTTCTCAATTTTGAGGAACTGTTCAATTATTCCCAAACTTGAATTGCAAATGTAGGACATATATATCATACAAATGTAAATCATAAATAAATATGTCTTTTTTCTTGATTTATTTAACTCTATTGTTTAACATCACATTCCACGAAATTCATTGCCGTATCTTGTATATATAAAGATTATAAATACTTGTATGAAAGACAGCATGTATGTTTATCAAAATTCATAAATAAATGCAAAAATAATTTGGTTTAAAAACGATGTCTATCATGCATAATTAACAATACGTTTCAGTTAGTATTTTTTGCTTTTATACGTGTATATTTATCTAAGTTTTTCCTAAATTTATTAAAAAAAAACGAAGTCCGAAAATTGTATTGAATTTAATAATAAGCAGAATAATATTATTCTGTTTATTCTATTTTTTATTATCGATCATATTATATTTATACATAATGCATGTTTCTTTTTTATGCGAATTATCAGCTTGATTTTTTTTTAAATAAAAAGGCAGCATATTTACATGGCAAATATAAAATACAGAATCAGTTAATATCAAAACTAATTTTACTGAATAATAATTCGAGAACCCTTTTCTCAAAAATCTTTTGTTGTGGTTTCTTGTTTGAAAAGAATATGGTAAACAGATGTCAGTTTACAGAAAAAAACGATTGTTTACACAAAGATTAAAATCGGAAATTCAATTTTCTCTTTAAGAAACGAATAAAAGTCTGACTTTATGAGATTTCCTTTTCTTCTTTAATTTTCGTTTACTATTCAAGAAATCTTTCGGAATCATCAATTGAAAATTGAGCGGATTTCTTTTTCTAAATTTGTCTTCAGAGGTTTTGATTTTTAACGTATTACAATTGTTTATATAAATGGTTAAGTAACATAAGTAAAGCCTGTCAACTTTAATCTTTAAATTAATAAGATCAGAGTGCGGATTATAGTTATACATGGCTCAACAATTTAAGTTGACTCTCAAAGAAGTTTTCAGTTTAAATTAAAATAAGACGATATAGTTATATATTTAAAAAGAATTGCAGAATCAGTTTTTTTAATCTAAAATTAATCAATAATAATGTATTTTTATAAACCTGTCTTTATTGTTCAGTATTTCAAAAGAACTAGTAAACAGCTGTCAGTGTACAGCAAACTGATTGTTTACTTAAAAGTTAAAATTGGAAGTTCAATTTTTCTTTTTCAAAAAACGAAAATAAGTCTTGATTTATAGGATATCCTTTCATTTTATTATGTCCGTTTAATGTATGAGAAATTATTCAAGTTGAAAAGAAAATTAATTTATGTTTTTGAAATCTGTTTTAGTTGTTTTGAGTTTTAACATATTACATTTTTTGCATAAATTGCTAAGTAAAAACGAGTAATATCTAAGAAGTTTAATCATTGAATGAATACGATTAGAAAGCGCATTCTAGTTATATCTGGTGTAAATTATATATTTTTCCATCAAATGAATTGTTCGTTAAATTTAAAAAGAGTGATATAATGCAGTTATATAATAAAAGAAAATGCAAAATCAGTATTTTAAAATGGAAAACAACTGTGATAATATGAAAGTTACCTATCAACCTTTCGTCATTGTTCCGTAATTCAAAAAAATATGGTAAACGGATGTTATTGGTAAGAAACTAATTTTTCAATTAGAATCACAAATTCTGTTTTAGTTATTTAATTTCATTTGTAAAATACCAGATTCTGAAGATAATATTAGCTACAATTAAATTCTGCGGCTACTGCAGTGAAAAACAAACATACGAAAGATAGGTGTCACTAGCGAATGGAGGAGTTATAATTTTGTGGTGCTGCCATGTAGGGGAGATGGGGGATAAATGGGACTTTTTCACAAAAATATTTATTTTAAATATTTTATTTAAGTTATTATCAATATCATGCACCACATTTCATATATTAGGTGTTTGACTACATCTTATGCGCAATATTTATTCAAGATTATTATTATACAGAAATATATTATGAAATTTAAAAAAAAGTTCCCCTCTGTCCCAATCATCCCCACAGATGGGATGGATGGGACACAAGTATTTTTCCTCCCTGTACTCAAAGTTACCAAATTAAAATTTATACTTATAAACTTATATGTAATTATCTTTGTAATATATAATCTTATACGACTGTTATATATAAGTGTTGGTAATTTAAAAAGTGAAAATATAGTTAATTATGCACAAAAAACTGTAATTTATATTATATATTTTAACTGTGAACATATTTTAATGAATTATATTTTTAGAACTTTCAGTTGTTGGTTCTTCTAAATGTGGTCAGACAGTTTCATAAGATGGCATAAAATTACTTTCAATGAATGTATTGCTGTTAAAAAGGAAAATGGCACTTTTCCTATAAGCACTAGCTATGTTTATGTTGCTAGTACTAAAAGCTGACAAAAATGCCTCCTTGACAAAAGCTGAGAGGTTATAAATTGTGATATGCTCTCCAGAATTATTGTCAGACAATCATTTTGGACTGATCTCAGATTTGCATTAAAAGGCCCATAAACAGAAACATTCAGTGGCTGAAGACGGTGGCTACAATGAGGAGGAGGTGTTAAAATAATAATTACCATAAATTATTAATTTATCAACCTACATAATATTATTTAGTTAATAAATATGTTTTTCAACATCCTCTAGGGATGAATGAGACAGTCCCATTCATCTCCATTTGAAATGTCCCAATCATCTCCTTGATATGTACCGTGATTTCGCGCATACGCGCCGCATCTTAGTTAAGTCTTTTTCAAACCAGAGATTTTATTGAAAATAAGAAGTCGAATAAGTGCTAAGCAGAAGTAAGTCACATTTTATTTAAAATAAATTCTGGTAGGAAATCGAATTGTCTGAGGTGCGGTGTATACGAGCGAAATTACGGTATATTCAATTGTCAGCCATTTTGATTCAAAAATTATTTTGTCACAATAGTTAATATTCATTCATTTTAATTACCAATATTGAGCCTTGAAATAAACAACTACAACATATCTTAATTGCTTATATTTCATAAGATATGTAAGCAACTTCAAATGTTAAAAACATTACTTTTAAGCAGAGTTTTCAGGAAATGTTAATTTGAAGGAAACTGAAAACAGCCATGTGGTTTTGCTTTTGATTCGGAAGCACACTATGGTAGTGAAATCTATGAGGATAGGAAGCAACTAAAAAAATGTTTATTGCCTGAAAATTTTAGAACGTCCCATCCATTCCATGTCCCATTAATCCCCCTGCTCCCCTACAACATATTTTCTGAAGTAAAAACACCACAAATACAATTTCATAATTAAAAAAATATGCATTTTTAACTTTTGGGCCAACAAAACTATTTTACCACTGGACCACGTTATTTTCAGAACTTTGTTCCAGAACGAACGTCTTTTCAGTAATTATTATTGTTTGGGAACAGTCTTGAAATTAGGAAGCGTCTTAGGGGTGACTTTAAATAATTATCATGTACATAATATTATGATAATAAAATAAAACATTTTAAAACTTTTTTAAAACATTTATTTTTTTTTAATTTTTACAATAATAGATGCATATTGATATACTATTAAAATAATCTACTTAATTACGTACAATTAAAAGAAAATATTTTGCGAAAGAATCACTTTATTAATATTCAAGAAGAATTTGCGGCAGTTAAATTTATCAATGATCAATGCCAATTTTGCGAAACAGTATAACTCTCTAGAGAAATTAAATTTACTCAAGCTTTTCTATGTTTAAGAATTTCAGGTTTACCTTCACCAGTTTTACAAAATACTTTAACATTTGGCATACATTACAAATCCATTTATAATTTGAAATTTTTAATGGTTTCCATCTTTAGTAATGTGTACAACTATTCTATTACCGGAATTTAATTAGAAACTTAAATTAGTTAGATATTCTCTGAGCGCTATGCAATTACAACTTAATTAGCTGTAACAAAGCAATGATTTTCCTCTAATGATAACTGAATGACAAAACTGACGTCTAGTGAGACATTTATTGATTAGAATTATTACCATGTTTTGTTATATGTCCATCTTTAACTATAATATTTTTTATTTGTTTAACCCTTTATATCCTGAATTAATTTTCCAGCTAATTTTTAATTGTATTTATGCATCATTGGATAAGTTTTGGTGCAGAATAAACATAGGAAAGAGGAAAATATTTTTTATAGTGTTTTAGTGGTTAATTATGCAACTGTAACCACCATAAATTTTTTACCCTATGATATAAAATAAAATAGTAAATTTCAAATAGTAAACTTCAAATAAAATATAGGAAATGTTCACCTGTAGAGTATAGAAAAAAATAGTACTATATAACCGGTAATAAACAACTAAAATTACTCAAATGAAGAACAACATGCATGTCAATTCTATTGCAAAATGGATTTCGAATGTAGCGTGGCAAATGTAAAATCACTACAATGCAAAGAAAGAGGATATGTGCTTGAATGTGCCATCTCCTGCCTGCTGTCAGAAATACACTCTTTGTGCCATTGTGAATACCGTTAGGAAAAATGGTCATATTACGAATATATAGGTGTTTTATTAACTCCTTGGGGACGAGCGACACGAATACGTGACGCATAAGATGCTCAGAATCCTCGATTATTCCCACCAGTTATTTTTTTTTTTTGTAAAGTTTTCCTTATCTAATCATAGCATTTTTGCAATTCAATTAGGTGAAACTTTCCCATTTGAAAAACCGGTGGTCACAGATTAAAAATTCTGTAAAAGACGGCCGTCGCGAAGGGATTAAAGTGGTACTTATAAGTACCGTCAGGATAAAAAGGGTTAAAAATGATTATGTGCTTTTTAGAGATCGTAAAAATAAGTCTTTAAAAGTTTATCCCGAATTAACTGTTTTACAATTTGTACAACTATTCTATTAACGGAATTTAATTAGATACTCTCTGAGCGCTATGCAGTTACAAAGTAATTGGATGTAACAAAGCAATGATTTTCTTCTAATGATAATTGAATGATAAAACCAACGTCTGGTGAGACATTCATTGTTTAGAATTATTACTATATCTTGTTATTGAATATCTTTAACTATAATATTTTTTTATTTGTTTAAAAAAATGATTATGTGGTTTTTAGAGATCTTAAAAATAAGCTTTTAAAAGTTTATCCCGAATGAACCTTTTTACAATGCTTACAACTATTCTATTACCGGAATTTAATTAGAAACTTAAATTAGTTAGACATTATCTGAGCACTATGCAGTCACAACTTAATGGGCTTGGACAAAACAATGATTTTCCTCTAATGACAATTGAATGACAAAACCGATGTCTAGTGACACATTCATTGATTAGAATTATTACTATGTTTTGTTACTGAAATATGTCCATCTTTAACTATAATATTTTTTTATTTGTTTAAAAAAATGATTATGAGGTTTTTAGAGATCGTAAAAATAAGCCTTAAAAAGCTTATCCCGAATGAACCTTTTTAATACTTCAAAATTATAAAAAATATTAGAAAAAAAATTGTCAATTAGATACAGAAGACTAAACTGGTAAATTACTTTTGGTTGAAATGAAAAAAAAATGTAAATTAATTCGACCTTTTAATTTACAGTAATATTTCCATAAGAATACATTATTAAAATAATCCATTTAATTATCTATAATTGAAAAACATTTGTGCCAAAGAATCACTTTAATGATGTTCAAGCGATAAGGAATATCCCAATAAGGATCCCAATATCTCAAAATATCCCAATAAGGAATTTTTGTCAAAGATTTTTTTCATCTTTGAAAAACAGGTTAACATTCAACAAATGTAAAACAATTAAGAAAATTTCAATTTTTAAGAAAATTTCAATTTTTAAGAATGCCAGATTAATTTTTGCCAATTCAAATGCCTATGTTGAAGAAGATGTTTTTAACAAAAATTATATTTCGAGAAAATGGAGTGAATGCTTTATCTTGTAAATTTTATTTATTCTGCTTGTTGTTATATATTTAAAGTGTTAAAAGGTGGTACTAAACTCTCGCAAAAAAAATTATCAACATTTAAATTTTAATATTAAAAATTATAATTATATTAAATTCATGAAACAAAAAAAGTAATAATTAAAATGTAATGTGCCATATCGAAGACTAATTACAATCTCAGTATTTCAGCAACAAATGTATTCATAAAATAAAAAATATATAAAAAAAAAAATCGGAAAATTCTACATAAAACCTTTTTCAAATTAAAATACAAAAACTTCTTAAACACTCCTCTCATATTTCAAATCCATTTATATATTCGAAAAAGCTAATTGGTTTGTACCATTATTCTTTGGCACAGTAATACCTTTAGTGGTATTTGATAACAATGCTTCAATCCGACATTCTCTGAATGTTATACTGTGACAACTAATTTGGCTTCAACTAAAAATTCAACGCAAAGATATTTTACTAATGACAATTCAACGACAGCACTAACATCCAATGGGAAATTCATTATTATTTTTTAATTTGTAAAATGTCTATTTGATAAAGATCCTTAAATCAGTTGGACATTTTCTGAATACTATCCTGTAATACACTCATGTTCAAAATTAAAGAATTTTCAGATTTGTTCCGATTATCTCCAGAAGTACCGGACAGATTTTTATAAATTAAGGTACGTACATAGATTGATATAATGCAAAAAAAAAAATAACCATTCAACAGTTATAATACACAAGCATGATCATGCGTAAGACTCATCAGTTTCAAACGATATAAATCAGAACTTACAATATTAAACAAAAAAAAGAATTAATAGGGGTATGGTCCCGTCTTACAGTTATACAGCTCTCACAATATGAATCCATAATGGAAATCAGCTGCTTATGAGTCCCTGATTTCAGACCCTGGGTGGTTCTGGGAGGTGAAATGCGAGTTGCAATTGCCCTCCCTACAGCGTACCAGTCATTCTCTATGGGATATAGGTCTGAAAATCTGGCTGGCCAATCAATCCGACGAATATCCTCACTTTCCAGAAATTCGTCGACCAGATGAACTCTATATAGGCGCGCGTTTTCGTTCATTAAAATGAAATCAGTCAGGGCCAACTGCCCCCTTTCAAAAGCAAATATAGGGCCCCAAGATCTTATCCCTATACCTCACACCAGCACAGAGACCCTGTCAAACAAATGAAGAGATGTGCGCCCATATAACATGATGCCTGCCCAGACCACCAAACTTCCGCTGCCATAGTGATCTCTTTCTCGGACATTGGAGTGCAGGTAGCGTGTCCCTGATTTTCTCTAGATGAAAGTACGTCGAGAATCAGTGTTTAGGCTATATCAAGACTCATCAGTGAATAGAACGGTCCTCCACTGATCCCTGGTCTAAGGTCAAAGGTCAAACAGGGCGGGGAGGCCTACCTTTCGGGTTAAGCTCAACTAACCCCGCCCATTTATCCCTGGTGCAAAGACAATGATCTCTGCGCTATGCTAAACGGGCTCTACTGTGTGGAGAAGTGAGCGGGACGCAAACATCAGGTCTTCTTGCAAACAGCCCTCTATCATGTAGCTTTCTGGAAGCAGTAACTCTTGAAACTCGGCTTCCCGTGGCCGCATAAAGGTCATGAGAGAGCTGAGAAGCTGTTGCACTCCTGTAATGCCTCGTTGTAATGGACAAATAGCGATCTTCATTGGACGTCATAGCTCTTGGAAACCTTGCTCAGGCTTTCCCACTATTGATATTGTATCCTTAAACTGTTTTTGCATAACCTGGACACGATGCTTCGCGTTACATTAAAATTTGTAGAATTCGGCCCTTAAGACTGCTATGCTTCTAGTCTTCTCACGATTCGCCTCCTCATTCCATCATTCAAACGTTGTTTGTTTGTTTGTTACTCATTTTTAATGTTTGCTATTGAATTTCACCAAATGTTAAAAAAAAAAAAAAAAAAAAAACGAGATATTTGACGATGTGTGCGAGTGAACCAAACGCGAAAATTGCCACGCGTGCTTATAAAGCCTGTTCCTCTACTCACTCCACCTATACACACGTATACGTTTACGCATTCGACACTAAAGATTTCAATCTTTGTTTCGAAGCATTAGGTTTACCTTTCGCTCAGAACTTTTCATGAAATTCAACAAAATATGGAAATTCTCTTAATTTTGAACATGAGTGTAACTCAATTGCTTTAATTTAAAATCGTCAACGCAGAGATCTTTCTCTAATGACAATTCAATGACAAAACTGACATCCAACAGGAAATTAATTGTTATTCTCTTGTTCGTAATATGTCTATTTGATAACAATCCTTAAATCAGTTGGACAATCTCTGAATGCCATACTGTACCAACTTAATTGGCTTCAACTAAAATCTACAACCTAGAGATCTGTTGCTAATGACAATTCAATGACAAAACTGACATCCAATCGGAAATTATTTGTTATTCTCTAGTTTATAAATCTCTTCAACACAAGCGGTCTAACTTGTTTTATTTAACACTCTTATTGGTATTACAACAGAATAGTTTCGAAACATTTCCTTTTCTATAATATATCTATTTAAAACAATAATTATTATTATTTTTAATTTACTGTAAATAAATGCTCATTATATACTTTTCAGAGATCTTAAAAATATCCTTAACAGTTTTCAACCTTTATTAATGAAACAAAACTGAAAAATGTATAAATTAGATATAAAAGGGTAGCATACTAAATTATATTTTGTTAAGATTTTTAACGTCAAAATAAAATTAATATGTCTATGGTTTATATTATATAGTAAAATCTGTATGTATGTCTGCATGTATTTCACATATACTTTTCAGAAATATGATGAACTATTTATAGCTTACTCCGATGATTATTTCACACTAAAACCTCAGATGAAATATCTGTTTATGACAATTTAAAGAGACCAAAAGTTTTCAAATGACGAAAAAAAATATTTATTATTTTATTATGTTTGAACCTTTAAGAATGTCGTACTGTTGTTACGATAGTAAAATTCCTAAAATTACGGTCGTATGAGCCTTAAGCGTTGATTAATTTTGAACAAGTTAATGGATTTACAAGTTCCTTTTTAGATATAATGGAAATTATATTCCCTACATACTATACTTGAAAATCTGGTTTTTTATACTTAGATGCCATTTTCTCACAAAAATCTAAAAGATTTTTTTCTGATAGAAATTAGTACAGTTGTTGGTTTTGGCAGGTTTTTAAAAAGTGGAATGCTTGCTCGGGTTGAAACGATTAAAAGAAAGAGTGAATTTTAATTGATAAAACTGGAATGAATTTAGTTGCATAATTGCGTCAGAATTACGTCTTTTTCTGAGATTTTCTTTTCCTTCAGCTCTGAATCTGAAGGGCAAAATTTTCAATGGACAAAATATTTTCACCTAAAAAATGGCGTCATTGAAAACATGCTTTTCCATTAATAAAAGTGTAATGCTACACAAAAATCATTTTCAAGATGTATTTTTCGTAAATTCTTTTTGACCTCTATTGTAAATATGATTTCCTACATATTATAAAAGATGTAATAAAATTATTTTACCAATATCTTCTTAATGTAGCATAAAATTAAAAATATATTTTCCTCCCATTCGATTCGATCTCATTGAAAAAGCAACACATTTTATTGCCGCGAAGCTTCTTTTTAAATTTCTTACATATATTCAAAAGAACATTTTAAAAATCCACTGCTATTTTTCTAATACGTTTGATTTCCGTCTAGTAAAATTTAGTAACAACTTAGAAACATTAAAATATTTTCTGAGAGGTATCCTAGCTTAATTTAATCAAACCTAGGAAACAATTCGAACACGGAAAATATTCTCTAATGACTATTTAATGGTAACAAAGGAATCTATCAGCCGTTAATTATCATTAAATTGGAAATATATGTTCTTTACGAAATGAAATTAGATTTCTGGATTAAAATTGTATTTATACGGTGGAACCTTAAATAATCACATGTGCATATAACTATGTAAATACATTCATATATTCAAAAATAGTACTAAACAAAGTATTAAAAAATAGCCACTTGTTGCTAACCCTGCACTAATCGGACAATGATAAATCATGTTATAGTCATGAAAACAGCTGATTATTTTTGTAGAATTTGAGTTTTGAAGGTGTAGCGTAAGTGCCTAGTTACTCTTTTATGAAGGTATTCTACGGTCCAAGGGATTTGGAGTTTGAGTGCTATCGTAGTGTCTCTATTTTAACATTTATGTGTAAATTTGTCCCTATTCTGGCATTTCTTTTACTTTGGTAAAGTGTGTTTGAATCTCCAAGAGTCTGATTTTTGCAGTTTGTTTGAACAATGATATGATAATTAGTTTCATGTGGTCGTATAGCCGGCATAAATATGGTGATAGAAGTCAGTATCATCGTATTTTGTTGAATCTTTGCCCTCATGGAATATCCAGACTTGTTTTGTTCTTCATCAAGCAATCCATGTGCCGTCAGAAGTGACGTTTCATTTTCAATGAGTTTGAAAAAAGATTCTTTGCTCAAACTTTGCCTACATAGTAAGGAATTGTATTTAATACTTCAAATAAAAGTATATTGGAATACACGGGCTTCCCTTCAATTAGTGACATTGCCGTATTTTCTAGTGATACTGTGCATGTTGCTATTCCAAAGTTTATAGTGACATTTTCGCAGCAAGCTTGGTCAACTTTTCTTATCTTCCAGAATACATTTAACATACCCAATTTATTTTAAACGTGTGTTTGTATTTAGCAAATTTCTTGTGGACAGCATTTTCTCCTCCTCTCATTCGTTTTGCGTTCAAGCTTATAATTTGATCATGTTTAGATAATTTTTGCCGGCTCCACTGCCATCATCATCTATTCTCGTTTTTAACAAACTGTTTTTAGTGTTATTTTTCATTCATGACTATTTTTTAGGCGATGAACCCGAAGCATCCACAACAAAGGGATTAAATCACAAGTAGTAAAATGTTGGGTCAACTACTTGTTGGATAATTTCTGTCTCATGTTGGCTCACAGCAATTAATGTTCGACTTGTCGTACATTAACCAGTGAACCATTTGGCAAGAAAGGACAAATAGTGGACCAACCGTTAGTTGCTCAGGTTACTGCGGAGATACGGTCCAATTTATAAGGGTCCCTGTACCTACGATATCCCAACCATTTACAAACTATTTTTGCCATTACAAACTATATTTGCTATTCCCAACACTGCCACACACTGCCAACAATGGGTCAACAATCTGTTCTACTTGGAATTTCTCTTAATATAGCTCTAAACAGGTCATGTATTGATTTACGGGATTTTTATTTCGACCAGTATGTTTGATGATCAAGTATACAACACACATACTCTTAGATTAACTTTATGTAGAGCATCCATGCACGCGTTTCTCGCATTTCACTGCTGAAGAGAAAGAAAGTTCTTGTTGTCACATATGAGCTAGCTGATTCAAGACAGTTGTAATCTTTTCGGATATTGTTTCAAAATTTACAGATTTTCAAACTCTTGGTAATAATAGTTTTCTATTGCAAATGTTTCTAATGAAAAGGTAATAGATAACCAATGTCACTATTTCTTTGGAAGAATGTCTGAGGAGGACAAAAATGGCTCTATATTGTCTCGATAATGTAATAAATTCTCTAATATAATCCACAGTGGTTTGTTACTACGAGAATGCCACAGTTATTTTGCTTTATTTGAGTTCCACCAAAGTGGTTAAAGTCTCAATCATGTTTAGTTTTTTATGTAAGCATAAACACATTATGTGCTTCGTGGAAAAATTCTTTTCCATTTTTCTTCTTTATTTTATATTACTTTTCAAGAAAACGATAATATATTCTTTTGATATAAGATGCATAAAGTGAAAGATAAACTCAATACATTTGTCCTAAAAAATATTAGAGATGAAATTGTTCTTATCCGTAGGAGTCCCACCGCCATGGGTATCAAACTAACAAATTGTCGAAATTATTATGTACTAGCTGAAGTACCGTTGTTGTCCGAGATTTTAAGAATCTTTGTGTAGAAAAATCAATTTCAAAATAAAACATGTTGTACAGAACACTTCAACATGTTAAAATATGTCAATATTTCCATAATCGGGTTTTATCATGATTCAATACGTTCCTCAAACCCATATGACGTTATATTCACCTGCTGACGTCATAGCTACTTGCTTTCTCTAATTCCGATATTGATACTCTCTTCGTATGATTGTCAAACATTTCAAAACGTCCATTAAACTTTCAATATGACGTCATATTAAAATTCCAATCACGCCATATTAACCTATTTTCTGTATTTACACATAATCATACTCCTTGTATTATTGAGAAATGTTTGAAAATTAAATTATTAGCAATATGACGTCAAATTAATCTTTATTTCAATTGTTGAAACTTTTTATTTCATTTTCATTTTTCACGTGGAAATCTTTCGAAAGAAAATTAATTATTGTAGAAATAATTTTATTGTGGATTTTTTATTGTTGGCAACTGCTATAACGAAAAATGTTTATGTTTGATAGGAAAAGGCTGTTATATTTTTGGTTTTTTATTAATGAAAAATTAACTATACATTACTTCGATTCCGGATTACTTTAGTTGCCTCGGCCGTATTTTAATACACCTATACGTGACAACTCACAACTCTTTCTTCCAAACTGTTGATTTGTATAAAAGTGTAGACAGACAAATTTTTATTTTTATATATTAGATTTCTTAATTTCTATATCTTACATTTTGCTTCTTCTAATATTTTATGTACTGTTTCCATGTGCACAATGGTATAAAAATTTCTGCTTATGGATAGCATTTTTTTTTCATTTTTCCTTTTAAAAACATATTCCAAAAACTATTAAAATAACAACGTTATTTGGGATAGTAGAAGAATTAATCTCAGTATTGAATTTTATACATAATTTAGTGCATGTTTTGAAAATAAAATAAATAAGAATGTTTATAAACTACATGAAGTAAAAACATATCTGTACGTTTTTGAAATATCTGTAAATATCTCATTGAGTAAATATATTCTGCAAATCTCTGCTCTTTCACCCAAATATTCTTCAAACACTTCAAAAAAAGACAGATGTTTCTTATGTAGGAAAATATAATATAACAACGAACGAAAATATACAATAACGTCATCCAAGTTATCCAGAATTCCGAAAAGGATTCTTTAGCGTTAGAAATCACAGAAACCGATATATTTTTGAGATTTAAAAAAAGCATTTAATTAAACAGTTTCTTTGCTGCCAATGATTTTCGGAAACATTTCGGAGTAGTTTTATAGTGTATTAATCAGTTTTTCTCAACCAGAAATATAGGTGTTTTCGGATACTACCTATTCTCAAGTAAACATTTTCATGCTCAACAATAATTTTCTACAGACAAACAGGATAAATTAACAGCATTAACATCAAAATTAAAATTAATGTTATTTTGTTACTCTTACATGGATAAATCCAACTACACAGTTAAAAATGTTTAATTGAAAATCGATATCATTTTAAAAAACAATATTTCGGTTTGAGAAAACTGAATACACTATAAAAACTACTTGGAAACGTTTCCGAAAATTAGTGGTAGCAAAAGAAATTTTTTCTTTTTTGTAATGCTTCTTTAAATCTCGAAAATATATTGGTTTTGCATTTTTCTAAAGATAAAGAACACTTTTCGGAATCATGGGTAAAAAGGAAAAGGTTATTGTATATTTTTGTTAACGGCTATATTTTCGTAGATTAAGAAACATTTGTCTTTTTAAAGCTTTCCAACATAGTTGAAAAGTGTTTATGGAATTCTATCTGTCTGTCTGTCTGTCCGTGCTCTAAATCACGTAAATATATTCGGATTGATATGCAATTGATATATGTTACTGAGGTTTACCATGGCATGTTAGGTATTGAAAATGAAGTGTGTAGCACTTAAGCCGTGTGTAGCACTTAAGCCGTGTGTAGCACACGTAGCCACTAAAGAAAATTCCGTTACATTGCGGTCTACAGGAAAAAAAAAAATTGCGCTTTATTTTAAAGATGTTACGCAATTTCAAACACATTGTAATTGATATATATCACTAAGGTGCATTACAAGAAGCTTACTATGGAATAGGATGTCAATAGCACTTATAGTTAGTTACTTTACAGGGAGAGTCGAAAAATTGCGTTACATTATGCCTATGGAGAAAAATCGTTTTCATTTTATTTTATAATGTTTCACTATATTAAACGTACTGAAACGTATACATATAATTAAGGTGTGTTACAAGAGGCTTTCTACAGAATATTGTGCGCATCATTTATTTACAGAGATACACAAAATAATTCTCTACTGTCTGTTAACAATAATTCCTGAAAGTACGTTTTAAGTTGCTGAACGCGATTTTAAATTTTACTCATTTTTTGTCTATTACTTGGTGTGCATAAATTCTGTAGATCCTATACAGGGCACAACAAAATTTCGCGAACACATTTCCGTTTATTGCCTGTCATGACAGAAACTCTTGAAGGAGAATTTTAAACTGAGCTACGAGTTTTTCCTAACTGAACTAAAATGTAGCATCCTATGTAGTATATATATAAATCTATAGGTCATATACAGGGCTGAATAAAAGTATTCGAATATAATTTTTTTCCGAATATTGTTGGTAATTCCTGAAATTGCGTTTTTAGAAATGTTATTATATAAATTGTTTACTTAGATGTTATATTTCAGCTTATTAAACGGTAATGATTTGTACAATTATTTTGGAAGTGTTGGAAAGTGCTGTATAAACTATGCTTGACGCATGATTTTTTTTTGTTTATAGTGTATTACGGTCAAAATTTAATATATGTTTTATTGGGAAGTTAAAAAAAAATCAGAAATGCAAGAAATGTTAAAAATGAAAGATGAAAAAATGTTATTTCATTAAAACTAATTTTATTCAACAAATGTTAGCTATTATTTATTTTACAACTGATCAAATTCTGTTCAACTGTATTTTAAAAGATTTAATTTCTAGGTGCAATAGTAGCAATTTAAATTTTTTTATTTTCATTTACCAATATTCTTTTATATTTCTGATCAATAATAGTGCATCACATGACTAAGGACATTTTGCATTGTTCAATGAACAGTCGAAGAAATAAAAGTACGAATCAATACATTCAAATAACAAAATTTTGGTAGAGTAAATACATTATTAATCATGGATATCTGAATGGATATCATATTTATCTCTGATTCTTTGCTTTTCTACATTTATATTTATCTAAACTTTTCATATATTTTTTAAAGAAATCATTTGAATAAAAAGGTTTTAAAATAAAATATGAACAAGATTATAAAACATACTATAATTAAAAAGGGTATATGTTTTTTTCCTCATGTAAATTAGTAGTTTAATTTAAAACATATTTAAAAAGATTCATTTACATGAGAAATACATATTACAGGATCCGTTAATTTCATATCTAATTTTACTTGAAATTGGAAAAACTATTCTGAAAACTTTTTCGCACTCATTCCTTATTTTAAAAGAATATGGTAAACAGATCTCAGTTTATAGAAAAACCGTTGTTTGCTAACAATTAAAATCGGGATTTCAATTTTCTGTCTGAGAAATTTAATAAAAATCCTTTTTTATGAGATTTTTTTTCTTAATTAATATCACCTTACTATTGAGTAAACCATTTAATTTGAAAACTAAATGAAATAAAAATATAATAAATTATAACACCCCGTAATAATATATTTATTTTATATGCTAAAAGTTGTTAATTAACAACATAATATACAATAAAAAGACTTTTATTAGATTATTGAGATATTTCGGCTACTACGAGCCGTTTTCAAAAACAAATGAGACTATTCTATAGTTGCATGGTATTTGAAGTTATTATTTGAAATGCTATCATTTAATTTTCGTGTACTTTTTAAAAATTACGCACGTTATCTTTTATTTTTACTTGGTTGTTTATTTTCATATTTGTAACCATTTTTCCTTCCAGTTTATACTATCCATCTATAATAAGAGAAACCATAGAGATAGTTGCACGCATAAATACCACATGTAACGATGCAGTATCTTTTAACTTACCGAAATTGTAGCTCGAGTTACTCCATGGTTACGCCAATTGCTGTCAGTGCCATCTAGTGTTTGAAATTCGAACTAAAATTAAGAATCACAGTAAAAAAAACTCCTGACATCATACATAATCCTCCTGAAAGAATTTTTTAAATATCTGTCACCGTTTGTAAGTTATTGAATTTTAAAATCCATCAGTCATTTTTGGAACACCCGGTATATCAAGCATTGATTACACAATCGCATGTCTATTATTTTGTCTTTCTTGCGTAAATTGTATAAACAGCTTATTTTTGGATGGCAACAACATGTGCCAGGCATGGCAGTATCAGTTTGTTTGAGAGTCTTTTTTGTGAGTGTACCGGATTTTTTTTGTCTTACTATGTTGCTCACTTTATAATGTATCAAATATAATGTATCAATGTTTATAATCACTTTATAATATATCTTTCGAACTTTTCTTCTTAAACTTCTTCTGACAGGAAAACACTTTGAACCACTTTTTGTGCTCTGTAGTTTAGGGCTTTTCTTCTGTGAGTTACTGACTTCTTTGGGGGATATCTGGTGTTCTCAGTAGTGTGGAAATTGTTGGAGAAGTCTCAGAATCACTAAAACTGATGTTGCGGGATTTATCAGAATCTTACATAGAATAATCACTATTCGACAGAGAGCTGGAGTCGTGTTCCCAGTACACTGCTGTTCCCTTTAAGGGCTTGTCTTTTTATTTATTGTAGATTTAGGCACTTCAAACTTTGCTTTAACTTTTGGACCTGGATTCGTTGTAATGTCTTCAAATGGGTGATCATCGTGATAAAATTACAGTTGAGTTATCGGCTGAATACTGGGTACATGCACCTCATCTGGAATTCGATTGAAATTGAAGGGGTAAATGCCTGTACACTCAGAAAAAAAATGTAGTAAAATTACGGGCAGAGGCCGGCACCAGGAGATTCCAGTCATACCCCGTAAAAAAAAATCCATGCCCATCATTTTGTGCAGCCCGTAATTTTACGGGACGAAGTAATACAGCATTATAATGCACAGGATATGATGCACTTTTAAACACAATAACACTTTACTTACTGTTCCGTAGCACGTAATACCAGTGGCGTAGCGTCAGGGGGGGCACGATCATTTTACTACCAGTATAATTATATACTACATTTAGCCTTATTAAATCTTTGGACGGTATGAATTAAATAAGGCCAAATATAGTATATAAAAATTCTGGTAGTAAAGTGGTACGTGCCCCCCTTGACGCTACGCCTCTGCGTAATACGTTAGATAATCATCACAGAATCGCTGTTTTGGCGGGTTGAAATTTTCGAAACACCAGTAAAATGAAAGGTTACACCCTAGCGGAGGACACAGTGTATGAGGTCGTACCGTATTTTTGCTAACATATGGGCTGGAACTGTAAGAATGTGTGGATTGCTCTTAATTTTCTAAGTATCTAAGGGATAAGGCCGCTTATTTAGTGGATCAGACCGTTTTTCATCAAATAAGGCTGTTCCCCGTGAAAATTAAAGGGCAAACGCTCATAAATTTACAGTTTTTTCTGAGAGTGTAGCTTCAAATACTGAACTTATATAATAACGGATAAATGTGAGTTTTACTTTTCCATCTGAGCGAAAAATGTCCGAGTCAGGATTCGAATCTGGGATCTCTTGGCTGAAACTGCCAATGCATTGCCAACTGAGCCAACCCGATAAATATGGAGGCCCTAATTCACCCAGCTACATTTATTGATTATAGCATCTGGTCTAATATATGAATAAGCTCAACAGAATTAATCGCAGGTAATGGAACTCCAGTAAACGCTGGTTAAGTAATTACCTTATATTAATTTTAACACAATTATTCTAATTGGTAAATAAATCATATTAGTCGTAATGTTCTACTGGACGAAAAATTTCCGGTTTTTCGGCCTGTTGGAAAATTACAACTCTTATGATTTACTAGCAAGCTACGCCCGCTACGCTGGTCAATTTCTTATAACGAACTTTTAATCCAACAAAATATTGACATTTCATAATTCACTTTTATATTTTAACAGAATAATAAGGCTACTATAATTTGTGACTCGTGCTATAGCCAATATACACGCCAGGACACGTCGCCCTTATCATCATCTTTTTACGCACGAAGGTTTTGCTATGGTACTCCATTGTGAAATTTGGTAATTTTTCAAATTCAATATTTGAAAAATGGCATAATCATTAGATTTGAAATTTATATCAAGAAAAATACAATTTGTTTTACCTTTCAAACGCAGTTTGCCTAACAAATTTCTGACAAATACTTTTCGAGCTACTATTTTTTTTCAGTAACTTCAAATGTCTCATTTTCCGAGATTAATCTCTGGCAACAAATAGCGAAAAACCCAGTCGTCAGAAACGCATAGTTCATGAGTTCCAGCTCATGAGTTGTGTTTCTGGGAAGACAAAAAAGAGAAAACTCATGTTAATCTGCTTCGAATACAATATAAGAATCGAAATGCGATGAAACGCCATAAAAAATAAGCAAAGCAGGGCCTGGTGCTTTGTACTTTGAAAAATTAGTTAACCATTTAATAAAGGTTGCAGAAGTCATAGATCCATTTCGAGTTATAAAAAAATCACTTCCATGAGTCAAGTTGACAAGTCCTTAAGGTTTCAACCTTTCACCCTTAAAAGAATAACTGTAGGGATAGCCTGACCTAATGCATTGTAGCAAGCAACAATTGGTTACATTTTGTCTGTTCTCTGGAGCGATATTGTGGACATGTTTTGCTCCATTTCGTACCAAAACAACTTGCTGCTAGTGAATGCATAACCTTGTTCCTTTTTCATCAACATTGTAAATTACTTTTTTAATTTATCAAAATGGTCGCCTGCAATTAATCTATTAAGCTTTTGAGCTCTTTGTGGTTTTCGTTTTGCAATATCTGGATTCCTTTTTGAAAATAAATCCATCCACATTTTTCCCTTTGCTAAAAGAATTTGGTACTTTATTTAATTTAAAAAAGTGGTAAATTGTCTGCTTGAGAAGTTTTGGGGTGACAGGAATAGTTACATGAGCAAGTCTATTTATTTTCCTGTATACTTCTGTTTCATGCCCTTCAGGTAACATAATTTCCCTCCATTTAATTTTTTTAGGCTACCGGAAAAAAGATGGTTTCGCAGTGTTATTCTAGGCACTTTGAAGATATCAGTTGCCTTTCTAACTGACATACCATCCTTTCAAATTAGCGTCCATAACTTCGCAAAGTTAATCTTCCGGCCATGTTAATTCTGTCTTTCGATCCTTCGCTGCCATGACTTTAATTGATCTGGACTAGAGATGTATAATTTCTGGAAATTTTGAAGTGGCGGAAACAGTTTTTTTCCGGTTTTTTTCTGGAAAAATTGAATTTTTACAAATGTTTCTCAAAAATAAGTTATGTTTTCTTAAAAGATATAAAATAATAAACATTTTTTAAATTTCTGCATACTAAAGAAAATATTTTTTTTTTCACTTTACATATTACAAAAAAGAAAAAAAAAGTCAGCTTTTAAAAGTTAGCCTTTCAGTCTCAGAATGTTCACAGTAGCTTTTCTTTCTTAATTTAACACCATTGTTTGTACTATATCATTCTCTGTTGATATGATTTTTCATTTGCATTTGTTCAATTACCAGTCGAGATAATTAAAAAAAATAATAAAAAAGAAATCTTATGAGTTTCAACCAATATCACTGCAGTTTGAAAGCAAATTTAAATCACCTCTACACAGTATTGCTTTGTATATAAATGACGCCATTTTAAATAAACAAATTATTGTAGTTGTGACATTATAAATATTATCATTTTTATATATCTTCTATTGCTTAAAAATTGATAATAATTTACAATATTACAATTTTATTTTCGTAAAATTAGAATTTTCATTTATTATGTATTTAGTTTTGGTATAGCTTTCCAGTCTAAACCTAGATCAACGCTATGTTTTGGTTTTAGTATAAGTTTTAGATCCTTAACATGAAAGTAATATTTATATGTATGTATGTATATTTCTTTAATGAAATTTATAAAACAGGTGGATTGTTTAATACTTCGAAATATTTAGTTGAATACATTTTTTATCAGAAAATTTACATTTTCTTTGCAAAGTTCATTTGTATGCATTTATATATATATAAAAAAATACAGTTAGACAAATCTTAAAATCTATATTTAAGGAAAATGAAGAGAAGAGAAAAAAAGCTTGAAAAGACTAAATAATTTCAATTGCATGTTATTAAAAATAGCTTGTTTCTAAAAAAAGTTAAATATTTCTGTCAATTGTTATTTGATTACATGAAAAATCGCAGCTATGCCAATAAAATTATATGCCTGATTCAAATTCTATATTAAATTTCGGTATATTATTGAAATAATATTGCACAGGAATTTTAATTTTTTAACAATATAAGTTGCATGGGTATGCTTACATTTTTTTTTCACGCGATCTTGTTTTTGTGAACATTTTGTATAAAAAATATTGCCTTGTTAAAAAAATCATAAAATTGCCATAAAAAAAATATAATCAAAATTTTGTATTTAGATATTTTTAATAAGGTCCTTCATAAATACAGTAGTGGCTAAAATTGTGGAAACTTTTTGGAAAAAATGCTTTTTTGAAGTTTGTTGGCTCATAACACCCAATGAGTAAAAGCATAAAAGCTATATACCATTGGAAAGATAATTTACTCAAGAATATCATTCAATACAGTTTGATCAGTTATAATTATTTTATGAAACGTTATAGCCAAATAATCAGAAAAAGACAATAAAACCTGGTTAGGTTAACGAAATTTTTTTTTCTTGAATGTAGCCAATGCATATGAATGTTTGGAGTGTCCAGACAGATTCCATTTTATTTGGTAATGTGTGAGTCAAAGCTGTGTTAGTAAAAAAAATGTATGCCATATTTTGATACTTATAGGAGGACTTTTATCACTATTTTTTATTATTGCTATCAAGTTGCTAAAGTTCTTTGCCACCTTTCAATTTTTGAGCTAGTAAAGCATAATAAAATTAACAAAACATCATAAAGAGTTGATTAGTTACCCAAAAATCAATGTGTAACAATATTCCCAAAAGGCTTCCACAATTTTGGCCAGTACTGTATATACAGCTAGGTAAGAGATTCATTGGCGATTTCAGCTGTTATGTGACATGTTTATTATTCTAAAATCATCACATTTCTGCAGGATTCAAAATGGAGAAAGAAAAAAATTTCAAATTTTTTGAAGGGTCCTATGTTTTAAGGTGAAAAAATTGTTCTTCCTAAACTGCTTACAGATCATATTTTCTATGTTAACATTTTCATGGGAGACACTGAACATGAAAAAAAATAAAGAAAAAATATCAGAATGCAGCCTTAATAACATTTTGAATATATTATTTCATAAATTAAATTTCAATTTTTCCAATTCGGAAAAATTGAAAAATACCCCTTCGGAAAAAATGAAAAAAAAAAACAGTTTTTTTCCCAAAGTTTCCGGTTTTTTTTCGAGCATTCCCATCTCTAATCTGCACAAAATAAAAAATGTTTAACATTAGATGAACAATGTGTGATGTTAAACAAATAATATTATATGTCGCTCTCTATATATAATACTTATCAAAAGTCTGACCACACCAATATATTTTAAGGAAATTTCATTTGCACTGTACAATAAGGAAATAAAACCTATTTTATTGGGTTTGTTTATAATATGAACACTTGTTTTTACAATAAACAAACAAAAAAGTACTTGCTTTGATTTTTAGGTAAATTTACTTAAGTAATTTTAGGCAGTCTGCTTTCATCAAAGTGACGATCTTTACTACACGACACGTTATGACAAGTTTAAACGACAGTTCTTGATAGTAAACATGCTAATGCAAAACCTACATGGCAACAAAACTTATACTGCCCGATATATGGCAATGTATAGGTGGAAATCCAAGAAAAGAGGGGGAAGTACAGTGCTTAAATTATGTCTCTAAGTATAAAACAGGGACTTTTCGAGGATGTGCTCAGACATTTGACAGGTGCTGTATATATATACTTATAACAATAACTAGGCCAAGATTTAACATATGTTTCTTTTAGATTTTGTGAGAATTTTCTGACAGGTAAATAAAAGTATAACTACCAGTCAATACTTAAATATAAAATGTAACTTTTATTATTATAAATTTAACAATAAATGGTAATAAGGTTATTGAGATATTTAAGCAGAATTTTTGAAAATTATTCTTGCTAAATTGATTTCATATTTGTTTCCTAAGGTGGCCTGGGTGTCGGGCCACCTTGGATGTTTTCTAATTTAGAAGGTAGTTTTATAATAACTTTAAACTGTTATGTTTTAATAAATATTTTCAATGTACCAATTAAAATTCTGAAAAGCTGTAAATTACAATTGAATCCATTTGGACACTACACTGTTAACTAGTATTTTAAAAAACACAAATTGCACAAATTGTGCTTATTAGTTGCTAAAATCAGTGTAAAAATTGTTTTAAACTCATGAAAGAGCTAAAATCCTACATGTTTCGGCTTTAAACTTAAAGCCATCATCGGGGAAGAGGAACAACACAAACGACTACTGATCTTTTAATTTTCGACACGAGAAAATTGAAATCAACAGTATGGAAATATTTAAATAAAATAAGCGGGCGCTCTCTGTTGCCAAAGAGCGAAAAACAAAACAATGAATTAACAAGGGGTTAAAAATGTATCCCATAAACTAGGTATGTTGAAAGAAAAGTTATCATTACAAATACAATCTTTTCTAATTTTAATTTCCAATGATTCCCTAATGGCGGCTTTAAATGGGTTATTGAACCTATGGATAATTCTTGCTTTATCGAAATTAATTACAATATCATTATTTTTAGCGTAAAACCGGGAGAGTGCAGTGGATAACTTTCCAAATTTTATGTTGTTTTTATGCTCTTTTAACCTTTCCAATTTTTTTTTTAAAGGTTAAAAGAGCATAAAAACGACATAAAATTTGGAAAGTTATCCACTGCACTCTCCCGGTTTTACGCTAAAAATAATGATACTGTAATTAATTTCGATAAAGCAAGAATTATCCATAGGTTCAATAACCCATTTAAAGCCGCCATTAGGGAATCATTGGAAATTAAAATTAGAAAAGATTGTATTTGTAATGATAACTTTTCTTTCAACATACCTAGTTTATGGGATACATTTTTAACCCCTTGTTAATTCATTGTTTTGTTTTTCGCTCTTTGGCAACAGAGAGCGCCTGCTTATTTTATTTAAATATTTCCATACTGTTGATTTCAATTTTCTCGTGTCGAAAATTAAAAGATCAGTAGTCGTTTGTGTTGTTCCTCTTCCCCGATGATGGCTTTAAGTTTAAAGCCGAAACATGTAGGATTTTAGCTCTTTTATGAGTTTAAAGCAATTTTTACACTGATTTTAGCAACTAATAAGCACAATTGAATCCATTTGGACACTACACTGTTAACTAGTATTTTAAAAACACAAATTGCACAAATTGTGCTTATTAGTTGCTAAAATCAGTGTAAAAATTGTTTTAAACTCATAAAAGAGCTAAAATCCTACATGTTTCGGCTTCCCCGATGATGGCTTTAAGTTTGAAGCCGAAACATGTAGGATTTTAGCTCTTTTATGAGTTTAAAACAATTTTTACACTGATTTTAGCAACTAATAAGCACAATTTGTGCAATTTGTGTTTTTAAAATAATAAGCACAATTTGTGCAATTTGTGTTTTTAAAATAAAGCTGTAAATTATTTGAACATTTTAATTTGTACAGTAATAGATGAATAAGCCTAAACCATTAAAAATAGTTTATTTAGTTATCTACAATTATGAGTTACTTCTGCCAAAGAATCGATTTATTAACGTTCAACAGAAATTTCAGACAATGACATTTATCAATGATTATTGTTAGCTTTATACAACAGTTTAACCTTCTACATTATTTTAAAATTCACTCAAACTTCTCAATGTTCAAGATATTCAGATTTAATATTGCCTGTTTTACAAAATACTTTAACACTCTTCACATATTTCATATCAATTTATATGTTTGAAATATTTAGGGGTCTCCACCTTGAATGTTGTGCATAGTCATTTGTTTAGTGGAAGTTAATAACACTCTTTAAATGAGTTGGATATTCTTTGGACTCTGTCCTGTGACAACTTAATAGATTGTAGCTAAAATCCAGAAACTTTTCTCTAATGACTTTTCCATGGCAAAACTTACATCTAATCGGAAATTAATTACTATTATCTACTTTGTAAAATGTCTTCAAAACAACTAATCTAATGTATTTTATATAGTAATCTCCGGGATTTGTTATTACAACATTATTGTTTTGAAACATATTATTCACAATAATATATACAATTAAACAACAATTATCTGCCGTTAAATTTATTTAAAACAAGTGTGATTGTGTCGTTCTCAAAAGGTCTCTTCAAAATCAATCTTTAGAAGACTTTTAATGTTTTTAAATAAACAAAAGATAATAATTTATGTATTATATCAAGAAGAGTAGCTCAATAACATTTAAGTTTTTTACTGACAAAAAATAAATTTAAAAAGGTTTATTTTATAAATTTAAATCTGATTATATGTATGTCTGTAAGTATTTCACATATGCTTCTGAGAGAATATGATGAATTAGGAGAAGAAACAATGTATTACTCGAAGGGTTCCGAGTTTCTTTAAATAGTTAAATAAGTTAATTTTCGAGATTTTACGGTATATACTCGCCTATAAGTGGAAACATTTAGGACAAAGAAAGGAGCCAGGAAGGAAACTCTCCAGGCGACTCAATTGCCCCTTCCCGGAAGATTTCATGATAAACGATGCAGATTGTAATGTGAACATAAATTATACTCCCAGTCAGAGACCAGAAATTATTACTATGTCATTACGACTTTGAGCTATGTCATCTGTCGTGGTGTGGTTCGATTGCACAATGTCTCCCTCCAAGGGTCGGAAGTAGCATTCTACAAGTAGCGAAATTACTGTATTCTCTACTTTTTACAGTAGTTTGTTTGTAGTGTAGCGTGATACGTTTTGAACAATATGTAGTATAGAAAGTAGCGCGATACAAAAAATCAGTAGTTTGTAACGAGAACCGACGTTACTTTTAACGCTACTTCAGGAGAAAAAAGTGCAATTCTGCAAATCACGTGGTCAAAATTGCTTCTTTGTGCAGAATATGTTCTGCTCAACAATTTCCGAATCGCAGTGGCAAATATCAGCTGCAGTGTATAGCAACGCATCGCGTGAAGTCATAGATTTTTCCCATTGACTTTTGCTGTTGAAATCAAGCACAAAATAATTAATGTTTTTGTTGGCAACACTTGTCTGTTTATTCGTTATTAAGTCTTCATGTTTTAACGCGAGGGTTTCTTATTATTCGGAATTGCTCTATTTACAGATTTATTTATTGTTTGAATTTAGGGTTGTTTTCTGTAAGTTTCTAGTTTATAATATCTTTCTTAATTTTGATACGAAATTTGTTAAGTGTGTATAAACTAACGTTTTCGAGACGAACACAACACATTTTCTTGTATTTTATCATTCTTAATTTTTAATGCCCTCGGTTATATCGCATTTATTAAATTGAATACTGGCAGACGTGATATAACGAGAGGTCACTTTATTATTTAAACCGTGTATTCAATTTCTAGTGTAAATTGAACACTTTGACAAAATTTGAAAGTAGCGAAGTAGTGACTACTTTTGAAAAGTAATTGATAGTCGCTACTTTTTAAAACAAGTAGTTGTAGTTGTAGTTAACTACATTTTCAACAAAGTAGTTTTAATTGTAGTTCGCTACAATAAAAAAGTAGTATTTCCGACCCCTGTCCCTCTCCCCGTCTTTAAAAAAAAACGATAATTTAGAGAGAAACGAGTTATAGATATAAATGTTAAATGTCCATTTCATTCAAACTCCCTGATCGCGAAATCCCATGCTAACCTATGGAAAAATTGAGAAGCGCGATTACTCATTTAGTAATATGATTATTAAAATATGGTTTTCGCCATCAGAAAGTAGATGTCGGATGACGATGATGTGCGTTCTTAAAAATTATCTCCTTAAATTTTAAGTATTTAAAGAATGCTTGTAAACTTTAAAATTTCCACTTGATGAAACTTTATCATGTTCTTAAAAATATTGAACATTTATGGAGACATTTTTTAAAAAAGCACATCGTCGGCATCGGACGTCTACTTTATGATGGCGGAAACTGTATTTTAATAATTATATTAGGTAATAAGTAATCGCGTCTTGAATTTTCCACATAGGTTAGGATGGGTTTTCGTGATCGGGGAGTTTCATGAAATCGGTCCCTTATAGCGTAGAGGGGCAGGGAATCTGACAATATCAAGTAAACGTGCCTAACTTGCAAAATATTATACTATCAATTATCAATTTAAATTATCAGGTATTAGTTTCAATTATTTCAATTATCAATTATCAATAACTATTAATTATCAATATATTTTCAATTATTAATTACTAATATTTTTTTTTCAAATTTTAAATATAAATAATTTCTAATTATTAATTACCAATAATTTTTCACTTACTAATTATCACTTATTTTACTAATAATGCATTTTTTTGTAAGCGGATGCATAATTATTCATACCTTCATATTATGCACTTAAAAATATTGATTGACTTTGAATGATTTAAAAATCGCATGTGTAATTAAAAAAAAATACATTTATTATGTTTTTTTTTTCTATTAAGAAAGTCCTCTTTTACGAAAATGTCCAAGACTTACTTAAAAACCTGCTGAAATGCGCATAAAAACTCATTTTGTATTCAGTACTAGCGAAACTTTAAAATGGAAATTCTTAGCTTGTATTGTACGCCCATTCAGATTCTGAAGTAAAAATTCGCAACATCCTGCACTTTCATGAAAGTGTTTTCTTCCGTAAAAGTTTAATACATGCAGCTATACTCTCTCAGATTTCACATTCATGAAACTATTTTCATCCGTAAAATTTTAATACATTAAGCCATCCGATTTCAATGAAAGGGACAACGATTTTTGCTCACTTCTAGAAGTAAAATATTTTTTTTTTAAATACTAAGAATTTTCTGATTTATATCGATTTTTCGTTTATTATTGACTGGAAAGATGATCCTGAGACAGCAATCTACTATAATTCTGTTTATAAGAAAATGAAAAATATGTATAACATTTGACTTATTTACATTTTAATTACTAGGGGGCTCTGCCCCCTACGAGCTACGCTCGCCAACCCCTGTTCTGACACCGCATGATTTAAAAACACTCTGATTTGATAAACTTTAAAACGATTACGGAAGATTGTATTATAATTAATTTTTTTGCTGTAACAGAGTTTGCATTCATTTTCCTTTGACTGAGGGATTTTAAGGTCAAATCAACTGCTTTCGAAACAGCTAATAACTGTTTTCCTGATTTATTAAATAAAATGAATTAAAAAATTAAAAATCAACATGTGTGAAATGGTTAAGTAAACAATGTCGCTGCATTGGAAAATTTTATAACGATGCTATAGAAAATTGGTTACTTCTCCATCATTCCGTCGACTAATTTCTATAAAAAGAAAAGAACTGTCGCCAGAATATATCATTTAACCCATTCGCTGCCAATCACGCGCCTGCGCGCGTTTGGTAGCGAATCCGTAAATCTAAAATTAAAAATTCGTACCAGAAATCATGAAAGAAGAATTTTTATTTCATGTAATCGCAAAATTCCTGTAATTAAATTAAGTATATATTGCTGTTACTATTTTCTGATATGAATTTGAATTTTCTAAATAAAATATAATTTGGTAATTTTATCTCGGCAGCGAATGTGTTAACTCTAAACGTGCATGATCGTGGCGTCGCGTTGCATTCAGTTGGCATCAGATGCGTTACACTTATTAGTTATTTCATCGAGGGATTTTTAATTCAAGGTTTATTTGTCTTTTTGATACTTGTCCACTATCCCGTCGATCAATTTTCTTAAAAAAAATCACCAAACTGTAACGCCAAATAAACAAATAGAAGAATTTTGGCACAAGTATCATATACGCATCACATTGGCGCGATTTTTTTCAACCGCCAATTTGACAATAACTTTGTTTTTACCATAAATACCATATTGTTAAAGATATTTTAACAATTTATTAGTTATTTCGATATTTTAAAGGTAATTATTAGACGTAAAAATATAGTTTTTAATTAAGTGGAAATATTATTTACGAAGATTTGTCGAAAATTAATCTCTCGTGTAAATATACTTTTTAATTGAAATTGTTTGGAAATATTGCAATTTGAGCATTTTAAATGTGACGTAAGTTTCCCTACTTTTTGCTTTGAAAACACCTAATAATTTAATTATTTCTCGTTTTAATATTCACGCGCAAGTATATTTTTATTACGTAATTTTCTACATTTACAACTTTTATCACGTGATCATTTAATTATTATTTTAAAGTTATTTTTCTGTTTTTAATAGTCACGTGTAAACATTTCTCAATTGAAAGGGAATATTATTATATGCACTGTTTTACAAATTGGCAACCATTCAAATAATGGATTTTAAGAAATATGAAATAAATCTTTATAAAAATAATGAAAATTTTGAATAAAAAACTGAAATATAACCTCAAAAAATTACTCAAATTAAAAAAATAATTGCAGTCTGCACACCTGAAACTTGTCAACTATATCCTTACAAATTATGGTTAAATTCCTGTGCATAGCTTTCGTTCCTATAAAACTTTTTTCAAAAAACTGTTTTGACCAACTTTGATTTTAAATATCTCTTAAAATAATTCTTCGATTTAAAAACTGTTTGCTTCAGCGTGTTTATAGAATATTTCTTTATAAAACTATCAATTTTTATATGCAATGGTTTTCTGGATATTAGTCCAGAAAGACTTCAAGGCACAAAATCTTAATTGACAGCGGCGGCCGCGGCGGTGGTTACTTTTTTTTAATATAGAGAGAAAATATGTGAAACTTCACGTATATTCGAATGAAGATAATTTTGGAAATGTACTACAAATATTCGTTTGATGAGCGGGAAGTTAAAAAAAATGAAATATTTAATATCTGCCGTTTTATCGATACAAATAGACTTACAAAAAAAGTTTTATAAAATAAACTGAACAAATGATTTGCCTTTTCTTGTAATTATGTTTTGTATTTTGAAAATTATGTTTTATGCTACGCAGGGGACCGAAAAATTTCTTTTTTATTGTAGCGAACTACAACTTTATTCAAAATGTAGTTAACTACAACTAAAACTACTTGTTTTAAAAAGTAGTGACTACAAACTACTTTTCAAAAGTAGTCACTACTTCGCTACGGGGTTCAATTGAAAACACGGATTAAATAATAAAGCGTTATATCACGTCTACGGGACAGAATTACATAAATTCGATATAACCGAGTGCATTAAAAAATTAAGAAAAGTAACATACAAGAAAATGTTTGTGGTTGTCTCGAAAATGTTAGTTTATACACTTATTGCAAATTTCGGAGCAAAATTCAGAGAGATATCATAATCGAGAAAATTACAGAAAAACAACTGTAAATGCAAACAATAAATGTATCTGTAAATAAAACCATTCCAAATAATAAGAATCTCGTCGTTAACAGATGAAGATCTATGAACGAGTAAGTAGATAAGTAGACAAGTGTTGCCAGCAAGGAAATTAATTCTTTTAGGTTAATACTTTATTTTAGTAGCAAATGTAAATTGGAAAAATCTATGACTTCATGCGCTGCTATACACTTCAACTGAGATTTCGCAAATTGTTGAGCAGAACAAATTTTGCACAAAAGAAGCACAAAAGTTTCAGCCACGTGATTTGGAGAATGGCATATTTTTTCTTCTCCTGAAATAGCGTTAAAAGTAGCGTCGTTTCTCGCTACAAAGTACTGTTTTTTTATCGCGCTACTGCCTACACTACACTGTTCAAAATATAGCGCTCTACTACTGTAAAAAGTAGCGACGGCTATAGTTTCGCTACTTGTAGAACACTAGTTCCGTCCCCTGATGCTACGATAAGCGTTTTCGATTACGGTCAAATACTTGCGTGGGTAAATTTGTTTTTTCGGAAGCATAGGGGGAAAAACTAGAACAGACGTCATGTCTTGTAGTGCCATGACAACGAAGGAATGAAGTGGTCAAGACGGATGTCTTTGAGTAATAAATTAAAAGTACATAGAGTATAGCTTACGCTTTCTATCAGAAACTAATGCTAGAAATTGGAAGAAGCCAAGTGATACGCAAGTTGCGCAATGGATTGATGCTACGATAAATTGTTTTCGATTTCAGTCAAATACTTGCGTAGGTAATATTTTTTGTGGAAGCATAGTGGGAAAATCTGGAACAGATGTCGTGTCTTGTAGTGTCATGACAAGGAAGGACTGAAATGGTCAGGATGGATGTCTTTGAGTAGCAAATTAAAAGTACATAGAGTATAGCTTACGCTTTCTATCAGAAACTGAAGCTAGAAATTTGAAGAAACCAGATGTTACACACGTTGCGCAATTGATTGATGCTACGATAAATCGTTTTTGATTTTGGCCAAATACTTGCGTAGGTAAATTTTTTTTGTGGAAGCATAGTGGGAAAATCTGGAAGAGAAGTCGTGTCTTGTAGTGCCATGACAACAAAAGATAGAAGTAGTCAGGACGGACATATTTGAGTAGCAAATTAAAAGTACATAGAGTATAGCTTACGCTTTCTATCAGAAACTAAAGCTAGAAATTTGAAGAAGCCAGATGATACACACGTTGCGCAATTGATACGATAAATCGTTTTTGATTTCGGCCAAATACTTGCCGTAGGTACTTCTTATTTTGTGGAAGCATAGTGGGAAAATCTGGAACAGATGTCGTGTCTTGTAAGGTCATCACAACGAAGGAATGAAGTGGTCAGGACGGATGTCTTTGAGTAGCAAATTAAAAGTACATAGTGTATAGCTTACGCTTCCTATCAGAAACTAAAGCTAGAAATTTCAACAAGCCAGATGTTCGCTACATAGAGAAACTTGGTCGACAGAGGCGACCTGGACATCGCATGTATCAAGCCCTGCTTGAATTGAGTACTATATTACGTGTATTTATTTTTTCCTACAACTATTTTTGGTAATATTATTATTCTTTCATTTCAAAATCAATGAACAAACTTTTCTTTTTGGTAGCTTTTATGCAGAAGACCCATGGCCAACTTATATGCGAGTTTTTAAATTTTTTTTTTTCAAAATAAGGAGTGAGGGTCGATTTATTCGCAAGATTTTTTTTTATGGAAGTAAGGGATACGCGTCGATTTATTTACGTAATTTTTATATATTTCCTTTCAAGTAAGAGATTGGTGCGACTTATACGCTGATATTTTGATAGTTTTCTCTTCGAAGTAAGGAGTGAGGATAGACTCGTACGTTAGATTTTGATGTTTTCCCTTTTTTCCCCCTCAAAGTAAGGAGTGATAATAGACTCATACGCAAGATTTTGATATTTTTCTTTTTTTTTTCCTCTCGAAGTAAAGAGCGACTTGTAAAAGTTCTATTTTGAGTATACAAGGAAATTGTTGTGTTTATATTTAATGAAAACTTTGTGATAAATTTAAAAAGGGGTAAATGAGTTGTTTTATTGTTGAAATAAATAGAAAAGAAGGATATTTATGTGGATTATGGTGGTTTTATGTCCTTTTCTCACAATATTTTAATTTTTTTTATTTTAAATTTATTGTGTTTAAGACTTTTCTCGGGGTCCCTGAAAATGGAATGCTTGCATTTAAAAATTAATTAATGTATAACAAGCATTTTGATTGATAAAATTGAAATATATTTTGTTTCGATTGTGTCAAAATGTCGTCTTTCTTAGATAATTTTTATTTATCCAGCTCTGAAATTAGAAGCAAATTTATGAAAGGACAACATACTTTCACGTGAAAAAATTACTTCTTTGAAAGTGTGACTTTTCATGCGGGGGGGGGGGGGATTGAAACTTTTAGCTGTAATTGCATCAACATTAAATGATTTGCAAGTTGTATTTTTTGTAAATTTCATTTAATCTGCATTGTAAATAATTTTTCCTACTTATAACAACTTTAATAAATTTATTTTAATTTTTCTCTTCTAAATGTAGAATAGAATTGGTATTAAATTTCTTTCTCAAATTCGTAATGTCTCATACGATGTATAGACAATTCATCGGAATACCACTCAAATGACGTGTTTCTCCGAAAATAAAACCCTGTATAATATTAATATTTTGCTTCAAAATATGCGTTAGGTCTTTTTACACCAAATGTATCTTATTTTCATCAACAACAGTTGAAATTTATTTATTTGAAATAATATACAATTTTCATGTATTCAAGTGCATGAATCTGCATTTATTCATACATTTACCTTTAAAAATGCAAATTGATCAAAAGTTTACGTTTTCATTCTTAAAACTCAAACAAAAATAAAGGACTTAAGGAAAATGTGATGTTTTCGATTTATGTATGTTATTTGCTGTAAAATTTTCAATTGGACGTATAATCATTATTATAAACTAATTGCATACTGCTTAATTGACTATTCCTATTTGGGTGAATCTTTAGAATCGGTGTAATATCTTAGAAATTGGTTAAATGTAGCTGGCTTATTTTTGGATTCAGTCTTGTCTTCAGAACAAGGCTTATATTTATGGCAATGACTTACAGTACAAACGATCTGAAAAAACGCACTAAGATTTATCTTCGATACTTCTGTTTTAAATTGATAAGTACATAAACAAATTTTTAATTGAAAATTTATTTTTACTCTAACTGAATAAAATATTATTTTTAAAGACAGATTTTTAAAAAGTTAGCGTTGTACACATATTCATTTAAAATTTTACACAAGTGAGTCTAGTAATTTTAAAATAACAAATTTTATACATTTCAGTACCTTTCGACATTTGAAAGATAACTCGAATCCTCAATATCCGATTAGTGAACTTTATTAACAATTGAGAAACTTTAAAACATTTGCTCGACCATATCCTGAGATACTTTAAATGAGCCTAGGAAACAACCTGAACACAGAAAGTATTCACTAATGATTATTTAATAGCAAAACAGGAATTTAATCAAGGATTAATTATTCTCTGTTTCGAAAAATATATGCTATACGAATGGAATTTAAGTTTCTGCATTTAAACTGCATTTAAATTGCATTTAAACATCTGAACCGTAAACGATGAGATGAGAGTAAAACTATTTAAATAATTTTTGTAACTTCCATAATGGATGCTTGAAATCCACTTAATGCATTGTTGAAAATAAATAACGTGTCGGCGCGGCGCAAATAATTATTTATTTATGAATAAAATTGGGATTAGGTTATTGTATAAATTAGATACGAGGGAAAGACATTAACCCTTTCTGGTGCAGTGGTCCCACTCCGGGCACACCTAATTTTAATTCCAAACTTGCATTCGACAGCAAGAATATTTTAATAAAAGTTTATTTCTATAATGAAAGCTTAAAATGAGGGGTTCTTATTTTCTAAAAAAGTCGTTTGTGAATTCCGGTGTCAGTCAGTAATTTCTCATTTTACGAACAGACTTTGCCGGTGCCAGAAAGGGTTAAATAAGTCACAAAAGATAATTAAATAATAACTTGCAATGATATTCACTTCAAAACTATTTTTATTTCTCAACATATTCTCCACCGATATTTATGCACTTATATCACCATTTTATCAGTGTCGCACCAGCTGCTTAGCATTCTTTGGGTTGCTGTCTCAGCCACATTAGGACTTCAAGGGGGGGATGACCACCTCAGGAAACCCGGCTTAAGCCTTAGAGTTTGTGTGCAATCCTGAGGGGCTGACACGCCTCTATCACCAGCGAGACCACAATTACAGAATTATGTATGCAATTTTTACAATATAATATTACACATGAATTTTGTCTGATAATACAGTTATTGCTTTCATACATACGATTATTATTATTATTTCAATGTATGCAGAATATATAATTTCCGGATGAGCTATTTACAAATACTGTGCGGGCACCATGCCTAAAATTATTAGTGGTTAAATATGATGGGTTATTCTTGGCTAGCATATTTTATACAAATACTTTACTACAATTGATGTATATGGAAAAATATGATGCATACATACAGTTATTATAATTAATTCGATTATACAATTATACAGTTTAGACCATTTCCAGAATATGACTATATACAAGTACTGTGCAGACTTTATATTTTGGATTTTTGGTTAAATGGGATGCAGATTCTTGGTTAAATACTTCTAATACAATTAATAATATACTAATATGAATATACAGATGCGAATATACTAAAAATTTACAAATAATATGCAGATACTAATAATATACAGACAGTGTGATATTAAATCTCATTACAACAATTATTATATTCAAATACAAAATACAATTATTTATATACATATGTACAGAGAAAACAGGACCCCTGCTATATTGGACAAGCGGGCGCTCGACTACAGAGGAAGAGGATTGGAAAATAAAAATTCATTTTTTTCAATAAATTTCATGCAGTTGACTATGCGCTGGAGAAGAACCGGACGGTCCAGGAGATATTGTAGCCAGTTTTTAAGTGGCATTTGTGGTGATTTTTTGACATGGAAATGTGAAGTTAGAGTGCAATTTAATATGTAGTGTAACGATGTTGCTTCTGATCCACAGATACAAAGTGGTGAGTCACTTCTGTTAATTTGGAATAGGTGTTGTTGAAATGGTCCATGATTTGTTAAAAATAGGTATAGATATCTGTTGTGTATTTCTAGTTGTTGCGAGACTTCCGGAAGGAAGTCTCTTGTGTAATGACCCACTTGTGCTGTAGACCAGCGTTGTTGCCAACTGTCTGTGATTTGTTTTGTTAATTCTCTTTTGAGTGTAGACGGTGGTACAGGAAGAAAAGTTGTTTCCAGCGTTTCATCGTTTGTTGCTGACCGCGCCAACTGATCCGCCAGTTCATTTCCAGCTACACCCGAATGACCCTTGACCCAATTAAAAAAGAAGTTTTTGGAGGATAGATTTATACGTACTAAAATTTCCTGAACTAAATAATTATCTATGTCAAATTTTGAAAGAGCCATTAAGCTTGATAAGCTATCCGATGAAATTAGAAAGTTGACCGAATCCTCTTCCATAGCCCAGCGCACAGCTTCTCCAATCGCAAGTAATTCGGCCTGGTAAACTGAATTACCCGAGTCTAGTTTTGCACGCCACGTGTGATGAATTATATTATTTTTATAAGCACAGAAACCCGATGCTGTGCCTTCAGCTGTTTTTGAACCGTCTGTAAAGATATGGAATTCCCCATTGAATTTTGAACCCGGACAGGTTTTTATTTGATCTAGAGTTGGTGAAATTTTATATTTTGAGATCTTTGTGGCTATTGTTTGTGCATTAATACGCGTTGATGATATCCCCAATCTAGTGACTCTAGCAAATTCAGCCTCTGCTTCCAGTTGCAAGTCCGGGGGCGGGATACCCGTTAGGACCTGCAATGCCGCTGTTGACGTATTTTTATACGCTCTTGAAATGAGTAGGAGTACTTTTCTCTGCGCTGCCAAGAGGTGACGCACACCATGCGACCGTGTCATACGCGTGAACCACACCCCACAAGCATAAGCGATTTGGCGCTGTAGGATTGCCGAGTACCATATCTTAAAGAAATGATTTGGCAACCTACCCGAAATTGACGAAAATTTATATAAATTTTGAGTAATTTTAGTAATTTCTTCCCTTTTTATTACTATGTGGGGTAGGAATGAAAGATGTTGGTCTATTGTAATTCCTAAGTATTTTAAGGTTTTGACTGATTGTAGGTTTTGTCCTTTTAGTTTGAAGATTGGGTCCCTTTTTAAGATTTTAGGTTTGCCAAATGTAATTGTTTTTGATTTATTCAATGATATTTCAATGTGGTTGCTCGTAGCCCAATTTTGAACATAATTCAGGGCAATCCTACCATTATGCTCTAGCGCAGCGCGTGTTGGACCCCAAATAATTAACAAGACATCATCCGCGTATGCCACAATCGCACAGTTCTCGAAGACAAAGTAACGCAGTAAGCCCTCCAAAAGTGACAACCAGAGAAAAGGACCAAAGCAGGAGCCCTGTGGACAGCCTTTTGTGAAGTAATGCAAGATATTAGGGTTTTGCCAATCAACCTGAGCCCGCCTACTCGAAAGGAAGGAGATAATTGTATTGATATATTGCTGCGGGATGCCTAAGTCGGTTAGTGATGAAATCGCTTGGTCCCATGGAAGGTTGTCAAATGCCCCCATGAAATCCAGCGATATGAATGTCGTGTAATTTTTATTTTCTTTGTTGATGTCGATAAATGATAGTGCATTTTGAAGAGCAGTTTCTGTTGATTTTAATTGTGTGAAACCGTGTTGTTTATTTGTTAATTTATTGTTTAGCGTCAGTGTATGATTAATTCTTCGCAGCAATAGTTTTTCAAAAATTTTGCCTATTATTGGAAGTAAAGTTATCGGTCTATAAGATGAATGTTCGTCGTGTGGTTTACCTTCCTTTCTAAAGTAGATAAGCTCCCCCAGCTTCCAGGCCACCGGGAAATAGTTTAGGGAAAGTGCTGAGTTAAATAAGTCTTGTAGTGTATCTGGTATTATTGCAAATATCGCTCTTATCATACGATGATCGATTTCGTCTGGCCCTGGGGCCTTGTTTTGGTTGAAGCTATATATTGCATTTCTTAATTCTCTTTTTGTAAATTTTGGTTGGTCTGATTGAGGTTGTATGTTAAATGCCTGGGCGGGTTGTACTGTAGAACCTTTTCATCATCTGTGAACATCATCTTGCTTCCAAGATGGTTTTTTAGTGGACTATACAGATGAAAATCGCTTGGGGCTAAGTCGAAGCTGTACGGGGGATGTTAAAGAAGTTGCAAGATGATGTTCACAGATGATAAAGAGGTTCAACTTGAAGTCCTAATGTGGCTGATACAGCAATACAAAGAATGTTATGCAGCTGGTGTTGGGGCACTGATAAAACCGTGATATAACTGCATAAATGTTAGTGGAGAATATGTTGAGAAATAAAAATAGTTTTGAAGTGAATATCATTGTAAGTTATTATTTAATTATCTTTTGTGACTTACTTAATGACTTTTCCTCGTAAAAATATATTTTTTAAACATGCGACTTTTCGTAATCTTTGTTGTTGTTATGACTAATGCCATCTGTCTTACTGAAACCGGAGCTCAGTCGAAAGGGTACATTTTCCAATGGGATTTACCCAAGTCACGTCAGCTTCAGGTATATAGATATAAACACCAATAGGTGTGAAGAATATTTCAATATTGTTTTACCGTCGCCCAATAAACTGTCTTTTTCAAACGGCCAACAAAAAAGTCCCGGCCAGCAATCTGAAATAGACCGCTGTCAGTACCGTAGAAAGGCGGGGTTCCATCTTCTTCTGCAACGACAAAGTCTTCCCTGCGGTTTTTCCCGAAATTACCTATGTTTGTAGAGCAACTTGACATCCCCTTTGTTTCCTTTAATTCAATAATTAATCACCCTCCACCTTTTCTAAATCATCCCCTCAGCTAAGTCTGCACCACACATTTGGCTAAAAAATATGCAGTCTCTCACATCCACCCATCATGACATTGCTGCTCTGTGCAGTGCCGAATTAACCGAGAAAAGAATTAATTTCCAACCGGCCAACACAGGAAAAGAAACGGAGACAACAAAAAACACTGCATCCACGATGGCCTAAATGATTTTCTTTCAGCTGGTCAATAGTCCGGCAGATGAGGGCCTGGTTAGCGGTCTAAAAAACGGAGAATATATACTCGCACACGCATGACTGTTGTCACTTCTGGGTAATGTCTAAAACAACACAAGGGCAGAAGTTTGGCTTAGCTTATAAGTCTTCCGACATTTTTTATACTAATCCGAAGGGGGGAATTCTCCGTACCACTCTCCTATCTACCGACCACCCAGCAAGAGGATATTCCACAATACGGATTTTACGTGCCAGACTGTGGCATCGGCACGGCACCAACAAATGCATTACCAGTTCTATGTAGTCATCCCCTGAAAGCACAGATAGCGCCCGATGCTGCTTAACATTTTATGTACCACCCTATGAAACAAGCAATTGCTCCATCTCAATAATTATCTTATCTAAGGTCTGAAAATATAATAGAAAACTCGTATAATAACAATAACAAGCAGAGCTTTGCCCGTTACGATAGTGGGTTTATTCCAAACGGACCTCGAATTAAACGAACTTAGAATTGGGAGCCCCACAGTCTTCGGATCCGGTAAACTCGGATTTAAATAAAAAACAAAAAAAGAAAATTTCATTTAGAATCCTGCAGAAACTGGATCAACGTATTTTTAAAAACAGTGATTGTTGATTTATTCTTTGTCTGAAGGGTGAAGTGTTCCTAATCAAAGCGATAATTGACCCAGCTCCAGGCAACAAAATGGCTGCTTGTAAAATTCATTTGAAGGAAAAGCTGCCATTTCAAAGAAAGAGAAAGTTTTCTTCCCATTATTTGGGTTTGAAACGCTCACTTTTGTTCAGACCCATCCCACTCTCAAACTATAGAAGGGGAGAATCCCCCTGGTATCTTCCTTTCTATTTCTGCTTTGAAAAAAGTTGGAGCATGCGCATTGAGGTCAATTTCATGTGAAATCTGAAAAAAGGCTCTTTTAGCTTTAAACATATACATATAAAATCTAGGCAAGTTTTCTCATTAAAAGTTATTTAATAAATCGGCGGCTATAGATGTTTGTTTAAAATATTTACAAGAATAATCAGATTAATTAACAAAAAAATACCGTTTTGGATATTTCGCAATTCTTATAAACACAATGTAAATAAATGTAGTATGATTCTATCTGTAAATGAAAAAGTTTTTGTAGGTGCAAATGTTTCATATAATATTGTTCAATAAGAGAAAAACTACACCTATGTAAATGGTTGTAAAAACAATCCCTTTAAAAAATATTTACCTGCGACTGTTTCGCTGGGATTTCTAAATGTGATCGAGCGCATATTTTGTATTAAAAGTAAAATCTATTCTTATCAATAGGTGGATTAAACAAATTTTATATTAAATTTTCCGTAATACCAATTAAAAGTACCGTCGGAATATAAAAATGAGTTATGGTTAAACTGCAGTGTTTTTATGAGAAGCGGACCTCTGCCGCATAGTACTCCGTTGCTCGAGTAATCTTTATATCGATGTTTTGAAAGTAATTTAGAAGAATATCGGATGTCTTATAACTTCTTTTAGATTTCAACTATTCATAAAAAAAAAGCAATATAATTGAATGCCTGTTCGAGAGAAACTTATTATCTCTCTCTACTACACAGTTTTATCAATAATGTGCATATGACAGGATGGCAAATTGTATTTGAACATCCTTGATAAAAGTGATAAATAAAATTAATGGATACATTTTTTAAACTGTTATGTCTTATCATATGCAGTCAAATTGAGATGTGATATCATTCTGTACCAATCTTTAATAAATGACTGAATATACAATTTAATGTCAGATTTTTAAAAATCAGTACAGAATTACAGGTTTTCCAGCGACATGAAAGTCATGGAAAATCTGGAAAGTCAAGGAATTTTAAAGTAGTCAGGGAAAGTCACGGAAATTTTTAAATATATAGGAAAAGTCAGGAAATTTACAAATATTTTCTAAAAAGTCATGGAAAAGTATGGCGAAAAAATTAAAAAGATTTGGAAGGTTAAAAATTGTCGTAAAACATTTGAACTCAGTAATATGGAGATAAGAGCATTGAATTCCCATTACTTAGGATAAACAACTCGTCAAGAATATTTAAGAGTGAAATCTCAAACAAAATTTCTGAAGCGAGTGGTTTGAATTTGTTTAAATTTTAGTGAAAGTCCTTCATTTCTTTGACAGATGCTTAATTTTTCATTTGTTTGTAAACCTTCGCAAGAGCTTATTGCACTAAAAAAGAGATGGAGAAAGTTCTTAAAAGAGATGGAGAAGGTAATCTCAAAACTTTATTGTTACGAATTAAAATGTATGCAACGCTGGTAAAATAAATTTTTCACCGCAGAATAAATTTACATGCATACCTTAGTCGTTTCATGGGCGAAAGTAAAAGTTGATGCTCAATAAATTTTAATTTTAAATATCATCATTATAGTCAATATCATAAAAACATTTTCTGACACTTTCAACTGTGCATAGTATTTTTTCTTCCAATATTTTTCTGTTTTATAACTTACTAGCGGCCCGTCCCGGCTTTGCACGGGTAGACAATGTAATTTTTTTAGTACATTTGTTTTCCTGAATTTCGCGCTCCTACCAAAAACTGTTGCTGAGATATGACGAAATGACCTAAAACTTTCGAATCTCCCTTTAACCACCTTCGGGGATGGGGGGGGGGGGGGCGGATTTCTAAATTCACTGAAATACGTGTTTAATCATTTGTTTAGTAGATTTGTTTTCCCGAATTTCGCGCATCTACATAAAACAGTTGCTGAGATATGGAGTAATGTCCTGAAATTTTCGAAACCACCCCTTTTAAAACCCTTTGGGGGGAATTTCTAAAATCACTGAAATGCGTGTTTATCCATTTTTCAGTAGATGTGTTTTCCTGAATTTCACGCTCCAACCTAAATCTGCTGCTGAGATATGCCGAAATGACCCAAAACTTATGAAACCCCTTTAACCAACTTCTGGGGGGAATTTCCAAAATCGTCGAAAAACGTGTTTAACCAATTTTTTAGTAGATTTGTTTTAATTAATTTCGCCCTCCTATATAAAAGTTAAGATATGGCGAAATGACCTAAAAAATTCGACCCCCCCATTTAACCACCTTCTGGGGGAATTTCCAAAATTGCTGAAATGCATGTTTAATCATGTTTTTAGTAGATTTGTTTTCCTCATTTTTGTGCTCTTAACTGAACTTGCTGCTGGGATACGGTAAAATGACCTAAAACATTCGACCCCCCTTTAACCCGCTCCGGGAGGGGAATTTCTAAAATTGCTGAAATAAATGTTTAATTATTTTTTAGTAGATCGGTTTTCCTGATTTTTGCGCTCCTACCTATAACTGCTGCTGAGATATGGCGAAATGACCTAAACATTGGACCACCACCCTTTAACCACTTCGGAGGGGGGGGGGGAGGATTTCTGAAATCGCTGAAATACGTGTTTAATAATTTTTTAGTAGCTTTGTTTTCCTGATTCTCGCGCTCCTACCTATAACTGCTGCTGTAATTTGACGAAATGACCTAAAATATTCGACCATCCCCCCTTTAACCCCCTTCTGGGGGAATTTCTGAAATCGCTGAAATAGGTGTTTAATAATTTTTTTAGTAGATTTGTTTTCCTGATCATCGCGCTCCTACCTATAACTGCTGCTGAGATATGGCGAAATGACCCAAAACATACGAGCACCCCCCTTTCACCCCCTTCTGGGGAGAATTTCTAAAATCACTAAAATAGGTGTTTAATCATTTTTTAGTAGATTTCCCAGCAAAGAGAAAAATGCTGGCCAGCAGCAAGATAAGTGCTGGCAATGACGGAAAAGTGGTGGCTAATGGCCTACCACTGCATGACCACTGCTGGACAGCTTCAGTCAATTTTGCTGTTGGAAATCATCAGATAAAATTCTGATTGGCCTCCGTTTTATCTCATGCGCTGGCCCACCACACCATGGAAGTGCACGAACTTTTGCAGCATTACTGCTGGGAACCTTTACGCTAGGTGGCGTTGCGAATATCGAAGTATTTCAGAATTCATCGTTTGGCAACATTCTAATAATTTATTCTTTTAGCGGCCATTACGTTCGTTGCTCTCAGAGTTGTAATCAAGAACATGTTAATACAATTTATTATATCTCCCTGATCAAGAACAATGAATGACAAAGAATAGTAAGTATATAAAATTTCATAAATCTTAACGTGAACATTTTGTAATTTCTTTATTGTAATATTTTATTTTACATTATTTTTACACTTTGTGAACCATGATATCCAAATTATTGTTCTCTCAGTTACTAGCGAATTATTCAGATTTCCTTTAACTAACATTACCTTTGCATTTTCATAGCAAAGAAAAAGCTGATTGACTTAAATATAACACCAATTACTTAATTATATCGCCGATAGATTACGGCATCTTTTGCTAAGGAACACGACAAAATAGTTTCTATTTTAATATTGCTTAAGAGTAAACAATCAAATATTTTTCGTAAGAATAAATTTAATGGTAAAATTAATATTTGGGTTTGATTATTATAAAAATATTGTATTAATTTGTAGTTATCTTGGCAATATTTATTACATTTTATTTTTCTTTATAAAATTTCTCTGTATTACTGTAACGATTTCTGTCGAAAGATTTTAGCCCTTTTAAAATCTTAACTTTAAGATCGGTCACAATGATATTTTCTTTTTACTGTATATTGTAAGAGGTCATATAGAAACGTTTAGTTTGTACTACTAAAAAAAATATTTCCGAAGCCTAACATCTTTAAAAAAAATTACTAAATGACTCAAAACAGAATTGAAGCACACTTGTGAAGTAGATGGATGGGTTACTGAGATTTTTCTATGTTCTTATTTTTACCATTTAATTTTGGAATTAAATAGCATGTATCATGTATTATAAATTATTTTTTATATTTAAATAAATAAGTGGCTATGATGTCAGACACTCAAGCACAGTTTTTTTAATCGGTTTTAAAAAGGAAAAAAGTCGCCAAATTTAGGGGATTTTTTCCCTTTAATGGCAACCTAGCCATTGTATTAAGTTCTTGGTTTGGCGCGGGCTTGAAAATCGCGGCAACCAAAAAGTCGCCAAACATCTCTGCGTGAGTGTTAAAGCATCTGTTCCGGTAAAGTTTTATTTTAATGACAATGCAATATGTCAAATGCTTCATTGCAATGTTAACAAAGCTTTGGACTCATTCCATTTTGTTCTTAAAACAAAACTTAATCTCAAGGCTGCAAAACAATATCTAATTCATCCCTCGCCTGTTTTTTTTTTTTTTTTTTTTTTTTTTTTTACCACTTTGTATTTTGGTTATATTACACATGCAAAATGATATTCTTGTGACATGTATACAAGATACAACATAAATGCAGGGCTTGAATTTCAGGGTGGGATTCGTGCCCAAAAATTTGAAATCCTGTCCAAAAGAAAATTATGGGCGGAAGATTCATGTTAAAAAAATTTAACCTTTTTCTGGTTTCATTTTAGTGAACATAACCATAAGTTTTGGACAATTTTCAAAATTATAAATATTGCCCTTGTGCTGCCCATCACAAGTTTAGCTTGTGAACAGACTTTAGCATGCAAAATCGAATAAAACCGAATCCAGTGTAGAAATTAATTCAACAATCTCATTATTTAGAATCCATAACATTTGGTGAAAGTTGAAAAATAGAAATTGTATAAAGACATACCTTTTTTTCATTTTTATTTAATTTTTTTCATAATTAGATTAGTTAGATTTAAACTGCTTCAATAGCATATTGCTATGTCTGTATTAATGTAATTCTTTAAAATGCGCATTAAGTAATAGTGGATTAAAAACAAAAATCTTCCCCCTCCTCCCTTTCCAAATATCTCAAGTCTCCTCTATTTATAAATGTTGAGAGGGTGACTCCCCTCCCAGGAAAAATTGAATTTCAAGCCCTGAAATAGAATGTTTCTTATATAGCAATAAAATTTTGAATAAGATAGAACAAAAAGTTATAGCATGCAGTAGTCTCAAAAATCTGCACAGTTTGCGACCTGAGTGTGTGCAACTTCTGAATTTGGCAGATTTTTGGAATACATTACATGATCGGTCCGTTTAAGTTGAAGTAAAACTTATAACAGTTAAAAATAAGCAAAACAAAATTTGAATTACCTGATTTTAGCTCTGCATTATTTTTTTGATATACAATTCTATATTACATATTCTGAATATTTCCTGTACAGTCCTTTGCTTAAAGTTTCCATGTTCCCTGATGAAGTTTCTGTTGTCTATGTATATAGAAGTTATTTCTTATTGGTCCTAATGAATTACAATTACATAAATCTATTGCATCAGATTTTACAGATCTAGAGCAAGTGTCAGAATTTTAATAGAATATTGCATTGCTACAGTTAATTTACTTCTATCATAAATTTCATATCGATATGATGACCTTGAATGGTGGATAAAATAAAGCTTTAACCCACCCTTCAGAGGAAGGGTGGAAATAAAAGATTAATTTTTTAATCAGATACTATGTTGCAAAAAGAAATTTATTACTGGGTCAAGCTTCATGTGTATGTTGTAACCAAAAAGATAAATAGATTTTTGTCCCCGCAGGAGGTCACCTGGTCCATACCCCTCCCTCCATGTTTCAAGCAATACATATACATTTTAAAGAAGTTAATTAAATGAATTATAATAATTTATTAAATGTTGAATGAACTAATGAACTATATAAAGTTTTCTATATATATATATATATATATATATATGTATGTATGTATATATATATACATATAACATTACGTTTGAAAGAACACACATATAATTTATATATATATATATATATAAATTATATGTGTGTTCTTTCAAACGTAATGTTATATGTATATATATATACATACATACATATATGTATATGTATGTATATATATGTATGCGTAGATATGTGTATATGCGTATGTGTGTGTATATCTATACATGTATATATATCACTGGCGCGAGGCTAACCGAAAAGTACCATTCTTTTTTACGAAAATAGGTCCTTTCACAAAATTCCGTTCCATAAAAACTTACCATTTATTATTTATTTATTATTTTGCGATGTTTTAAAATGTGTAATATGTAAACAAACAAGATCACCAGAGAAGAAAACTTCAGCAAAAGGATTTTAAAGTTTTTGTTTATAAATGCTTGGTTCGAATTTGAGTATAACTGGATTTTAACTTTCGTTACAAAATGTTATTTTTCATAAAAATATAATAAATTTCACAAAAATAATTTTTTTTTTTTTAACAAAGTAGGCCCCAAGAAAAAAACCCTGCATCGACCCCTGTCATTATTATTATTACTATTGAGCAACAAATAAAACAAAAAAAAAATTTAACTTTTTGTGCTGGGGAGGGAGGGTAAAAAAGAAAAGAAGCAGACATTTCAAGCAGAGGGAGTGGGAAGGGATTTCATTAAAATTTTGTAAAACATATAGAAATCCACAGAAAAAGTCAAAAGATTCAAAATTATTTCCCTTAGATTTCTAAATCTGTTTTTTCCACAAAAAAATTTTGTTAAAAGGAAGTGGGGGGGGGGGGAGCTTATATTAGGGAATGGAAAAGAAAATTAAATCTACTTAAAAGTGGGTGCGGGGCTTACTTCCAACGAGGGGCTTAATCGGGATTTTACAATATTATTAAAGTTACATTACTTTTGATTTTGATATAAATTAGCATTTCTATATAAAAAAATTGCCTTATTGCAGATTCTGCAGAATATTTGTAACTGAAAACTGTAGCCGAATTGTTTATTTTTCTTGCATTTGTTTCCTCGCGTTTCAATATTTATTTATATTTTTCAATATTATGTATGCATTTTAATATATGTAATTCTGCTTAATATGACTAGAGACAAACTTTTACATAATAAAAATATGAATTTACTTTTTAAAAAAATCAAGATTGCTCTAATATTGAAGCAAATGTCATATAACATTGCCTTCTTGTTGAGGAGGCAGTGCGTACTTATTCATGTGTACAGACGAAGAGAAAAGTCTGCTTTAGAAGGAGCAAATGCGCGGTGTGGATGCACAGAGCAACGGCGCATGGTAAAAAAAGTTTGTTTCAGTTTGTGATCACCGATTGAAAGTGGATTCTAAATTCGTTTTAATCTAATGATTTTTGTTTTTAAAACTTAAGTATGTATTTTAATATATAATTCTGGTTAACATGATTGAACTCAAGCTTTTTCATGAAGATTCCTAAAAAAAATCAAGATTCTGCCAATATCAAAGACGATCATGATATTTTTCACAATAACTGCAACAGCTGAAGCCGTATTGTTTATGGTAACGATTTTTATTTTTATCTTTTTATGATTCTATATGTAATTTCGGCTAATACAACTGATTCCAATATTTCAAATGAAAAAAAAAGGGAAAAGAAATCGCATTAGTTTTACAATAATCCAAAAAGTAGTGATCTTATAAAAAAGCATCATACTGGTTTTTTATCTACTTTTATTTTTATTTTACATAACTATTTTATGTAATTATTAAATTATTATATAATTTACTTAACTAGTTTATGAATTTACTGATTTGTAAGCATTCATTATAATTTCCAATGCTTAAGTACATTCAAATTATTGTTAAGAATTGTAAACAACACAGTGACCAGAAACCCTCAAGATTCTAAAATCCCCACTACCTCTGGTCCTAAGCTGCGCGGATTTAAGGGAGTCTATTGTATTTAATTCTATACTCTATAAAAATAATTTCCTGCTTCATTAAAATTGGATTTTTTTTTTTTTTTTTGAAATTTTTGTGACCATTGAAGTATTTGATAATGGGTTGATAATGGCTTTGATTTGATTTGATTTATTTTTTGCTGCGTTTTTAGAAAATGAGAGTTGAAAAATATTTTAATTTCTGTGATTTTATTTTACTGAAAAAAAATAAGAAAGAATAAAAGAAATTAGCATCATATTATTAGTGTGGGCACTTAATTTTAATATAATTGTAATTAATTTCAAACACCTGTGGAAAATGTATTTGGGCATATTGCAGTTGATTAAAAATGTAGTATACTCGTAAATAATATTTCCATTTTCTTCTGGGATTCGCTTTGGATATGCGTTGATAGATAGGGTCGCAATAAAGTCAGGAATTAAATTTCATTTTTCTACAAATCGTGTTGTTAAAAATGCGTTTCATACAGGGTGTCTCTTATTATCATTTAGTAATAGCTAATTTCTAAACCACTAGTTTTAGAGGTATAGTTCTAATTTCAAAAATGCCTCAAATTTCGTTTTGCATCATATAAAAATCAATTTACGGTAAAATTACGTTTTAAATAGTTAAGAAATTAGAATTTGTGTACAATACTTGTGTCCTATAAATTTTATTTGGAAATAGTTTCTTCATGTAATAACAAGTAAAATAGTAAAAGTTTATTCTTCTATCACCAAAACTTACCGATTTATGATACTTAGAATTTATTCAATTTTCAGTGTTTTAGTCACCAAAAATGGAAAATGGTGTTTTTAGAGACAAAAAAGCTGAAAATGCATGAAATTCAAAGTATCATAACTAGATAAAGTTTTGTAGCGCGAGTTTTAATATTGTAAACTGATTTTAATGATATGGATTCATCTAAGTGGAAAACCTCATATATACTTATGTCCCGAAGTTATTTCAAATATTATATTTAAAGGCTAGGCAATTCTATTTAAAGGTCATTACTTAAAACATCTGATAAATTGCTTTAATTTTAAATTTAAGTATGTTTCATTTTTAAGATGTTTTATTTCCAGCGTTAATGTCATGTTTAACAAAGCCCTTCCTGATCAAGGATATTTTATTATTTCCTGCATAAATGTCACTGTGTATAAAGCTTTTCCTCAATGTTGCTTTCTGCAGTGAAATAGATAAAATTAGAAGTAATTTGAATGCATGCATAGATATACGTACAAACTTGTTAATTTTAACATATATAAATGTTGTTTACATCTGAATCTCATAAGGGGCTTAAATATAAAAATACTCTAATTTGAAATTTAAGCAAAAAATAGTTGTTTTGATATTCTTAATTTATACTAGAACTATCACAGTTCTAGCATTGATGTATATTAACCCATTTATGCCTAGTGCCGATGCTTTAGTAAAATGGGAAAAAGTGCATTTCACACCACTTCTTTTTTATTTAATAAAAATTTGGTGTCTTTTTTTTATCGAGGACGCCTAGATAAAATAAGACACCAAATTTCTATTAAAAAAAAGTGGTGTGAAATGAACTTTTTCCTATTTTACAAAAGCGTCCAAAAATTGGGACGCTAGGCATAAATGGGGTAATTATACTTGTACAATTACTGCAGTGCTAATATTTGTTTTTATGTGTACCATTGCAAAATGTGTTTTTACTTTTTAACAATATGAAACTATTTTTTAGCTCAAAATATGAATATGCTGTTGTGGAATTCACTGATGAAAAGGGCCAGATAGCCATAATTCCGTGTGTATGGATAACAAATGAAACTCCTGAAGAAGCCTCGTGTTACTGGCCACCTATTCGTAGCACTACAAAGCTTAATAAAGCTATAATGTCAAAAATTGAGCCAGACTGTGACTGGGAAATCCACAGTATAAAGATTGTTCGAAAATCTCGTAAGTTTCAGTTTTCATTTTTTGATTACATTTGAATTTGTCTAGATTTTTTTTTAAATTATGAAATGATAAGCATCTATAATTGTAAAAATAAGCATTAAAATTGATATTTAATAACCATGTTTAAAAGTGGTATAATTTCTGTGCATTAGAGAACAGCAGAGTTGGTATGTAACAAGAAAAATCAGCGAAAATAAAAAATCTAATAAAAAAAGGGAAAGGGCAGGAAATTTCTAACTTTTTAGCTAATTTCTTTTCCTTTGTCTCTGCTATTGATAGAAGATTGCAGGGTTCCCAGCGATATGAAAAGTCATGGAAATTTTAAAATATATAGGAAATGTCGGGGAATTTACAAACATTTCCTAAACAGTCATGGAAAGGTCTGGGGGGGAGGGAAAATTAGAATTTGAAATAATTTCTTTTTCAGAAAAGTGTTACTATGACATTCATTTGAAAACTGGCAAAGATGAAGTTTTGTTGCATTATAGTATTTTATAGAATTTTATTTTGCAATTTTGTTGAAAGGTGCTTGAATTTTCTCGTGCGAAAAGAGTATGAAACCTGTTATTATGATACAAATTTTGATTTTTTTTTAAATTTATGCTGCTTGTTATTTTGTGTTATTTAAAGCAGATTTTGTGTATGCCCGTTTGGTCATGGAAATTGTTTGGATTTGGTCAGGGAAAATCACGGAAAGTCAGGGAAATTGCCAAACATGTATTGCTGGGAACCCTGGATTGAATTATATGTGAATCTTCGGGCTCAGCCTCATGGTGAAAATTTTATTTATACAAAAATGGAAAAAAAGAAAAAAAAAACTCGTTATTTGAGAAACAAGAATGTGGCCTAAGTTTCTTAGTGTTTTACAATCCTTTAAAAACTGAAAGTAAACTGAATTGATAATAATGGGATATAAAGAGAAATATTCTTTCTGATTTTGAAGCCTTTGCACAGTCACTGTTAGTAACATAAAGAAGCCGCGAGATATTTCTCTTCTGTTTGAAGTCCTTTGTTTATTGAAAAACAGAACTAATATCTTTCTGCCATAGTTGTACAATGATATTTTAGCAGAATGAAAACAGTGACTTTTACATACACTTTTACAGACATTCCATAGCAAAAATTTAGCATTCATAATGTTATGCCAATTATTCTAAACATTCTTTGGACCAAAATTGCCTGAACGAATGAAATTTTATGTCTGGTATGTCGATATACCAAACATACGAATATATAGACATACCAGATATAAAATTTCATTTGTTCTCAGACGATTTTGGACAAAAGAATGTTTAGAATAATTGGTGTTACATTATGAATGCTAAATTTTTGCTATGCTATGTCTTACGTTAATCAAATCTGTTTGAATTTTTTTCAATAATTTCCTTGGCCTTTCATGATTTTCTATATTATTTTATGGAATTTCGTGCATATGCTCAAAAAATATTAAGACTATATAAATAAGATTATATAAGATTTTTCTTTATCATTTTTACAATTTTGAAATAATATGTATGTCTTTTTAATCATATTTTGTTTATTTAACAGTTACTGAATTTTTTAGCATATCAGAAAGGGAAATTTAATAAAATACAGTTGAAGCACTTTATAACGAATTACGATATAACGAAAAGCACGACGAAACGAAATGCTCATAACCATTTAGTTGATCTGTATGTAAAAGAATACTGAATTCGTAACAATGTAACGAAATATTTATAACGAAAAGCACGATATAACGAAAAGAATTTGAGCATGGAAAGTGAAATAAAAACGATATAGCGAATTTTCCCCCCTTTTTTTAAAAAAAAAAACTTAACTCTGGAAATAGAACTTTATTTCTTAAATACCTGTTTTTTTTTCCATGACATAACCTTCAATCTTTTTTCTAATTCCAAACACATATCTTCAATACTTCTAAAATTAGATTTGGGGGAGGGGGAGTGCTTTTAAAACAGACAGAGGGTCGACTGCTGAGCTAAACTCTTTTTTTCTATGAGAAGTGGTCGACGGGATAATAGACAAGTACCAATTATTCTTATTTGAAGTTCGTCTCTAATGTCATTACCGTGATGCACAGTAATTTTTTATTCAGCTCACGACTAGATCTTGTTTTGATATGACAGTATTCTTACCTTGTACAGTTCCACAAGATCTAACAAGCAGTAATGCCCATTTTTGATTAACTATGCAAGAATTTGTAGTGTGATTTTTTTTTTAAATATAAACTTTTACTAAGTAATGACTGTATGCATTAGAGTAATGTTGTAAAATAAATTATCTATGAAAATTTCATTAGTTTAACGCTAACCTGGAACTATCAGGGAATTTTAACATAAGATATTTGTGACCACCCTGAAGTTATTTTCTTTCCATTCAAAAGAGAGAAAAAAAAGTTACCTTATTTTTTCATATGTTCCATGTGTTTTTCACCTCCAACATTTACTTTAAGATTTTAAGTTCATGTGATGCATGGTGAGTATTTGGGGTTTGACTGGCCTCTATGTATATGACTATTTTGGTTGTTGCATAAAACAAAGGACTCGAAATTTTGTATTTAAATGTATGAAACCAGTAAACAATACATTGTGAATACTGTGCAATTGTGGCGCTAACATTAAATTCTAATAGTATACAAAATATTTTGGAATACTTTTTCTTATAAAAAAATTGTTCATGTTACATAAGAAGACAGTGTACTTAAAAAAAAATCTTAATATATGTATATATTTTTTTAGCTGCTGTCTGTCAAGTACCAAATACAAGAGGGGTGTCACAAGCCAGTGTAGAAGATGTAATAAAGTGTTGGTTGCGCTCATCAATTGACAGAGAAGGTATAATGAATATTACATCCAAATTTGAAAAGCCAAACTGACTAAATAATGAAAACGAACTTTTTGATGTAACAATATAAAAATGTTTACATCGTTGAGTATGGAAATAAATAAGTTAATTTGAAAAGTTTTTTTTATTTTAATGTAGTAACATTTCAAAGTTCCATATTGAAATTGGTATAAAATTTTAAATTCCAAAACTGGGATCGTCAAGTATGAATCGATGAGTCCAAAAAAAGAAAAAAACATGTCATCTCTTTCTTAGGGGAAGAAAATATTTTTTTATTTATTCCCAGTGTCAGAGATCAGTGCATTCTTGAGCTTGATCTTTATTTTATTCAAAACATGTGTTCAGAGTTAATGTTCAGTCTCTAATATAATTTTTTTTTAGAATTAGTTGACATATTTCTGGATTCATCGATTCAAATGTAAATGTATATTGAATTTTTTAACTAAGTTTTTGATAACCCAAAAGTTTTTAAAGAGTATATAAAGCATTGATTACATGAAAAGTTATATAATTTCTAAGGAACTTAAATAAATAAATATATATATCTAGTTATACAAAGGAGGCCATTTGGATACAGTTAATTTATGTGTTCATAGCCTTTGTATAATTAATTGTGATGAACTTTATACTTTTCTCCTTTTCTCCACAACCAAAAAAGGGGAAAATATAAAAAAAAGTAATGTCTTGCATTACACTGATAAGATTTGATATGTATATATTAAAAGGTTGGATGAATAAAACTTTAATATAATGTACTACTTCGGTTGTGATTGAATATAAACTTCAGTTTATTTTAGCTTTTAGGCTATAAAAAAATTAGCTACTAAATTTTTAAGATAAATAAGTTTTTGTGTCAAATTTAATATTTTCCATATTTAATACTCATGTGAGTGCCAGTTGGCCAAGCCAAATAAAGTTTATGAGAGCTTGCATTTTTCTTTATATTCAGCTGTCATTGTTTATATTTTCATTAATTTGAACCTTGTTGACCTAAAATCTTTTAATGACATTTTGCTTAACGCAAATTAATAAAATAGTATTAACTATTTACACAAAGTTCCTCACAACATAAATTCATTCTTCAATTTTATGGTAACTAGATTTGATTGTAATAAGTTTTCAAATATATTAAAATAATATGCATATTTTCTTAAAATTCAGAATTTCAAAGTCTCGTAAGTGAGTTAAAATGATTAAAGAGGAAAACTTTAATTTATTTCGCGTGTTTATTTAGATATTCTGACGTTCAACTCAACTATCTAACATAATTTGCCAACAATACATGAGATTTGAAATATTTAAAAACACTGCACTAAGTATACAGACAAATTCTGGAGTTATTGGCATTAGTTATTATATAAAATTTCTTTTTATGAAAACAATAAATACAACAGATGCATACAAGAAATTTTATTGAGATTTATTATTTTGCATTTTTATTCACAATAAAATTTAAGGTTTCAGTTTTTGTTTTGATGTTTAGTTAACAACTTCGCAAAAGGAATGACTGGAATAAATAAGACTTGTAGAACTGGTGTTTCACTGTGCTTTCCTGTGTAAAAAAAAATAAATTATAAAATGTGTTTAAATAGAGGCAAGAATAATGTTGCCCTTACAAATGCCGTGCAGAGAAAATATAAGTATTAACATATTTGATTAAACAATATGTTTCTACGCGACTGGAAAACGGGGAATTGTGAGGGAAAATGACAAGTGTTCAAAAAGTCAGGAAAAATTGCAATTTTTTTCTAAAACCTGGAAAAGTCAGGGATTTTTATGTGCTTCCATGTTTCAAGATTCTCCCGAGTTCTGAAGTCCTTCTAAAAAAAAATTCCAATTTTTCACATGCAAGTAAAATTTTCATAAAATTTACATGTTTATAACATAAAAATGTTTTAGATATTTTGCCGCCATATAGGCAATATCAACGAAAGAAATTAATGAGATATGAATAGTTAAGTAAGTAAAATTAAAAATTATGAAGCAAGCCCCCCCCCCCCACCCCCCAAAAAAGCTGTGTCTGAAATTAAATTGTTAATACACAAAAAAATTGAAACTGCAACAACAAACTGCTTCTGAAACAACATAAATAAATGACATGATAGCAGCACTGTCTAAGAAAAAGTTAAAAGTTTAATATGTATAAATTCATATATAAATATAAGCTTATATAGCTATTAATATATTATAGCTTAGCTGAATTATATAGCTTACATAAATGAAAAGTTACTTCGAATTCATTTGAGTTGTATTTTAGTTTTTTTTTCTTTAATTATTTTTATTTTATATTTTAAATATCAAATAATAGATTTGTTGTTCCAATTTCCATTTTCAGAGGAAAATTTAATCATTAAAATCTAGATATGATGTAATTTGTATTTCTAAAAATCTCGTGAATTGTAGTCAAGGAATAATAGGAAATATGATCTGGAAAAGTCAGGTAATTTTGTTCTTTGAATAGAGTAGCCCTGTTAAATGATACAAAAATGGACTGCTTGAAGATGCATATTTACAAAAGTAATACAAAATAAAAGTAAATTTTTGGATAGGTTTATTTTTTTTATATTTATGCCAGTGGTAATTATATGCAGGGTATCATTGATAAATACCACATAAAAATTAATTTAATATAGCATAAGATATATAATATATATCAAAAAATTAAAAAGACCCAAAATAAAGCAAAACTGTTGTTCAAGGATTGATTTGCAACCTAGAGGGCCCTGGGCACAAGCATAAGCTTTTTCAAGAAAGCGTAACAAAAATTTTAATGGAATTCCTTGAAATTTTTAGAAAAATAAAGAATTTATTAAATAAATGAGTTACTTTAGGCTTCCACAGAACTTTTGTAATAAATGTAATTAAAAGTGAAAAATTGAACCTTAGAACTTTTAAAATGCAAAATATGTTATTTTGGGGCCCCCAAAACCGTGGGCCCCAGTCTGCGTCCCAGATGCTCTGCCGCAAATCAAGCCCTGAATGAATATGCTGGTCCAGCAAAGTGAAAACTGTTGGCACAGCAAAAGCCCAGCAGCACATACACTGGATAATGGCTTACCGCTTTATAAACACCACTGGGTGGATGTCTGCTCGGAGTAAAAAAAAGCTGACTGATGGTTTGCCACTGTATAAACATTGCAAGATAAGTGATGGTGGTGGATTAAAAGTGCTGACCCAGCAAAGGACTAACAGTAGGATGGATGCTAGTACTGATTAAAAACTGAAGACACAGCAAAGGTCCAGCAGCACATACACTGGATGATGGCATACCGCTTTATAAACATCACTGGGTGGATGTCTGCTCGTAGTAAAAAAAAGCTGTCTGATGGTTTACCACTGTATAAAAACTGCAGGATAAGTGATGGTGCTGGATTAAAAGTGCTGGCCCAGCAAAGGAATAGCAGTAGGATAGGTGCTGGCATTGCAGGGAAAGTGCTGGATTGAAGTAATGTGATGGCATACCAATGCTGGCCTGCTGCTGGCCATCACTGATGGACCAGCAGCATTTCGAGCGGTCACTTTTTGACAGGTTTAAGTAATGGCACCCTTGCACTTTATCACTGATGGCAGTGTTGGCTGCCATCTGTTTTCCAGCTGATGGCCCACCATTTTTCTCTTTGCTGGGTTGTTTTCCTGATTTTCGCGCTCCTACCCATAACTGCTGCTGAGATATGGCGAAATGACCTAAAACATTCGACCACCCCCTTTAACCCCTTTCGGTGTGGGGGGGGGGTAATTTCTGAAATCGCTGAAATAGGTGTTTAATAATTTTTTTAGTAGATTTGTTTTCCTGATTTTCGCGCTCCTACCTATAACTGCTGCTGAGATATGGCGAAATGACCTAAAACATTCGACCACCCCCTTTAACCCCTTTCGGGGGGGGGGGGGTTTCTAAAACCGCTGAAATAGGTGTTTAATCATTTTTTTAGTAGATTTTTTTTCTGGAATTTCAAGCTGCTACCTATAACTGCTGCTGAGATATGGTGAAATGACCTAAAACATTCGATCACCCCCCCTTTAACCCCCTTCTGGGGGGGAATTTCTAAAATCGCTGAAATAGGTTTTTAATCATTTTTTTAGTAGATTTGTTTTCTGGAATTTCAAGCTGCTACCTATAACTGTTGCTGAGATAAGGCAAAATGACCTAAAACATTCGAACCCCCCTTTAACCCCCTTCGGGAGGGAATTTTCAAAGATTCCTTCTTATTGCTTGCCTAGGCCATAACAGCAATCTACAGTCCAAATTGCGTTACCCTGACTTTAGTAGTTTCGGCTGGGTGTTGATGAGTCAGTCAGTCAGTCACCGTTTCCTCTTTATATAATAGTATAGATTTACAATATTTTAGATGTTATGTCATCATTGCACGATATCTGAAATTGTTTATCGTCTGTTTCTTTTATTTTTCTTCCATCGATCATTTAGCTCTCTTCGTTTTGAAGACAAGCATTCGTTAATATATGCCGGAATATTTTCAATGTCGTTGGCGTTAACAAGTTCAGTGCTATCATCTCGTTTAATTCTATCTTCACAAATTATAAAACCTTCATAAAAATGTTTAATGCAGATCAATGCTGTTGAAATAGGAATAAAAGTATCACAATGTAATTTCCTTAGCTACAATTTCTTCTTTTCATTATCCGCTGGGAATATGAAGACTCTAGCATATTGCTTTTTAGTATCGCATTTAGATTTGAAAACAGAAGCACAAAATTTAATCCCCATTGTTTTGAAGATATAATCTAAACAATTTTCTTAAGAGTTATAATATTTAGTTATTTATAGCATTATAATCTAAATACACTGAAAAATATTATTAAATACTAAATAAAACAATAAATAATATGAAAATACCATTGTAAACAATCCATACGACCGATAGTATGAATCTCAATTGTGATGTCATGCAAGTGAATTTGCTCTTTGTGGTAGGCCCGGTAAAAAAAGCAAACAGCACCATCTCGGAGGCTCCGGTGAAATCCAGTTTTCACGTTATATAAAAATTGTAAAATTTCGTTCAGTTTAACACTTTCAGCGTAACCAAAAATCATTTCAAACTCTAGTGTTAATACATTCGATAACAATCCTGTCGAAACATTAAACAAGAAAATTAAAAATGCGAATGAAGTGAAAATTATTTATTTGGATTCAGTGAAAAATATTTACGCATCATGGGTTATAGCGAATAAGATAATAGTGTTGATAAATGCAAAGAGCAGTTTTATAAATATGATTTCAACCCATTTCGCTTCATAAAAACTAATTTAATTATTCAAGAAAATAAATTTCAAGAGACCATCTTCAACTTACACAGTTATTTAGTTTCTTATTCTTTAAAAATCATTTTTATAACACGCCCTTTAAATTCTAAAAGGGTTTAATACATATATGATGAAACACGCATCATGGGTTCTAGCAAACAACAGAATAGTGTTGATAAATGCAAAGTGTAGTTTTATATACAGTTTCAACTCATTTCACTTCTTAAAAACTAATTTAATTATTCAAGAAAATAAATTTCAAAAGCTCATCTTCCATTTATACTGTTATTTAGTGTTTTTTCTTTAAGAATAATTTTTATAACACACATTTTAAATTCGAAAATGGTTTAATACATACATGATGAAAATTTCCTTGAATGATTTTTTGCACAGAAACAAGAATTATGAAAATATTAATTATTTATAAAAGAAAAAAATATCAACACTTGGAGTATTAGAATGGTTAAATATATATATATATATGTCACGTTTTCACTTGTATCACCGCATTTTTTTGTAGATCCAATTATCAAGGCTAGGGTTTCCACCGAGGAATTTGTAGTCGTGGCGTCGAGAATCCAAATTATGGTGTACATACTGAAGGCAAAGAATAGGCAGTCGGTTCCAGTTCATTTTTTATTCGAATCCAGCGAAAAGTTGAGGCCATGCTTTACTAATTTAAGATGATAATTCCATAATTAATGATTTTAGTACCGTGGAGAGACGTGGTGAATTAATTCAATGTTGAAGAGGACTTTAGATCTTAACAGGCAGCGTCGTCTTGTCTAATCGGCAGCCAAGGAGATTTATTCCATGGTCGTGAAGTACGCGTCGGGGTTACATGTACAACCGGATCCAGGAACAAACCTGCCGCTACGCGGGAAAACTCCGCGTATAACTATTAACTAACGCCCCAGAATACAGTGTCATTAAACAGTCTTTCGACAAATCAGCGCTACGGAACTAAATTTTCTGGCGCTCTGATTTTGAAGCTATCAGACCGTAAGCTAAAAAAGTGCAGGAAAAATATTTCTAGAATATTACGGAACAATCTAATTCCTTCGAACAAATAAGAAGAAAAAAAATACGTAGGTTTTACCGAGTATGGGCAAGATGCCAAAATAAGATTTTACATTGAAACTGAAATTAGTTTTTATATTTTTGAGAAAGAATATTGTTTTGTCAGAAAACATAGGGAAATAAAAAATAAAAATAAAAAGATATAGGTTGTTATTTCAAGAGAATTAAAATATTTTCAGCTGGGAGATTGATATTTAAAAGAATTAAATTCTAGAATGCGTTTATTTAATGAAACAAAAAGTGTGTAATTTTAACAGAACAGCGCTCAGAGCCATTTTTTTAAGAGAATGAATTTAGAATAAAGTATTTTTAGCTCGGCGGAATTTTGACAATCTAAATACTAGAACGAGAAAATAATTTAGAATAATGGGATTTATACAAAATTATAGTTTTGATGAGGACAACAGCGAAAAATTTTAATTTGTCTCATATAAATATATATATATAAATAATAAGTATCAATTACCATAAAAATCCTCTTTAAAAATTATTTTTAGACAGATTATTTTTATATTGATTTGAGACAATGTAAGAATTTCATTTTATTTATATATATATATGAATGCATGAAAAAACAGAATGGTATGCCACTTAAACTTGCGTAAATTCAAATAAGCTTCTGTAAAAGACGATTTAAAAAGTCATTTGAGAATTAGTAAGGACATTTCGTTAATGTAATTAGACTGTAAAAAAATGAGACTTTAGAATTATGGTTGGCTTACAGAAATAAAAATTAAACGTAATTTCATATATATTTTTTTAAGTATTGTGAATTTATTGCTGTTTTCTATAGTTAAAAAAAGTTTCATTTAATTACATTTCATCACTGTGAAATTAAATTGTAATAAATAAATATATTTTTCTTCTATATTCTTTTTAAAAATACTTATTCATTAATTTTATTAATAGTTATGCATGTAACAATATTTAACTATAACTCGCTTGTTATCTTTCAAAAAAAAAGTATAAATATTTTTGTGTGAGAAGCAATTAAAAAGATAACATTTCATTTTCTTTGTGAAAAACTAAAATAATTGCTCAGCAAAACAAATTAAATTATCATTTTATAAAGAAACTTTTTGACGTGATGGTTCTTAAACTCTAAAAGATTTTAATACAGAAATTATAAAAATATTATTCCAAAGTTGAATGCATGCATGCAGAAAAAATTAAAAACTGATATTTAAAAACATCATTAAAAGTTTCAACAATAAGACATTTAAATTTATATATAATCTTTTATAGCACAAGCGCAGTTTACCATAAAATTCATTTTTAAAATACCATTTTAGAAAACTAGGATTAGCTTTAAATAATAATAATTTGTTTCTTATCCATACATGGTTGCTCGAAGTAACAGAGGGGAAATTTAAATCCGTTTATATTACGAGTGATTAATGTCATCTCCACAGGATGACATTATGACATTATGAAAGTTAACTATACAAAATTTTCTTTACAAGTTTGATGATAATACATATATTGATTACATATATATTGATTACATATATATTTATGATATACCCCTATAACACCTTAGCGAAATAAGATAACAAAGTTCGGTTTTGTTTGTTTGTAACAGCGACTCAAAGTTTTATTTGTTCTGAAAAGGTTTTTTTTCCAGGAAATCCAGTAAGATCCAGAACTACTGATGTCTACTCCACAGAAAAAGAGACGCTGTATTACCTGATTCTTAGAGACGAAATCAGAACAAAATACCGACGTGACCCATCATCTAAACCCCCAATACGCGAGTGGCAGAAGATATTTATGGATACTGGTAGTGTGCTGCATAAAAAGAGCGCTGGCTGGCCAAGCACAAGACCAGATGATATGGAACGTGATTGAATAAGTGTCCAACTCAATCCCAAGGAAGCCCAGTCCATTCATACGACCTCCTGACAGTTGGGGTTACCTAAAAGACTCCTATAATAGAAGCTGACTCTAGGGTTACCCCCAACAACGATACTGCATCAGAGTTTACACCTACCATTTTATGAAGGATCAAAAATGTAAAGATAAATTTGGAATACTATACTAATATACTAAACTAAATCAAATATAAACTAGAACTGTTTTAAAATCATTAGATTTTTTTTTAAATATTCATTGTCATGGCAATCATGATAAGAATTTTGAGTCTAAAAAATTGTTGTGTCATCATTTCAATCTTCATACGCTCATTTATTTAGTCGCTGCATTAAAAAAATTGCTGGCCTAGTAAGCATAAGTCCAGAGGGTACAGAACATGTTCGATTGAGTGCCCAACACAGTCCCAGAAGGTCCATTAGTACTGCCTCCAAGGAGATGGGGTTACCAAACACAACGATCTTCAGAGTTCGGAACAATTTCCTGTACTTATTGTTTTTATGGAGGGTCAAAGTTGTAAATATAAATTATATTAATATACTAAATATGTATAATTGTATATAATTATACCCTGTATATTAATATATTTAATTAAATAAAATATAAACGAGACCTGTTTTAAAATGGATAGAATTTTTTCAATTATCATTGTCATGATAATTATGATAAGATTAAAGGTTTAAAAAATCGCTTATCATCACTTTAGTCTTTATACACTCATATATTTAATCAATGTAGGGGAGACCGGGGCAAGATGAAGAGTGGGGCAAGATGACGAATGTCTTAATTTTTCCGTTTTCCGCTAGGTGGCAGCATCAACCGGACAATACTGGCTCTCCTATCGGCCGTTCGTTAAACAATACTATACAGACGCTGAAATCGCCATTTTTGTGTCAGTTGTGAAGCTTTGATTGTTTTCCGCTGCCACGTTATAACTTTTATGCATGTGTAAATAAGCTCTGCTACAGATACAGGTAAGATATATCGTTTTTCTTTAATCTTTACGCGTAACTTAGTTTAAATACTACTTACTACCATGAATAAATGTCAATTAATCGCCTTCCTTCATGGCAATGAAAACGAATATTTTTAAACAGGCAGTCCGGGGTAAGATGACGAGCTCGTCATCTGGCCCCGTGTTTCGTAATTTATTAAACTAACTATGTTGTCCATTCTATTTAAATCCTGTAAACGCTTGTTTGTCTGTGTGTTTGTTCGCGCGACCTTGCGCTTCTATCTCCTCTGGGGCTAAGGGGTGCATGGGATCGGGGGAGGTATCGTTCGAAAGGGGGCGACCAGAGGAAGACATTTTTGCCATCCGCCAAGCCCCCCCCCCCTAGCCTCCAGAAAGAAAACCCTATCGGGGTACGTATCTCTACTTCCAAGCGCCCGATCGGTACGAGGAGAGTACCGTTTGACGGGGTCAAGACCTCCCCCTCCCCCGCTGGTCCCCCTCCTCCCATAAAATTCAAAAAGCGTTTAAGGCCAACTTCCGGCATTGTGACCCACCAACAGAACAAAAGATCCAGTGCTATAAATGCCAAGAGTGGTGGCATGAGGAATGTTCCAATTATGAAAATGGCTTTTTTATTTGTGACTATTGTTAGCTGCACAACTAAACACTTCAACATTACGTTACACTGCATTATGCTTAGTTTGATACTTTGTAAGATGTAAAAACACAGTTATCATTTGTTAAACCATGTAACATATTCAAAAGATAAAATATGTTCAATCTTTTTCAGTGTTGTCATCTTGTCCCAAGGCCAAAGTCATCTTGCCGCAGTACTGGGGCAAGATGACGATTTGTTAATGTTATGAAAAAATAAAATTACCATTTAATTTTTAAAATAAAAAAAATAAAGGATAATGTATTTAATACTACAAAGGTATACTCTATCAGTTCATGTAAAATTAATTTTACTATTACTTCAAAATAAATTAATAAACAACAAAAATTGTTAACATAGTCATCTTGCCCCGGTCTCCCCTACCTATTGCGGTTGCATAAAGTATAATTATTAAACTTTCAGCGTAAGAAAATATCAAACTTACTGAAATTCTGAAATGACAACCGATACAGACCTCAAATACGTAACTGGTACGAGTTGTTTAAAATTGGCCATGAGAAAGGTAAAACATGACAATCCAGTTTGTTAAAGTGAACTTGAAGTAGTGAAATTCACTTTATATCTATCTACATTTATGAAACAAAAATGCATGTCTGTGAGTATGTATGTTTGTTGGTGATGACTAGGGATATTTATTGAACGTAGAGTTGTTCTTTGTAATTTCAGTTTAAGCTCACGGATGGAAATTTATAACTGCAGAAAAAACAGAAAAAGTGAAAAGTTATACGATGTGTAGACAATAAGAAAAATGCGATTTGAAATAGTGAATAATAATATTTTTAAAACCAAAGATACAGTTAGAAGCGGAACGGTACAGCAAATATTTTCGTGTTTTTATTTATTTATTTATTTATTTGTAACTCGGGAATTTGTTGACCCGGGGATTGTAATTTATAATTGCAAAAAAAAAAAAAAAAAAAAAAAAAAAAAAAACGGAATATTTTTCCTTCGTCGCTGCAAGAAACGAGGAAGACTCAAACAGGCACAAAAAAAGGCAGCACCATGAAAGATTGCTATTTTGCGATTTGTTCATTGCAATTTCCAATTAATATCTCCACTAATTACGAAAATATGTAAAAACTGGTTTCGAGGTGCATAGTTCCAGACATAAAGTTACCTACCTGCCAAATCTTGTAGCACTGCGCGCAGCGGTTTTATCCAAACACAGCAATACACACACAGACAAATTTCTATCCTTATTATTATAGATTTAAATTTATGTTAATATTTCAAAAGTTCAAGGAAAAAGAAATTTCCGACGACCAAATGAAATTTCGAGAAATGGATATCTCAGGTAACATTTTACCGTCGAAAAATCATGTTGTTAGGTTGATCGTGTTCCTTTGTAAGTGAGAGGTAAGTGATTAAGTCATGTGACTTTACGGCAGTTGAAATATTCATATTAGGTTTCTTTTTTCCCATTTTTGCGAAGACATTTTTAACTGTTTATTTTTATACAGATATATTACTAATTTCGGGTTATCAGCGAAAGAGGAAGATAATTTCATTTCTATGGGATCCTTTGATCACGACAGATTTATGACGTCAATACTTTCGATACGTCATATAAATTATTAAGAATTTAAAAAATATATTTTTACACCACAATATGCTTATTAATATTCTTGAAGTGCATCCCCCTTTTCCCGGAGCTGCAGAAATCCCACCAAGGTAAAAATTTCTGAATTCATCACTGATTTTAGGTATATTTAATGTTTTGATTACGAGTCATTTATGGCGATTGTTTTCATATTCATTTGTACCACAATATACGAAAAGATTTCTTTGTGGTATCATTTTTTTAAATATCCCAGTATAAGTGAATTGCAGATATTATATTTCAAAAAGTGGTACAAAAAGAATAAAATATAGTCGCTGGGACGATATATGTCCCAACATCGTAATTGAAAGGTTTAGGTTATTATCACTAGGTTATTATTATCATTATCAGGTTATCATATCTAGGTTATTATTATCATTATACTAGGTGATGGTGAGAAATACCACCATCTAGATCTAAACTAGCACACACTATAAAAAAAAAGTATTTGTTTTTTTTTCTGCATATTAGCAGAGTATTTGGTATCATTTTAATCAGTGAACAGTGAACAATACAAATTAATGATCCATTTTAGGATCAGCGCATACAGATAGATAATTGTGGAACAAAGTGAACCACGGCAGTCAAGGAAATATTTGGTTTTCCGTTCCCACGAATGATTTAACTACACCTAATAAAAATGTCATGGAGAAAATTGTCAGAACAATAATATGACACATTTATTTATGAGAGCTTAAATAGGCACGAAGACCTCACAAGTAAAAGCATCTTTACCTCCCAGACACATCACGGCGTCAAGAGGAATCACTATTGTACCGACGGGCCTATGAAACACTCAAGGGGAGTACCAAAATTCTCCCGCCTGCCAATGGTCATCTCTCTAAAATCAGAGGTATGGCCGAAACATGCAAATTTTTAAGAAGTTATATGTATAAGGCCTTAATTTTATGTGAAAAGGGAAGAATGATTCCATCCTTTTTTTTTTTTTTTTGCTCCACGAAAAGAATGTGATTTTTTTTTTGAGAGTTCAGATTCAAAAAAGATGGAAAAGTAGAAGGTTGACTGCTCTCTAACTAAAAAAACAGATTTTGAGTGTGTGTGCCAATAGATGGAAATGTACGCGCTAAGAAAAAGCGAAAACGCGTCAGCCATTACCTCCTGCTGTCAACGTTATCTAGTAATATAAGGTAACAAACAATCTTCCTTCACCATTGTTCCATTTTATTTAATTAAGCTATATTCTTTTAATAATACGAATTTACGTGTGTATGAAGATCCTACCCCGATCTAAACATAAAAAGGCTAATCAAATAAATACTTCTAGGGTATAGAACTCTGCCTTTCAAAATCGAATTTGTTAATTCAGTAAGATAAACTGTAATTCTCAGAAAATAAATGTTGAGAATACAGTTCTCAACTAGGATTGAATATTTTTATTTTTTTAAAACATTTATATTTGTTTTTAATCATATGCTTATAATTACCTTGTAAATAAACTCAATTTTATATTCAATTAATTTTAGTCAGTTTTCCTTTTGTTTACTTAATTTATTGAATTAATATTAAGCCTTTTATTTTAGGAAATGTTTTCTTTAATATTACAATCTAGATTTTAAAATAAGCCATTATATATTTAATGTTACATAACTCTCTGCAGGTAACCTTTGATGATTGTAATTGGCTCAAAGAGGATCCGAACTTCAAAAATAATTCACAACGCAACTTTTTCTTTTCTATAATTAATTGATAATTTGTCTAATAAAATTTTCTAAGTATAAATTATCATATCAGATCCTTAGAGTCATAGGTGCAAAATAAATACTATACGTCTCGGATAATTTAAAATACTCATATTAATCAATTAACAGCAATATAGTGGTAAATCCTATGCAGTCAGACTTAAATTCAAATAATTTAATTGATCACTCTGTAGCATTCCATCATAGGGTTTACCGAATTAGAAGTGGTACCGTTACCTCTTTCTAAATTATTTTAATATATTAATTTAATTTTAGAAATAGAACTTTAGGTTATTGTATAATTTCTTTTTAAATATAAAAATATATATGCAATATTAAGACTGAAAAAAAAAAAAAAAAAAAAAAAATTTGCTAACATAAATGTTCTTAATTTTAAAATTCTTTAAAAAAAAAAATTTTTTTTTGCCTCTTTTCAACAACTAATAAAAAAAAAATTTAAGCATTCATTGGGGAATCTTCATACACACTCTGTAACATGCATGTACTTGGCAACTCTTTTTGGGTACCTCACTAAATATATAATGATATATTAAATAATAATATGTGTTATTGGATTGATTTGTATTAACAAAGAATTGAAAATATGACTTGTGTTACATATACTGCAACCGCAGCAAATATAAAATACATACATAATAATGCTCAAATATTGAAATGATATATATTATATATAATTAATTTCTCGAACAGTGCATAACAATTCACCATTGCGTATCTTTTATTTTATGTTAAACAATTTTTTTTTTGCTCTCTCTCTATTTTATGATTTTTGTACTTTAATTGGATGAATAAGCGTAAAAGTCAAAGAATTAGTAGAATAGATACTGGTGTCAAAACTAGACAACAATTACGCGAATTAAATAATCAAACTGTAGACACTAATATTATTTGTAATAATAGTAATAATAATAATAAGAAAAAAAAGAAAGAGAAGAAAATTATAAATTCTGAAAAAGCTACTCCTAAAATTACTACAATGGACACCCCAAATGCAGATAGCCTAATTAATCTGATTCCATACTATGATGGAAAAAAGGAAGCAAATATTAACCATTTTTTCTTACAATTTGACAATCTCATCAATAAAACTGAATTGAATAATGATTCTAAATTAACTATATTAAAGGCGAAAATTGTAGGACCTGCTAAAGATAAATTGATGAGGGATCAAAATTTGTTCGTGGAACAGAACTTAGAAACCTTTAAAACAAAGTTAAAACAATTATTCGAACCCAAAACCACATTTCTAGAAGCGCAAAAGAAATTTTGCAATCTCAAACAAAAACCGGAACAAAACATGAACGAATTTATATTAGAATTTAATGCGGCAGCAGACCTTTATCTAAAAAAAAGTGGGCAAGATATAGGAGCTAACAACAGCTCTACATTCATGGAAATGATCAAATTATCTCAGTTTTTGGAATCAATTCGTAGTGATTTAAGTCTGGAAGTAAGAAAAAACTCTCCGCCGGACTTTAAAACAGCGTGCAACATAGCCTTAAAATTAGAGGAGGCTTATTCACATGTCAATTTAAAGGACATCAACAACATTTCCAAAACTAAAGATTCTGATTTGTTAAATGAACTGCTTAAACTCAATGTAGAATGTGCAGAGAATATAAAATTATTAACCGCGGAACTAAATAACATAAAATTAAAGGTAAATGCCACTAACAATGATACAACTAGGTTTTGCAAGTACTGTAAATCCACATCCCATACGAACCCACATTGTTGGTTTTACAAGGGCAACGAACAAAACAGCAGTAATTACGTGGACGAAAATAAAAAAATTCCTGAGAATATTCAAATCGAAAAACCAAATTTTTATCAAGGGGGAAACCAACAAGCTCAGGGAAACTTTCAGCAAACCCCAAATTACACGCACCAAAACTTCAACCCTATGCAATATTCTGCTCCTCAGTACATGTACTATGCACCACCCCCACCCCACCAACAATTTATGCCGATATCATATCCCAGTTTCGGAAATTATGGAGGCAATTTCAACGAACAGAGATCATATGACCAGCGAAGAAATTATAGAGGGCATAGAGGGGGCTACAAGCAAAATAATTATAAAAAACATGATTATACAAAAAAAAATAATTCACAGCAGACATTTGAAAACAATAAACAAGATAAAGATCATGATCAGAATTCTAGTAACAATAAGGGAAACTAAAGTCGGGACTTACATTCTCAAATACAAGGCACCCGCGTAAGTCTCACTGTAGGTCTAAAAAAAATAACAAAATTATTGCTAGTGTCAAAAGTAATGACAATTCTCAACTTCCGATTATTACTTTTGAAATTAATGGTGTTAAGATTAATGCTTTGACAGACAGTGGGGCGGCAGTAACTTTGGCATCACCTATATTGTTCGAACAATTAAAGAATGCACACGTAAAATATAAAAATCTCTGTAACCAGGTAAAAATTCAAACATTAACAAATTCGACAATCTCTTTTAAGCAATGCATTAAATTAACTTTCAAATTGGAAAACGTTTTTGTATCGGGGGCATTCTATGTTACAACTCAAGATTTTGGTCGGAACTACAATATGCTATTGGGATTCGATTTCCTCAAAACAAATAATATTATCCTAGATTTTGAAGATAAAACCATGAAATTAAAAAACAAAAACATTGCACTTCAATTTCTAGAAAATGAACCTCAAAGTCTGATAAGTAACTTAACTGCTAACTCTAATGAGAATCAAAATAAAGAAACAATACGCAAAAAGAAAAAAAAACGTATCTCGCACAAAAATTTTGTTACAGCAAAACTAACACAGACAACGGAGTTACTACCAGGCGAAAAAAAAATTGTTGCATTACTATTAGATCCAGATAAATTCGCAACTACAAATACAATACTCTTGGAACCGATTAAACATAATATGAAAATTTATTATAAAACATCAATTCACGAAATTGCCAAGGATAATAAAATTCATATAATAATCACTAACAAATCACAACAAAAATTAATCTTAACAGAGGGAATGAACATTGGCAAAATTTCTAAACATTTTGAAATAAAATCAGTTGACACTGAGGGTCAAGAAGTAACGAAGCAGGTAGTGCACATTAATAATCTGAATTTAGAGCAAGTTCGTGAACTGAGAAAAGCAGAACTTAGATCAGACGACTTTAATTTACAACATTTAGACTCGGACACAGCAGAAAAATTAAAAAAAATACTTCTAAATAATGCACATGCCTTTTCTAAGAATTACGATACACTCGGACAATCTTCATTAGTCGTCCCAAGATTTAATTTAATACATAATTATCCTCTGCAGACTAAACCATACAAAACTGCACACAATGTTAAGGAGTATGCTAAAAAAGAAATTGAAAAACTTTTGAGAGCAAATATCATTCGTAAATCCAACTCTGATTACGCTTTCCCTGTTATTTTCGTTAAAAAAAATCTTTGCAGAAAAACGAACAGGCTAATGAAGTTAAATATCGTATGGCGGTCGATTATAGACTTTTAAATGAAATACTTCAAAATTATGCGTACCCCATACCCGAAATTAAAGAGATTCTGCGGAGAATGAGTGGAAAAAAATATTATACAGTACTGGATCTACACAGTGCGTTTTTCCAAATAAATTTACGTGAAGAAGACACTGAAAAATTAGCTTTCATAACGGAGCACGGTAAATTCTCCTTTTTAAGATTGCCTTTCGGAACGCGACTCAGTACTGCGGTGTTTGCAGAATTAATTGATAAAGTGTTGGGCCACTTTAATGAAGATCAAGTCGCTTATTTTATTGACGATGTGATCCTAGCAGCCGACTCACTCGAAGAAATGTTAGATCTGTTAGACAAAGTCCTTAAAGCTTTTATTGAAAATAATTTAACTATTGAGCCTACTAAAATACAAGTCTGTATGTCAGAAATCGAATTTCTCGGTTTCACCCTAAACAGCGAAGGATACTCTCCTTCAAAAAGAAACATAGATAAAATTCAAAATTTAGTTAAACCTAAAAATAAGAAGGGAGTTAAATCTCTACTTGGTCTTTCGAATTATTTTAGATCGCTTATTAAAGACTATTCTAAAATAGTTGACCCATTAATTAATCTTACTAAAGACAAAGTGAAATTTAAATGGTCTGACATAGAAGAAAATGCTTTCAAAGAAATCCAAGCAGCGATAGTTAAAAATCCCACATTAAAACCCCCGGATTTCTCAAAAGATTTCATTTTAATCACAGACGCTTCTAAAACAGCTATTTCTGGAATTTTAGCACAAGAATACGACGGAGAACAGCTGCCAATTGAACATTTTGGGCGAAAATTAAGGGATCCCGAAAAGAACTACCCCAGTTTCAAACTCGAACTACTGGCGGTTCATGAAGCGGTGATGTATTTCAAGCATATTCTCGCAGGGAGAAAATTTAATATTTATACAGACTCCAAAGCGCTAACGTATTTTTTAAATTTGGAAAAGCAACCAGACATTGTAGCAAGGTGGTTGGACAATTTGTCCCCTTTTAACTACTCTTTTCAGCATATCGAGGGATCTAAAAATCCTGCTGATTATGTTTCGAGGAACATTAATAATATAATTTCAAGAGAAAAATTGCAAAATTCATTGTTTACGGTAAACAAAGCTCTATCAGATGAAAACATTAAACTACAACAATTAGAAGACGAAAAATTAAATAAAATAATAAACAAAATTAAAACTGACAAACAAAACAAAACCACAAAAAAATTCACTCTCAATCAAAAAGAAATATTAATATTAAAGCCAGGCTCTGATACAAATGAACTGTTAATTGCTCCGGATAAACTTAAAGCTGAAATAATACAGGAAGCTCATAAACCACATTTCGGATTTTTTAAAACTTATCAAATAATAAAAGCTAGATTCTACTGGTACGGGATGTACAGGGATGTAAAGAATTATTGTACTAAATGTATACCATGTAACACGACTAAACAACATCAAACTATTAAAGTTCCCACACAAAAAATAATCAAAGATAAAGAAATCGGATCAGTTTTGCATATAGATTTAATTGGTTTGCTTCCAATGACGCTACGCAAAAATAAATTTGTATTTATGATTATTGATTCCACATCAAGATTCTTGGAGGCTGTACCGGTTCGCAATTGTGAATCACAAACACTTCTAAATGTATTGAATCGCTATTTTAGTAATTTCGGATTGGCGCGATCCATAAAATTGGATAATGGCCGGTATTTTCACTCTGATTTATTCAAAGAATACATGGATTCTCTTAACATAGACCTAGATTTTACGTCCGTGAATAATCCACGCAGTAATGGGCTCTGTGAAATCAGTAATAAAATATTAAAAAATTCAATTGTGGCTATGTGTAAAAACTCTTTAGAATGGGATACCAGGATTGATTTTTTTAAAATTAATTATAACAGTACGCCGCACAGAGCTACGGGATTTTCTCCGGCACTTCTATTTTTCGGTAGAGAAATAAGAACTCCTTTTTCCATACACTTGCCTGACCAAGACATAATTGTCAAAACCTACGTTAAAAATAGAGTCCAACATATTGAGGAAATAAAGAAATTAGCCTTACAAAACCAAAAAAAAATGATGGCGGAGTACATCGACAGTACTCCAGTCCAAAAAGTAAAATTTCTACAAACGGGACAAGAATGCTACTTAAAAGTCGTAGGTAAACCAGGTGTACTTCAGCCAAAATTCTTGGGACCATTCGAGGTGGTAAGGAAGCTTAGGAATAACAATTACCTATTAAAGGAAATTGCATTCCCAGATAAAGCGACTATTAAACGCCACATAAATAAATTATTCTCACCAACGAAAGTGGAATCACAGACTATACACATAAATTCCTAGATAGGGAAGCGAGAAATTTTTTTTCTCTTTTATTGCTGTCGAGGCAATATGTATATATTTATTTTAAATTTTTATCGTTTATAGATGTCTTATTTTTCTTTAGTTTAGTACACATTTTATAATTTTCCATTATTGTTTATTTACAGTACATTGAGGACAAGTTACTATTTAAAAAAAAAAAAAAAAAAAAAAAAAAAAAAAAAAGATCATTTAGGGAGGATACCGCAAGTTTTTTTTTCTTTGCTACACAGTGTACTACTGAGGGATTTGGCTCGTCAGAGGGAGTTATGAACAAACATGCACGTTAAATAAAAAAAAATAATAATTACGGTAAAAATAAAAACAGAGGCAGCCTTGCCAGGGTATCACCCTTTCAAACCCATTTTATACTAATTTATATAACAAAACAAAAAATTTTTTTAATATATAACCTTACCCCCTCTACTAAAAGTGAAAATAAAAGTCTTTATATGTAGCACAAAACATATAACTAATCGATTTAAAATTACAAGTCAACATCTATTCACTCGGCGACACAAATATAAATAATAATAATACAACATTTTATATTGACCAATATTTATAATAATTCATCCTTTGCTTAAAGCCACGGATTGACGAATCCACTTGAATTATTATAACAAAAAAAAAATCGGTCAGATTTTACAAAATTATTTTAGTTTAATATTTGATATAATCTATAACTTGGTTAGAACAACGCGTTTCAATTTTAATTTTAGAATAATCGTACGATTTCATATTATAAAACAAACAAGTAAAAAAAAAAAAAAATTATTAGTTGTCCCTAAGGATTAACATTTCAGATAATTAAAAAAAAAAAAAAAAAAAAAAAAAAAAAAATACCATTGAACGTTTCAATTATTACAAAACATAAATTGGATGTTTAATTTATACCTTAAATATTTAGGTAAATTATTTCATACTTAAAAAATAATAATAATAAAAAGGTGTTGGATACATGTCAATGATCATTTCAGCAATTTATTGGATGTTAAAGTCTCGTTTTTGCAGGCGAAATTGAGACTATCTGCGCAGAGCATCTAATAATGCATTTAGCTGAGATATTTCTAATTAACTAAATTTCCAAACTTTACAAAAAAAAAAAAGAATTTGTTTAATCTTTTTTTTTTCTAACTATTATATGTAATATTTTATAAAACAAAAAATAATAAGAGAAAAGAAAAGCGAACGCTCGCTTTCGATTCCTTAAATATGTATATTTACACGTTAATATATTTTAAAATAATAATAATAAGAAGAATAAATAATTAAATAAATATTTTACAATTGCATGCACATTTTCGTTTGTGCAAAGCAACGCTCGCTTGTTCTCGCTAACTTAAATTGTAACTAGAAAATCAATATTATATTAAAAATATATATATATTATAATACATTACGTTTTTATACACAATATAAATAAATAAGTAAATATATAAATTGACGAGAAGATAGTGCGATGCAAACGGATTTGACCACGTTACATGTGTACCGATTTTTTTTTATAGAAAATATTAAGCAGATATACAGATTTAATTACATACCCCATTTATTTTTAAATCCAAGCCGGGTATACACGACTTTTTTTTTTAACCACACAGTATAATTTTTATTTTTAACAACATAAATCATAATTCCTAGCTGTAAATCATAGCTGCACTACCTTTCACCAATTACACGTGCAATTAACACATTTCACCCCTTTTTGTAGAGTCGAAAATCCAGGAGTTTAGTAATCATACACCTGAGGGATAGCAACGATCGCTAGTACATGCATTTCGCAAATCTTCCCATGTGTACACCTGGATACGAATGTAAAAAAAAAAAAAAAAAAAAAAAAAAAGGGGGGTCAGTTTTTCCACAGGTGAGCTCAGTAACTGTCATTTGGAATCCTTCCCCTTAGCAATTTGATGGATCGATAGGAAAGAGAGGAGATTTTTTTTTCTTCTTTTTCTTTTCTTCGTTCTCTTTCAACCTTGTTCATTCTAGGAGCCGGGCAGTGAAATTGTACTTGTTTTGATTTTACCAACGGATAATTAAAATTTTGGTAGCAAAGGAAAGAGGAAAATTCATTTTTTAGACCTGTTTCTTTTATGAAAATATATTATTGAAAATATCTTTCATTCAGAAAAGTCATCCTTTTATAAGATCCCAAAACAAAATTGTTTTAGTAAGAATGATAAGATGTTTTTTTCACATAACATTTTCTTTATGTATATTATATAAAATAAAATAAAGATGTTTGCCTTTTTGCTCAAGAGAGACATTTCATGTGAGATTATGTATATCTATTTTCTCTCTATGTTTTTGATATAATATATATATATATATATTTAATGTATGGTATTAATTATACAATGCATACAGTTTACTGATTATATTGAGTATTTGTTTTAAATGATTCTGTATATTGTGTTTCAACGTATGGGTACCTAATTAGCCTGTAATAATTAAAATAAAAGATTTGCCAATTTATATGTATGTAATAACTAAAAATATAAGAGTGGAAAAGAAAATTAATTTTTTTTTCTTTCTTCTCTCGGGCATTTTATTTTATTATTTGGCTTATTCAAATTTTCCTGCTTTATTTGGATTTGGACCTATTAAAACTCAAAATTTTAATAAATGTTTTTGGAACAATGGAAATTGAAACCAACTACACATGATAACTTGCTGAAGAAGTCATGTCTTTCATCAGATTTTTCAACAGTGAACTTTTGATTACGCTTTATTTCACCAATGTGTAAAACTTTTTTCTGGTGTTGCAAACCTACTTACACTCCAAACCTAGTGACACCCCAGCTTATCCCAAGTTCCTAGACTTTTCCATGTGAACATTTTCAGTTTTGATCTTCAATATAATACGACGATGGACTTTCATCGAGTACTTTGTGGCTATATATATATATATATAAAAAGATACTGTGGACCTTTTTTTTTCTAATGTCGGGGGAAGAGATGATGGTGAGAAATACCACCATCTAGATCTAAACTAGCACACACTATAAAAAAAAAAGTATTTGGTTTTTTTTCTGCATATTAGCAGAGTATTTGGTATCATTTTAATCAGTGAACAGTGAACAATACAAATTAATGATCCATTTTAGGATCAGCGCATACAGATAGATAATTGTGGAACAAAGTGAACCACGGCAGTCAAGGAAATATTTGGTTTTCCGTTCCCACGAATGATTTAACTACACCTAATAAAAATGTCATGGAGAAAATTGTCAGAACAATAATATGACACATTTATTTATGAGAGCTTAAATAGGCACGAAGACCTCACAAGTAAAAGCATCTTTACCTCCCAGACACAGCACGGCGTCAAGAGGAATCACTATTGTACCGACGGGCCTATGAAACACTCAAGGGGAGTACCAAAATTCTCCCGCCTGCCAATGGTCATCTCTCTAAAATCAGAGGTATGGCCGAAACATGCAAATTTTCAAGAAGTTATATGTATAAGGCCTTAATTTTATGTGAAAAGGGAAGAATGATTCCATCCTTTTTTTTTTTTTTTTGCTCCACGAAAAGAATGTGATTTTTTTTTTGAGAGTTCAGATTCAAAAAAGATGGAAAAGTAGAAGGTTGACTGCTCTCTAACTAAAAAAACAGATTTTGAGTGTGTGTGCCAATAGATGGAAATGTACGCGCTAAGAAAAAGCGAAAACGCGTCAGCCATTACCTCCTGCTGTCAACGTTATCTAGTAATATAAGGTAACAAACAATCTTCCTTCACCATTGTTCCATTTTATTTAATTAAGCTATATTCTTTTAATAATACGAATTTACGTGTGTATGAAGATCCTACCCCGATCTAAACATAAAAAGGCTAATCAAATAAATACTTCTAGGGTATGGAACTCTGCCTTTCAAAATCGAATTTGTTAATTCAGTAAGATAAACTGTAATTCTCAGAAAATAAATGTTGAGAATACAGTTCTCAACTAGGATTGAATATTTTTATTTTTTTAAAACATTTATATTTGTTTTTAATCATATGCTTATAATTACCTTGTAAATAAACTCAATTTTATATTCAATTAATTTTAGTCAGTTTTCCTTTTGTTTACTTAATTTATTGAATTAATATTAAGTCTTTAATTTTAGGAAATGTTTTCTTTAATATTACAATCTAGATTTTAAAATAAGCCATTATATATTTAATGTTACATAACTCTCTGCAGGTAACCTTTGATGATTGTAATTGGCTCAAAGAGGATCCGAACTTCAAAAATAATTCACAACGCAACTTTTTCTTTTCTATAATTAATTGATAATTTGTCTAATAAAATTTTCTAAGTATAAATTATCATATCAGATCCTTAGAGTCATAGGTGCAAAATAAATACTATACGTCTCGGATAATTTAAAATACTCATATTAATCAATTAACAGCAATATAGTGGTAAATCCTATGCAGTCAGACTTAAATTCAAATAATTTAATTGATCACTCTGTAGCATTCCATCACTAGGTTATTATCATTAGGTTATTATTATTATTAATTTATATTTTTACTGATTAATTCCTGTAAGCATGAATATTTAATATAAGAATCACCTTAAAAATAAGCAATTTCACTAAAACTTTGAGTACTAAATTATTAAAGAAATAAGTACATATATTGCTGGAACAAGTATAAAAAATATTCTTTAAAAATTACTTTAGAAAACATATTTTGAAAAAATGGCAGAATTTTTACGTGATCTCGCAAGAAAGATAAGCTTATTATTGCATTTAAATGATAAGATTTTCAAAGAAGTTTATGTAACAATATCTTTTAAAAGATAAATTGCAATTACTGTTCTACTTAATATAATCAGGATATTAAAAAAATATTGTTTAACACCTTGAAGGACGTGGTTCATTTTTGGACCACATAAATTCCACATTGGCATCAGAATTTTGAAATGTAAATTTTCATTTTATAAAGGTAGTGAAGAAAATCTTTTACTTATTTTTAATTTTTTTTTCTGTAAATTCTGGTATAATGTAATCATTGCATCGTTTTACGAGTAGAAGTGCTTTTCACCTGAAACAGTTAACACATATTATTCATTTGCAGTAAGGAAAATTAAATGTAACGTGTATTTAAAAAAATATTGCACACTGTTAAAAATTTGCAGCAAACTGTCCAGTCATTCGACCGTTTTTATAGAAAACGGTTATATAACCGTAATTTAACGCTATTCTGACCACAATATGGGCAATAATATGGTCAGAATAGAGTTAAATAACGGTTATGTAACTGTTATATATAAAAACGGTTGAATTACTGGACAGTTTGCTGCAAATTTTTAACAGTGTACATATGTTCTTGCTTAGTTAAAATACCCACAAGATTAAAAAAAAAATTAATTGCAATTTTTTTGCGAAAATTTTAAATTATAATTAAAAATATTTGCTCTTAAAGTACATTTGAATTCAATACTATAATGAATTAAATAATAAATAATAAATATAAAATGTGAAAAAATACTTTCAGATTATTAAATTATAACACTTAAACCAATTTATTCAGACAAACGAAACCAGATTTCGTAATTTTTAAATGTTTTGAAAAGGCTATGAATAAATTACATTTACTTTTTTATAAATAATAATAGTAGATGTTTGTTTTGTATTTTAATAATTCAAACATGACTTCATCACAGTTTGTGCTTGCAAAGACGTAACTTAATTATTCAACGAAATAAACCTAAAACTGATACATCTTTCATTTTATACAGATATTTAATTTTATTTACGACAATAATCTTTATGATGTTATGTATTTTAAAATATGAAAATTTTTAACGCATAATTAATCAAAATCTCTTTCCGTGAATTAATTTATAAAAGCATAAATAATTAAAATATTAAGTATCTGAAAAAATATACATTTGACTAGGAATTTGAATATTTTAATGCTTAAACGGAAAAGAAAAACTTTCTAACACAAAGACAAATATACTCTTAAGATGATCCTTATAAAATATTTTTGAAAGCATATATTTATTTGGGCGATTACGAGAAAGTATTTTAATACACGATCGAAATAAAAATTAAAAAATAATGTATCATTGCAAATGTTGGAATTTCAAGTATGTTTATGTAATATGTCATTAAAAAACATTTGTGCATAAATTTACAATCTAATGCAGACCGAAAGAATAAAATACTGTTTTAAAATTGTGATTCACTTCAAAAAGAATGGACCATTAAATGTAATTGAACAAAATCTTTAAATATATGTTTGGAATGCTTCCTTGATCACTTAAAACGTAAAGAAAAAAAAATGAATTTAAATAGTAAACATTTTCCTTTCACGAAACTGCATTATAATAATTGATAAAAAAAAGTCTTTTAAAAGAAGTAAATGATTTTAATTAAACATTCCTGTATCTTTACAAACAATTTAAAACGAATGTATTTGAAGTTCATTTGTAAAACCAAGTTTAATTATCCAAAAATTTAAAACTGGAACGTATTCAAGTTATTCAAAAATTTAATTTTACTTCCTTTAATGATCTGGTATAATGCATTTTATATAGAAAATGTTATAATATATGAACAATCAAAACACTTTTATAGCTTCATCCTTGTAAACAATAAAATATAGTGTAAATAAAATATTTTAATAGCATTTTAATTTTATGAAAATAACATACGATAACAGATGGAGTTTATTGCTGGCTTGTAAAATTATCTTTTTGAAAACATTTTTCAATTGGATTCTTTTATAAATATGCTATGCAAAACTTTTACAATATGAATTTATACTTTTAAATGGATGTATTTATTTTAACTGTAATAGCTGCTGTTACCGATCCGATCACAAAAACGAAAAAAATCAAGAAAAATGAAAGAATTAAATCATTACTTTTTTTAAGTTTACTAAAAATAAAATAATACTAGGATGAGAAAATTGTGTAATAACAGATCTGTGTGTAATAACAGATACGTTTTACTGATATCCTGCCTTACACACAACCACATTCAGATAACTCTCTTTCTGCCACTATGCTCTTCTGTCAACACGAGCACAATGTATCTTAAAACATTTCTCGAAGCCTTTGGACAAAATAGTCTTCAGCAGACTTCGAATAATTGCAATCGTTTAATCCTAATCAATTATAGTCGATTACAAAAATCGTGTAAACCTACTGTAACTGTAATCGTGGAATTTTATTTTTGTATAATCGCAAATTAATCACAATCCAGTAACTTCATTTGGATGACAATAATAATCTAATCGTAATCAGGTCATGGTGTAGTCGCAATCATGTAATCATAATCAATTATAACCGATTACAAAAATCGTGTAATTCTATTGTAACCGTAATCGTGGAATTTTATTTTTGTATAATCGCAAATTAATCACAATCCGGTAACTTCATATGGATTACAATCATAATCTAATCGTAATCATATCATAGTGTAATCGCAATATAATCTGTATCGAAAAACTACGTACATAATCGTAATCTCTCTCTAGGAAAAATAAATAAATTTCTTTCTCTTATGTCTGAGCACATCCAATTTACAATATATTCAACATAAGAAGTGATAACGCTTCAGTGCGTCCAATATAGATTTTTCCACGGAGGAATTTTTCAATCTTAATTACACTCTGGAAGCGCGGTGTTATTAGAAAACACTTATGCTAGACACTGGTCTCTCACCGTGCACCTGTTGCAACATATGCAATGTTTCTGTCAGAATTTTTTCTCCCAAACGCATACAGAATATTATGTTCGCACGTACTTTTCAAACGCCATATCTGTTTTCGACGAACGCTAAAGACTACAGATTAGTAACACGAATTGTTTGAAAGAAACTTACACTACTCTAGGTTCTAGGGGATCTTACGTCACATGTATCTTTACGCCATGGTAAAATAGTTTCTATATCTTTCATTTGGGGATGGATATATAAGCACAAACTCCAAAAATTTTTATCCTGAAGTATGTTAAAAAATACAAAAATATATCTTGTTGTAATGCTATCCTTAACCTTTCTATGTTTATTTTGTGTGTGTTTTTTATGAGCTCCTAATTTATTTTTGTTGTTAGTGTTTGTGTTTCTATGCTTCTGCTCCCCCCCCCCCCCCCCGTGCTATCAGTAATGAATCACCATCATTTTAATCTCCTGTACCTATTCTCTGGGGATGTGTGGTAGATGACCACAGTCTCCTCGGTATCAAAGTTGTTCAAAGTTTTATCCTAGAAGTGTAAAAAGGTATAAGGATGGATAAAATGAAAACGGAACGATGGTTATACTTTAGTTTATTTTTATATGAGTTTGGTGAAACTTTGTGTAGAGGTAAACCGAGAAGTAAGGAATATAATCTCTACTGCATAAATAGATTTGAATTAGATAATCACGCAGAAGCACGTGATATGCGCTGACGGTCGGCCCTCAATCGGCTTTTGTTGTTATTTATCTGCATCTCTGGAATGTTTACGAGCAAAAAAGAGCAACACAGTGTCATTATTATTTAGTGGCAAAACGAGTTGGATTTTGCGAAGTGCTTCGGCGAATAAAAGAAATATATGGAGAACATGCACTGTCACAGACTCGTGTGCAGGACGGACACAAGAACTTCCGCTTTTGCAATCTGGTGAAGTTTCGGTGGATAGTGTTAGAATACCAACCGTATAGCCTAGATCTTACGCCATATGACTCTCCCATCTTTGGTTGTCTGAGAAAAGGCATTGAAGGATTGCTGTTTTTACTCGGACAGCTAAGTCTTGGACAATGTTCGAAACGGTCTCCTGTTTCAGCCACAGGACTTCTACGAGTAAGGTATTCATTACTTGGTGAAACAGTGGGACAAGTTCTTGTGTAGCTTTGGAGATTATGTTTAAAACAAACTATGTAATTTATTTCTGTGGCTCCTGTTTTGGTGGATAGTGTTAGAATACCAACCGTATAGCCTAGATTTTTCTTATATGACTCTCCTATCTTTGATTGGCTGAGAAAAGGCATTGAAGGATTGCTGTTTTTAGACGGACAGCGAAGTCTTGGACAATGTTCGAAACGGTCTCCTATTTCAGCCACAGGAGTTCTACGAGCAAGGTATTCATTACTTGGTGAAACAGTGTGACAAGGTCTTGTGTAGCTTTGGAGATTATGTTTAAAATAAACTATGTGATTTCATTCTGTTGCTCCTGTTCCGTTTTCATTTGATTCATATTTTAGACTAGCAGACTACGCCCGCTGCGCTGGTCGGTTTCTCCAAACGAAATATATCGGTGATTTTAACCTTGTATTTTAAAGTAATCTGTACCTTTACCTGGAATATCCTAAAATAATATAAAAACGGATACTTATTTCACTAAGTTATGTTTTTTTTAATTACGTTTAATTACGTTTTAATTACCTATTACGTTTACAAATTATTACTTACCGTTTTCCATTGATTTATATGTTTTATAGCTACATTTTTTAGTAATATGAATTAACCTACATTATTCACAACTAAAAAGAAATAGTGCATCTAGTATTTGTCGAGAATTAATTAAAAATCATGCACTCGTGACATCATAATTCACTTTTATATTTTAACTGAATAATAAGGCTACTATATTATAATTATTTTTTTTTACGCGTGAAGATTTCGCTATGGTACTCCATTGTGAAATTTCCTAACTTTTTAAATTCAATATTTGAAAAGTGGCATAATCAGTGGATTTGAAATTTATATGAAGAAAAATATACAATTTTTTACCTTTCTATCGCAGTTTGTCTAACAATTTTCTGACAAATATTTTTCGAGCAATTAATTTTTTCAGTAACTTCAAATGTTTCATTTTCCGAGATTAATCTGTGGCAACGATTAGCGAAAATCCCAGTTGTCAGAAACACATAGCTTTTTATTAAAGAGGATAATTAGTAAAAGTTCGCAGTTTATTTTTATAAGCAATAAAAAATAGAATTATCCGATTTTATTTCTGATAATCTAATTTAATTATATTCATGTAAATAAGAACAAAATGCCGGTTTTTACTTACACACACACAAATTTAATTTTACTTTGTCTATGAATCTTTCTAATTTTTTTAATATTAAAGTAAATTAATGCATAAAAGATCAAAAGCATTTTTCAAGAATTAATAATTAAAATATGAGATATCAGAAAAGGAATAAATTTCTGTGAAAATTTGCTTATTAAATAGTTTAAATAGAAAAAAAAAAAGGTTTTCTAACAAAAGTCTAATTTATAAAAATAAATAAATAAACAAAAGAAAAATATAAATAAAGTAAAACTTAGAAAACTTCCTGTATGAAAGAATGAAATAAATTGAAATAAATTATTTAATTAAATATGCGAATGTATGAAAAACGGGAATAAGATGACACTTAAAAGCGTAGAATTTCTAGTAAGTTTATGTAACAAAGGATTTTAAAAAGTCATTTGAGTATTAATGTGCAAAAAAATTTCCTTAATGCAATAAGAATATTTTTTTAAGAAATGTTGATTTATAATTATTATTCATTTTCAGAAAGGAAAATTTAATTTAATTCATTTCTTTAAAGCATTTATGAAATGAATTCTTGCACACTCATAAAAAACATAAAAATGTTTAATTTAATTACTTTTAATTTTTATGAATTTAAAATATAATATTTGAAAAAGACAGCTTTTTTAAAATTATTTTTTAAAAATATTTTTCTATTGAATACATTCGTAGTAAATGCAAAAACTTACAGAATATAAAATTTTATCTTTTAATTGATATTACAAAAATAATCAGTAAATGTTGTGCCATTTGAAATTATTGATGCTATACTAAAAAAAAAAAAAAAAAAAAAAACTAATTGAAGTGAAATAAAATCATTGATTTCATTATCTTTTAAATGATTAAAAAATATGTATAAAGATGTTTTATTTGTTTGATAACTACTTTTCTTTTTATTTCTATTATAATTTAGATTTGGTGATAGATTCAAGATTCAATTTTTAGCTTTGCTTGAAGGATATTTTAAAACGAATTCTTATCAAAGGTTCTTGCGTTTGATAGTGATTAGCTCTACCACGTCGTAATTACGTAGAGGTAAGCACGGGCCGGAATTTCCAGCCCAGTGCCCGGCCTGATTCTTTTATGATTTTGCAGTTCACGGCACGGCACTGCCCGGCCCGTGCAAAAATTAGTGAAAAAGGTGCAAAAAGCAATCGAATCAGACCCAGATCGGCCCGACCCGACTCAATTTCTACAAAAATTCCGATTTTTTTTAAACATACAATTCAGATTCTTATGTATATTCCATTCATATTTATGAGAATTTTTACACTATATTTTAGATTATTTTATCTTTACAAGCAATAGGAAACAGAATAGCAACATTAATGATCACTTAGACCTTTGACTACTATTACATTCAGATAAAGACATTAAAAGAATAATTTAGTTTAGAATAAAAGAAAAAAAAGATGGCTAGATACATCATAACTTTTGTTGCTGTAAAATAAAAAAAGTAGATTTTTGAAAACGTTTCTCTACAATTTATTAATATATATTTTCAAAGATTACGTTAAAAAAAATTCATTATCGCGATTAATATTTTTACAAAACAACTTGCTTGCTCGATACGCCCTGGGAATGATTATGTCCAGTTCCGGTCCGGTCCGAGTCTGCTTAATAAATTAAGCCCTAACGCAGGCACGATGTAACTGTCCGACGGCAATTTCTACGCTGGACATGTTATATTTCTGTATTCATATTGTCATACTAACATCGGCTCGTGCAGCACATTTATACTTATTCTTGTTCTAATCACGTCCATTTAAAATCGTTCATATTTTATCTGCACAGTTTCATCCTTTTAAATTTATAATTATGCCTGCCCGGGCCCGTGCAGACCTCTAGATTACGTCTTCAAAAACATTAAATAATCAAACCCATTTGATGCTTTAAAGTGAGTCTGTGCTAATGTTTTGACATTTCAAATGTACCTGATCTTTAAATACGCATATCGGCCAAATTTTACTCTTTTTTGTTATTACTAAAATTTAATAAAAATTTTTGCTTTTTACTTTTATGCTAATATAAATTTGGTGCTTCTAACACAGGTTAGCTCATTTTCAGCATCTCACCGTCTTCAGAATAAATACAGGTTTATAGTCTCAGGTACCTTTGAATTGGTCAAAAAATTGATTTTTTAATTAACTGATATTAAAATTTAGTTAGTGTATCACACATGTATCATCAAAGAATCCCCGCACACTCCCGTTGGAGCAACAGTAAAGACCATGTGGGTGCAAATTTTTACCTGCCAATTTCATTATTCATGTAAAAAGTGAAAATGTCATAAAATTAGAACATAAAAACGTTTTTCAATGTTGCCTTCCATGAGGAGATCAATTGTGAAGTCGATTTTCAGCATAGATAATATATATATATATATATATATATATATATATATATATATATATATATATATATGTAAATATTTGTTAATATATATAAAATAAATAATATATATAAAAAAATATATATAAATATATAAACAAATATATATAAAATATTTGTTTAATCCGATTCATTCTGCACAAAACTAAATTTTGCAGTTTTTTCGTTATTTTTTTCCATTTCCTTTTAAAAAAATACTTCAGAAGAGATGTACCAATTGACCCTTCGATCGTATCCATCCAGTCAGCAAAAAACATTAGGAAAATTTTTAATTAAATCATCTTTCGAAATATTTTAATCATATTTACCATAATAATTTTACTGCTTTTAAACAAGATTTACCAATTTGACTTCCTCTTAACTATTAACCTTCCTCTTTCATTACTAACATTCTTAAATTTAATATACAACTATCATCAATAAAAACAATTACTTCTAGTTCACCTAATAAAGTTAAAGATTCCTTAGTATAGGTTTGCAACTTTATATTAGATTTAACCACATGAGGCTTACCTGAGAACAATTTATAAGGAAATTTTTTTTACTTACATTTGCATGAGTCGCACCGCTATCTATTTCAAATTTTATATAAACACCATTTGTTCTAGCCGATTTTTTTTAAAGCAAATCATCGCAGTGATCCTTCATGAAATTTCACGAATATTCCTGAACAATTTTAATTTTGCTATTCTTTTACTGCTTCTCATTAATTGTGGAGAACTTTTAATTTCGGCAAAAACCATTTAAGTGTTCTACTTTGTTGCAAAAATAACATTCTGAAGACTTAAATGGACAGTATCTATGGGGATAACGATTTTTGGCACAATGGTAACAAAGCTTCCCTTTAAAATCGTTCTGCTTCTCAGGTGCGTACTTCTCTTCTTTTCACTTCTCCATCCTCATAGCGCGAACTCTGTTCACGATTGTTCCTTCCCGTATATGCGGTGATTTTACCCCAACTTCTGCTGAATCAAAACATTCGACTAATACCATAATAATGCAACCTGTTTGAAGTGTTAGATTGTTACAATCTAACAAACTTTGTTGAATTTTCCCCTCTTGGAAATCGAACACCAACTAACTGGTCACGTAGACGCTCCTTTAAAGTATTACCAAAATTGCAAAAATCGGATAACCAACATTAGAAAAGGCAATATTATGCAATATTATAACTCTTACAAAATCAGCTATCGCTTCTCCGTGCTTTCGTAAACTATTTTGAAACTTAAATCGTTCAACAGTTTCGATAAGGGGAACTAAAAAATGTTCTGTAGCATTCCTTAAATAATCCTCGCATGTGTATTTTGGCACAATTATATCTCTCAAAATTGTGAATGCCGAAGTTCCAACGCAACTTAATAATATATTTTCTTCTTTTTATTATCTTCGTTGTTGCTTGCAGAAAAATAGAACTCGATTTTTTCAACATAAATTGTACATAAACATTCCAATTATATTATTCCAATCTTCAAAAAATATAACTTCTACTTTCTCAGACATTCGATTACACTGGCAACAACATTGTTGCTACTTGGAAAAATATAGGTGTTCTAGGCTAATTTGAGTGTGCGGATTACACATCTAAACTCCAAATTTCTCTATCACGTCAGGGTCTCGAATTATAGAAACTACCAATGTTTAAATTTGACACTATGAGACGGTTTTACGCAACTGAAACCTGAGCAATATTCTTCGTTTCAGAGCAGATTCACAATCGGGATATGGTATTTTAGATTTATTTTTCTTTGAAAATCCGGATATCTTTGCCATATAGAAGTAACATCTGAGAGGTGATTTTCCGGTTCACGCCATATCATGGGCGCAGAAAAAGACACTGATTTTCTTTTACTTCTTAACTATTGTGTTAACCCTGAATTGCATACAGTACAGCATATAAGTGGTGCCCACCATTTATGCTGATCTCCAACTTCCCCACCAAAGTAATGATGGCAAGCAATTTTCAATTTTGAAACAACAGGATGGCAGTAACTTTAAATCCTGACGTGATAGAGAAATTTGGTGTTTAGCTTTGAAATCAGCACACTCAAATTAGTCTAGAACACCTCCCTCCCGGTATTCAATAATGCCCCCCCCCCCGGAGCCAAAGACAAAGATCAGCACACTCAAATTAGTCTAGAACACCTAAATTCAGTGTTGAATTCAGAGGGTAGCCCGGGGGGGACATTCCACCTCGGAGCATTGAAATGTACCCAACCGGAAGATCTGAGATTTTATGCTTTTAATGGTCAAAAAGTGCAATTCCTCCCCCCCCCCGGAATTCAATAATGTCCCCCCCCATGGAGCCAAAGAAATCTCTCCCGGAGAAAATGTCTGAATTCAATACTGCCTTAATTTGTCAAAATAACTGACATTTTTTTTTTTTTTTTTTTTTTTTTTTTTTTGACCAGTGTCATTTTTTATTATTTTTTTTTAAAATAATTCTTCATTATTTTAAATTTTGAATTTACATCCGCTTTGTCCTCAATATTATATCTTAATATTATGCAATAGCAAGGAGAGATATCGATATTTGTTTACATATTTACAAAACACGGTAAAATAAATCACTTCATGAGACACACATCGCAACCTCATATCCTATGTGAATTGACGCTGACGGACTCGCATGCAAGAGCCTTACAAATGGTGCTGTTTAGTGGTGCCATCTCTGGCATATGTCTGGCGTATATCACGTGTACTCATTATCAGAGTTCGTACGGGCGCTTACTTTTGAATGTCATTATTTTTATAAAGAAAATTTCGTTGTATATAATCACAGAATATTGAAATTATATAAGGTGAAAGTCATATTTAAAAATTTCTTGTAATCAAAAGTAAGCACCCATACAAATTTTGGTAACCCATTGAAATAAAGTTTGTCCATAATCTTTTTTTCTTAACATTTTAAATTTTGAATAACTGTCACAAGTAAATTTAAATTATTATTTTTTTGTGTTTCTCTAAGTAATGTGAATGGAAAGAACATTAATCTCATGAATTCATTTAAAGCACGTAAAAAAATCTTGAAACTATTCATTAACGTTTTCTCTTCTCTCGTTTAAGAAACAGTATACGAATGAAAAGTGAAATGATATAAGAAAATTATTCTTAATGAACCGTGTTTTGTAAGCATCATTTTGGTAATACGTATTTAATGTATTCTTCTAAATTAAAATCGGGTAAATATATTTTAGTGGATGGGGAGGGATATTTTGTTAACCTAGTTTTGCTTAAGGAATAAGTGATCAAAGTAATTTAAAAGAATCTAACGTTGCATTAAATTGTAGAATTTTTCGAAATTTCAAAACATTTTAGGTAATAGACTTTAAATTGATGTTACATTTAATATGATGAAAGTCAATCGTCCCTGAATTCTGTTTTGATAGTAAATTTATTCACTTTAAATTAGCGTTATCTATCTGAAATATTCAAACACAATGAAGTATTAACGGAATTTTCTCAGGATAAAATATTTAAAATACCAAAAAATGTTGTTTCGCGGGACTTAAATAGTTCTAAAATTTGTTGTTTAATGTTAACATAAAGAAAGCTAAAAGTAAAATATTGTCTTAAAGGAAGGATTTTATTATAATGTACTAAAAAGGAAAAAGATTGAAGGAAGAGGTTGAAGGACAACTGTATGATGAAAATACATTAAAAAAAATAAAATTAAAGACATAAATTGCCAGTGATTTCTTATCAGTTTGTTTAAAAAAATTAAAATGGTTATACAATTTTAAATCTAGCTTCCTGGCAAGAAAAAAAATCAACCAACGTCCGCTTGAGTATCGAACCCATACACATTCACTTTTACTCGGAAATGAAAGATGGCGAATTTACCAATCATGCAACGGTTCATTGAAAAGTATCATTTTATTTCTCGAGCAATCAATGACATTTACGTGAGGACATACGTCATAAAATTTACGCACCTTATTCGACAAAAGTTTCTGCCTTTTAAAGGGGTGCAGGATGTAAATTGCAAGTATATTTCTTTTTACATAACATTATGTTGTTACCGAAAATACTTCAAACTCTCAAAAGTTAATTGTAGCACAGGAAATGTGTTAAAATTAGTTTGCAAGATTTGCGCCGGATAGGCAATAATATTGATACTTTAACGTAGGTTAGCAACATTTTTAGGCACCTTTAGTACCTTTTACCTGACAAACGATCCTTGATTCAAATTAGTTAATACCCATACGTTCTTACCTACTACAGTGTACATCCATAGGAGGTTTAATACTATAAAGTAGCTCGGGTGGCTCAGGGATCTTTTTCTAGAAGTTAAATGAAAGCTTGTAAAAATATAAAATATCCACAGCATATGTGTCAATAAATTTTAAAATCTATGAAATCGGAATTTTTTTCCCATGGCGTCATTAGCCCCCTTACCAAGTTTACAGCTTTCGGGTTATTAAAACGAGCTACAGATGGCTCAGAATAGCGTCAGTTTTAAAGAAAACCTGTATATTTATAACAACCTGCAGATCATGAAAGTAATCAATTTTAACTATTAATACTCATAAAGCATTATTATATAATGTGTTAAGATTAACTTCTGGAGTAAAATGCGCACTTTGAAGCTTTCACAGATGATTTTAAATACACTAAAGAATATTGAATGTAGTGGTTTATTCTTACCAGGAAACCACGCCATAGTGTAATAATGAAAAAAAAATCTAAGTAAGCAGCAATCGAAAGAGAATTATAAAACGTGTTTGTCGACAGGAAAATCACCATTTGTTCTCGACTCTTCGTTATCGAGATATAAAGTCATAAAATTTACTAATTTATTTATTTAATTAAGGGAAAAAGGCGTGGTTTTGATTAAGAAATTTTAACAATCAGATTAATATGAAATACAAAACATATTTAGATGTAGTAATATAAAAATGAAAGAAACCCGTAAAAAATATGCTATTGACAAATATGCCACTCAACCAAAAAATGATTGAAGCGTAGAAAATCGTGGCACCAAGAGAATTTCATGAACTTAAATATGGGGCAATAATTACAATGATCAACCTCCTGCGAAAAATAAAATTGTAAGGGCGTTTCAAATGCAAGTGGCTGAGTTTGCACTAACCCAGACTTGTAAAAAGTACAGCAAATCATTTCGGAGTATTACGGTGTACTAAACTGTAAATGGACAAGTGACTGGAATTTGATAATGCTTTTACGTTGAAAAAGTTAACGACTCCTCCTTCCATCCTATTAAATTAATAAATTAACAAATTTTAAGACTTTATATCTCGATAACGGGGAGACGAGCGAAAACGATTTATGCGTCAAAAGACACGTTTCATAATGCCCTTTCAATTGCTGCTTATTTGGAATACTTTCATTATTACACTAATGGCGTGGTTTCCTGGTTAGATGATGTAATTATAAGTGCTAAATCTGAGTCACACCATTCTGAAAGAGTTGAATATATTTTGAAATGCTTTTCTGAACATGGTATATGATTAAATAAGAAAAAAATAATGTATGGTTTCGGAAGTTAACTGTTTTGGACATAAATTTTCACAGGATGCTATTAAATCTATTTCGGGAAAAGTTGATGCTATTTTCAATGCTCATTTTCCTACTAATGTGCCACAATTGCGTTCAATTTTGGGATGAATGTCTTATTGTAGAAACTTCCTGCTTAAATTTTCAGATGTATTAGAACATTTGCATAGATTATTAGATAATGATACAAAGTTGTCATGGTCAGAAAAGCATGAAAAATCATTTTATAAAGTTAAACAAATTTATGTACATCTCATGTTTTAGAATTGTATAATGTTAACAATGATGTTGTTTCAAACTGTGATGCTTCTTAAATATGGTATTGGTTTTGTTTTCTGTCATATTGCGGATGTTAAAGAAAACAAATATAGTTTATGCCTTTAGAACCATGAATAAGGCTGAAAGACAATATGTAATGATAGATAAAGAAGCTTTATCTGTAATGTTTTGAATTATTAAATTTCACCAATATTTAGCTGGTAAAATGTTTAAAATAATAACATAGCGTAAACCTTTAATTAGATTGTTTGATCCTACTAAAGAATAAAAATGCAGGCGTGTTAATTAGATTACCTCTCCCTGAAACTGTAAAGTAGTAAGTAATCCACCTGAAGTAATCTGTTCGTTTCAAATAGTGATGATTGGCCTGTTACTTGAAAAACTATTTCACAGTGAACAATTGAAAATCCAGTAACAAAACAAATTTTAGAGCGGGTGTTATAGGGATGGCGGTAAAAAAATAAATCGGAGGAATATTAAATATACTTTAGTAGACGCGAGGAAATTTCGGTTTTAGATTTTTTTATTATGGGTCAATTTATAGAGTAATTATACCAGATTAAGGTCGAGAATATATGTTACAGCTACCACATTCGGTTCATCAGAGTATATCTAGCATGAAAGCTAAACTCGAGATGTAATCTGGTGGTCTAATTTGAATAAAGAAATTATCAGAATGGTAAATTCTTGTAGCAGTTGCCGAATGTTTGTTAAGGATTATCATGAAATGAAACCTTTAAAATGGAAATCAGAATTAGTTTGGGAAATAATTCATATATGCCGGCCCTTTTGAAGGTAGATATTTTTTTAGTAGTGGTGGATTCTTGTACTAAATGTTTAGAGGTACAGAGGTACCCAATACTGATAGAAAATCAACTATTAGAGTATTACGGAAAATTTTATGTTACTTTTGGATTGCCCATACAATTCGTGAGTGACAATGAAACCGCATCCATAAATCATAAATTTCGAGAATGTCTTAAATCAAATGGAATTAAACATACACTTATTCCATCATACCATCCATCATCGAACGGAGAAGCAGAAAGGTCAGGCAAACTGGAAAAATTGTCTTAAAAAAGCTGGATAAAAATTATGTAACATTGTCAATTTCACGATTTTTGTTTGAAAATTCTACAACACCTGTGTATTCTGTGACTGGTATAATCCCGTAGAATTAATGTTTAACAGGCATACAACGCTTATTTTGGTATAACCATCCAAAAATAAAATACAGCTACCTTGCATAAATATAATCTTCATGAATTAGTTTTTATTAAAACTTCAAAAATTGCAGAGAAATGGATAAAGGGAAAAATATAAAATCATTGGGGAGTAGATGGGCTTTAGTAAATAGATTAGACGAATCAATGTGTAAACGTCATCTTAATCAGTTATGGCATGATAGAGAAGTAAGTCGTGGAATGACAGAGAAGGTTGAAGAAACTGGTCAGACTTATAAATAAAACAATGATTGTGATAGGTATGAAAGAATGAATAATAACAGATTTTCTGGGAATAATGTAAATAATAAACAGCAAATTAATGCTGAGAATTCTATAAAATCTAACCAATCTCAGTTTTAGTATGGTATTTTAACCTATAAAGTTGTGAATAAGGGTTGTGACGATACTATACATAAATCTGAAAACGGAAAGTCTATTAAAAGCAATAATGTGGAATTTGAGAAGTGTGCTTCTCCAAGGACTGATCAATATGATAGTGAACCGCTTTGAAGAAGCAGTCGACATATTAAACCAATGTTTCGTTTGAACTACGAGAGGAAGGCACATCCCAATGAATTCATATTCATTTGTGACCAGAGATGACGCCACTAAACATACCCGTTGGTAAGACTCTTGCATGCAAGTTCATGAGCGTCAGTTCAGATAGGAATTGTTGTAGTGATGTCTGCCTCATGAAGCGGTTTTATTTGACCGCGCTTTGTAATTATGTAAATAAATATCTTTAAAAACATAAAAAATATACAATTACTCTTAAGATGTTTCAAAGATGAAGTTTAGCATTCTACTCATTTATTTGAACATATCTAAAAAACTGTGCAAAATTTTTTGGGTGATAGAACGCAGCTACACGAGCATAATTCGTCATAGAATGTATGACAGCGCGAGCCGCTAGGTGGCGTTGTAAATGGTATGGCACATTCCTACAAGAGGTGTTGCCGGAGATGCTGCGTCCGATTACAACCCTCATCAGGTCGAGAATGTGGTTTAAACACGACGGTGCGCCTGCACACTTTGCCTTGGATGTGCGGAACACTTTAGATGCAACGTTTTCAGGGTGATCGATTAGTCGAGGTGATCCCATAGCTTGACCACCAAGATCGCCGAATCTCTCGTGTTTGGACTTTTTCCTGTTAGGGCCATATAAATCGATAGGTATCTAGTCGCCTGGATTGCCGTTGTTGCCGGGGATATTCGGGAAATGACTGGTGTCTTCGCAAATATGCGTCTGTCTTTATCCAGCAGGTGTGAAGCGTGCATTATAGATGGCGGAAGATATTTCGAGCAATTTCCTTGGGCATGTACATTAATTACATTGCTATTGATACATTTTTTTCTGAAGTAACTCCTCTCATTCTTGTGTTAATTCTTTAACTGCGACAGTGGAAAACTTCCTTTTAACTTCTCAGCGCTTGCGTTCCGACCATGCATTCTATGACGAAATTTGCTCGTATAGCTTCGTTCTATCACCCCGTAAAGTTCTGCCCACTTTTTTCAAATACACCCTGTTTATCTATAGTTAAATGTAGATAGGCCTCCTTACTATTTCATTGATAAATAAGCTATAATAACAAGGATGTTTGTGTTTTAAACAGTTTCACATCGTTCTTAAAACCGCTAATAATATTGTAATATTGCAATGTTAGATATATCTGATGATTTTTGGAGCTAGTCAGGGCTTCTTGCTACACATGCAACAATTTCTAGTCAATTCCTTTAATTCAATTCATTTAAAATTTCAATTCTGTTGGTTTTATTAAAAATCAAATGATAATTTTTCTTATGATTTCACACAATTAATAAATAGTGTATTTGACCTACACGGTAACGTGCCTATCACTTTCGCGTTTCTAGAAAAAATTATTTAGATGGAACAGTTTCCCAAACATAGCCCAAGGAAGGACAAAAATCGCAAAATATTTTACTACGATGGGACTATTTGATTAGGTTCTGGGACACTTCTTTGGAAAGAAGTCTGTTTGAAAACCGAGGTACAACTATTCTAGCTATACAAGATTTTTTGAATTATAGGACCGATTGACAGAGATACGGAAAAAAGTAAAAATAAAAGCGTTTTTTTTTCTTTTTTTTAACATTATATAATGCTCTTTATTTTTTATGTGTATTTTTTTTTTCACTTTATAGTGTACATGAGCTGTAATTTTCCAACGGGGCGAAAAATGTCCGGTCCAGGATTTGAACCATGGAGCTCTTGGCTGAAGCCTCCAATGCTCTGCCAACTGAGCCATCCCGGACGAATCTGAAGGACATAATTCACCCAACTAACCTTATTGATCATAGCATCTGGTCTGATATCTGAATCAGCTCAACAGCATAAATCGGCAGGTAATGGAAATCCGGTAAACGGATTTACACTGGTGACGTGGTGACGTCACAGTCGTAACGTTACAGTGGTGACGTTCCAGTAGACGTGATTACACTGGATTAGTTTTAACACAATTATTCAAATTGGTAAATAAATCACATGATTTGTAATTTTCCAAATGGGAGAAAAATGTCCTGGTCAGGATTCGAACCAGGGAACTCTTGGCGGATCACTTTATAGTGTTTAAAATATTTCATTGTTACAGTTTCACACCCAATTGGTCTATTTAAACATGAGTGGTTTGACACGTGATAAACTCCACTGTTTTTGTAACTGGTATGCAGTTGTAACCATAAAGAATATTTTATGATTTATAACCCGCGCCCGGCTAACAGAAAAATGCTTAAAATAATCTCTTATTTTATAAATAAGCTCTAAGAATATTACAATGTTGTATTGTCTTCGAAAATACCCCTTCATACAAAATGTTTATAATTCTAGCATATCAGGAAAAGGGATTAAATCGATTACAAAATTCCTTCTAAATACACGAACCAAGTTAAGTTACATAAAAGTGTTTAAAAACAGCATAACCATTAAATGACAACATATTTTATTAATGTATATTTTATGTTACGTAAGAGGTTAAAAACCTTGCAATTGACGCACTCAATTTTGGTAAGAACATTATAAATGTAACGGCTCTATTTTCTATTGCTATCTCTGAAAGACCACTCTGTTTGTCCCCCTCCCCCACTCCCCTCTAAGCACCGGCTTTCACGTACATCAATACGCATACATTTAAATTAAATTTATATGCTGATTTGTTAATTTTTGTAAAACCCTATTCATATAAATTTTTCAACGGATATTTCTCAGTCTTAGAGATATATTATTTTATATCCTCATAGAATATTTTTAAGGTAAATAAATTATTTTAAAAGGCAATATGTGTAAAGTAATTTTTTAATTAACCTAGTTAAGTTTTCAATAAATCTGAATCTGAATAAATATCAAACACAGAAATGAAAAATTAATTTAGGAAAAAATGATTAAAATTCGTGAAAATGACAGCATTTCACACCTGGAAAGGTGAAATGAAAATTAATTGTTTCACAGTAATTACTTTTTATTTAATTTTAGAAAAATTGCTTTTAAATAAATTATGTAATCGAATATTTATTTGTGATTGTTAATTTATCTAAAAGTAAGATTAATTGTTTATTCCTAAGTAAATACTTATGCTGAAGATAAAACAATCGATAAGTTTCATTAGATAAATTTATAGTTATTGTGTTTGATTTAAATCAGAGAAATATATTTAAAAAAATAAATATTTAAAATCAATAAAATAAATTAATATGTGAAGTTCCCAAGTATTGTGTTCAAATTGAATGACTTTAGAAGATAAAGGTGGATAAAAACTTTACATTTTATTCTATTCGAAATTCGAAAAAATATGACTAATGAAATATAAATAAAATGTACATATTATTGTAAATCAATAATAATCATAAAATAACTAGTTATCATTAATTAGTTTAGTAATGGGACAGATAGTTTATTAAAGAATAAAACCCGAATTCTTAAAAAAATATTCCAAAATGATTTTTAAAAAATAATGTACCATGCACAAAATAAATAAAATAATAGAAATACTATGTTCAATAACTTTAAAACATTTATTGTATTCTCCTAAACTAAAATACGGAAAATATATTTTTGTGGGTGGGGAGGGATATTTATTTAGCATAATTTCAGGCATTTGTGATAAAAGTAATTTAAAAGAACTTAACATTGCATGAAAATGTAGAATTTTGCGAAAAAGGTAAATCTTTTATGTAATCGACTTTAAATTGACGCTACATTTAACGTGATGAAAGTCAATCGTCCCTGAATTCTGTTTTCATAATAAAATTACTCTCTTTAACGTAGCCTTATCTGTTTCAAATATTGACACACAATAAAATATTAACTGGGTTTTCTCTGAATAAAATACTTACTAAAATGTTTTAGTTGCTGGCCTAAATATTTCTGTCATTTTTTTTCTTTGTTTAATGATAACATAAAAAATATAAAAAATTCACAGCATGTTCTCCTAAAAGTTTTTTTTTTTTTTTTTTTAAGAAATCTAAACAAGAACGAAAAAACTACAGAATTTAGTTACGCGGTAGAATGATTAAGATAAACAATTATCTTTTTGGCCTTCTCAACACAATTAATAACTGTTGTTATGCTATTTAAATGAAAACTAAAACTTAAAATACAAAATAGCCACCAGTGGCAGACCTGTTTAGGATATCACAATTCACGAAACTAGATTTACGTAGAAATCTGGTATCAGTACACAATTTATTCATCATAAAATAGCTGGAATTGATTATTATCCCTCCACAAAACCTGTGCTAATTATTATTCCACGCTTTTATTTAATTCAATGTATGGAAACATGGAATTTTTAAACCAAATTTTTACTCAATTCCTGATATGATAGAATTAAAAACAATTATATACGCAGGTGTGTTTCCGATGACAATTTTAATGAATTTCTCAGTAGTTTAGGTGCATGTGATACCAAAAGGAATCGTTAGACATTGCAGTTGAGACATTCCAGGTGAATAGTCAAACATTCCTTATGGTTACAACAGTACGCGAGTTACAATTACAATGGAGTTAATTATGCGCCATGCCATGCTCCCCAAATATATACCAATGAAACTGCTTATGAAACTGAAACAATGAAATGTTTTAAATATTGTTTGTTTGTACTAAAAAGTAAAAAAGGAAATATATATAAGGAATAAAGAGTATAATATTTTTTTTTTTAAATTGTTCAACCATGTTTTATAGTAAATGGGAATCTAATACTGTGCAAAGCATTCAAGGTTGAAATTTCAAATCGTTCACTTAATCTTAAATATTATTCAAGGTGTGTGGGGGTAGTCGATAGTTATGTAATTACAGATTTATTATAAATAACTTTTTGGTTTGTCTTTTATTAAAATTCAGTTTTATTTAATAGTGCAAAGTACTACTAAAAAAACTGAAACATTAACAACCGTTCATATAGAAAGAGTGTAAATTAAACAATTACAGACTCAAGAAAATGATCTAGAAACTTTCTAGAAAAGTGGAATTTTGAGATGAAAAATAGTAGAGAAAAAAAGCGTTTTAAGGTGGAAATGAGTACAATAAATAGGAAAAAGATACAAAATAAAAATATTATATATATATTTTCTGTTACAAAATTATTAATTGTTGAACAGATGCTTCAATTTTCATAATTCTGCTTTTCTTGAGAAAGGCCCGTTCTGATGGTAATCACAATTCAAATTTATTAAGTATGTTTTGTAAGTTATGTTTTTTCTCTTTTTAGTATCAAACTTACTTTAAAATTGTCTAATAGTCACGAATTTTGAATATGGAATTCGTGTACGCAGAAGTACTTTATATTTTTAAATAGTCGTTGTATTGTATGTAGTTTTTACTTTCCGAACATATAGTGTAATGAAAGTATTGTAATCATTATTTTTATGTACGACCTTGATAACTACCAAACGGCATTTTCGTTTGAGCTCCCATATGGCGAATATGTTATCGACAACTGTCATAACAACGGTATAGATTTCCATATAAATCAGTCCACTGATTAGGTATGTAATACATTTTAATTTATTTCCAAAATTTTTTGCGACCTTATAAAGGGTTGATCTCCTAGGAAATGGAATTGTGAAAACATCATTTCAAAACGATTTTTAAAAATATTGTATTATACGCGATATAAATAAAGTAATATAATTTAAAACATCATGTTGTTCATGTAGTTGAACACTCTAATATGTTGAATTTAAAACATCATGTTGTTCATGTAGTTGAACACTCTAATATGTTGAATTTAAAACATCATGTTGTTCATGTAGTTGAACACTCTAATATGTTGAATTTAAAACATCAGGAATTTTAACAAAAGACACAACAAAAAGTTATTTATAACAAATCTACAATTACTTAATTATCGGCGACCCCCCTCCCCAGAATCCTTGAATAATATTCAAGATGAAGCGAAAGAGTTGAAATTTCGCTCTTAAATAGTTTGCACAATATTATATTCCCAATTACTATAAAAAAGGATTTAATAATTGAAAAAAAAATACTCTTTATTTTTTTCATGTTTTATTTTCAACTTTTTAATACAAACAAACAATATTTAAAATATTTCATAGTTGCAGTTTCACAAGCAGTTTTATTGGCATATATTTGGCGTGCATGGCATGTCGCATAATTAAATTCATTGTAATTGTAACTCGTGTACAGTTATAACCATACAGAATGTGTGACTATTCATCTGGTATGTCTCAACTGGAATGTCTGACAATTCATTTTGGTATCACATGCACTCACCTTACTGAGAAATTCCTTAAAATTGTCATCAGAAACATAGCTATGTATATAATTTTTTTAATTCCATCATATCAGAAAGTGTGTAAAAAGTTGGTTTAAAAATTCCATCTTTACATACATTGAGTTGATGTAATAACAATTACCACAGGTTTTGTGGCGGGATAGCAATCAACTCCAGATATTTTATGATGAATAAATGTGTACTGATACCAGATTTCTACGTAAATCTAGTTTCGTGAATTGTGATATCCTTAATAGATCTACCAATGTAGTCTGTTTTTTTTTTTTTTCTTTCTTGCACCACTTTATCAAAACAAAAATCCTTCCCATGCACTTGGCAACATGTGTAAGATAAATATACTACAATATTTATTTCTTAAAAATAGTGGTGTGAATAGAAAATAAAACTAGTCGCTAGTGGCATCCCTGCCTCTCGGAACTCTGTGTCGAATTTCTTTTTAAATGCATATAAAATAGGCATTTACGAACTGAATCTGCTCCAGTAAACAAGTGAATTTTAATTATGGGTTAGAGAATATTAAAAAAGTAGTTTAATGACACATGATAAAAAATACTATTAAAAATAGTTATTTCATAGTAGTTATATTGCCATAATTTGAGAAACTTCAAAAGTAGCTTCATTTGCAATCTGAAGTTTAAAAGGAAATTTCGATTATAATTTCTTTTAGTCATAATGAATAATTATTTACACATCAATTTTCTATACTTGTACGTCCTTAATCATGTTTAAAAAAATATAAATATGAATAATTTAGCTGATTGTGTTGCATTTAAATTGCATACATCTTCCTATTGTTTTGCGAAAACAAAATCTAGTTTATTATACATTGTTTTTTTTTTTTTTAGAAACCGTTCTTAGCAAGCATTTACATTAGTTTTTAACCCCGGCAGTATAATATACAGCATTATAGCATATCACAGAAATAGCAAGTTTGGAACTTGGTTTTCCTGCACCCTTTTACATTTCGATTTTTTTAGAAATTGTTCTGTTGTGAGTATTTACGTCTTAAAGCTAACAACCATGTCAAATTTAAATTTTCTTGCCTTAGGAGTTCCAAATAAAGAGCAGTTTCAAACGTTTTTAGAATGTTTTCCGATTAATGTCCACTCCTTTATATTTTGAACATTTTAAAAACAGTTGCTAGCGAGCATTTACATCTTACAAGCAATCACAACGCCAAATTTCAAGTTTTTAACCCCAGTAGTATCCCAGAATTAACAATTAGAACTTTTTATCCGGCACACTTTTACAGTTTGATTTTTTTATAAATTGTTCTGCTGCGAGAATTTACGTCATTAAGCTAACGTCGAGGCTAACGAAATAAACAGGCTACCGCAGTGCATTCCACATATGTTTTTTTTACAGACCGCTAGAGTGACGTGATACTCTTTTCGTACACCTGCATTGGTGCATTCGAGCATCACGTGACTCCCGCGGTCTGTAAAAATATATAAGCGTAAAGCACCGCGGTAGCCTTTCTTTTTCGTTAGCCTCGGCTAACATCCATGTCAAATTTAAGGTTTCTTGCCTTAGGAGTTCCAAATAAAGAGCAATTTCAACCGTTTTTAGAATGTTTTCTGATTATTGTCCACTACTTTAAATTTCGAACTTTTTGGAAACCGTTCTTAGCGAGCATTTACATCTTAAAAGTAATCACCAAGCCAAATTTCAATTTTTTAACCCCAGTAGTATCCCAGAAATAACAATTTTAGAACTTTTATTTTGCGCCTTTTTACATTTCGAATTTTTTTAGAAATTGTTCTGTTGCAAGTATTTACGTCTTTAAGCTAACAGTCGTGTCAAATTTAAAGTTTCTTGCCTTTGGAGTTCCAAATAAAGAGCAATTTCGAACATTTTAAAAATGTTTTCCAATTAATGTGCACTCCTTTAAATTTTGAACTTTCTAGAAACAGTTACTAGCGAGCATTTACATCTTACAAGTAATCACCACGCCAAATTTCAAGTTTTTAACACCAGTAGTATCCCAGAAATCACTATTAGAACTTTTTATCCGGCACACTTTTACAGTTTGATTTTTTTTATAAATTGTTCTGCTGCGAGAATTTACGTCATTAAGCTAACATCCATGTCAAATTTAAGGTTTCTTGCCTTAGGAGTTCCAAATAAAGAGCAATTTCAACCGTTTTTAGAATGTTTTCCGATTATTGTCCACTACTTTAAATTTCGAACTTTTTAGAAACCGTTCTTAGCGAGCATTTACATCTTAAAAGTAATCACCAAGCCAAATTTCAATTTTTTAACCCCAGTAGTATACCAGAAATAACAATATTAGAACTTTTATTTTGCGACTTTTTACATTTCGAATTTTTTAGAAATTGTTCTGTTGCGAGTATTTACGCCTTAAAACTAACATTCATGTCAAATTGAAAGTTTCTTGCCTTAGGAGTTCAAAATAACGATCAATTTCGAATGTTTTTAGAATGTTATCCGATTATTTTCCACCCTTTTATATTTCGAACTTTTCAGAAACCGTTATTAGCGAGCGAACGATGTTACAAGTTCTAACCAAGCCTAATGTCAAGTTTCTAACTCCAACAATATCACAAAGATCGCAATTTTAGAGAGTTTTCTGCTTCTGCACCCTTTGAAGGTTCTTGCACGGACATAAATTATATCCTATGTTGTAACAATGATGGCCACCAGCATTTTACCATCATTATTTTTTAAATCGGCTGGGTGGTTTCAGAGATTAACCCCTACAAACGAACACAAAAACGTTATTTCTTTATAATATTAGTATAGCTAATTGACTATAAAACAAATGAATGCTTTATTTGAAAATATATAATACATTTTAAATGATAATTTGTCGATATGAAATTCTAACAAGCTGAAAATAGCATATATATTTTCATTATTTAGAGTACGAAATTTTGAAAATCTTCATTTTGAAATCGGTGATAAAGGTAGATTCTAATACAACAAATTTAATTAAATTGATTTTTTCCCTTTTAGGTTATATTATCCTTTATATTAGGTTATAATATAATATAATATTATATTATATTATAGTATAGTATTTATTATATTATATTATATTATATTATATTATATTAATTATATTATGTTATATTGTTATATTTTAGGTTATATTATTCTACCTTATTATTTGTTTCATTCTAACGAAAAATTTCTTGCACAAATCAAGTTTAAACTCGGTGACAAAAAAGCTTATTTTGTTTTATAATTTAAAGTTTTAATTACATATTTTGAAAAAAGAAATTCAACAATGACATATTTTGTTATACACTGGGTTATTAAACGGAACCATATCATACATTTACAACTTTGAAAATCCATTTTATTCTTTAACAGCAAAGATTTTGATGATTTTCTCTTTACAAGTGATGATCATTTTTATGCATTGAGATAAAAACATAACAGCATTATTATACGTCAGATTTGCTCGTTGTTATCAACAGCCGAACAAACAAAGAAATAAAAAAATAATTCCGTATTTATGATAAAAACATCTCGATCAGTTAAAAATAATTATCCTAGTAATTATTGAGTTATGGATTAGGATTATGTAAGATTCCAGATTAGACGCAATTGTTACATTTTTGTATATCTATTGTTAAGAATGGAAATTTGTATTTATGTATGTGTATGTATGTATGCATGCATGTATGCATATAGTCGTATATGTGTATGTATGTCATAAGTTACCAAGTATGTAACACATTTATAAGTATGTGAGATGGATGTAAATATGAAAGATATAAGTATGTATGCATGTAAGTTAGGAAATAATGTACGGAGGAAATATAAAAAAGCGCACCGAGTATTGAGCATGAAAGTTATTAAAAATTTATATACACTCATGTCCAAAGATTACGGGGCAGTGACCGGTCGCAATCTTTTTTACACGGTTTGTTGAATATCTACTGAAATTCTTGACAAATTGTCCTGTGACTTTGAGGCTGTAAAGAACGTGTTTGACTTCATATTTTTCAGCAAAGATTTAGTCACAAGGACAATTAAGAAACCAATATTAAATTTAATAATAAAATAATATTTCCGATCCCCCAGTAACAGAAAAGGCTCAAAATGATCTGCCAATGTTGAAAATAATTATGTGGGCGGGGATAAAAAATTAGTTCGTATTATCGATATTTCGAAATTAAGCGAATGCATTTTAATGAGGTTTGATTGTATATATAAGTATATATGTATATATGTATGTATGCCTATAGGAATAGGGGAGACCGGGGCAAGATGAAGAGTGGGGCAAGATGACGAATGTCTTAATTTTTCGGTTTTCCGCTAGGTGGCAGCATCAGCCGGACACTACTGGCTCTCCTATCGGCCGTTCGTTAAACATTACTATAGAGACGCTGAAATCGCCATTTTTGTGTCAGTTGTGAAGCTTTGATTGTTTTCCGCTGCCACGTTATAACTTTTTTGCATGTGTAAATAAGCTCTGCTACAGATACAGGTAAGATATATCGTTTCTCTTTAATATTTATGAGTAACTTAGTTTAAATACTACATATTACCATGAATAAATGTCCATTAATCGCCTTCCTTCATGGCAATCAAAACGAATATTTTTAAACAGGCAGTCCGGGGCAAGATGACGAGCTCGTCATCTGGCCCTGTGTTTCGGAATTTATTAAACTAACTATGTTGTCCATTCTATTTAAATCCTGTAAACGCTTGTTTGTCTGTGTGTTTGTTCGCACGACCTTGCGCTTCTATCTCCTCTGGGGCTAAGGGGCGCATGGGATCGGGGGAGGTGTCGTTCGAAAGGGGGCGACCAGAGAAAGACATTTTTGCCATCTGCTAAGCCCCCCCCCTAGCCTCCCGAAAGAAAAACCCTATCGGGGTCCGTATCTCCACTTCCAAGCGTCCGATCGGTACGAGGAGAGTACCGTTCGACGGTGTCAAGACCTCCCCCCTCCCCCGCTGGTCCCCATCCTCCAAAAAAATTCAAAAAGCGTTTAAGGCCAACTTCTGGCATTGTGACCCACCAACAGAAGAATGGATCCAGTGTTGTAAATACCAAGAGTGGTGGCATGAGGAATGTTCCAGTTATGAAAATGACATTTTTATTTGTGACTATTGTTAGCTGCACAACTAAACACTTCAAAATTACGTTACAATCAATGCATTATGCTTAGTTTGATACTTTGTAAGATGTAAAAACACAGTTATTATTTGTTAAACCATGTAACATATTCAAAAGATAAAATATGTTCAATCTTTTTCAGTGTTGTCATCTTGCCCCAAGGCCAAAGTCATCTTGCCCCAGTACTGGGGCAAGATGACGATTTGTTAATGTTATGAAAAAATAAAATTATCCTTTATTTTTTTTATTTGAAAAATTAAATGGTAATGTATTTAATACTACAAAGGTATACTCTATCAGTTCATGTAAAATTAATTTTACTATTACTTCAAAATAAATTAATAAACAACAAAAATTGTTAACATAGTCATCTTGCCCCGGTCTCCCCTATATGTATATTATAAGATACCTGTAAGAATATATTATATTTTTATAAGTATGCGAGATGGATGTAAGTATGCAAGATATAAGGATAGTATATAATAGTATATATAAGTATGTAATAATAAAAGATAAGAAAGAATATACATAAATACGGAGGAAATTTAAAAAAACAAGTCATTTAAAAATATATATTTTTTTATTAATTTTAAGCCCTCTTGCGCGTAAGTAACATCTGCTATTAAGGAAGTTGTTTTTTAGTGTAGTAATTTTTTAGTTTCTGAAAAAATATTTCCACGTCTTTGGGAAAACGAATTTTTAATTTTTTTTAATTAAAGATAAAGATACCGCAATGTACTATAATTTATTTATTTATTATTCTTTTTTGATATATTGCTGTATAAAAGTTGCTATCCATAAATCCCCATAAGAAAAATCTTAAGGTTTGTTCATGTATATAAAAAAAAACTGTGTGCGAAAAGTTCTTCCGTAAAAAGTCATTAATAGAATAAAATGGATCGTTTAAAATATTAATATTCATTATATGAAAGATTAATACATATTTTTGTAAAGCTTAAAAAAATAAGTTTCACATCCTTTTATTCGATTCATTGCACATTATAGATAAAAGAAAATCTTTTGGCATCTTAGGTGATTTATCACTTTTGGATGATATTTTGGTCAGTTTCAAGAAAAGGTTTTTCCATAAATTATTAATGTAATACGGCACATTATAGAATCCTTTTAGGATATAGATTACATTTAAGTGACGTAGAACGTTCTATACAGCTAAAAGTAAGATATTAAGTAATATTTTTTAAACATATAATTAAAAATATATGTATCTTATTCTGTTGATGTATCGAGCATGCTGTCAGATATGTACTAAGCGCGAAATATCCAAGAGTATCAAAAAATGAATAAGGATTATTGCCTTCAAGGCGAATGCTTTATTTTTGTCTTTAAACGTTATTTTATACACATGTTAATTTCTTTACGCAATTAACAATTAAAAAAAATATATAATTATTGACACAGTTGTAAATTTACTTGAAAGAGCAGTGGAGATAAAACTTTTTTTTTTTTTTTTTTTTTGGCGGAAACATGAAGAAAAGCAATAAATCCATAAAACCCATCTATCTTTGTTCGTGATAAATGTTCAGTTCATACTCTTTCCATTGCTTTTTAGGCTTTTTAAGGGTTCTACATTAATTTACAAGAATATTATTGACAGCTTATAAAGTAGTAAGATGTAAAGTTATGAAATTTTATATGACTGAATCATTTGATAATTTGATTTTGAGGATTATCTATTTTGAGGTATCTATCATTTATCTATATTTGAAGGTGAAGAAGATGTTGTAGCTCAACAAAATCTTACAGCTTTTCTGTGTTTTTTAAACATAAATCAATAGATTACTAAAACTAGATCCTGTATATTCTTATATAAATACCTGTAAGGCATGGTGACGTCACGGCGACGTCACTGTGAAGTCACACTGTGACTTTGTGACAGTCGTCGTGACGTCAAGTGACGTCGATGTGAAGTCACTGTGACCTAAATGTGAAGTCGTTATGGCCGTTTTCAAGGCTTTCTGTGACCTCACAATGTGACTACTATGTGAAGTCACCGTGCAACTTCAATGTGTCAAATGTGACGAATCTGCATCGGATAGGGTGACCAGATTTTACCCGAATCCTATCCGGATTGTTCGGTTCAACATTTTTTTATGCTACAAGTTTGTGACGTTTGTGACGACACTGCTACGGGTCGGGTGACCAGATTTTACCCGAATCCAATCCAGAAAGTTCGGATCGATCTTTTTGGATTTGTTTGGCTACAGAATGGATTTGGTTTAGTGGTCGAGTGACCTGATTTTCGTGAACTGGATCTGACCCGAGTCGGGTATAATGTTATTACTGTAAGTCTTGTTCGGAATAGAATCTTGCATACGACCGAGTAACCAGATTTTATCAGAAATTGTAATACGACACAATTTCATATGTCGGATGGGATCTAGAGTCATGCACGAATCCGGTTATATACTTCTTGAAAATGACTGAACATGAATGATGGTTGACTGAAATTATATTTCGATTCAACCCGCATTCTTACCCTAACCCAACAACAACAACAACAAAAAATCTGTTGGCCCTCAACCCGACCGAACCTGATAAATGATTTCGCATAGATTCGGATAACAAAATTTTACCAAATCACGATAAAATCAACGATAAGGATTGGATCGGCAATAATTTTTTTTGTGCAACTCGTATTCAAATTAAAACTTTGCATCTGATTGGGAAACCGGCTAATGTAGTCGTTAAGCAAGAAAATTATATATGTAAAAAACGCATACTAATATAAAAATAATATGTGAATATTTCAATAATATGAACTTCTATTGCGCAAATAAAAACTTTTAAAATTAACTTCTACTTCCATTTGTTTTATGTAACCACCAAAAATATTGACAATAATTAAAACTATGCTATTTTGCTGTTAAGTATTGAAGTTTTTAACTGTGTATACTTTGCCATATTTCCTCTCGCTCAGTATCACGAAACTTTCTGACACATTTATGAACAAATATTTAAACGCAGGTCACTTGCATGCCTGATTATTAAAGCGATTTGGAATGAATAGCGTTTTCCATTTTTAGATAAATGAAATACTTAAGATCAATTTTGGTCACGTTTTTTTTTCCGTTTCTGACGCTGCGCGTCGGAAATTCGGTTCAAAACACCGACTTTGCTAGTGTTTTCTGAAACATCTTCTGCCGTTACCAAAAAATGGAAAACGTCATTCTATTAAATATATTCTGATTAAGAACACCTGCCAATTTCATGTGTTTCCGAATAAAAATGAATTCAGAAATATGTCAGAAATTAGTTATTTTGGATTTGAGAACAATGAAATATTTTGATAACTAGGGAAAAAAAAGAAACATCCTTTAAGAAGAGTACACGGAAAACAGAAGTTAAAAATATTAATTTCCTGAGGAGATATTTTAAATATACGAATGCGTCCTTCGCCCATAGGTTTAACATTAGCGAGGGCAGTAGGAAAGTTCTCTGAAGAACAGCCTTAAGAATTGTCAGAGGAAACACAATTCCATGTATTCTGATACTCCGAAAAATGTTCTCATTATATATATATGTTACGGTCAATATGATTAATCCGGTCATTATTAATAATAATGGCCGGACATAATGGCCGATTATTATTAATAATACCGGTTATTATTATTAATGACCAGATTAATCATATTGACCGTAACATATATATATTAAACTCCATATACAAAATCATTGTCTCAGTAATCTTAATAAATGTACTTCTCTAAAATTCAGTATTTTAAATATGCTATCGAAATACATAAAGTATTCATCTTGTGATAATAACAACAATTAGCTTGAACAATTAATTTTTAACATAAATATTTGATTAATTATTGATATCCTAATTGGTAAATGTATTTTAAAACGAATATTGTGTTTATTTAGTATAATTTCATTAAGTTCAGATTCGAAACGCAATTATAAAACAATTACCTATTACTTTTTTATATGAAGTCCATTACTGGCACAGTGGATGTCCAGTACTGGAATGGTGGATGCTCGTTGCTGGAATTTTAAGTATTTTCCTTTATTTCTATTAGTACAATTAAATTTACATTTACAAGTGGAAATGTGACAATGAGATTGGTTACATATTGTAGATACATTCATACATTTAAAAAGTGGAATATAATAACGATAACTAGTAATTAAAAACATATTTTTTAAAGACGTTACTTAAAAGTACCCGTTACTGGAAAGAGTGCCCTATTACTATAATATAATTATAATTATTTTACATTAATCCCTCAGACGTAAATTTCTCTATTAAATATTTAAAATTTCCAAGTACTCCCTTACGTAATAGCCATCGTGTTATTATCGTAATGCTGCAAAGTTCTATATTAGATATTAATTCCTAATGTTTAATAATAAAACTCATATTTTATGCAAGACCTTTCATATATTATTAATAATAATTTTGATCAAGTCTCTTTAAAATGAAATACATTAAGAATAAGAAATAATACCTGTAAACAAATCTATGGAAATTCACAAAATATTATATTTATGTTTAAAAATCTATTAAGTCCTAAAACATAATAAAATAAGAATATATCGTTTTACATTATGAATTAAAAATATTACAAATAATTAATTTAAAACTATGTAAATTTATAACTCTTAAGTATAGACAAATTGAAATTAATTTTAGCATATTTTGTACTTACCAAATCTTAATGCATATCCATTTAAAAAATCTTCGCGTGTTCCTTTATCCATTTTTAGCAAATTGTTAATGATGTCATATTAGAGGGAATCTTTTCCAGCAAGAAATTTCGGATAACTGACACTTATATGTAACACAGCTACCACGAAATTCCCCAGCTAGAATTCTTCAAAATTTGAAAATAAATTAAACAAAACTTGAATTCATCTTATGCTTACAACACTTTGAATAAATAATCCTTCCGATTTCCGAATGAAACAACCACTTTTCAAATTTATCTTGACCGCAGACGATAGACGAGTCCATATTATAAATAATGAGCAGCTGCCCAATTTCTTACCAAATAATAAATGTTTTCTTCTTCCTTCCCCCCTCCGCCGTTCAATATGTATATGTTGTTTTTCAGGCTTCAAAATAACGCTTTGCAGATGATACAATGAAAGACTTCCGTTTATTTTATTTTATTTTATTTTATGTCAAGTTTGCTAAATGCAATTTTTAAATTAAAAAATGTCGAGATTTTTTTTTCCAAATATGGGCTAGAATAGCTATAACAATTATATTGAAAATTCTGGAGATAAAATAAAATGAAATAGTATTTTCCTTCTAACAGAAGCAAATTACTTATTTTATATGTTTATGATATTCATAACCTACTCCATCCATAAAGAAACGAAAACAATTTAAATAAAGCCCTAGCATACAAAAAAGAAACTTTGCTTTTCTGAAAATATCGGATTATCTCTATTCACATTTTGTCTACATTTTAATAGCACTTCACAGTGAACAACACTTCCCTCCATTATATTATTTTTCTGCCAGTTCCGATGATTACAAGTAATTTATAATTGACAAAATTCTTTGAAGTTATTTTAACACAATTATTAATTTTTCCTAAAAAATAAAACTTTTATATTTTTTTAATTAAAAAATAAGTTTAAAAATAAATTTAAAAAATCACATTTTCTAGTTTTCATAAATAAGTATGTTTCTATGACAATTTACAATTGCATAATTAAAAAGATTTTTATATATATATATTATGCTGATAATTTTATTTTAGTTAGATATATGAATAACTGAATATAAATTACTTTCCAAGAGGCATAATAAATTACTAAGGCTCTCAAATGCGTAAAGATGACACTATGTATGTTTCTTCTCATTTTCAAAGATTTTTTAAATTCACATTTTTGTCACAGTGTGAATTCCCAACATGTTAGTACTTTGGTCGCAGCTGTGACGTGACATGCGTGATTTACAAAGACGTCAAAGTAACGTCACAAAAATTAAAAAATTGCCTAGAAAAGTATTTTTACGATGTACTTTTACTTACATGTTTGAAATAGCTTTGTATGTTTTTTTTTTATAATTTTCAAAGAAGTCATTTTAGTCACAATGTGACTTCACTCAATGGTGGTATTTTGGTCACAGAAGTATCGTGACAACTGTGACTCGCATTGACGTCACTGCGACCATGCAAGCTATGAGAGTAGTTTCAGAATAAAATTATGACATTAATGAATACTGAAATATATTGAATTACTGTGCTTATAAAAAGTCTGGGCGCACCAGTATATTTTAAGACATTTTCAATTCCACTGTGCAATTACGAAATAAAACCTGTTTTATTTTTTTTGTTTACAATATAAACAACTGTTTTCACAATAAATAAACAACAAAGTATTTGTTTTGACTTTCAGGCAAGTTTATTTAGGTAATTTTAGGTAGCTTTCATCCAACTGACGAACAATATTACACGACATGTAAGTACAAGTTTAAATGACTATTCTTGATAGTAAAAAAAAAACAACCAATGCGAAACTTTAGATGAAATTCCCGCTAATATTGCAATGTAGAGATGCATCTCTAGGGAAAGCGGGCAAAGTACAGTGCTAATATTGTGCTTCTCCAGGAAGCCACGCCATCATGTAATAATGAAAAACATCTAAGTAAGCAGCAATCAAAAGAGAATTATGAATCGTTTTTTTTGGCACATAAATAAATCATTTGCCCTCGTTTCCTCGTTATCGATATATAAAGTCATAAAGTTTGCTAATTTATTTATTTAATTAAGGGGGAAAGACGTGGTTTTGATTCAGAAATAATCATATTAATATGAAATACAAAAAATATTTATATATAGTAATAAAAAAACTAAAGAAGCCCGTGAAAATAATGCTATTAACAAATATGGCACTGAACCAAAAAATGATTGAAGCGTAGAAAATCGTGGCACCAAGAGAATTTCATGAAATTAAATCTAGTGCAATGATTACAATGCTCAACCGCTTGCGAAAAATGAAATTGCAACGGTGTTTCAAATGCAAGTGGCCTTGTTTGCACTAATCCAGACTTGTAACAAGCATAGAGAATCATTTCTGAGTATTGTGGCATACTAAACTGGAAATAGACAAGTGACTGGAGTTTGATGATGTTGTTATGTTGAAAACGTTAACGACTCCTCCTTCCATCCTATTAAAGCAATAAATTCAAAAATTTTAAGACTTTATATCTCGATAACGGGGAGACGAGGGCAAATGATTTATGCGTCAGAAATCACGTTTCATAATGCCCTTTCGATTGCTGCTTATTTAGATTTTTTTTCATTATTACACTAATGACGTGGTTTCCTGGTAAGCAAATTTCTATTGTTTTCCCGTGTTGAATCGCTAAGGAAACACTATTTTGTTATTTTTATTACACTCCATTCATACACAAGTAGCAAAATTTACGATAAATAGCTTCTTTTCGAGGGGTACATAGATTTTTGACTGGTGTTGTATGTACTAAAGTCAATTTGCATACAGCAGATGAGTATATTGTTTGAAGATATATTTAATGCACAAGCAGCATTTAATTAATAAAATTCTGTCTGTACAACAAAGTTTTAATTTCAAAATTTCCATGTAGGGTTTATTTGGACAAAAGATTTTTTTAGAGGTTATACTTCGATAAGTTTATTGCATAGATCACATTAATATTTATTGTATTTTATTGATTATATGGCCAAAAGTCACCGAATACTTTTGATTTTAGATGTTTTGTCAAATATCTAAATTAAATTCTTCTGGAATTACAGGAATATAAAAGCATGCTTCACAGCATATTTTTCAGTAAATGTTTAATCACGAAGACAACTTTACTTTACTGCCCGAGAAGGACTGCTCAGACTAGGAGCAGGTCTGCAGAGCATTGTTGTCCTTACCGGTCCTCTTTATTGGAGTTTAAAAAACTTTACGAAATATCGCCGGTAAACGCGATTGAGGGCGGGGTAGTGAACAATAGGTATGAATATATTATTATAACAGAAACAATATTTGTGAAAAGATAAAAATACAAAATAATATCACTGCCGGAGAACTAGGAAACCAATATCAAATTGAATGAAAAATATAATATTGGCAATTACCCTTTAAAATAAAGCGTTTTAAATGATATGTGCTTGTAGCCCATTACTATATGGATCTTGCGCAGCATTTGTGTAATAATAGTACGCATACTCATGGAGGCAAAAGGTTTCTAAAAAAATTTCAAGAAACTCCCGCATGTTTTTTGTTTAAAGCATAAAGACTTTTACAACTTAATTTCACTCCTCTGACAGAATACTTGACAAAATACATTAGAAATGTTATACTGCAATTAGAATATAAACATATTAAATATTTGATTATAAAAGGTAGGTGAGCCAAAAGTGCCCATAGTTAAGCTTTGAGGGTTTTTAAAATAATTTTCTGGTTGGGTGTGTGTGGCTGAATTTTTGTTTGTAAAATTTTATACTTATCTCTAACACATATCAAGTACATTTTTCTTTGTAAAATAAAATTTAATTACTTTTATCATACAATTTCAAATTTGTAGTTTGTGGGCCACCTTTGGCACAGAGCGTTCCAAATGTGGCCCATGTATTGAAATCACTTTTAAAATGTGAAAAAAATATTTATTATTATGCTCTGATGATTCTTCCTTTCTTTTGATATATTTCGAGATTTTCTTCTTAATCTTCTTATTTTATGACACGTAAAGACCTTGAAGCACTTTTGTGTACGGAGTTCAGGAATTTTCTTCTGGGAGTTTCTGAATTCTTTTGGCATCTCTGGTGTTAATAATAAATGGTAATAAGTTTTTTCAGATATTTATATAGAAATTTTGAAAATCCCCCTTACTACACTGATCTCCACATTTGTTGTCTAAGGTGGCCACCTTGGGAACAAGCGTATGGTCGCCATTTGCAGGACGTAAAAAAATTAATTAATCTGGTAAATTTCTTAAAATTTAAGTAAATGTGGCTAAAGAATAAGAAATAAGCTTTCAGAAAACGTAAAATAACTCAAATTTCTAAAAATTTAAACACGTGTAAATTAAAATATCTTCTTACCTGGAAATTACAACAACTACTCCTCAAAAGTGAAATCACTGCATAAAATGTCGGAGGATCAAGGTGATCTCTTTAGATATTCAGCCACGTGCACTGCAGATACCTTATTGACAATGCAGTAGCACCATTTCGTGATTAAAAATTAAATTAATTACCACAAAATCCCCATTTACCAAAATTTCATCAATTAATGAAATATTTTTTACTTTTTTTCACAGTTTATACTCATAATCTTAATAAAAATAAGTTCAAAAAATAATTAACTAGCTTTTTTGGAAATTTTTCTCCGTACGTAGTCAGGCACCTTAAGATACTTTTTGACATACTCTTCTGAGCTTCCAGCTGGAAAGGAGACCATATGAGACAGATTTAAATAAACACACAACAAATTATTTATAACAATAAACAACGAAATAGCAATTGATCGGGTATGTTTACATCAGGTGATCAAAATTACAAGCTTAATGCACGAAAGACTGAGAGGAAAAAATTCTTTCACAAATAAAATCACCCCTTTCACAAAAACTTATTAAATTCAACTCACTTAAATTAGCTCAAAATGACATCCCCATTCGTCCTGCAGGAAACTGAAAAAGTCCTTTTAACAGGTAATATCACTACAAAATGGAATCTCGTGGATTCCACAGACTCTTTACCCGTAGCAGGAAGCGAAATATCTTACCAAACTGGCGGCAGCTCACAGCTGAAGACTCTTATTAAAATTACTTGTCGGAAACTCCACTTCAATTGAACACGTAGCTCGAATTTGCACGAGTGAATTAATTTATCCGAGGGCAGGATGCAGGATTGCATTTTCTACCGCAATATATATAAATACTGCACAACCACAGTTACTTAATTAATATATCATTGCAAAAATAACTTTAACAATAAGATTATCTGAGATACATCTACACATTATGAAATTTAAAGAAATGACAGAATCGGTCTCACAAATGTTAGAATTCAATACCCAACGATTAGATGCAAAATCTTAAAACTCAGTCCTTTACTAACGTACTCTTATAAGGCACTCTGCTACAACTTAACACTGCTTAATTGGTAGAATAACGCAAAGATGTTTTGTATTTTTTATTACTTTAACAAAAACTAAGAATTTTGGACTTAAAATAACAAAATAAATGCCTTTTTTACTTTTGATTTTTTTTAAAAAACTTTCTAGAGTGTTTTTTTCTGTTATACTGTATAAATCTCTTGACGATTTCTAAGTTAACGTCATTGGTAATCTAATTATCGTTAACAATGATAAAATGTATCGGTAACGAGAAGAGTTATTTGTACTTTTTGACTGGGGAAGAAATTAAATATTTAAGCGCCTTCTTCTTGTCAAATTAAATAATTAAATACTTCCACTTTAAGGAAAAGCTAGTTTAGATGTCTAAGAATCCTTAATCTTGGGTATCCAATTTATCTTTACTTCTAGAATTTTTTTTTAAGATGCTTAAAACTAATAAGATAATACTAATGATTATTCGGTGGAGCGAAAAAAAAGATGCGTTCCATATTAAAATTTTCATAAAATATTAAAATCCAAGGTTCGCACGCTGTTACAACAATTTTGTAATAGAATTTTTCTATTTAAAATTTAAATAGCGTAAATTGTAGACGGATCGTTTAAATACAGGATTTTGTAATACTTTTCTGCATTTAAATAAGGCAAAAAATTCTATTAAAGAATTGTGGTAACAGCATATGAACGCAGAAATACTTTACGTAAAAATAGAAAATAAATGTATTTTTTTGTATTTTTCCATATACTTGAAGAGTGTATCAATTTCGTCCGACTGTTTATTGGTCCATGCTTCGAGTTGCGCAGATATACTTGGATATCCCCAAATCCGAATATATATGTTATTGTGGATAGCTATAACATGTTTCCTATTGCAAATGGAGTGTATAGCATTTGTTGTTTTTTTACTGGGACATTAAAAAAATCTGTTATATTATGGTCTGTGGACTTTTATTATTCAAAGTTTATTGCAGTGTAGTTACAGTACTTCAAACTGTACGAATTTGTTACGCTGTGTTAATATATTGTTTATTTACAGAAAACACAAAAGAAATGGATTGGATTAATGTCTTTAGGCAAAAAATTTCGAAGTACGTTTTATGAAACTAATATAAATTATTGAAGTTCGCGATAAGATCTCCCGTTTCAAAAATAGAGCAGGTATAATTTAATGTTCCTTTATAAGGTCACGTAAAAGAAGTATGATGCATTATTGTCTATGAGCAAAAATTACATAAGGTGCATCTTAAGTTCTATTAAGCGACGTAACTATGCCTATAGGCATATCATCAAAGGGAACTCTCTCATTTCTAGGTTTCTAAAACATTTTCTCCAATTTCACTGTCACGTCATTAAACTAGTCGTTGGGGGACACCGTAATACTTACCCATCATGGATATGCATAATATAAAATATGAAAATAAAACATCTCTAAACTACTTATAAAATGCATTGGAATTCGAATAAAATCCCGGCTTGATGACGTCATAAACTTTAAATGCTCTATTACTGAATTGCGTAAAAGAAACATCTTTATAACTCCAAAATTAATAAGCATATTCTTTGAGTCTCTGTGTAAATGAACAATAAATTCTATGCACTCTATAATAAATAGAAAGCATTTTGCAGTACACCTTATTGATCCCTATCAATTTCATTATGTTTGAAGTATCCTTAACATCATTAAAATGAGCCACAAAGGATTTATCCCCATATACCATAATGTAAAGAAAATTTTTGTGTGCCCTTGTAAATGAACTATAAATGCTAGAAGTATAAACACTTCATTTTCAAAACCAGACATTCTGTAGTGAACCTCAGTAACATATATCAATTACATGTCAATTCGAGCATAGCTAGGAGAGTAAAAGGATGGACGGACGGACAGACAGACATCACACAAACCGAATTCTTAAACAATTTTCAACAATTTTGAAAGTATTAATAAAAATAGAAAGATAGTCTAATAAATGGTTTTGTATCATTGTTCTAGGATATTAGAAGATCCAAATTTGCAGACTTTTTTTAACAGTGTAGTATTAGTCATTGTATTTTATACTGCGTTACAATGAATATGAAATTTATTTGCTAGGATAAAAAAAAAGTCTTCCACCATCTAGTTTCGAATATCATTTTTCTGAACAATAGTCTATTGTATAGGGATTATAAAATTTTCAAACAAACAAAATAAACAAGTAATATAAAATTTTTTTTAAAGTCAATTCCTACTTTTTAATCATAAATATATAAAATAAACCCGTGCAGCATTAATGTCCCACGTTATCTTTATTGAACATTATTTTATAATCATCGTTGCGGTATTTTATTTTTTGTTGGCATCACTCATTTGAGATAAATCTTTCATTTTATTTATGAAAACAATGGGAGAAAATTTTTTCTCCCATATAAAAATTAAAATTAATTACATAAATTTAATTAATGAATTAATATTTGAAAAAACTGTATTAACATCAATTGTCATCCAGTACAAGTTTTAAAAAATTATTTGAATTTGAATGGATGAATAGAAAATATTTTATTAACAATTGAAAATTCCAACAAGATATATATATAGAGAGTGTGAGTTAATAGTAGGAATTTAATAATAATAATAAACGTCACCCAAAATAAAATTACTCCCTTTAAAAAAATAATAATAAATCTACAATTAAAATTTGAATCAACCAGTGGACCCGTTCGAAGATTTCGCACTGCAGTCTCATATTTTTTTTAGAAATATCTGATATTTTTTAGATGCAGGCTTAAGATTCTTAAAAAAATAAAATAAATAAGGACTAAAAAAATCTGCACACAACACTAGTCAAGCCAGAATAACCTATGTTATTCCGGCTATCTTATACATTTATTCCATAAAAGTTATAGTAAAAACCGAACAAAAATAGCAAACGCAATAATAATATAATAATAATAATAATAATAATAATCAACCTTATTTTAGTTGCATGAGAGAGGGACATTATCTGTTTCGATATTGATGTGGTTGAATTACTGATGCGGTATTTTATTTTTGTGGCAACACTAATTTGAGGAAAATCGTTGATTTCAATTATGAAAACAATGCCGATTTAATTTTTAATTATACTTGCCATTTTTAATCAAAATACGTGTTTTAACGAAATACGAATGTACTATGTCAGAATCTGCTCTTCAAAATCCTTTCATATGGAATCTCATTTATCGTTCTGTGTTTTTTATATGCTTATAAAAAGGAATGTTGACAATAGAAATAATATATAGGATTAAATCATTCTTCCTAATTTTATAGTTTATTACCAGACGTAAATTTAAATATTGTAAGAGGAACACTAATTGTCCGAACAAAATTATATTTCCATTTATTATTTAAAAATAAAACTTGGCTGAAATACTTACCATTTTTTATCTTATAATGATTTTATCTATTGTAAAAAATGTGTGAACCTTGTTAATAGATTTTCCCATTAATTATAACAATTTACCTCAGAAAATTGACTCTTTAATTTATTTTAGCTTGACAGTTTTTTACAAATATTTAGCTTAAATGTGATATTTGCAAAATGCATTTAATCTGTACATTAAATTCTTTAAACATACGAATATCTATTGCATCATTAAATAGATTCCATTTTAAGAATAGACTATTACATTTGTACATTAAATATTAACGATATAATATAAAGTAATTTCTTATAATAAGAGAGGATTTTAACGAAAAAAGCATGGGACCATTTAATGTAACTCACTTACTTCCAGAAACAATTATCTTTCTTTCACGTACGATTGAACAATAAAATGTTGAACGGAAGCGATTATGAGGTACAAAAAATCAGTACGATTGTTGTAAGTATCCGCTTGTTAGATCTCCGCTGAAAAATATAATTCTCAGACGTCTTTTTATTCAATTGTAAAGGACGCGCAATTGATTCCATTTATTCGATTGATACCATTATATTTATTTATTAAGCATATGTCTTTCTACCTTAATATTCCCGGTATACTTTTATAATGTAAGGGAAAAAAAGAGAACACTCTATACATTTTAATATTTAAATTGTCCTACAAAAAAGTGAAAACATGCAATCGACTGGAAATTATGTCATTTTACAATTTATGTTAAAAATATAAGCTTAGGGGTCGTCTTCATACTAAAATAGTATGAAGTAGTATAGAAATAGTATGAAACTAGTAATAAATATGAAGAGGCAGAAAGCCAACGTTAAAAATGCACAAATAATACACAAAAAGGTGGAAAATCAAAAAGCGGCTGTTTCGAACACACAATTAATACACAAAAAAGCGGTTGTTTCGAATCTACAAGCGAGATTCTTCTTCAGTGCGACAAACAGCAAAGCACAACGTGCTTTACTCTTTGTCGCAAAGCACGCACGTGTAAAATTAAAAAGCATGACAAAGAGCACAACACGCTGTGTTCTGCTCTTTTCCGCACTGAAGAAGAATCTCGCTTGTGGATTCGAAACAGCCATTAGCCGCTTTTTGTGTATTATTTGTGAACTTATAACGTTGGTTTTCTGCCTTTTAATATTCTTGCACAAAGGTTTTATTTGCTATTTTTAGTAATAAATAGTATGAAACTTTACAATTGTTTAACAGCAATTGACTTCTAGAAGCTTCAAATGTGCAATAAAAAATTACAGCTTTCTTCACCCAGCAGTTTTGAGCTATGTTTAAAGAACTACCCGTATTACAATCTGTTTTGTAATTATTACAAATGAATTTAACATTAATAATTTCAAACTTTGAACCTTCATAATTTCTAAACTACTTGACCGAATTACTTTCCGTTTGGTATCCTACAGTAAGCTTTACCGAAAAATTCAATTTTGTTGCCAAAATTAGGTGTTCATATTAAAAACTTCAGCGTTTTGCACAGTTTCAGTAGGAAGCTTATTATTTTGCATAAATTGAAAGAAGAGCTAATTTCTAGTTGATGGACAATTTCCGCTTTTTACTGCAATAATTTTCCGATTGAAATGCATGGGGTGATATTTTTTTCCTCAACTTCTTCTTCTTTGCCCCACAGTACATATTTTTCGTAAAATGTGATATTTTTTAATCCTGCTACCAATAATGTCACTGTGACAAAAACTACGTACTATTTCATTCTGATTTTGCATTTCACAAAAAAAAGAATAGCTATTTAAATTATGATTCATGTTTACACATTCGCGGCCGATGACTTAAATTCACGTCAACTAGATAATTCGCTTATCGGTTTAAAGCCGTATTTTCCATATTATATCATTTATTACAATACTAGAAAATCTTGTGTCTATGTGTGTATATATACAAATATTATCTTAAAAACTGATCTAACGATATTGAATAAATTTTGTATCTTACCGTATTCGGGCGCGAGAAGACTATTGGGCTAGGTGACATGCTCGAGAAAATTCGATTACTGGGTCATTTTGGGTTACTCTGGGCCAAGCTAATTTTATGTAAAAACCGGCTCTAACGACCTTGACTAAATTTTGTATTTTGCCGTTTTCGGGCACGATAAGACTATATGGCAAGGTCACATGTTCGAGAAAATTCAATTAGTGGCTCATTTTGGGTCACTACGGGTCAAACTAATTTTAGCAAAAAAACGGATCTAACGATTTTGACTAAATTTTGTACCCCAACATTTTGGGGTACGAGAAGACTATTTGGTTTGGTCACATATTTCAGATAATTCGATTAGAGGGTCATTTTGCGGTCACTACAGATCAAAGCATTTCAATGGGAATGAAGGTTGAAACAATTCTTAAGTTGCTGAACAGTTGACAGTAAAGGATGTCGCAAAGTTGGCAACATTTCGCCAAATTTGGCAAAATACTGGCGACATTGTCGAGATTTGGGCGGGAAATTCAACCTTTTACAAGTGCCAAAACACATGCTTGGCGGTAAATGCAAAATGTCGCCAAGTTTGCGAGTTTTCGCCAAATTTTGATGACATTTGGCGAAAGAGCTGGCTTTTAGAATCTGAAAAGAATTTTCTAGAAATTCTCAACAGGAGCCTAAATACATGATTCAACCAATCATAGTTCATAGAACGTTCTTGAACAACAGAAACGTTGTTTCACACAACGGAAGAAATACAACTATCACATCAACGTCGATGTTATATTGAATTCATCCTCTCGTATACCCACAAAGCTAATTTTAACCGAGCGTAGATCTGTTATTCCAGCTGGTGTTATATTATTTCTCAAACATATACGCAATATTTGCATATATACAACCAATGAACTGTGCAAATAAATATCACAATTAGAAACAATATCGTTGTTACATATATCCATTTGTATAATTTAAATATGATTACAGTAAGACTTTTTTCTAAGTAATGCAATTTAACGCCTGTAGGCGAAACTTACTGTTAAAAAGGAGAAATTATGCGACTGCGAATTTGTTAATACAGTGCGCGAAATATTTATGGCCTCTTACAATTTAAGCTGATATATTATAATGACAAAAAAAAATCTTGTGCTATTTCCTCCGTTGCAACATGAAAATCAAACATTCATACATCGGTAGCTGTAGAAGTTCATGGGCAATGGGCATGCATCGTGAAAGCTTATGGGCTAAATCTGGATTTCCGAAGCGTTGAAATTATTCCTTGCTCGATCGAAAGTTCATCTATATGCGTGTCGTTTAGCAGAAACATTTTTTTTTATTTTGTAACAACAATTTAAATAGAAAATTCACTAAATAATTTATTTAAAAAGTTAAATTAAAAAATATATATTCCATCTGGCTCACGACATTCTGATATCAAACGGGTTAAAATTGATTTTTTAAGAGTACAAAAGAATATGAATTCTACATATATTACCTGAGCTGAAAAATATTTGAAAATAATAAATAACACCTACCCTATAATCATTTCTGGGTTATAATCCATCTATATGTAGATATACAGGGAAATTAAATCCTCCGTTTTGACGTTTACATCAGACAAACATTCACACACACAATCAGATTTTAAATATTATTAGGATTTTCGTAGATTAAGATACTTTTGTCTTTTTTGTCTGTGTATAGGAAGAAAAACTAATTGATCTACGGAGCACTGTTCTTTTCCGATTTTAATTGAATCTTGATAAAACATTCCTTTGAATAAAATGGGTATAATTCTAAAGAATTTATGAACGAAGATGAAGTTGTAGCGTGTCATGATTTCGAGAGATATTCAAATTTTCAAAATGTTATAATTATTTAAATCATGTTGTGGTAAGACTTAAGGAGTACCATATCAAATGTATATTACACTTATATGTAACAAATATAAACGTGAACGAAAAATCATGCGACAAGCACAGATTATGCAACACTTTCCAACTCTTCCAAAATAATTTTACAAAACATTACAGTTTCATAAGGTGAAATATAATATCTAAGTTAACAATTTGGAAAACGCATAACATATTTAAAAACCCAATTTAATGAATTATTAACAATATTCGGAAAAATATCCGAATTCTTTTTTGCAGCCCTGTATATGATCTATAGATTTGTATATATGTTACATAGAGCGCTAAATTTTAGTTCAGATAGGAAATACGTAACACAGTTTAAAATTTCCCTCAGTAAACGTAAATGTACTCCAGAACTTTTGTGCTGCCCTGTATATGATTTATAGAATTTATACACACCAAGTAATAGAAAAAAATAGGTTAAATTTAAAAACGCGTTAAGCAACTGAAAAAAGCACTTCCAGCAATTATTGTTAACAGACAGTACCGAATTCTTTTGTGTGTCCCTGTAAATGAACGATAAATGCTATACTCTAAATATTCTATAGTAAGCCTCTTGTACTGCCTTTTTAGTCACGTACAGAAATTTAAATTTGTTTGAAATATTTAAACATTCTTAAAATAAACCGCAAACGATTTTCCCCATAGACCGTAATGCAACGGAATTCTTTTGAGTGTCCCTCTAAAACAAATTTAAGTGCTATACACACCTTATTCTATAGTAAGCCTCTTGTAGTGCACCTCAGGGACATACATCAATTTCGATATGTTTGAAATTGTATAACATCATTAAAATAACCCGCAAATGATTTTCCCCCTTAGACCGTCATGTAACGGAATTCTTCTTCACTTCATATACAATACCGAACATGCCAAAGTAAACCTCAATAAAATATATCAATTGCATGACTATACATATGTATTTACGCGAGTTAGAACGCAGACAGACAGACAGATAGGAAGACGGCAGGCAGACAAAAAATTACCAAATTTCACAATGGAGTACCATAGCGAAACTTTCACGCGTAAAAAGATAATGATTAACGACAATGTTTTCTGGCGTGTATACTGGCTATAGCACGAGTCACAAATTATAGTAGCCATATTATTATGTTAAAATATAAAAGTGAATTATGATGTCACGAGTGTATGATTTTTATTTAATATTTTTATAAACCAATAAAAATTCCGATTCGCCCACTGTAATTTGAAATCCGAAACTGACGTTATTTTGGGTAGATAATGTGATTTTTTCACATATTCCATTATTTTATTTGGCACTCCTTTCTCCATTGTTTGCAGTTTCATTTTCGAGATTATTTGGCACAAAATTTAACTTTTTCAAAACTGAATTATGTCAAGGCTCTTATAACAAAGAAAAAAGATAAAGTTAGAAAGTGTTAAAAACCTAAAAAAAAAAAAAAAAATAATCAAACATTGTAAAGCTGAAATCTGAATATTATTATTATAAAATTTTAGTTTAAAACATTGAAACATTGCATCAAACAGTCCGGTCATTCGACCGTTTTTATAGAAGACTGTTACGCAACCGTAATTTAACTCTATTCTGACCATAATATGGGCAATGATATGATCAGAATAGAGTTAAATTACGATTATGTAATCGTTTTCTATAAAAACAGTTGAATGACTGGACCGTTTGTTGCAAATTTTTAACAGTGTAACAGAACTATATTATTAAATTTCTACAGATATTCCAAGTATCCAATATAGTTTTAAAATTAAATATAAAGAAAATATCTATTTATTAATTAAAGTACCTGTTTTTCCATTGATAAAATAGTCTTCTTTTATTTTTAAATCAAAATATAATTAACCGTAAATACTTACCGTATGGCTCACATATGAGGGGGTCGGGGCAAGAGAGTGCAAAGCCACATTTTTGAACTTCTGAGATATTTCAATTTGAAAATTTGATCCAATACACAAATCAAGACATATAACATAAAGATTTTTCGCCAATGTCTTAGTAACATTTTAAATATTCTGAGTAACAATATGGCATTACTTTAAGGATATAGCTATTACGTTTTTTTGTAAATTAACTATCTTCATTGGGGGCATAAACATCTGGGGCAAAAACAAAACCTGTCAGATATGCTGTCACCAAGTGACATTAGAAAAAAAAATATATGTTGGATATTATAATTTACAATATTAAGCAACAGATTACAGTGTTAGATTTATTTCACTAAAAATTTGGCACTTTCTTGCCCCAACCCCCTCATATGTATATATTCGCTAAATATGATTATTTGGTTTGAGATAAGTTTGATTTAAAAACCAGTGATTAACATAATTTAATTAAATGTCTAGATAATTTTCATGCATTGGATAAAGTTTTCTTTTAACAGAAAATATAAAAAATATATAAATATACATAAATAATTTAAATTATCGCTTTTTTAAAGTAGTAAAAAAATATATGTTTATTTTTTTATTTTCACATAAAAATTTAATAATTAATATAAATCGCCACATGTTTCACATAAATATGATTTTTTATTATAAATTCGTACACATACTACACGTTTTATAACCATAATTATGTAAATGTAATCCACATTTCGATATTATGTAAGTAAACATTTTCCATTCTCTATTAAAAATAAGCGCTAAGCAAACATGAGTTTAAAATGTTTTAATTAGAGCAACGAAACACTCTCAAAATGGCTTTAACAATTTTTTGAAATTACTTTTCGTATTTATGAGGAAAAAGATGAAATTTATAACTAGGTGTGCAAGGTTTGTTCTTGTTTTTGTCGTTCCTTTTTTCGCTTATCTTAATGAAACTATTTCCTTATAAATAATATATTCAAATATTAACGACTCACTTAATACCTTCAAAAATGAAGTAATATCTTTTAAATTCAACAACAACAACAAAAAAAAAGATATAAAAAAACACATTTCCACGAAATATTTTAATGCTTCTAAATTACAAGAATTAAAATGTTTAATTATTATAAGTAAAAAAGCGTTTGATTTTATAAAGTAGTAAGTATTTTTTTTTAGTTCATTTGAGAATTAAAAGATTTTTTTTCCTTCGTATTTCTTTTTGGTAAACTTTCTCATATTACAATAATTGAATGTGCATATAACTTTTTTTTTTCTATAGACAAAGATACCAATAAAAAACATAATTTTTCTTTAAACGTACGCGTATAAAGCAAAACATAACCTTTGAAACTAAAATAAATTTATTTTGACAATTTGATTAAAAATTTAAAAAAAAAATCATCTCACTCGTCTATCAATTTACAAGGCATTTTTCTTTATTCTAGATAAATGCTTAAAAATAATGATACGTAGCATAAAAAATACGACGAAAAAGAGCAAATGTTTCGAAGGAAATGAATAATTTACTTGAAAAAACAAAATGTAATACTTAATGTAATACTTTAATTTCTTCTAATAACTTTGAAGTCACAGATGTATTTATAAAAGTATACATTTTTTCTCTTTTACCTCGACTATCTTCCCATTAATCGGCGTTTCTTGGGAATATACTTTGAAAAAGATCAAAGATTTCGGAGAAATGTAATTAATTTATTTGAATTTTTAAAATAAATAACTTTATCTGATAGGTTTTAGTTCTTGGAATCTCAGATGTATTTATCAAAATAATAGTATTCGATTAATCTGATATGATTTTATGTGCAAATATACATAAGCTAAGCAAAGAATAATATTGTTTTATTTCTGAAAAAAAAGGTAAAATAATATTGTTTAAATTACACAAAATTTTGGGATAGGAATAATTTAAATGTTATCATATAAAAATTAAAATTTCTTAGAGAGAAAATAGATAAAATTTTAAAATGATACTTATAAAAAAGAACTGATAGAACTGATGAAAAGTAATACTAATTTTCTAAAATGATTTTCTAGAGTTATTTTTCAAGCAATTATATTATTATGAGATGTAATCTTACCAACTGGGCGAAAAAGTCCGGGCAAGGATTCGAACCCAGTATAACTTGGCTGAATTTTCCGTTGTGCTGATTGAGATATTAGACCAGATGCTATTATCATTAAGGTTAACTGGGTGAATTAACTCAATCATATTTCTCCGGAATTGCTCAGTTCGTAGAACATTGGCAGCTACAGCCACGGGATCCCGGGTTCGTATCCTGGCCTTACTTTTTCGCAAAGTTGGGAAGATTACATCTCATATGATTTTTTTACCAATTAGAGTAATTGTGTCAAAATTAATCTAATGTAATCACATTTTCAGCGTTTACTGGAGGTCCCATTACCTGTGATTTATTCTGTTGTGCTGATTCATATATCAGACCAGATGCTATGATTAAGGTTAACTGGGTGAATTTGTACAGCCATATTTTCCCGGGATTGTTCAGTTGGTAGAGCATTGGCAGCTTCAGTCAAGGGATCCCGGGTTCGAATCCTGGCCTGGACGTTTTCGCCCAGTTGGGAAGATTACATCTCATATGATTTCTTTACCAATTAGAATAATTGTGTCAAAATTAATCTAGTGTAATCCCATTTTCAGCGTTTACTGGAGGTCCCATTACCTGTGATTTATTCTGTTGTGTTGATTCATATATCAGACCAGATGCTACAATTAAGGTTAACTGGGTGAATTTGTACAGCCATATTTTTCCGGGATTGTTCAGTTGGTAGAGCATTGGCAGCTTCAGTCAAAGGATCCCGGGTTCGAATCCTGACCCGGACGTTTTCGCCCAGTTGGGAAGATTACATCTCATATGATTTCTTTACCAATTAGAATAATTGTGTCAAAATTAATCTAGTGTAATCACATTTTCAGCGTTTACTGGAGGTCCCATTACCTGTGATTTATTCTTTTGTGTTGATTCATATATCAGACCAGATGCTATGATTAAGGTTAACTGGGTGAATTTGTACAGCCATATTTTTCCGGGATTGTTCAGTTGGTAGAGCATTGGCATCTTCAGTCAAGCGATCCCGGGTTTCGAATCTTGGCCCAGACGTTTTCGCACAGTTGGGAAGATTACATCTCATATGATTTCTTTACCAATTAGAATAATTGTGTCAAAATTAATCTAGTGTAATCACATTTTCAGCGTTTACTGGAGGTCCCATTACCTGTGATTTATTCTGTTGTGTTGATTCATATATCAGACCAGATGCTATGATTAAGGTTAACTGGGTGAATTTGTACAGCCATATTTTTCCGGGATTGTTCAGTTGGTAGAGCATTGGCATCTTCAGTCAAGGGATCCCGGGTTCGAATCTTGGCCCAGACGTTTTCGCACAGTTGGGAAGATTACATCTCATATGATTTCTTTACCAATTAGAATATTTGTGTCAAAATTAATCTAGTGTAATCACACTTTCAGCGTTTACTGGAGGTCCCATTACCTGTGATTTATTCTGTTGTGTTGATTCATATATCAGACCAGATGCTATGATTAAGGTTAACTGGGTGAATTTGTACAGCCATATTTTTCCGGGATTGTTCAGTTGGTAGAGCATTGGCATCTTCAGTCAAGGGATCCCGGGTTCGAATCTTGGCCCGGACGTTTTCGCACAGTTGGGAAGATTACATCTCATATGATTTCTTTACCAATTAGAATATTTGTGTCAAAATTAATCTAGTGTAATCACATTTTCAGCGTTTACTGGAGGTCCCATTACCTGTGATTTATTCTGTTGTGTTGATTCATATATCAGACCAGATGCTATGATTAAGGTTAACTGGGTGAATTTGTACAGCCATATTTTTCCGGGATTGTTCAGTTGGTAGAGCATTGGCATCTTCAGTCAAGGGATCCCGGGTTCGAATCCTGACCCGGACGTTTTCGCACAGTTTTGAAGATTACATCTCATATGATTTCTTCACCAATTAGAATAATTGTGTCAAAATTAATCTAGTGTAATCACATTTTCAGCGTTTACTGGAGGTCCCATTACCTGTGATTTATTCTGTTGTGTTGTTTCATATATCAGACCAGATGCTATGATTAAGGTTAACTGGGTGAATTTGTACAGTCATATTTTTCCGGGATTGTTCAGTTGGTAGAGCATTGGCATCTTCAGTCAAGGGATCCCGGGTTCGAATCTTGGCCCGGACGTTTTCGCACAGTTGGGAAGATTACATCTCATATGATTTCTTTACCAATTAGAATAATTGTGTCAAAATTAATCTAGTGTAATCACATTTTTAGCGTTTACTGGAGGTCCCATTACCTGTGATTTATTCTGTTGTGTTGATTCATATATCAGACCAGATGCTATGATTAAGGTTAACTGGGTGAATTTGTACATCCATATTTTTCCGGGATTTTTCAGTTGGTAGAGCATTGGCATATTCAGTCAAGGGATCCTGGTTTCGAATCTTGGCCCGGACGTTTTCGCACAGTTGGGAAGATTACATCTCGTATGATTTCTTCACCAATTAGAATAATTGTGTCAAAATTAATCTAGTGTAATCACATTTTCAGCGTTTACTGGAGGTCCCATTACCTGTGATTTATTCTGTTGTGTTGATTCATATATCAGACCAGATGCTATGATTAAGGTTAACCGGGTGAATTTGTACAGCCATATTTTTCCGGGATTGTTCAGTTGGTAGAGCATTGGCATCTTCAGTCAAGGGATCCCAGGTTCGAATCTTGGCCCGGACGTTTTCGCACAGTTGGGAAGATTACATCTCATATGATTTCTTTACCAATTAGAATAATTGTGTCATAATTAATCTTGTGTAATTATGTTCTTGTTATAACGTAGTATACGTGTTATATTTCGAATCTGGGATGCTACTATTAATTCATCACCGAAAAATCTTTATGCGAAAAACTTAATAAGAACAAAACTATTTATGCTCGATACATAAACTATATTGCATTGAAAGAGCATTAAACAAAGCAGCTATCAAGGTACTGATTGCCATTCTACTGACGACAATAGATAATGTAAGTGCATCGGAAATTTTAACCGCGAAATGCGTTTGGCAGCACAAGGTAATTCAGTATAGCTGCTACTTCTCTTGTGTTCTTACGATGTTGTAGGTATTATTTATTTTGTTATTTTGTGCTTTTTAAAATAATTTATAACCTCAATACTTAATATAAATTTATTTGTTTTGATATTAACCTGTGATACGTGGGAATTTGGGGAAAAAAATCTCAAAATGTCCAAATAAATGCAAAATAAATATGAATTGTAGATCGCGTCGCATTGACTTTTTCTACAGCTTAAAACAAATGAATGTGTCTCGATGCAGCCACGTCTATTTTTTAGTTTCCTGTTCTAAAATATAGCATGGGCGTTCAAAGGATCATGTGTATGACTTGCACTTATTTTTTACCGCTAAAGGTAAATAGTTCAGTCAGATGTCTGGAAAGATTCTGTAAAAACGTAACCAGTGTAATTCATGCATTGTCCCAGATCTTCTCAGAACGTTGTTTAGAACAATGTTTCAAGTAGTATGTATGTTGTCTTTTTGTGCTTTATAAAATTGTTTATAAATATAACCTCAATACTTAATATATGTTTATTTGTTTATATATTAACCTTTAAAGCATGGAAATATTTGAAAAATCACAAAATGCCCAAAGATATGCATAATAAATATTAACTATAGATCACACCACATTGACGTTTTCTACGGATTAAACAAACGATCTTGTCCCGACGCAGCCTCGTACAAAATGTAGTTTCCTGTTCTAAAAATACAGAATCAGGGATTCTATTAATGAAAGTCAAGAAACACATTGAATAATATCAGAAGTGCAAATTTTTGCAAGGCAACTACATAGAAATCGGACACATGCAATTTTTAAACATCATTTGGAAAATGGTTATTTCACGGAAAAAGAGTTATTTATTTCTGACTCACGCTTGTACATAAAAAATAGATATAGTGTTCTCGGAAAGTCCGCTACCTTGTAAATCAGTAATAACGCAGCTTTAATGTTTAACCCTTTAACGTTCATTGGATTCCCTAGGAAACCTCAAAATTTTAATTACGAAATTCAACATTGATAATAGAAATATTTTCCATTTATTATGTATGTGAAATATCGCTTTTTTCTTATATACAAATAAATTTGTTCATCATTTCCGGTGTCAATCATTTATTTCAACATTTTAGCAATTGAAGTGCTTTATCCGTCAAGGCGGTATTCAAAAAAAAATATTTTTCCACGCTCAACAACTCAAAATTTTGAGACACATTCCCAGACTCATTTGTAAAAGTAACAACAGGAAACTTGGTGGCGTGATTTATAAACACATTTAAAAGAGACCCATGTTATTATTTTTCGTTCAATTAATTAGAAATTGATTTACAGACAATTATTGTCACAGTACGATCATTTTTTTTTTTTGTTTCCAGCGCTATCGCTTCTCGAAATTCGGTTCAAAATGTCCACTTTGACAGCATTTCAGGTAGATTTCGTAAGAAATACTACCTATTACATTCTCACCTAAGTTGGAAATTTTGAAAATTTTTTGTAGATCTACGCCGATCATGACTCCCAGAACCCAAAAACACCCCCAGTTCAAAAGTTTATCTATCTATCTATCTATCTATCTATCTATCTATCTATGTCACTTTTTTCTGACCACGATAACTGGACAAATTCTGCATAAATCTCTTCCAAACTGATACATAAAATCAAGGGTCATAAAATCTCGGTCAAGTTCGTTAATGGGCAAAATCGAATCAAGGGGGGGGGAAATGGGGGGTCTTTTTGTGAAAACAGAAAAATCCTCATAATTTCTTTATTATTATACGTATCGAATCCGTTTAAAGTTATTATTACTTCTAGGAAAAGGGCCGAAAATTTATGTAGGACAGATTTTTGATATAATTAAAAATGGCCCCAAGGGGGAAAAAAGGGGTGTTTTAGAAAAAAAAAATCATAGCTTCGTCAATTCACAAGATATCAAATCCGCGTAAATTTATTATTAATCCTCTTAGTATTATCTAAAACTTTTATATTGACAAGTTTTTTATAGGACCAACCGTTATAGCAAAAAAAAAATAAATAAATAAAAACAAAAAAAAATCCCTGCCGGCTCCGCCTGCAAACAAGTTATTTTTCGAAGTAGGCGGTTCCAACTCCCGCATCTTTTCGAAACTGATACATAAAATCAAGGGGCATATTTTCTCTGTCAAGTTCGTTAATGGGCAAAATCGAACAAAGGGGGGGGGGGCTTTTTGTGAAAACAGAAAAAAACCCATAATTTCTTAATTATGATACGTATCGAATCCGTTTAAAGTTGTTATTACTTCTAGGAACAGGGCCAAAAACTTATGTATGACAGATTTTTGATATAATTAAAAATTGCCTTAAGGGGGGGAGGGAAGGGGGGGGTTTAGAAGAAAAAAATTCATAACTTCGTCAATTCCCAAGATTTCAAATCCGCTTAAATTTATTATAAATCTTCTTAATATTATCTAAAACTTTTATATTGACAAGTTTTTTTATAGGACTAACTGTTATAGCAAAAAAAAAAATTAAAAACAAAAAAATCCCTGCCGGCTCCGTCTGTAAGCAAGTTATTTTTCGAAGTAGGCGGTTCCGACTCCCACATCTTTTCGAAACTGATACAAAAAATCAAGGGGCATAAAATCTCGGTCAAGTTCGTTAATGGGCAAAATCGAACCAAGGGGGTGGGGATGGGGGGGACTTTTTGTGAAAATAGAAAAAACCCATAATTTCTTAATTATCATACGTATCGAATCCGTTTGAAGTTATTATTACTTCTAGGAGAAGGGCCGAAAATTTATGTATGACAGATTTTTGATATAATTAAAAATTGCCTTAAGGGGGGGGGGCGTTTAGAAGAAAAAAATTCATAACTTCGTCTATTCCCAAGATTTCAAATCCGCTTAAATTTATTATAAATCCCCTTAATATTATCTAAAATTTTTATATTAACATGTTTTTTATAGGACCAACTCTTATAGCAAAGAAAAAAAATCCTTGCTGGCTCCGCCTGCAAACAAGTTTGGTTTCGAAGTAGGCGGTTCCAACTGCAGCATCATCGCAAAAAGGTCAGTTCTTCCGCAATTCCCGACAAACAGGAGCCCCACGTTCTGCGTCTTCGAAATCTACCTGTGCCTGTAGGCCGAGCCGTCAGGGATTTTTAAAAATTACGCACGTTATCTATTATTTTGAAATATATTCTGCCTTTATCAAAAAATCGAGACAGTGGGGGTTGGGTTGGGTTGGGTTGATTATTGACGGCCAATTATCTACGCATGGGATATAGGCCCGGGGGGAGTGCCCTTCGTGGGGGTCTTTCTAAGGGAACCTAACCCGTATTTACGCATGGATAAATCCACGGCTCGAAGAAAACCACGAAAACTCCGAACGATTAGGCCGACGGGCGCGATTGGGATCGAACCCAGCACCTCCCGTCTACCAGCTTCGAGAGCACAACCTCTCAGCCACTGGTGGGGCCGAGACAGTGGGGACATTATAAAGTTTCTGAATAAGAGAACCTGCCAATTGGATGCATTTTAGAGCAAAAATGAATTTAAGAATGTGTCTCAAAATAAGCAGTTTGGATTTGAATACACCCTTAAAGGGTTAAAACACTTTTATTTAAACTAAGTGGGTAAGGAGTAGGGTGGAATCACTTGACTAATTTAGTCTATATCCAATTGTTGGAGTACCATAGTAAATTTATTCCAACAGAGCGAAAATATTCGGACCAATAAATGGACCAGGACTCGAACCTGGGTAGTTTGGCTGAAATGACTGTGAATGAATTGAAATGACTATACTAAAAAAAAAATTACTGTAATGAAACTTTTAAGCCATAGCTATAGCTAAGAATAAAGCTCTATCCAACAGAGTTATATTGTCGCAAATATTATGGTATTATTGTTTAAAATTAACTAAACAAATCGCTACAATAAAGTGTGAACGACTTTCTGTATGTCATTGTCAATAAAATAATTATATGTCCAGCATATAAAATAACTCATTTACCTTTTTTTAAAGAAAAAAACATAATAAATGCAGTAACAGTCTATTTTATAGAGGAAATTAGAGTAAAAACGCAAACCTCATAACTAGTTGCTTCTTGAAGTCAGAATGCCAAACGGAATTGATGTAACTTAGCGGCATGTATGCTTAAATGCTAACTATGAAAATCGTTTTGACCTTTTGTAGATTTATTATTTAAACCATTGTCATTTTCATAAAATCATTTACAATTTAATAATATAATATCTCTTATAAATCTGGACACTTTAAATTTTGGGAATATAAGTAAACGTTACATAGCTGAATATGAATTTCAGTAATTCTAATAGAATTTAAAGAAGATCGTATGAAAATGCTACAATAAGAATTTTTTATGAATGAAAAGGTACTGAAAATAAAAGCAAAAGAAAAATTAAACATTTTTTAATTTTTTGTGACATACACGTTCTTATTCATAAGCGTTGTTTCTGAATTTCTATTTAGAAAAAATGCACGAAAAATTCACCATGTTATCGTTATCTCAAATAATTTTCTTACAAAGCGTTTATTATTTCCATGTACTGATACAATTACATTCCGATTTATCTATTGCATCGGTGAAAATTCTTTATACTGAAAGCAATGCTTTTGTAAGTTTACATATATTTATCCAGAGTAGATATTTTCTCGTTCTTACACAAATATGTAGAATATTCCATTTTTCAGCATACCTTTCAAGATATACAAGATTCCATTATTTTATGCTTTGTGCATTAAATATATTAATTGAAAATAATATATAGCTTAACAATCTTATTTTATTAAACTTATTTTAATATATTTTATAATACTTATTTTATTATATCAAAAGAAAAATTGCCGAATAAATTTTTATAAATATACTTTCTAATCTTCTAGGGAATGCATAGGGTGTCCAAAGAGTATTTCCCTGTTTACAAAATTAATTCATATCCACTATATATAAGATAGGCATGTGAAACTGGTACCAAAATGTTTGAAAACTAAGCAGTTTTCTTTGTGGCAGGTTTCCTTAACTTGTCTCTAGACCGGCGTCAGCATCCAGAAGACCGGACCACGTACCAAGAACAAGCCGACTATCAACCTCAGCTGAAAGGGTGGAAAAAGTGGGGCAGTCTTTTGCGCGAACATTCCAAGCAATCAGCGCGTACGGCCTCAACTAAATTATAGATGCCAAAAGGGTCTCGTGATACCAGAGTACACACTGAGATTCTTCCTACTTTGTTAAAAATAAAGTTCGATGTTTCACCAAAAAACTGGTGAAAAGTAGCTGAAATTTAGCTGCAACTAAGATATTGGTGATAAGTTTCCGCATTTTTATGGTGCTTTTGAAAATACCACTATATTGGTGAAACGTTGAACCACGATTCATATTTTTTTCTAATCCAATTTTATGGTTAATTTTATGGTTAATAATTTGCGAACATTTCCAGTTTCCCAGACTCTGAGACTGCTACGCTACAGCCACGTTACGGAAAACTGGAACAAAAAATTTGGTTAGTTTTTCAACATTTTGGCACCAGTTTCACATGTCTATCTTATATATAGTGCATTATGAATAAATTTTGTAATGAGGGAAAGAATTTTCGGACACCATGTATTTTATTATTGATTTCAGACAATAGAAGCTAAAATATTCTCGACTCGACATATCTGACTTAATTAAAGGCCACGTTTACTTTATAACATAAACTGCTATGTCTAGATGAAGAACATACCTTACAATCTACACTGTTAAAAATTTGAAGCTAACTGTCCAGTCATTCGGCCGTTTTTATAGAAAACGGTTACATTAACAGTAATTTAATTCTATTCAGACATATTATTGCCCATATTTTGTTCAGAACCCAGTTAAATTACGGTTATGTAACCATTTTGTATAAAACTCGTTGAATGACTGAACAGTTTGCTGTCAATTTTTAACAGTTTACGATAATACGGGTATTATTACTTTTAGAAAAACTCGCCTTATTTAATCGCGCGATTAAACAAGGCTAATTTTCTTATAAGAAACGACTGCTATCTTCCCTGATAAATTCTCTGACCAGTGGCTGCCACCCTATATATAAAAGATAATGATTGTAACCAATATTTTGAATCGATATAAGTATATTAAATCTTAAATTCATTTTTAAAAACATATATTTTTAAACGCTTTTTAAAATTTTGATCAATACGCGTGGTATTTTGTTATTTTATGTGAGCTGAAACGCATAATGATTTTCTTAATCAATAAATGCATTACATATGAGGTGCAATGTATCTCTAAACAATCACTGAACAAAAATCAATTTATGTAAAATCTCACGATATTTGTCAGTAATTTTTACAGTATATTTTTAAATCGACATTTTGCGTGTTTTCGTATCCATATAACGTAAACTTTAGTAATAATAGGGAACAATGTTAAGTTTGATTTATACATTAAAAAACGAATATTTTTTTAATCTTTTTAAATCTTTATTACACATTCGTGCCTATTTTAAAGTTGTTTATAGCTTTAGTAATGTAAGGAAAATCGTTATCGTAATCAATTTTCTAAAGCAAATGTTTACTTTTTTGTTACTATGTAATAATACACGCACACATAAGTTCTAGTGCGATTAATCTATGGGTTAAAACTGTATATATAGAAAAACATGATGCCACTTATTTTTTCACGTTTACAAATTTTTATTTGGAAAAAAAACTATAGTCCTTGTACTTACACCTATAGATAGAATGTCTTCCTTTTATTGATAATGACACAACTTTACTATTTGATTCATTATAATTTTAAAAATGATATAATTTAAAATAAAGCAATGGAACAGCCAGTAAAAAAATGGAGATAATAAATTTTGAGGACATAAATAACAAGAACGAAAAATCATGCGTCAAGCATAGATTATGTAGCACTTTCCAACGCTTCTAAAATAATTTTACAAATCATTACCGTTTAATAAGCTGAAAGATGACATCTAAGTAAACAATTTGGAAAACGCATAACATATTTAAAAACGTAATTTCAGGAATTTTCAATATATACAATATTCGGAAAAATATCCGAATACTTTTATGTAATCCTGTATATGATCTATAGATTTGTATATATACATAGGATGCTAAATTTTAGTTTAGTTAGGAAACGCGTAGCACCGTTTAAATTCTCCTTCTGGAGTTTCTGTCAATAAACGGAAATGTGTTCGCGAACTGTTGTGCTGCCCTGTATAGGATCTAGAGAATTTATACACACCACGTAATAGACAAAAAGCTAGTTAAGATTAAAATTGCGTTTAGTAACTTAAAACGCACTTCCAGGAATTATTGTTAACAGACAGTAGAGAATTCTTTTGTGTGTCCCTGTAAATGAACGATGACTGCTATACACACACTATTCTGTAGTAAGCCTCTTGTAATGCACCTTAGTAATATATATAAACTTCAATGCGTTTAAAATAGTGGAACATTATTTAAATAAGCCGCAGACGATTTTTCTCCATAGACGTAATGTAACGGAATTATTTTGACTGTCTCTGTAAAGTAACTCTAAGTGCTATACACCTACTATTCCATATTAAGCTTCTTCTAATGCATCTTAGTGATCTATATAAATTTCAATGCGTTTACAATAGTGAAACATTTTTAAAATAAACCGCAAATGATTTTTCCCCATAGACCGCAATGTAACGGAATTCTTTTGAGTGTCCCTGTAAGAAAACTATAAGTGCTACACACTTCAGTTGAAATAGGGAACGTGCCATAGATAACGACAATAACATATAAAAATTGCAGTGCAATCGGAGCATATTTACGGGAGTTAGAGCACGGACAGACGGCCAGACAAACCGAAGTCATAAGCACTTTTCAACTAGGTTGGAAAGTGCTAAAAATTACATGGCCGAATATAAATTTTACCAATTCTAATAGAGTTTATAGAAGGCACTTTAAAAATCCTACAATTGTAAAAGTTTTGTGAATAAAAAAAAAAGAATGAAAATAGAATCGCGAAGAAAAAAAAAACCTCCTCCTTTTTCTGGCGAGATACATGTTTTATTCCAAGATAATATTTTTAAGCTTTATTTCTAAAAAAATAAGAAAAATTCAAAGGTCATTAATAACAAGCAATTTCCTAAAGCAAACGTTTACATTCTTGTTGATATGTAATAATATAAATAAGCTGAAAGTCTCCGCTTTTGATCTTATTTTTCAAAATAGACATAGCTCTCTTATATTTTCAACGTGTATTTATTGACAATAACATAGATTTATTTATTAACACTTAGAATTACCGCGTTTCTTGTATACCTAGAATTACCGGGGTGGATCATTGCTGCTCTTGTTTTGTAAGGCAGATAGAAGACATCGTTGGATTTGAACTAAATTCGTGTCAAGGCATTATATTGAATCTTTGACAAAAGACAAAATATAGCTAACTATTATTTTGAAAAAAACAGTGACACGAGCTAAAAATCACGTCTTGGATCATACATGAGCCACCACGGTAATTCTAGTGTTAATGCTCCATCGATTTCAAAACAATAGAAAATAGAATTTAGTGATTAAATAGTAAATAGTAATAGGACCACTTTAAGTTTCGGAAGTATAACTAAAAATTTCTTGGCGAAATATAAAATTGTAATAATTCTAATTAGTAAATATTTTAATCATGAATCAGTCGGCGTGCGGGTCTGTTTTCAATGTCAGAAATGGACAGAAATGAAACTCTATTAGAGTCAAAACTTAAAAAATGAGCTGTATTAAAATATTATAAATACATTAAGCTTCTCACTGCCGTGACCTGATATATCCGTTCACCATGTTGTAGGTTTCACTGCAATAGAAGGATTGTTTAAGTTAATATATTTCTACAAATATAATGCAGTTTTAAAACATTGAGTAATGATTAAAGCTCTCAACGTATATACGTAATTAAGTTTTTTATATTAAGTTTGAAAATTCATCTTTTTTTTGGCATTTTTAATAAAATACAGAGAAAATAACATTACAAATTTGCCATTTTCCTCGGCGGTCAGGGGGTTAAGGGCAGATTTTTAACACAGAAGCTGGAAGATTGGCTTGAGACAAAACAGACAACAGTTCATCTACCTGGACTACGAATGCGAAGGTTTATAAGACGCAATGCCCGAATTCCAGAAAGAATTTTTTAATAACAGATACAATTCGCTGAATGTAATACACTACACTAAGTTACCACCACGATAAAATTAGTACAAAAAGATATTTACGACATAGTTGCTTTTTCAATACAATAGTAACGTGTCTGATGTCTCAGGTTAGCTTATCAGATAATGATTACATAGTCAAATTAACACTGCAACAATGTAAGTAATCCTTGACAGAAAAAAAAACAATAGAAATAAGAACAGTTTTAGACAATAAGACATTTTTTTTTAAATTGGAATATTCCTTTAAAATGTATTGTATTAAGAGGCCTCGATTTCCATTTTAATATAATTTGAGTGGCAATTTTTGACAAAATAAGTTTTCTATTGCAAATTGTACTAGCGTAAAATTTTCCAAATAACGCTCAATTTGAAAGAGTTCATTTAAGAGACTTTTAAATTTTATTGAAAACAAAAATAAAACACCAAGAAAGACAATAAGTAATATTTTAAAATACTGTCTTCAACAGTGTCAACGTTCTCTGACTTACAAAAATTTGGTGTGAAGGCACATTTTTTTACAAACTAAGAATGTCTAAATGCACTGTAAAAAATTATCACTTTTTCTAATTTTATGAAAACATACTATAACCACAAATAAAAATATAATATAATCTTCTAAGTTATCCGACATTCCGAAAAGCGTGTTCCATTGTCTTTTGAATCCCCAAAAAGCAATACATTTCCAAAATTTAAAGAATTATTTATAAAAACAAAGTGTATGTAGCTGCTCGTAATTTTCAGAAACTTTTCAGAATAGTTTTTATAGTATATTAATCAGTTTCTTCAGCCTGGAATACCTATTTATCGAATGTCATCCATTCTCAAGTATACGTTTTCAGCTGCATAAGTTAATTTATACATGAAAGAGTAAAGAAATAATCTTAATTTTAATGTTAATGTTAATGCTGTTAATTTTGCATGTTTGTCTGTTAAACATATTTGTTGAACATGAAAATGTTTACTTGAGAATGGATAGCATCGGAAAAAACTATATTCCGGGCTTAGAAAACTGATTAATAAACTTTAAAAGCTACTCGTAAACGTTTCCGAAAATTTCGGGCAGCTAGAAAAATTTTGTTTTTCTAAATGATTCTTTAAGAATTCTCGAAATGCCTATGATGTCTGAGGTTTCTAAAGATAAAGAAACACTGTTCAGAATCATGGTTAACAAGGATGAGATTATATTATAAATTTATTCGTCATTATATTATATTTTCGTACATTCAGAAACATTCGTCATTTTTTACAGTGTATCACCAAATATGTGTGTCACTTTGTAAAATGAATAAAATATGTGAATGTAATTATTGTAAAACTACATGAATTCATATTCAAAAGTGTTATGCATACTATTGCTAATAATTCAAATTCAGCAAATCTATCACGCACGAAATGTTTAATTGTTTGTTTACTGCTTGTCAGTAGTTATGATAAATAACTTCGCCAATGCTTATAGAATTTATATACGAATGACATTTAGACTTGCTAGGATACTGACTAGAACTTCTGCCGCTCAACACTGTTTAAAATCTGCAGAAAATTGTATAGTCATTCAACTGTTGTTATAGAAAATGGTTACGAAACCGTAATTTATTTCTATTATGACCAATGAAAATGCTTCATAATATCATCAAGTTATCTATAAAAACGGTTGAATGACTAGAATAACATTATCAATTTGTTGTAGAATTTTAACAGTGAGGATAAGACTTTTGATAAAATGATATTTACAAATATTATCCTGAACTACACCTTCTGAGACCTGCTACTCATAGCACCTGTACCCATTGTAACCTACTAATCAATAGATAATCTAATAGATAAGCTACTAATAATATAATAGATAAGCTACTTATCAATAGAAGTTAATAAAGTAGAATTGTAAACTACAAAAACTCAGATAAGCAGAACATGAAAACGTTGGAAAAACGTTGAAAATGTATTTATCATTGCTATAGTGAGCTAACAATGGCACATTTTCGACTTCTAATAATCAAAAACATGAAAAATCGTTTTTTAGAGGTTTATTATTAATTATTAAATGAAAAATATATTAAACACGATAATAGATTTATAAGAAATCATTTTGTAAGAAATTTTATAGTAACATTCGACTATCAATTTCATATTTTCCAACCGACTGCGACTGCTAACAGTAGACAGTAAGATTTATCAATGTGATTTGTATTCTCCAAAACAGATATATATGAGTGTGAAAAGGAATTTCGTTAACAGACCGTAAATTGAAATTTATAATCCTATTTCTGAGGTTAGCTTTGTGACGTTCTTGAAAAAATTAATAACTCCAGGATGTTAAAATACCGTTTAACAGAGAATAGTGATTGATGCATTAATTTTGAACCAGTGGACCCATGCGAGGATTTCGCACTGCAATTTAATATTTTTTAGTAATATCTAATATCTTTAGATGCAGATTTAGACTTCTAAAAAAATATGAAAAATAAAAATTCTTGCAAACAACATTAGTCAAACAAAAATATCGTCTCATTTATTCCTAACAGTAAAATCTCAATAGAAAAAGTCACGAGCGCAAGATAAAAAATTTTTTTTAACTGCCTTGGAGGATGACATCATCATCTTCGGGAAAAACACAGGACAGAGAAAAATAAATTGAAATACACTTAAATTACAATTTAATCTATTTTACCAAATGCTACTCGTGATGCTTCGATCGACCAATAAGATATTTTTCTTCTAAACGTTCCAATTTCAATCTTGTTTTTAATCCACAGAGTTCAGAGAATGAACTCCGTGTTTTAATCATAAATATAAAATAAACCCATGAGAAAACGTCAAATTTTATCTATTTTGTACTATTTATTATTTTTTTTATAATCGTTGTTGAGGATTCTATAATACGGTATTTTATTTTTGTGACAACACTACTTTGATGAAAATCTTTCATTTCAATTATGAAAACAATTCTGATTTATTTTTAATTATTAGCAATTTCAATTAAAAAACATGTTTTAGGAAAATATAAGTGTACGATGTCAGAAGCCTGTTCAAAATCCTTTCATGTGGTATCTCATTTGTCATTCTGCATTTCGTATTTTCTCAGAAAAAGGGATGTTGACAGGTGAAATAATATATACGATAGTTATTAGAAATTGTTGGCCCCATTTCTTTTTAATAAATACTGCTAGTTATGTTAAGGAATAAAGTGAAAAAAATACAGTATCGGAAAAACTGCCTCGTTGTTTTGAATTCAGAAATCATTTTTAACCCTTTATGGTGTACATAGCATTTATCGTTTATTTGCAGGGTCACGCGAAAAAATTCGGTTAGAGTTCTGTTTAAAATCAATAATTACTGGATATGCGTTTTAAAAATCAAAATTTCACACAAAAGTTTTCATTTTTTTAACTCTTTTCTTTTTGCATCTTTTTTTACATAATATGTAATACTGGCTATATGAATATAATACTGTAAATCAAAAGTACTCAAGAATATATTCCAAAATTGCAATTTTTTCAGTATTTAAAAATATCTTATCTGAAATTAGAAAATACATCTTTTTCTTTAAATTTTTGTAAAAATTAAAATTATCTTTTTAATTTGTCATTTTATGTTGTCTCCCTTTCAAAGCACATACTTTTAAAACTTTTTTCATCTTTTCATCTTACAAGTTACATTATATCACATTAATTGTCTTTACGACGTTAAAAAAATTACCCACAACGAGAATGCATACTTTGTTTCAATTTTAACGTTAGAATATATTTTAAAACAGTTTAATATTAAAAACAATATACTTTATACTAAGTAAGATTTATTTAATTAGCGAAAGGCCCTTATAAAGGTTGTGCTGAAATTATTTTTTTTCTCTTTTCACTAAAGATACAAAATATATTAAAGAAGAAAAATGAGCTGAAGTATTTCAAAATTATATTAGAAACGCAGCGACTAATACGTCTTAAAATCTTAAATAATACGCCTAAAATAATATTAATAAAATAATAATAATAAAAATAATAAAATACGTCTTGTACATTAGAAAGTATTTAAATTGACGTATATATCCACTACTTCAACATATTAAAAAATATATGGTATAGAGGATATTTGGTTTTAAGTTTTAATGCTGGGCTAAATTTTAAATCCATTAAATCCGTATTAAACTTTAATATTTTATCCTTTGTAGATTTATTCCTTTTACGAAAGTCTTTATAAATATTGTGTTGAAAAATGTTTTTTTTTTATTATTATAATTTAGCTAAAGCTACAATATAAATTAAAGAAGAAATATGAGCAGAAATTATTTCATGATTATATTCTAAACGCTGTTAGAATTATTACTTTAGTTACTTTAGGAAATACTTACGTGGATGCATGTTTATTATAAATTTGGTTAGTTTTTTATTAAAATATGGTTTAATTTCCAAGAAGATTCCAAGAAGATTTCCAAGAAGAAAATTATTGAAAAATAACTCATAGTGTAGTTACTAGTTTTTTACAAAGTCTTTTAGCAACGAATGTTTGTAATATTGCAGTTAGTAATTAATAAATTTATTGCACAGAGTCCTTTGTGCGCGAATAAAACTCGCATTTGACAGATTATTTTCCATTTTCTGACAGTTTATTGTGTCTACAATATAGCCGAAAAGCGATTTTTAAAAGTTCGAATTATTACAAATGTTACAATGACAAATATGCCACTGTAACTTCTGCATATCATTCTTATTAATATATTATTAATGCGACTGATAAAAAGCATACAAAATATATTTCATAACATAGCTTCTAAAAAGAAAAACAGCGACAAGGAGAACGAATTTGTGTTTAAATTTTCAAAGACCGAGATTTAGCAATGATGGATGGCTTGTGTTTAAAATTGTTATATAGTTTTAGAAGATGAAGAATATTTCAGAAAACTGCGTAAATCCTTTTTCTGCTATTCTATATGCAAAACATCTTTAGTGAATTTTGAAAATATTTTATCTTTAGAATTTCTTTAAAATCTTTAAATTTTACAATAAAATAAAATATTTATATAACTCAATGCAGTTAATTCAGAAAATATATGATGTTACATCTCAAATAATTTTTGGTTATTTTCATTATTCCACAAAGATTTAAAGTGCTTCATTTTAATGCGATTATAGAAAAAGAAACTTCTGTTTCAGTTGGATAAGGAAGTGGGTATATTACGATATTAAAATTTCCTCTCTATTTTTAAAGTTTTTAATATATTTTCCCATCTAATAAAATTTTCTAACCCTGATTTATTGTCTGAGTGCAACGAAGACTCATACACAGCGCAGTCTTACTTTGCCCCATATATAGCTACGATGGATATTAAAACCTTTCGTCAAGCATAACTCAAAAAATATTTAACGGATTTCGTTCAAATTTTTATAGCAGCTACCTATAAAGGTGACAACGACGTCTATTTATTACCAAGAATAAATGTCAAACCGTTTGGAAGTTATATTAAAAAAATAGATAAAAAAGCACAATTAAAGTACATACGTCACGAAAATTTTGTGCTTACGTCATTTTCACCGGCAGGAGATTTTCATAGACAATCGGAATTGAAAAGTTCATGGAGTACATGGAGCAAAAAATATGCACGCACTAATATTCAGCACAATAAAATATATTTCAATTTAGTAGAAATCGAAAATTAATCTGTATTTTTTTCCGTTTGAAAGAAAAACCCCGCAATAACTTGGTGGACTTGGTATTAGAGATTTGGCGTAAATCTCAGCAATAGCAGCTTTTTTTATTTCGCGTGTGTAAATAATAATTAAAAAAAAATTTTGGTGTTTAAATAAAAGGTTTCGATTTATGGCATTATTTCTTTTTTTTTTTTTCTCTTTTTAGCATTTTAAATGGGATTAATGAAAGGCATGTATTTTAAATTAAATGAGTGAAAGGTTTATATTTAAATGAAATGAATTCAATATGAAAATGTTATAGGAAAAATATTTGGCGATTTATCAACTGCGCCACGATAACATAAAAGTACCAATTTATCAAACGGTATGTAGTATGTTAAATGAAACAATTATATTATAATCACCCATCGTACAAGAAAAAAAAACTAATATTCTGCATTCAGAGGGAAAAATTCATCTCCTGTGCCGTAAGATTTGGTGAGTTCTTTTTTGGTGATAAGTTTTTCGATGTGATTGTTGGGATCTGCAGGATTTGGCTTACTTTTTCTAAATCTTATTTTTTTGCAGATGTAGTATTATGTAAATATATTTTTTTGCAGTTATTTTTCTATTTTGTATATTTGGCATTCTATTTTGTATATTTTCTATTTCGCATTTGGAAAAGAGATTTTTACCTTTTATCTGTGCCTTCGGAAATATTAAAAAATAAAAAAAGGTTTACATATATCAGCTCCATTTTTAGATTTTAAATGCTATTTATTATTTACTAGCCGTTTATTAATTGTTTACAATTAACCCCTCTGACAATAACAATTATTGGTATTTTTCGGTTAGCCGGGCGCCAGTGATATATACATATGTATATATATACACACAGACACACATACACATATCTACGTATACATATATATACATACACATATATATACATATATATATGTATATATATATGCATAAATATGTATATACATATGTATTTATATATGTACATATATCACTGGCGCCCGGCTAACCGAAAAGTACCCAATTATTTATCACAAAAATGCCTCTTAGGTTTGTTAAATAAGTTTGTTTATGTATTTTCATTACTTATTAAAATATCGACTATGGCGATAAAATTTTATTTTAGCATTGTGCGTACATTTTTAAGATGGTGCAAAAACATGTTTTAATAAACGTATGTTTGTAAATATTTGAAAAACATGTTTTACCGCTCTCTTGAAAAATTTTGTAAGATGCTAAAACTACCATTTGGCACCATTTAAATTTTTTTTTCGCCAACTGACATAGGATACGAAACTTTTCCCCATTCAGATACACAGGCAAGGCTGGTCTCAAACAAGAGTAAAGCTAGCAACAATATTGTTTTAACTCTATAAGAGTTACAATAATGGTATTAAATGCTCCGATTGGCTTTGGGCCCAATTACGAAAGTTTCTCCTAAAAAAAACTGTAGAAGAATCCTTTTACATTTGTTTCAAATGAAGCTCGGTGTATAAGGTATTAGTTAATAATACAAACAACACTAATGGCATGGAGGCAAAAGTTTTAATTTAAATGTATATAATTGAAACCCTTCCCCCCTACCCCCCCCCCCAAAAAAAAAAAGAAAAAGAAAGAAAATAAAAGAAATTTACAGTAATGAATTTAAAATGGCGTTAAGCCACGCTTTCTGACATAAGCAATTGGCTGCAAATGCGATAACGAAACTTTCACTTAACTTAATAACATGTAGCTAATATAGCCCTCAGGGTACTTTGCAGTTATACAGACCTTGTGGTTTTTTTAAAAAGCTTGAGACAATTCAGGTTTAAGAAGTTGAGATTTACTGTCAAATGATATAAACAACTATGAACACAAAACTGATGAATTATTATTCGGGTTTATGTATGTATTTTTTTTTAAAAAAAAGCATCTGATTACACTTATTAGATAAATTACTTCTGTTTGCATTTAATAACTGATAAACGGCTTCTGTATATTAAATGAATTGTTTAAATATTGGGAAGAGGTGGCGAGAGGTAGAAATACGAGTAAACAAACGGGTAGACAGACGGGTAGAGAGACGAGTAGCGACATAGGTAGGCTGACGGGTAGCGAAAGGAATATACAGACGGCTAGAGAGAAAGCTAAAAAGAGGGTTGACAGAGGGGTAGCGAGATGGGTCACGAGACGGGTAACAACACCGGTAGGCAGGAATGTAGTGAGAAAGGTTGCGAGACGCGTAGCGTGGTAGATAAAGAGACGAGTAGAGAGATGAGTACAGAGACGAGTTGACGGACGGGTAATGAGATTGGTAGCGAGTCGGGTACAAAAACAGACGGATAGTGAGACGGGTATACAGACGAGTAGAGAGACGTAGATGGGTACGGAGATGGGTAAGAAGATGGGTAGAGATGCGTATAGCCAGACGGGTAGAGAGACAGATAGACAAGTTGTGAGACAGATAGACAAATTGGTAGCGAAGTGGATAGAGACACGGCTAGACAAACAAGTAGTTAGACGGATAGACAGACGGTTAGAGAAATAGATTGGCTATATAATATATATATAAGAAATATAGAGACAAGTAGCGAGACGTGTAGAGAGATAGACAATCGGTTAGAGAGACGGGCAGAAGAACGGATAGGGAAACAGACAGATTGTGGAGAGACAGACAGACAGGCAAAAGAAAAGTCTGCGGATTGGCGCAGTAAAGGCGCAGGGGGCAGAGCCTCCTAGAGAATAATCAAGAAGTATCTGTTAAGCTTAACTTTGAAATACATATAATTTTTCGATTTTATGGAGATTTAATGTAAAAGTTATTTTACAGAAGTCATCGAAAGATTTTTTGTATACTTTAATAGTAATTTAGACTATAGTTTTGCAATCTGGTTTGTAGCAAAGCATGCTATCAATGTGGTTTGAAGTGTAAGAGTTTCTATAAACAGTTATACAAATAATAGATATATAATCAAGGAAAAAAAAATTAAATTCACACACAAAAAAAGGTGCAACAGTGAAATTAAATTTGCGTTAAGCCACGCTTGATAGAATAATCTACTGGCTGCAAATCCAATTACGTAACTTTAAAAAGCTTGGCGTTTTAAAAGTTCCGGCGATTTTTTTTTTTTTTTTAAGTTTTGCGCAATACGCGCTTATGAAAATGAGATTCTTTGCGACATGGTAAAAAAAAATTATGACAACACATCTGAGGAACGGTACTTCTTTTCAAATTTTTTAACAGTGTATATGAATTTATATATGATATTTTGTAATTATATCATTTAATTTGCTCTTTTTCTTTATATTGTAATTGTTAACCCTATGTTCTCAGCAATATCACTCAGACTAATCCCTTTGAGGGAAGTCCTAGTTTAATTCTTACCTATCTTAAAAATATTCCAATAGTTTATTTAATTCTTACCTGTCTTTAAAAATATGCTAATAATTTATCTAAATATGAACGACATCATTTATTTTTCTTTTCAAAAAACATATTAAACTTAATTCACGAATAATTATTTTTTATTTCTTTTGAATACAATCTGCCTAAATTCAAGGTCTTTCCATTTCAATTTTAATCTTAAACGCCGATGTAATTTCATTTCCCTACTAAATTATTTGTTCTGTAAATATCATTTTTATTTTGCCATTTTCATTTTTTATTGTTATAAAAGGCTGATTCCCGTGCTTTATCGGAAATTCAGTATCACCCTGTTTTTCTCATTTTTGCGCTTTTTCATTCGTTGAGAGAGTATTTTGCATTGTAGTTTTGTGCTGGTAGTATTTAATACCTTGCATGAGTTACGGAGATAGAATTTTGTGTTTTTTGACTTGTTAACATCTTTGTACGACACCAAGAAGAAATACCTCCTTTAATAACATGAAATACTCGTTTGTTATCGTTAAATTGTGTAAAATCTGATGGATTAATGTCATAAGTTCTAAATCACTGAATTGTCGTAGCTAATAACACTGCAACATGCAGTACTCTTATTTGGGGAAAATGCTCTGTGAACGGCCACTGAGATAACTAATATATTTTCTACATGGATATTGACTCAGAGTTCATTTCGGGAAAACACCTTTTGATAATTCAATCCATTGCCATATTTCAACATAGGCGACTGCAGCTTGGCTAATATTTTGTTGATGAAACATTCACTAAAGATGTTTTGATGTTACGACTGTCTAGTAAACTGGCTTCTGTATCTGAATATGGAAATGATACTTTAAATTGCTGTACATGGCATGATGAATTAAGTGTGATTGGAATCTCTATTATGGAGAACAAGGGTAGAAACGTTTTGCGAGATAACTGGAGAGTAGTAAAATAATACCAACGACAGATTTCACTGAGGAAATATAACATGTATGTATGTCCTCAATGTTCTGAACAAACATTGAACGTATTTGAATGTAACTTTTACACTATATTTCCAGTACATGAGGGAAGTTTTCATGCTAAAAGGATTCATTTTGTATCGTGTATAGTTCTTTTATAGGGATCCGTCAGATATTTAAATACATTATTTCTATTGCGTTTGAAATGTAAGCTCTGAGCAATAGATTGTCTTTATGGATCTGAGGAAGAGATGTCATATAATACAGATGTTATAGAAGAAATAAATTTGATTGATCGACAGGATTTCAGACAAAATCTGGAGCTATGATAAATTACAATGACTTGACAAATAAGAAAGTGGCGACATGAAAGCTATAAACTATGATTGGTCAAATAGATTTGTGCCTAAATCTTGAGCGAGGAGCAACAAGAGTGCCTATATATATATACGATAGTGGCGCCAATAAAATTTGGTTGGTAAAGAGGATTTTGGATAAACTTTTGGGCGATCGGCAATTAAAGTGACTTTATAAATAAGAATGCGGCGAATAAACTGTGATTAGTCAAATAAATTTTATGAGAAATCTTGAGTGATGAGCAACTAGAGTGCCTCTATATATTGTGAGCAAAAGAAATTGATTTGTTAAGAGTATTTTAGAAAAAAAACTTGTCGAGCCTACCATTATCGACAAGGTAATGATTGGTGACTAATATCACTCATTTAATAGAACTTGTCCAGACAAGTATTGCCAACCCGTGTAATTTAGGTTGCAACAGTTTGAATAAGAAATTTCATTATATGCCACCACTCTTTTTATAGAAAAATACACCCAAACAGCAATAACGTTGATTGAATTGAATGTGTTTTTCTCAAAAAATACTCTTTATGACAAACCACTCCGCATTAGTTAAAATGCGCGAACTAGTATTCAATAAGTAAACAAAAAATGGGCAATGTTAATTACATGAGTTTTATTCAAAATTGCAGGCAAGTCATTGAAAGAAACAGTACACGTCCGGTTGATTTTTTTGTTCGAAAATTACATGTAAATTTTAACATGTTTGAAAATAAAATTTCCTTTATTAATTTTTTTTGGAAAATAAATACAAATTATGAAAAGTATATAGAGAAAGTAGGGTAAAACCGGGTACCTAACGGTTTTCCTTTGTTGGCAAAAGTCTAGCATGGTAGAAAAATAGGTATTTGGGCTATCGAAAAACCACACCTGTTGCCACAGGAAAATTCTTCTTTACTTGTGAAAAGGCGTATTCTAGGCTCATCTGAAATAGCTCCAAATTTCGGTGTTAGGGTAAAACCGGTACTAATCACAAATTACGTTTTTACGCTTGCAGTAACAAAAGGTTTTATAGTAATAAATGTTTTTAATTAAACTCTAAAACATATATACATTTTTTAAGGTCAGTAACTTTTTTTAGATTTTCAAGCAATTTTTAATGTTGCTTTCTCAGTTTTTAATTCTCGTATCCGCTGCCTTCTTCATTGAGTGCAGAAACAATTCATTGCAGAATTCAATTCAAAACCATGGGAATCCGATTTTACATCAACAGCCGACCAAAAGGCAACATGGACGTTCTTCTGGATAGCTGGACGTACGAATTTCTACTTAGTATCAAGATATCATATTTAAACTATAGAAGACAATGGTTTACTTACCTAAATCGATCCGGCAGGTTGGATTTATTTGAAGAGCAGAAAACATGGCGAAAAAGTTAAACTTTTGAGGTGAATTTTTTTTCCAATAGCAGTGCATGGTAACATAGATTGACTCACTTCAAAAGCCAATGTCACACTGCTAGGGGCCGCTAAAGGATGTAGTTAAAATGGATGCTGTCCACAGGACAGCGTTCATCAGCGAGACAACGGGGTACAGGCTTTGACACGCCTACCCGATACCCTACTCTCCCCTGTATAAATATAAGCACACTAAACATTTTATGTTAGGTGGTGATTGTGATCTTGTATTTAAATTATGCTTCTGCATTTCTACTTTGAATTCCTTGTATAATTTAGGAGCGTGCGGTCACATCAGTGACTACCAGAATTTCTAAAAAATAAATTCTGCAACATTTGCAGGAGAAATCTATTAAAAAGGTTATCGCTCGGAAATAGTGGTAGCAGAACAAAAGTGACCGCGATGATGTCTAGTAATTAATAATGCCTCAACGTATTAATTAATGAAATTCAATGAAAAATATTCATTAATGAACATTAAAATATACATTAAAACATGCTTAAAAGGTGAACAAAAGATGTTCAAAACGTTAAAATATAAACATTTACATCCCGAGACTTTCGATCACTAACGCGATCTTCTTCAGTGGGGAACTGTTGACTGAGTTGAGCTTACGAATGTCGCTTCTCGCTTTCACTGTGCTAATATGTAACGGAGTTTTAACGCGGCCAGTCTATTATTCTGTAGGGGTAAATCAGGAAAAGTCCATTAGTTCCACCGCTGGGGTTCTTGATAATTTCAAAATACTAAACCAGATTTTAGGTACATTATAAGATAAGCAATCATTACAGACTCGATTTCCTTTACATAAAATCTCCAAAGACTCTCTGATTTTAGCGGTAAACTCGTTATTTGCAGGAACTATAATTTTTGCGTTTTGAAAATCAATATTTATAATCTGTCGCTGATTTAATCTCGATAAAGCTGTGGATGGACGGTTAAGCTTAATGTCGGAAATGTTATATTTTATAAATGTTATATAAATTATATATATATATATTATAATGCTATATAAATGTTTATATTTTAACGTTTTAAACATCTTTTGTTCACCTTTTAAGCATGTTTTAATGTATATTTTATTGACTTTAAATACAAGGTGAATATTTCATTCCACTTTCAATTACGTTTTTATTTCGAAATTTTCTGTTAATGAACATTATTTAATAATTATATTCTTCTATACCTATTCATTTTTATTTTATAATAGAGAACATAAAAATAATTAATTTTTATAACAGCCTTTATAAAATAAAAATTTATGCACAAAGCAACTTCTTTTGAAGTTTCTTCCTTTCAGTTCAAGTTCAAGTTATAAATGAAATATTTTACAAAACCAAATTCACGAAATTAATTTTTAATGAGAACTAAATTAAACAACAAAATTACTATGCCCTTATGACGAAATATATTTCGAAATTAATTTTTCTGACCATTACATTTTCGTTTAGATTATATAAAAATGAAATTTGTATGAATATGAAATTTTCTTTTTTATTTGACAGACGATAAATTATCCAGGCGCCATTCTGAATTTTGAACAATTTAAAGGATTTCTTTATGTTATATAACTTACTCTCATAACAATTTGTTTTCAAGAAATTTTTTACAAACGTATGAAAATAAGTTGTCTTTATTTTTAAATTATATGAAAGTTCTCTTTGAATTTTTCTTCCTAAATAAAAATATATTGCAAAAAGTTTGTATTAGAAAATTTTATATCAGGAAAATTTATAAACTCTGTGTAGTTATAAATTGCTTTCTAAAAATTTTTGCTCTCCCTCTATATTTCAGACATTAAAAAATATGAACCCATAAAATATTTAGTAGATAAAAAAAGATTAAATATTTCAGAGAATTTTTCATTTTTTAATAACGCTGTAAAGATAATAATTTATTTCACCACTGACTATTTTGACCCTTTTTTCCCCCGTAAGATAAATGCAATAATGATTTTTAGTGCTTTAGGCATAACGCCTCTTTTAAGTTTATTACGCATAAAACACATTAAACATCAAATATGACACTTTAATTTTTTTCTGCATAGCTTGAAAATAAGATTCACTATTTGGATATTATTTTAATTATCATGATTTGTTCTAACAAAAAATATTATGTAGCAATGCATTGATAAGAGATTCTTCAATGCTTATATTTGACTTTTTTCTATATGCATAAGAAGAAAGTTTTGGAATCATTAAAAATGTCGACTTTCGGTTTTTGATGGATTTACACATTTTGGGATGCCCTGAACAAAATTTGAATATTTTGGTGGAATGTGTGTCTGTCTATCATCTGTATGTACGTATGTTACACAAAATTAATGGGCCCTCTATCTCAAGAACTAATGGACGAAATATCACGAAAGTTCATATTCTATTAGACCTTGAATAAAACTCTTGCCCATTAGACTTGAGTGTCAACAAGTTCATGCTACTATAGTGTATGTTTTATGATTTCCTTGCTAGCTATATATCGACATCTAAGACAGAGATTATCATTAAACATCATATTCAGTCAGACTTTGGCACATATAGTTTCATATTATTTAATAAAACAGGTGACGCTGCTGTATTAAGTTATTCACGGTTTCCATGATATATCTCGGGTCTATGGGATAGAGTTTGATTAAATGTTGTTTACAGTTGGACCTTGCCATAAATTGGTACCGATTAGGTTTCTGTATTTACTCTCGATTCGTAGCGCTGCTGTGAAATATTCTCCATCATTTCTGTAATACACACATTCTGTCTCCATCAGCATGATAGCTATGGTATATAAATTCAGCAAATTTAATGTGTAAAATATTTATTAAAATTTTTGATTCAATTTTACCTTTGTTCATGCAACAGAACCTTGCTATGCTATTTTTGCAATTAAAATTATAACCTAATTTCAGTTTCTATTAGATAGAAATGCACTAAATTTTATAGTTGAAGTTATTAATTAAAAAAAAATATATATTTTTTTCTAAATGAACACAGATGATGAAATGGTTACACAGCAGGGACGTTAGCTGATAAGCTGTATTCCTTTTATTCGCTGATTATTGATTCAAAGTTAAAATAAAAGAAATGCACTATTCTTGTTAATTGTTTGTGTGTATTAGAGCTATATCAATAGTTATATATTAAAATAATTAGAAGAAATATTTGGAATGGACAGGACATACTAGCTTTTAATCCTGCCACTTCTATCATTTTGAAACGATAATAAAATTTATAATTTGGCTATAATAAGAATTCTCTTAACCTCAGAATAATTTGCTACGATACCTGAAGAAAAATAGCTACTATGACACAATTGGGTAGAAAAATGCTTTGCATAAAGAAGAAATAATTTTTACTAGCTCTTAGTTCGCCACCTTAATTAATTAGTATGCTGATTCCTCTAAAATTGCGTATAGACCGGGAGGCGGCAGCACAGACAATCACCTCATCGAGTTCACGGCTGAAATTCCAGAATTAGTTAACACTCCATTCGCCTATTAAAACGCAATCGGTCTGCCAAGTCATATCTTGGTGGAAAATACGTGAAAACCCGAATTTAGCGGTGGACTCGTAGGTTTACCATTGTGTTTTCCTGCACCCAAAAGTATGAAAACATGGAGAACTGGGTGCAGGAAAACACAATGGTAAACCTATGAGTCAACCGCTAAAATCGGGTTTTCACGTGTTTTCCACCAAGATATGACTTGGCAGACCGATTGCGTTATAATATGCGAATCGAGTTTTAACTAATTCTAGAATTTCAGCCGTGAACTCGATGAAGTGATTGTCTGTGCTGCCACCTCCCGGTCTAGTAGTTACATGACGACTCAAAATGATAAAAGAAGTATACGTTCAACGAGAAAATTGACTTTATTAAATATGCTTAACTTATGCCCATGATCACATTTCGAGATTATATAAAATTGTAGTACTTATTGACGACGCTTAGAAACTATGTTTCTTTTTTCTTGCTGTCATACTGTTGTCAAATAATATCATTTTATAACTATCTTTTTTTACCAAAAACTTATTTAAAAAATCTGGAGTGACTCTACTTGATTTCCTGAACACTGATGTATGTGTCTAGAAAGTTAAAAAATTATAACTTTCTCAGAAAACGGACCTACCGTTTTGAAAATGGAGGCATTATCTCTGCAATACTAATGCTTGATTACATCGTTGCAATATTTATTACTTATACTCACAATATTTTTAAATTTCACATTTATTTGGTGATTTTACATATAGAATCAGTTGAAAAATGGTTTGAAAATATTTTATAGACTTATACCTACCTACTTGCAAACTTTTAAAAAAAAAGCATTTTTTTTAATTACTTTTTTTGAAAGTTTTATTAAAGAATATGAAATTTCATTTTTTAGTCGATATGATACAATTTAAGAAAGTTGTGCCGGTTTAATTTTCTTTGTTCTATCATATATAAATCAAACTTGAATCTTTAAAGGTGATTATCTCAAAACTTTGTTTTTAAAGTCGGTTATCACTATAATTCGAGCAAATCTCAATAAATCTTCTTAAAATTTTGACCTATGTTTAACAACAATATTATCGAGAGTGTAGTCGTTCCTTCTTGCGATCGCATGATTTCTTCAATTTTTTATAAACAATCAAAGTTCAATAATTTTTGTAAAAATCGGTATCGTAACTTTTAACGGACACCATTTTGTTCAAAATAAATTTATCTAAATAGCTCTGAATAGATTGCTCTTCAGTTTTAAGTATTCGGAATAAAGATATTATGCATTTTATAATTTTACATAACATTTGAAAGAGTTACGTTGATCATCGATGACGGCTACCGGAATGAAACAATCTCCGGAGAACGTGTCTGCAGGGTACACCTAATTTTATTTTGTCATTACAAAAATCAATTTATTTTCATTAAAATATTATAAACAAAATGCAAAAAGAGTAAAAGAAATTTTTAAATATCTTGTTTCATTTTCTTGAAACAAATTCCCAAACACACACGTACTTTTTTATTCTTTCTGGTAGGTATAACGAATAAACACCTAAAAATGAATTAAATATCTAATGATCGCTGACTTGTACGAAAATCTATATAGTTAAGGTAACGGTGGTCAATGACACATTTGCCCAATGGGAGTTCAACCGTAACTACCTTTTATGATTTATCGTGTTAACTTAAACACACAACTGATGTTAACAATATTTTCCTTACACAATGCGTTCGGAAAGTAATAATAGCTTGGTTGGTTTACAGCATTACGGTCATTTTTTTCACACGAGGGGTAAAAATCCCGAATCTTTGTTTAAAGCTGAATTCAATCAACTACCAACATCCCCGTATCAATCGAGATTGGAATCTGGCATTTTTAACTAATATTCAGTGACCGTACCACTAGAGAAGCAGAAGGAATTAAAGTGACAGGATGCAATGTAATTAAATTTTTTGTGTAAAGCTACATGGCTGAAAACTTTTACGCTTTTCTACTACCTCATTGTTAGTAGTATATTTATCTTAATTGCAGACATTCTGTGATTAAATAATAAGAATATTTCTATTTTTATCTAATATTCAGTGCCCGTACCATTAGACAAGCAGAGGAAATTAAAGTGACAGGATGCAATGGATATAAAATTGTTTGTGTATAACTACATAGCTGCGAACTTTTACACTTTTCTACTACCTCATTGTTTAGTAGAAATCGTCAAGTTTAGTTATCTTAATCGCAGAAATTCTCTGATTAAATAATAAGAATATCTCTATGTGAAAAGAATAGTAACAGAAAGGTGTAAGACTTGGCAACTATGAAAGGATATGAGAAGGTTTTTGAGTGGCTGATTAATATGAAATTGGCATTGTTTAAACATTGTTCATAGCAGTTTAATTTAAACTTTTTAAATAAATATTGAAGATAAAAAGAAGTTTATTACAATTATTGATAGAAAACACTACATAAAATCGACAATAGAGCCCTTAAAGAAATCAAATCACGAATTTGTAACTGGATTTTTTTATTAATGAAAATTAAAATGCATCTTATTATTATAATTTAGTTCAGTATATTTTTTAAATTTCATTACCAGCCTCTTAGATTTTTTATTCACTATATAATGTCATAAATAATTAAAACATAGACGTATTGCCAATATTAGAGACAAACTAAAAACAAAAAACAGTTTAAAATACACATTTATTATTATCGACATGTTGTCACGTTCTATTCTAAAGCAAATTTGTAAGTATTAGAGACTACCTGAACTCTTGGAACTGGTTACATAACTCTTCCGTGTTATGTTTAAAAAAATTACCTTTGTTCATTTCGCCCGTAATTTTTGCAACACCTCATAAGATACTTTTTCCAAATAAGGCCAACAATCTGTATCCTGTAGAGAACGGTCTCTGGCTGACAACTATGGCTGCATATATCAGAAAGTATATGTATCTTTGACATGTGTGGATAGATTCAACGACAACTGATAGCGGCTTCGTCGTCGTTTTCGGAACACTGAATCTTTCTACAAGTCGTTGTTAAAAAAAGTAAGTAAAATTTCCTAAATCATAGTAAATAATTGATTGAGTTTTAGAATTTTTGCATGATGTTCGAGATATTTTACGAATATTTGAGAAAGTATATTGAATGCCTAAGGGAGGCCACTCGTCCTGGCGAAACCAAGACGTGGAGCGTATAGCCTCCTCCAGGAAATTCCTCGGCACGCAGGGATTCATGATGGGTGACTTCAACCGTCGGCGGTCAGGGAAAGTACAGTACAGATATGGAATATACCAGGAAACACACGGATCCCACCATGAAGAATTCAGTCCAAATCGTTAAAGCCTTTCCTTAAAAAAAAAAACAAAAAAAAAACAGTTAAAATAGACGCTTGACATAATGATCGCAGCGCTCAAAAAGAACAATGGTTTTGTTGAAATATTCAGTATTTTTTATTCTGTTTGTGTTTGAAAGGAATTGTGTGAAAACAGAAATCCCAAATAAAGCCAGGCAGTAAGACTTGGTATTATTAAGTGACATTTCATTTTCATCATATATTATCATTATTAAAGCTAATTAAAACTTTTTTGTGTCAATATTTGTAGAAAACTATGGAATCTATCAAAGCGGTGGTAAAGAGAGCTCAATACAGTGAAGGGCAGTGGAATAAGGACTTTTTTCTGTCCGAAATTATATGCTCGTAAGTGGAGCAGTCACAGAATATTGTGTTACAAGGAGAATTATTATTATTATTATTATGGTCTATTTTGAAGTGAATTTTGTTAAATCACATATTTGTTAATTTTGTACTGTTAATTATTGTTAAATCACATATTTGTTAATTTTGTACTGTTAATTATTGTTAAATCACATAATTAGAAAATTATGACCTTATTTAAAACTCTTATTCCTAATGAAAACACTTTAACGTGTCTTTGGTATTAAATTCTAATGGCCACAATCAAACAGCGGTGGTAAAGAGAACTCAATAGAGTGAAGGGTAATGGAATCAGGACGTTTTTCTTTTCGAAATTATATGCCCGTAAGTGGAGCAGCAACAGAACAGAATATTGTATTACAACGAGAATTATTATTATTATTATTTTAGTCTATTTTGAAGTGAATTTTGTTAAATCACATATTTGTTAATTTTGTACTGTCAAATATTGTTAAATCACATATTTAGAAAATTATGACCTTATTTAAAACATTTGTTCCTAATAAAGCCACTTTAACGTGTCTTTAGTATTGAATTCTAATGGCCACAATTAAACAGCGACAAGGGTATGCATGATTTAACATAGTAAAAATATGTATAAAATTACATCCAACATCATTTAACAGGCTAATTCTGATATAACACAATTTATTGTCATCTGAAACCTTAAAGTAGCCTTATTTGGTACAGGTATCATATAACTAACAGAGTAATGCATCAGAATAATACCATTTTCAGTATGTTCTATTAGTATTAGAAAGTTGTAGTATTATTAAAAGTATTAGTTATTTTAATAGTATTATTAAAAGTATTATTAATTTTATACGTATTGATAAAATTATACTAATAACAATAAATAAGTTTTAAATTGCATTTTTAGTATTATTCACAAATTCGATACCCTTAAACTATTACGGGCAAAATTTGTCATCGTTAAGATCAAACGGTTCTTTTTTTTTGCAGATTTAACAAAAGTGTAAAATTAATTATCATTTCTATGGGATTATTTCAGAAATCTTTGTAAAATTATGTTATCTCATTTCCTTTGAAAGTAGATCCTATAAAAAGTGAATATTGGTTTGAGTGCTGCTATATTTAAAACAAAAGAAAACCATTCACGAAAAATTAATTGTAGGAAATAAGTCGACAACGCAAAATAATTCTTATTCATTGCAAAGTAAAAGCTTTTAAAAATAAATATCCAGATAAATAACATTTTTATATAGTTTTTGGATAATCCTGTTAGTTTGCTAGATAAATGTTAATCATAATTGAATATTTTTAGTCGGAATGCACGTATCTTTATTTACATACAATAATTAATGATCCCTACAAAATTTTATGTATACACAGTTAATTATTAAGAAAATATATTACAGCATACCGCTTATGCACATACGGACTAAAATCTCATAAGTGCGATTTTTGGCTGCTGATTTTCTACGGATATCTGATTTTAAAAAGTCTCACATTATGCTGAATTTGAATTTATAATAACAACTGATGGATTGCAGAACAATAATTAGTAGATGGGGAAAACTGTATTGAAAATTAATATGATATGGCAGTTTTTATCAGACAAAACACAAATTATAAGGGAAAGTAGTAACATTTTTTTAAATTTGGCCCCTTTACTTCAAAAGAACATGTTTGGAATGCTGTATGAAGTATTTTCAAAAACATATCAAACGTACGATTAAATGTCTAGATATTGGTTAATCCATAAACATCAATATTTAAATTAACAATGGGGACAGTAGTGATAGTTAATAAAGGCACGCTCACCTTTTCCCCATTCTTTTCAATCCAGAAAATCTTCTTTATGAACAAACAGCAAGCGATGCGACTTTTTAAAACAAACATGTGTTATCCTTCTGGAAACAATACTGAAAATGACTGCATACTGCCATCTGATGGAAATATGAGGAAATTCATAAACCGGAACCGTAGTGACCAAAAAAGTGCAGGACATAACTTTGAACTCAACAAAAACAAATATTACACATTTAATTCTTATAAAAATTATAATATTATGCTTCACGATATTCATATTTATAATAAATGTATTGATTTTTCAACATGCTTTTAATAATTATTGTGTGTTGATTGTTTTAAAGATCAAGTTATGGGTTGAGGACAGGGGACAGTAGTGACTTTTGAGATATTTAAATTCCATTTTTAAGATTAGAAAAAGACTGCTTTTCACAGTAGAAGTAACATAATATTGTAGAACAGTCACAGAGAAACATTTTAACATTAAATGAGAATTTATATTGCTAAGAAATGCCGAGAGATATACTGGGGACTGAGAAATAACACTTATGATATTTTGTCCTGTATGTATCTATTTATCACTTGTTGCTCAAATAATGGAAATTAATACTTTTGATAACATGCTAAAGTATATAAAATTGTTGAATGAACTTTTATCTCAGTCAGCGAACGAGACAGCCTGAGATATCTTAACCCCTTTTGGACTGTCACGTGATCATGATAGGCTGGAAAACAGACGAACACGATGCAGTACAATATCATGCCTCAACGGCTGTTGTTCTTGCTAACACTTTCCAACATAGTTGAAAAGTATTTATGAATTGAGTTTGTTTGTCAGTCTATTCTTCTCTCTCTCTCCGCATGCCTGTTTGTCTGTCTGCTGGATACCCGTGTTCTAACTCGCATAGATATACACGGATTGCCATTTCATTGATCTTATACACAGCTAAAGATAAAAGATATCAAGTATATTTCCGTTTATTGACGGAAATTGTCGAAGGCGAATTTCCATCTGCTCTATGTTTTTCCTAACTGAACTAAATTTTAGCACACTATGTAGTAAATATATAGGATATTCTTTGAAGTTATTATTTAAAATGCTATCATTTAATTTTGATGTACTTTTTTAAAAATTACGCACGTTATCTTTTATTTTACTTGGTTGTTTATTTTCATATCTGGAACCATGGAGCAACTCGAGCCACAATTTCGGTAAGTTAAAAATGCCGTATCGTTACATACTGTAATTTTGCGTGTTAGTATCGCTAAGGTTTCTTATATTATGGATGGATGATATAGACTGGAGGGAAAATTATTTTACTTTCATTGAAATTTATTTGGATGATTTCTTCTTGATATAATCTTGCCAAGGCTGTAAAAACCACAATAGTAAAACAGAAAAACCACATCCCTTGCAAGATTAAATCAAGATAAACCATCCAAATAAATTTCAATGAAAGTAAAATAATTTTTCCCTCCAGTCTATACCATCCATCCATAATAAAAGAAACCATAGCGATACTAACACGCAAAAATACAATATGCAACGATACGATATCTTTTAACTTACCGAAATTGTGGCTCGAGTTACTCCATTGTTTCAGATATGAAAATAAACAACCAAGTAAAATAAAAGATAACGTGCGTAATTTTTAAAAACGTACATGAAAATTAAATGATAACATTTTAATAATAACTTCAAAGACCGTGCAATTATGGAATATTCTCATTTTTTTTAAAATGGCTCGGAGTGAGCCGAAACATGTCAAATAACCTAATAAAAGTCGTTTTACTGTGTATTTACTACGTTGTTAATTTACACCTTTAAGCATTTAAAGAAATATATGAATAAATACTGTTTAAGAAGCCTCAAATTGGCACATTTTTTACTTTCTTTTCAAATATGCACATTTCTTACTTTCTTTAACATCAAAGAAACATCAATTTGGTCCAGATTCAGGTTTATAAGATGAATACGGGTAGTGTAAAATAAATTTAAAATAGATTCTATATTATAAAAATGTTGCTTTATATTTTTATTTTAATATGTGATTATAGATTTTCTCTTTCTCATTTACATTCATGCTATAACTTACAGAACAATTAAAACAATCTTCCAATTACCAATGTTTTATTTTATTATATAATGTATAAATGCAACTCTCTTACAACTTATAAAGATAATTTGTCATTGTTAAAACTAAAATCATTTGTACTAAGTTTTCTTTTTCTAGATTTACGGAGAACCTAAAATTGATGATCATTTCCAGACAATTTTATTTCCGAAGTACTGTAACTTATTTCAATCCATCTATTAAGGAGGATACTATCAAGATAACAAGGATTTAAGTGCTAGTTTTATAAACGTTTAAAAATCCTTGTTCAAAGACTATTTATTGTAGGGAAAAAATTTGAAATTAGAGAAAATCGTCGATTTGTATTGGAAAGTTTTATGAAATAAATAAAGAAAAAAAATATCACTTACTGATTTTTAACACTTTCCAACATAGTTGAAAAGTACTCATGAATTAGGTCTGTCTGTCTGTCTGTCTTTCTAACTGTCCGATCTCCAACTCACGCAAATATACTTGTATTGTCATGAAATTGATATATATTATTAAACTTTACTATGGTATGTGCGGTATTGAAAATGAAGTGTGTTGCACTTATAGTTCCTTTACAGGACACTCAAATATATTTCGGTACATTTCGGTCTACAGGAAAAAATCATTTGAGGTATATTTTAATGCTGTTACACTATTTCAAATATATTGAAACTGATATATATAATTGAGGTGCACTACAATAGTCTTACTATAGACCAGCGCTTCCTAACCTTTTTTCTTTCACGTACCCCTTGCTTAGTCTTTTCATTTCGGAGTACCCCCATTTATCATACACCCACCCACTCCTCTCCATCGCAGTAGGAGTAATCTTAAGAGTTCCAGATTTCAACCAGTTATCCATTTTAAATATAAAACCAAATCATTCATATAATAAATAAACACACTCATTAAAAGGAAGCAAGCTTCCCGTTTAGTATACGTTAGTGATATAACTCCGCCTTTTCGAAAACGTAAATAAGCGCCTGCTTTTCAATACGTTTTAAAATAAAACCAGAAGCTCTGGCGTAATTTAGGCGTTTTGTAATTATTATTAAAAACTGGGATAAAAATAAGGCGAGGAAAAAGTACATTGTATAATGATCAACGGTAGTTTTCGGAAATATTGGAAAAATATATAAGTACTTATTCAATAAGATTTGCAGTGGGCGGAGCTAAATACATTGAATAATCAATGCATTATTAAATCTAGGGAGCTTTTACACTCTTTTTGGGCGTAATATATTGGAGTTAAAGGGACATATTGGGAGACTAACTTTGTAATCCAAAACTATCAACTTTCTTTATGTGTTTTCAGTTAGACCTTTTTTGTGATTTCCGTCATTACCGATATTATTTTCACGTACCCCCAGCAGACCCACCACGTACCCCCAGGAGTACGCGTACCCCAAGCTGGGAACAGCTGCTCTAAACTATGGTGTGCAAAGTTTATTTACAGGGTTATTCAAAAGAATTCTGTTACATTACGATCTTTGGGTAAAAATCGTTTGCGGAAATTTTAATAATGTTTCACTATTTCAGGCATATTGAAATTAATATATATCACTGAGGTGCATTACAAGAAGTTGTGTATGGCATATTGTGCGCATAGAATTCATCATTCATTTACAGGTACACCCAGAAGTATTCGGTAAAAGTCCTGTCTGATAACAATAATTGGTGGAAGTGTGTTTTCAGTTGAGCAGAGCGTTTTTAAATTGAAGTAATTTTTCGCCAATTACTTAGTGTGTAAAAATTCTATAGATCGTATACAGCGCAGCGCAAAAGATCCATAGTACAAATCCGTTTATTGACGGAAATTCCAGAAGAGGAATTTTAAACTATGGTCGAATAGTTTTCAGAACATTGTTGGTAATTCCTGAAATTGTGTTCTTAAATGTGTTATGCATTTTCCAAATTGTTGTTTCCACCTTATTAAACGGTAAAGATTTGTTAAAGTATTTTTGAAATGTTGTGTTACATAACCTATGCTTCACTCAGGATTTTTCGTTCTTGTTTTTAAATCAATGATGTAAATTGCGTTTGACAAGAGTTAATCAATTAGTTATATTTTGATGGTCCATGTGTATATTTGTTTGTCTAAAAATAGTCCGCCTTTATTTGTTTAAGAGAGTCAGTTTCAGTGAAATACATGGAAAACCCATTACGTTTAGTACATAGGTTTGATAAATTTTATCACCTTTTTGTAAGTAAAATAATTATTTTTAATTAAATGATTTTATGTAGAGGTACAATCCACAATTGCACCATTATCTAAGAAAATATTCTGCAGGAAATTATATTTGAAAAAAGTTATATATTTGAAATTTAACATTTATATTAGAAAGTAAAAACATGCCTTAGGGTAACGCTGACGCCATTTTGACGGTGTCAACGAACTGACCAACAAATTTCGTTATTTTCTTCAACTTCTAGTATCGCACAATGTTAAATTTATACCGTCGAATTAAAAAATATATATATCATTAAAATTGCTTGAAAACTTTATCTGAAATTACTGATTTCGTATACTTTTAAAATAAATTTAAGAATGATATTTTTATATTTATCGCTATCGCCTGTAGTCCGATTCCGAAATATTAACACTTAAAACACTTAAAACAATATAATTAGGTGCGTTCGTAATTATATAAATACGTAGCACCTATAGTCGTCGTTTGGTCCGTCCGTCTGTCCATCCGTCTGTCTGTCTGTCTGTCCGTCTGTCTGTCCGTCCGTCTGTCTGTCTGTCCGCATATAACAACGCAAAAACTACCCAACCAAATGGTTTGCAATTTAAAATATATTATCTTTCCAGAATTTTGTCGAGACATTTCAAATTTTATTAAAATCGAATCAAAACTTTAGGAGATATTAATAAAAATATTTATTAAGAAATTTGAATTTTTTTTTTAAATCGGTGCTTTTTTGTTATAGGAGCTTCCGAAGTTTAATCGTCAAGCGAGCGAGATACTTATTTTATTACACAAATTAATCTGCAGACGATATAATTCATTTCACAGAATTAAAAATCATCAAGATCTGAATATTTATATAACTAGCTGATACATATATATCTGAATATTTATATAACTAGTTAAGATATTTGTATGAAGAGTGTCATAAAATATATACTTAACTAGCTGTTTAACCCGTTCTACGCACGGGATATCATGAATTTAATTCTAAAACGTGCGTACGAACGCACCTCGTTTGTAACGTTTGACGTACAATTTCCAACTTGTTAGTTTAGTGTTTGTTTCTGGGTAATATTCCATAAAGAAATAAAAATTTCTTCCACGGACCATAATATAATCTTTAGGCAGTGCATAATATACAGAATTGTTTTCTTTTTAACGTTTACAAGTTCAATCGAAATAACGAATCTTATAACTGACAAGGAAGGTCTCCATAAGCGCATACTCAGAAAATTAAAAAATATATAGAATGTTCTTCTCTTGGAGATATATATATATACGTCTATAAAAAAATTTCTGCGGAACCTCGATGTAACGCCCGTACAAATAATATGAAAATTTCGTTTATTTGGCGATTTATCACCGGTTGGCAACGGAATAATTTTTTTTTTTTTTTTTAAATACAGCTTTATGACAAATTTTCTTTAAGAAAAAAATTATATCATGCTGAACTTGTTTGTGTAAGTGTAACTTACATAATAAATAATTTTTTATAACTACTATTTTGTGTGCACATTTATTAGTATATATAATGAAATTTAAAGATCTTAATTTACGATTTAAAACAAAATTTAAATTGATTGAAATAGTTTCAAGCTCAAAAATAAGCCCGATTCCGAACATTGTCAATTCAAGGAAAATTTATTGTTGCTATGGTAACAACGACTTCTTCGATAAGGAAATGTATAACGAATGTGTTTGTCATCGGGCTTTTCTTTTTAAAATACATTTAAAAATTACTTATATTGCCGGTGAAGCCGTTTAAATTAGAAAAGAATCATGGAATAGGGGATGAAACAATATCAAAATTTCATTCAATCGGCAATGAATAGAGAAAAAAAGTGAATTATTTATTTAATCTGATTTAAAGAATATTTTAAATTAATATTACTGCAAACGTACAGAGAGTTGAAAATGTTGAACGGAAAATGCAAACAACTCTGAACAAGAGATTATGGTATCATAAGCCCTAAAATTAACCCATTAGTATATATTTTTTAAGCTAATGATATTTTTACGCTTTCAAATTTTATAAAAAATCTCATAGACATATTTGGAAATTTAAAAAAAAAACATTGTTCAAAATATAAAAATTATACAAAAAATAATAAACTTTCATCGTTTAAGTTTACATTCATTAAGTATTGCGCATTCGAATAATCATTTTACAAGTAATTTCAAAATGCATTAATATCATTTGCGTTTGGCGAGGAAAAAAATGTTGCTAGACAAATCGTGTCTTTTTGCACCAAATACTCGAAAGTATTTAATTTTTTGACAGTTTTTCTACTGTGATTCCGCAGCTAAACTTCACTTTTCTTTAATTACATACATGAGTAGCTTCATTAGCCTTTTTAAAAAAAAAATTCTGAGTATGCGCTTTAAGGAGACCTTCCTTGTGCGTGTATGTGTGTAACCCAAGCTTTCCGTACTTATTCAAGAATGATTTCACCGTTGTGTGTTTATAGTGAGTTATATTGACATCGATGGCGTAAATAACAGTTCCCCCAGGTTGGTAAGACCATGAGGAATTATTATTTGACGAACTAACACATGAACTCTTTATAGAACATGGATTGAAATAAAATTTGTATGTCTTGCTAAAAGTTTCGATTGAGATCTATAAGCATAGTTTCACGCACACTTGAAATAATAAGTTAAGTATGTCCTAAAAGACAGTTCGAGGAATTATTTATACACTGGCTGAAAATATTTGTTCAAATATCAGCTCTGTTGAATTTTTTTTCTAAAATCACTGGCTCATTAAACGTCAGAAATATACTTCTGAAAAAGTTATACTCATTATTTTTTCACTGGCTGAAAATATATGTCAAATTTCAGAGCTGTTCAAATATTTCATAAAAATTCATTGGTTCATTAAGCGTCAGAAGTACTCTTTTGAAACAAATTACACTCAATATTTATACACTGGGTGAAAATATTTGTTCAAATATCAGCAATGTCCAAATATTTTCTTAAATTTCCTGGTTCATTAAACGTCAGAAATATGCATCTGAAAAAATTCACATTCAGTATTTATACACTGGCTGAAAATATTCGTACTGTCGTACAGACATTGTAATAGTAAAATCGTATTCAGGTCATCCCAAAATTTGAAATCAGCAGAAACTGGAAGTCAAAGATTTTAATGAATCCAATACATTCCTCTTATGAATATATAATAAAATTGGCATACATAAATCCACCTATCAGTAACTAGTCTAATAATAGTAATTAACATATTTGAAAACATGGTAAAGTTTCGAAAATTGCTGGACAAATATTTGCTGCATTTATTCTAACATTTTTATTCCTTGTACAAATTTTATAAAGAAATTAGAAAATTAAAGAAATGACCTAAAACTAAATCAATAAAATTTGAAATTCTATGTATTCTTAGAATATATCTGAAGAATATATTTGTGCATTCTAAAATGTATTATTAACATATAAGTTTTCCGTATACAATTTTGGAGAACAAATTCTGAAATATGTGTTCAGAATAATCACTGACGAAACATATTTTCAAAAATTGCCAAAACTTAAATAAAAATAATCCAATAAATAAATAAATATCTTATCTGCAGAAAAACAGTTTTGAGGAAATCATTTACTATACCGGCAAAAAATCGTTTATCTTCAACTGACCGAATTCTGAAAACAATCTTTTTTGTTTCACGTTCGATTAAGCAACAAATGCTAAAAGAAACAGATAAAACCTTGAACAAAATAGAGTTATATTGTGGTAAGTACTTTGAAGAAAACATGAATGGATATTTTTGAATTTTCACTATAATACAGATAGTATTCAGTGGATCCAATTTCACATTTAGTTACTAAATAAATATATATTTTTACTTTCTTCTATCTTTACAAGAAGAACGCATTGGATTCATGAAAATTATCGAATTCCGGTTTTCAACAGATGTATAAGTTTTAGAAGGTCTGAACACAATTTGACTGATTTTAGAAAATTTCTGTCTGGGAGTCTGTGGGTCTGTTTGTCTGTCTGTCTGTATGTGACAAAAATTTTGTGAGCGCTGTATCTAAAGAACTAATGCATGGAATTTAATAAAACTTTAAATTCAGTTAGTCCCTGGTATAAATTTGTGCTGATTAGTTTTTGGTGTCAATCGCCCAAAAATTGGCGCTCCTATTCTGCACTTTTCGCGATTTTCGCAATAGCTCTATCTCAAGAACTAATGCACTGATTTTCATCAAATTTCAGATTCAGGTCAACATTGAAATAAATAGACCCTGGTTATGTTTTCATGTAGACATCCCAACAGGTGGTGCGGCTGTGTTACTTTTTCATGATTATCACGATAGCTATATCTCAAAAACAAGTGCACAGAATTTCATCAAACTTCAGATTGTGTTAGACTACTTTTTGAATGATTTTCACGATAACTATATCTCAAGAAATAAATTCACAGATTTTCACCAAACTTCAAATTCAGTTAGCCGTTGACATAAGTTGTTGTTAATTAGCTTTTGGTGTAAATCTCCCAACAAATAGCGTTGTTATTCTGCATTTTTCAGGATTTACACGATTTAGTGATCATGAGTCACATCTCATGAGTCACATTTCATAGTGATCATAGTCACATCTCATGAACTAATGCATGGAATTACATGAAACTTTAGATTCAGTTAGACCTTGATATAAATTGGCGCTGATTCGTTTTCAGTGTATGCGAAACCAGTGTGAGATAGAAGAAAGTTTTGGGATTGGCACATCCGACTAGTTTATTTAACAGTATCTGTAATCCATGATTTCATTTATTTCAGACATAAATGGGAGTCAAAGTACTTGTTTAAAACAACAGATATTTCATATTCTCCATAACCTCATATACTAATATTGTGTTCAATAAAAAAATCTCAATTTAATGCGACTTTACTTCTTTTAACTTTTTCAAGAATTTTTTTTTTTTAACTTCGAAAAAAAAAATTTTAGGTTTAAAAAATTAAAAGCAGATATCCAAATCACAAACATATTAAGGTTTTTCAAAATTTAAAGAATATGCCATTTAATGAATTCGCGTTATACATATAACAATAGTCTAAGGAATAATTTTCGAAGACGTTTGGAAAATATTAAATTACAACAATATTAAATTGACTTAATAACTTTCCATTATTTTTTAGTTTTTGTCATAACTCATTAGTTCCGAAAACTGGCATCTATTTTAAATTTAGAGAATGAAACGTATGTTTAAAATAAAAGAATCACCGACGCTGCAACGAGTATTAAGGAAACGTTTTATTTTCGCGTTATTACTGAATGCTGAAACATAAATGAAATGATAATAAAGTATGCATAGACATATATTATCATTACTATATACAGATAACAACAAAAGCAAGTTTGAAATTGTACGTCAAACGTGACAAATGAGGTGCACTGTTACTATTTCAGTGAAATGAATTATATCGTCTGTTATTATAATATGATTAATTTTCGTAATAAAATAAGTACATTTTAAGTTGGCAAAATTTTATCTATTGTTGACATTTACGGAAAATTCCAATGGGAAACTTAAGCCTAACTTTGAAAATTTCAGAACTTGAAATCCATATTTAGACTTTTTTTTTCTCTTTAATGTATATTTTTTCCGGAAACATCTATTTAAAAAACTGTCGGCAGATTATAGGATTGCTATAATTGAACAATTGTAGCATACAAATTTGGTTTTTAAATGCAGTAATACGGAATATGACTCCATTTTAAATAGGACGTAATCACCATGGAAACCAAGAATCAATATCTATCATGGGATATCATTGAATTAATTACATATGATAGGATTTAACCTTCCTACCCTGAATGGGTCGAATCGACCCATGTATATAATTTATTTCATTCAATTCTAACCAGAAATTTTTTCTTAAAGTAAGTTAAATAAAAGCCACAGAGAGCTAAGTTAAATAAATGTGTTAAATAGTTTTAAATAAAAGTTCTGGTGTGAAATGCTTTTAACAAGGTTGAGCAAAATTTTAACAGGGTAGGAAGGTTAATAGAATGAGGAATGTGACTATAAATTCGTCATAGAATTTATAGTCACATTCCGTCATATATGACTATACGTCATGTATTGCTAGATAACTTGGCGATACATCTCGGTCGCTTGACGATTAATCCTCAGAAGCTGCTATAACAAGGAAGTATCGATTTTTAAAAAATTCAAATTACTTAATAAATATTTTAAATAATATCTTTTTTAGTTTTGATTCGATTTTCGTAAAATTTGAAATGACTCTAAACAATTCTACAACTATTATTTGTATTAAATTTCAAACCATTCGTTTAAGTAGTTTTTGCGCTGTTATATGCGGACAAACAGACGGACCAGGAAACGACTGTAGGCGCTACGTATTTATATAATCACGAATGCAACTAATAGGTGTTAAGACAAAAGGAAATCATTTTAAATTGACCGGTAGTTTTAAGTCCCGTTAGTCCCAAAGAGGTTAAATAATAATATCTGAGTTAAATGTTTATGTTTAATATTGATTTTTATCAAGTTTTCTTTATTAATAGAATTTTTAAAACTGCAGTGATTTATGGCTAATACAGTTCCCGATTATATGTATGCCTCAATAATATGTGCTTTTTTTTAATGTTCTGGCATGTGTAATGGGAAAATAGCGGGTTATGTTTCCGTCACAAACTCACTCTGAACCACTTCCCAGCGTTAATCGCATTAACACTTGACGAACGTTATACTGGAAACAAACAAAACATTATCTTTTCAAGACATCATCCCTTAAGGGGACATATGACATTTAAAATGTCTAAAAGTGAAAAGTAATGCCTTTTTAACACTTTCCAACCTAGTTGAAAAGTGTTTATGACTTCGGTTTGTCTGCCGTCTGGCCGTCTGGACGTGCTCTAACTCCCGTAAATATGATCGGATTGCTCTGCAAGTTTTATATGTTATTGTTGTTATCTATAGCATGTTCCCTATTTCAACGGAAGTGTGTAGCACTTATAGTTTTTTTACAGGGACACTCAAAAGAATTCCGTTACATTGCGGTCTATGGGGGAAAATCATTTGCGGTTTATTTAAATAATGTTTTACTATTTTAAACGCATTGAAATTTAAATATATCACTAAGGTGCATTACAAGAAGCTTAATATGGAATAGGGTGTGCATAGCAATTATAGTTACTTTACAGGGACAATCAAAAGAATTCCGCTACATTACGTCTATGGAGAAAAATCGTCTGCGGTTTATTTAAATAATGTTTCACTATTTTAAACGTATTGAAATTTATATTATATCACTAAGGTGAATTACAAGAGGCTTACTACAGAATATTGTGTGTATAGCAGTCATCGTTTATTTACAGGGACACGCAAAAGAATTTTCTACTGTCTGTTAACAATAATTCCTGGAAGTGCGTTTTAAGTTACTGAACGCGATTTTAAATTTAACTCGCTTTTTGTCTATTACGCGGTGTGTATAAATTCTGTAGATCATATACAGGGCAGCACAAAAGTTCGCGAACACATTTCCGTTTATTGACAGAAACTCCAGAAGGAGAATTTTAAACTGTGCTACGCGTTTCATAACTGAACTAAAATTTAGCATCCTATGTAGTATATATACAAATCTATAGGTCATATACAGGGCTGAATAAAAGTATTCGGATATTTTTACGAATATTGTATATGTTGGAAATTCCTGAAATTATGTATTTAAATATGCTATGAGTTTTCCAAATTGTTTACTTAGATGTTACCTTTCAGCTTATTAAAGGGTATGATTTGTAAAATTATTGTGGAAGCGTTGGAAAGTGTTACATAATCTATGCTTGACACATGATTTTTCGCTCTTGTTCTTTTTTTACATTTTATATCTTGAAAAGTATACATTACAAAAGAATAATTTTTCTGAGTGGTGATAGATATTCTTTTTTTCTTTCAATTCATATACTTTTCATACTATAACGGGAAAATGAGTTGTTATAGGTTTTTTTTTTAACTTGCCGAGAAAAAAATTGGATTCACAGATTTCAAAATGATTGCATGATTACAAAAGATTTTCTGGGCCATTGCATGGTAACTTGCGTTACATTTAGAACAATTTGCTTCAGTAATTTTCTTAATATAGCATCAAAAAAATGTTAAAAATGTAAAGTTGATGTGATTTGTTAATAAGAACTACTCAAAGCTTAATTTGGATGAAAATTACTTAAATTTAGTGCTATTTCGTGAATTTTGGCTATTATATTTATTGTGGTAACTTACGTTACTGAAAAAGGGAACAGTGTTATATTGCTATTCACGTTTGGATAAAATTCTGTTCTATTGAAGATGACATGGCTTAAAAAGTATATACATTATATTCTTTAAGATTTTTGCAATGTAATTTATGAAATTTTAACAACTAAACTTTTTATAATTTTTTAAAAGAGTAACTTACGTTACATATTTCATTTTTACAAAAGTGTTTTTCTCTTGCATCATATTTATTATAATACACTGAATAATTAAACATAATCATGAAACTACATAAAATATAATGAAATAGTATAAAAATAATTGAAATTGTAGGTACAAGTACGTAATATAAGCAAATTATTTTTCCCCGTTCTTTTCTAAATGTTTAAGTGGCTTATTTTTATGTACGTAAAACAATGTTTCTTCAGAATAAATTACATAATATAAATTAATATTGGTTTTGTAAATATAAACATTTTAAATAAATTAAATCATCTAACGATTAAAGACACTATTAAAGGCATGTCACTAAAAAGATTTAGTATGCATAATTTTATGTTATAAAATATTTCATTTCTGCCTTTTATATAATTTATATGTTTAATAAAATAAGACACTCTCTCTCCTTATGCGTAGCTTTTAGTTATGTGCCGGTCTTGTTTTATATACATCTCTCCCAGGGTTTTCGCTGACTTTTGACCAATGTTAGCAATTTGGCTAATCAGAAATAAAAAACGTTAGTCAAATGAAAAAAAAAATAGCAAAATAGATTCGACATGAAACACTGAAAAATCGATCTTTAACCCCTTAATGTACTCTTTTATTGCAGTACGTTCTAAAATAACCCAAGTTTTTGTAACTACTTATAGATCAGTTATCTATCTAAATTCAACTATCTGCTACAAAAACTATTAAACATATGTACATTTTAAATGCCTTGAGCAATCAAGAAAAAGTTCCAAACCCAATTTAACTCATTAAAATGTTATGAAATAAAACTTCCAACCCATGATAACTAAGAATTTTAAGATATATTTAATGAAATCTGAAAATTGAAAATATAAACAACAAAATATATGTCACATTAAAAAAAAACTTTATTTTTGTAGAATCCTTCGGCTTTTCATTAAAGTCCATACTTCAAAAGCAGTTTCAAAATTGCACTGTTGCCTATTAGGCCCGTTAACGCATACTGAAATGACATTATTCATATTTTTTATATTTACTCAATTTAGTTTTTGTTGCGTTCATCACACTGAAACCTCTTTCACAGTCCACTGAATGTAAGTGGCAAGATTGCAGAAAAATACAGCATATTACCTGTTATGGGATAAAGCTGCTGCAGATCGTTTTTTCGAATGAAATCTATGGAATCTCCTAAATTTCATGGTTCTGGAACGAGAACTCAAGAAACTTTTAAATAATTTCTATTCTGACAATACCTCAGATAAGAAACTGCGTATATCATCCAAATGCATAAGGTTAAAAATTGATTAAATTTCTTTTATACCATAGTTATGAAAAGTGTCCTTTAGTTAGAGTATCACCTGTACTGACACACACACACACACAAAAAAGAAAAGAAAATTGAACATTCGCAATTTGGCGAGTTTAATCGTTCGTTTACTCGCCAAATGAGGCATTTTGTCGCGATTTGGCGCAATGGCGAGCGGCAGCGAGAACCCTGATCTCTCCAATAGGGCACAAGTGAGACGCCAATGTAATTAAATTAGTAGAAACAGATATAGAAATAAGATTAGTAATTATAAAAAATTAAATATCTTCAGCATTTAAGTACGAGGGAAAGTCATTAAGCAAGTCCCAAAAGATAATTAAATAATAACTTACAATGATATTCACTTCAAAACTATTTTTATTTCTCAATATATTCACCGCCAATATTTATGCACATATCACCGTTTTATCAGTGCCCCAACACCAGCTGCATAGCATTCTTTGGTTTGCTGTCTCAGCCACATTAGGACTTCAAGTTGAATCTTTCCATCATCTGTGAACATCATATTGCAATTTCTTCAAAATTTACCATACTGCTTCGACTTAGCCCTAAGCGATTTTCATCTGTTTAGTCCACTAAAAAACCATCTTGTATAAATGTAAAAAACATATACGTATATATATTTTAATTTCTAGTAAAAGGAAAATAAATGTAACTTGAAAATAACTATTCTTCTCCTTTTAACTTATGGGTGTTCTATTATTCTCTAGAAGCAGCATATTCTAAATCAAAACAAATATTAAATGAAGTTAAAATGTTAATGTTAATCATTTTGCTACTCTTTGTTCAAACGTTTTACTGTATGATATAGCCTATAAAATTAAAAATAAATAAATATCTCAAACGGTTGGTTATAAAATTACAGAAATAAAGTTAAAATAATATGTTCCCTTTAATGAAGCCAAACACATGCATATTCACGTATATCATTCAGTAAAAGTACTTTGTAGATAGGTATGTGTGTATGGGAATAAGTAATAAATATATTTTGTATGTATGCATGCATTAATCACTTTAAATTTCATTTGAGAGTTTCGTTTACGGCCGAAACTCGAGAAAACATCGAAATTCGGTTTCGGTCTCAAAATTGTATTTCGATCGGACGCTAGTTGTAGTTATATAAAAGTGATCACTCGCAATGTATGTTGTATTGTCAGTGTAATAAACAATTGTATTAAAAATCTGAAAATTTCCAAAAATTATCATCCATCTTTATAAATTAACACACGGAAAATACATAAAAAATAATCAAAGTGCAATTTTAATAAGAACAATTAGGGCATTTTTTATTTTATGATTTAATTATAGTTTGTTACATACTTATCATCTCAAGTAGTATATGTATTGAAAACACACCATGTAAACTATCAAAATTTTATCGTCAAGACATTTTTGATAAATATCAAGTCTTGCATTATTTTTCTTCAAAATGTAGAGAAATTGAAAGAAAATTGAATCAAAAAATTGTATTTAACAATGCAGTTACATTTTATATGCTAATGTATTAGAAACTATCAGTATAATACTTATTTTGCTGTTTTAAAATAATAACAGGTGTCAAACACTATAGAGATACTTTAATAGTATGGTCTTGAGCAGAAAAACTCTTATGTGTAAAATGTGTGCAATTCAAAAGACATTATATATATATATATATATATATTGTATGGAAAAATATACCAATACAAAAATGCCATTGCGAGCTATCATATTTTATTTTCCTTTGTATGTCCTATGCAGAAATGTGATAATGCAAAAATGCCGTTATTTTCACTCATATTTTATTAAAAATAAATCATAGCATAAATTTAAATTTGTTTAATTACAAAAGATATATAGAAATTACACACTTTTATTATTTTAATTTGTTTATTTGGCTAAAAGGATAAAAGATTCTGAATAAATATGTAGCGGCCATATTAAAATGTCCGCTGGTGTGGTAGAGCACGAGGAAATAAGTACAACTGTTTTAAAACCAAAAACTGGTTTATTAACACAATTAGAAGAGTGTTTGAGAGAGCTCCACGAAATTTTCCTAAAAGTTTAAATTAACTAAAGATTTCTTGTTAACAATTTGTAGCTTTAACAAAACTGAAACTATATAATTGAACCTTAACCTTTAAAATATATAAGCACGATCCAACACTCTTATCCTTCAAATTAAATAAGCACTGATGCAGGTTCAAATCAGCTTTACAACTGCATAAAACTCCAGTACAAAATACTAAGGCCGATTATTAAACCTGAGACTCGATGCGAGGTCTCGGTCTCAGTCTCAGTCTCAAACTTCCCAGGCCAAGTATACTCTAGCTCCCCTGAGCTCTGAACTCAAGTCAAAATTCGCTGCTTATATACTTCAGTGTCGATCGACCAGCTCTAGAAAATTTGCATAATTGAAATTACACGGCGACTCACAATTTCAGGGATTCAGCTGTCCATCGAAAGTTAAAGAAAGATAGAGAGCCTTTATAACTTGTACGCACATAGTCGGTTAATGGACAAAACGATCTCATTCACACATTGCCTACTCACGGATTAGTCAATACCTTACAACCCCTCCCGGAAATTGTGAAATAAAAAGCGGTGGTTGAATGCAGACCATCGTCTTTTTCTTTTAAAAATTTCGAGTCAAAAAATGAACACAACATGTGATGGGTAAATTTAAATTTTGAATCCAAATGTAAATTTTGTACTTTTAACCCATCACGCAAAAACTGTTAAGATCGAAGACACTTTCATCATAACCTCCTGTAAATGTGCAGTATCATGCAGAAGAATCTCACAAAATTCACAGCTTGCCAAAAAAAAAATAAATACGCAACTTTACCTTCAAAATTCCATGAAGTGCCGAAACAAATTGCAAAGTAGAATGTCACTACAAAACTATCTGTCAAAGAAATAAAGTAGCGTTCATAAAAATTCCCAAATTGCCAAAAACTCACATCCCTGAAATTCAATGTAGATGACTCGCTCAATTACAATGGTCACAAACTAACAGCTAACAGAGCAGTGAAAGTGAAACAACTTTCTTGTATAAAATATAAAAGGTACAAATATACATTACAAATTTCTTCAAAACACAATTCTTCTTCTTGAGAACTAAAATATAAAAAAACTTTTATAAATAGATTATCTGCTTAAAGATGGTTTACTTCCTGGAACAAACTTCATTATCTACATCCATACAATTTTACGTCATAACTATGAAATACACTAACAATATTCTTAATTAACAACAACAGAACTAATAAGTAACTTCATAACTAATGTATAACGAACAACACTTTTAAAACTTCATAACTTGCGAAAACCCAACATGCAACACTAAAGCGATAACGACCACGAACGAAGGGAGAAAGTTAGATTTGGTAACAATGTTAGTAAAGTGAAGTCACGCCTATCCGCGGCGCGTGTAAAAAACCCATAATACTAAATTCATATTTCAAATTCAACATATAGAACAATCATACACATAATATACACATAATTTATACATAGAATATTCACAGAACACTTATAGAACAATTATACAAGCAATTTAACAATCTCTTGAACATGAAAGCAGTGAATCTCAAAAGATGTTCTCTGACATCATAACTTAAATTTTAGCAAAAAATTTTGAACAGAAGTTAAATGCACAACTTGTGAAGCCGAGATACAAAAATCCAAACAATGGTCAAAAGGTAACTATAAACAGCTCAGTTGCTTTGCACCGTCCAATGAACTTGTTGACATTAATAAAGGTACTTTATAATGAGAGTAATAAAAATGGAACGTCGTCACCTGATAATATAAAAGGTACTTTATAAGGGTTTTATAGTGAAGATGAACTGGAAGCTTGTAGGTTCATAGAAGAACTCTGGTGGCGCCCCCAAAATCCTTGGATGAAACTCCGTTCTAATTCAGACTGGTAAGGAGAGGCCACTGTCGCTTGTCGTGCCTGCAGCCGGGTGTTGTAACCATGGCGACGTCCGTTGGGAGGAGCTCGTGTGGTGTCCACTCGACGACTTCTAGGCGGGCTTACTGATTTGTCCATATGATGATTGCTAGGCGGGCTTATTGAAGTGTCGACTCGACGATTTCTAGGCGTGTCTCGACGATGGTGCCGCTGGGCAAGATTGTCTCTAGGGTTGAAGAATGTAGTATCGAAAGGCGTTCGTTTCCGTGAGGTTCCCGACATCGATGTGGTGGGCAAGATCCGCTTTCTGCCGATTCTCCTGCGCCGTTTGGTTGTAGAGGGGAGATAGTCCATGCCACGTTTTCGTGCGTCACTTTGGCACTGTCGATGTGATGACTTCTGAGATGGTTGACTATCGGTAGATTCGTCGAGATCTGTTGATGGATTGCCGTTCCGTCCTCTCTTGGCAGGAATGTCTGTCGATGACTTTGACAACCGTCTCTTGTGTTGTGGTCCGAGGCTAACGAAAAAGACAGGCTACCGCGGTGCATTCTACTAATCTTTTTTTACAGACCGCTAGAGTGACGTATTAGTCTTTTCGTACATCTGTATTGGTGCATTCGGGCATCACGTGACTCCCGCGGTCTGTAAAAAAAGATTTGCGTAAAGCACCGCGGTAGCCTTTCTTTTTCGTTAGCCTCGGTTGTGGTCGATGTGACGTAGAAGGGTTCTGCATGAACTTCTTGTCTGGAGGCTTAGAACTACTTGTCGAGATCGAATGCGGGTGCTGTCTTTTGCCATATTTATGAACCACTTTAGAAAATGTCTGTTCAGCTGGCTGGTTAACCCTGTCTCGGTTAACTTGAGGAAATTTACGCTTCATCTCCGTGCGTATGTTATCACTATTATTATTAGAAGAATTATTTGCATAAGAAGATTGACTGACGTCAGGAGAATGAGAGGTCTTTGACTGAGGCATAGAGGATTCACCGTCTGACGTTTGAGAACCATTTGAGCTAGTGTCCCTAAACTTATAAACTCTGACCTGATCCAAGTTTACCGTGGTATGACAACCGTCAACATCAATAATTAAATTGTTACCTTTAACTTCCAACACTTTATACGGTCCCTCAAACTTAGGTCCAAACTTAGCAACTCGTTTTTGCCGACTAGAACTTAACCAATGCTTTTCCAACAAAACAAAATCACCAACTCTAATCTCCAACTCCCTCCGACGCATATTATAATACAGCGCTTGTTTTTTCTGCGCCTTTCCCATTTTTATTTGTGCTTCCTTAACCAACTTATCAATATCCTGAATCATATATTCGTTTTCATTACCTGAGATTCTAATTAACAGTTGAAACGGAGTTATAATCTTACGACCCAAAAACAATTCTACAGGGGTTTTACTAGTGGACTCGTGAACTACCGTACGCAAAGCATAGGCAAAATGCTGCAAGAACTGATCCCAGTTTGAATGATGAGTGCCAATGAAAGAAGAAATCATTTGAATGAGAGTTCTATTGACCCTCTCAGCCATATTGGACTGTGGCCGGTATGGAACTGTAAAAGAATGAGATATCTCCAGCTGTGTGCACAATTCTTTAAAAATTTCGGATATAAAACAGGGACCGTGATCACTAATTACCTGGGATGGTGCACCATATTTCGAAATAAAACAGTTAAATAAAGCGTTAGCTACAATTTTTCCTGAAGATTTTCTGAGGGGGACAAACTCAACCCATTTACTAAAATAATCTACAATTACTAATACAAATCTATATCTATTTCCGGTTAAGGGATAAGGACCAATTAAATCAACTCCGATACATTCTAGGGGAAAGGACTTTTTAATTGAAATTAGTTTGCCAGCTGGTCTTATATTTTTGTAATTATATTTTTGGCATGTCGCAGCTGGAGACATAGGCGCGCACTGCTTCCCGCATTTTAGGGAAGTAGCAGGAGTCACATAATCTAGCGAATGTTTTCCTGACACCTAGGTGACCTGCTAAAGGATTGTCGTGAAACTCGTGCAAGATGGCCTTACGAAGAGAGGATGGAATATAAACTCGTAGTTCACCACGAGAGTTTACAGTTTTGGAATAAAACAAAAGGCCATCGATAATTTTGAAATTCTGGGACCAGTTTTGGAACATGTGCGCGTCCGCGCTTTGTACCAGTTCAGCATCCTGTAAATATTTATATAACTGACCAAATTCCTCATCCTTTTTCTGTTCCTTTATGAGTTGCTCTCTCGACTTCAAAACCAATGACGACAAAACACAAACCTTAACCTCCTCAGCTATTTCAACACCCTCCTGGGGATTCCTCGATAAAGCATCTGCTACTGCGTTTTCCTTTCCTGCCCTATGCTCAATTTCAATATTAAACTCAGCTAACTTTAGACACCATCGCACCATTCTCGAAGATAAACCTTTTCCGTGCGTTAACTTTGTTAAAGCAGAGTGATCCGTAACCACTTTGACCGGGATCGTACAGAAGAAACATCTAAATTTGTTTAGAGCCCAAATTACAGCAAAGCATTCGCGTTCGGTAATGGAATAGTTCCGTTCCGCTGCATTCAAAATTCGTGACGCAAAAGCGACCTTTCTGAGCTAACATCGCACCAATTCCGACTGCGCTAGCGTCACAGTATAATTCAAATTGTGAAGCGTAATCGGGATGAGCTAAAACCGGTAAAGAAATTAAAGAATTCTTTAAATGTTCGAAAGCATTTTGAGCCGCTTTCGACCAAACAAATTTAACCCTCTTTCGTTTTAAAGCATATAGTGGTTCGCAGATTTCTGAAAAATGTGGTATAAATTTTTGAAACCAAGCCACCATACCCAAAAATGTTGCTACTTGTTTCGCATTCTTCGGAGGTGTCATTGCCGCAATTGCATCTGTTTTTTGCTTATCTGTTTGTATGCCCTCTTGTGTGATTCGAACGCCAAGATATTTTAACTCTTTACGAATAAATTTACATTTTTCTAATTTGACAGTGAGACCCGCGTTTCTGAGTAATGTGAATACTTTACGTAACAAATTTATGTGTTCTTCGAATGTTTCAGACATAACGATAATGTCATCCAGGTATACCAGAACTCCGAAACCAAGAAGGGGTTTCAGAATGGTATACATTGCGTTCTGGAACGTGGCTGGAGCCCCTGATAATCCAAAACTCATGCGTTTAAATGCGAAACACCCATTATGCGTTATAAATGCTGTTTTAAGTATGTCTTCCGGTTTTATGCCGATTTGAAAATAACCGGAGGTTAAATCGAGTGTGGACATGAATTTAGTACTTTGAATATGGCCTAGTATGTCATCTATTACAGGAATTGGATACTGTGGATATTGGGTTATTGAATTGAGTTTTCGATAATCTATAGCGAATCTCCAAGCCTCAGGATCCTCAATGCTTTTTCCATTGTTTTTCCGACATAATACTACTGGTGATGCGTATGGAGATTCAATGGGCATAATAATGTCGTCGCGGAGCATTTTGTGAATGCGATAATTAATGATTTTCCTTTTGACTTTATCGTAACGGTATGGTTTGCTTGCTACTGGCGCATGTGAACCGGTATTAATTTCATGCCAGGAAACGTGTGTCAACCGCGGTTTGTCTGAAAACACTTCCCTGAACTCATGTAAAAACTTATTAAATTTGCTTATATCCCCCTTTGTTAAACCAGATTCACTTAAATCAATTGAGAGTGATGAGGACTCGTTTGTACAAGTATTCTCATCATTATTAACCTCCAGTGTACGTGAAAAGAAATCTAGGTTCATCCCTCTGTCTTTCATAAAATCCACTCCAACAATACAATGGGCTTTTAATCCATCTAATACTAGAAATTGCCACTTAGTTTTAACTGACCTTATCTCCACATCTAAATCCACCAGACCTTTTATACTACATTGTATCCCTTGAGCCGACTGAACCACTAAATTAACATGCCGCAACCTTTTATACGAAAAATATTTCTTATACACTTCAAACGATATAAAACTTTTGTCCGCACCCGTATCCAGAACACTTTTTACCACTATACCACTCAAAACTATTAGCAACTCAGGTAATTCCACTGGGTTGACTACTACCGTATTTAAATTTATCACAGAAGGCTTTGAAGAGTTAACCTGTGACTGCTGACCTTCCGTGCAACAGCCACCTACCAGTTTAACCCCTGCTGACGATTTTTAATACCACAAGACTTTCCCACTGTCCGCTTAATGACATTTTCACCAACCACTAACTGTCTAACCCTGGACGAGCTAGTCTGCCTTGGGTTAACCTCGTTCCTTCTATCCAAACCATTTCTATTGCGACTGCTCACCCCCTCATTTCTTCTGAAACCATTATTATAAGCTTGATCATAATTCCTTAAACCACCACTAGCTCTTTGAAAATTTTGCCTATCCCCATAATTAACTGGACCACGAACATTACGACCATTATATTCATTATCATAATTCCTGGACCTATTAATAAACCTATCCCCTTCGTTGAATTCTCGTGTGGTTCTCTGTCTATGGTTATCCGCCTCATGTCGCGCTTCATACTTTATTAATAATTGATAGAGTTCAGCTGTATTCGCTGGGGCACGCAGTTCAATAAAGTCCTGGATTGATACTGAGAAAAGAGGAAACAGAATATCAATCAGCTCCTGTTGCCAATTTGTTTTTCAATTCGAGCTTTCTCAGAAAAAATCCGGACGCTTTTTCATAAATAGTCTGGCGTTTACAATAGAATTCACGTCTTAATTCCGCTGCATTACGCTCATTAGGAAAGGCTTTAGTTAACTCCAAGCATGTTTGCTCAATTCTTTTCGCGTCATCAGTCACCAAGAAACGTCCAATGTTCTCAAGCCAAAGCAAGGCTTCATCCTTTAGCGAGCATTTCAATACTAAATATTTGTTTTTATCTGGAATATCGTTAAAGGCAATGTAATCGTTCAATTTATTTAAAAATTCTGTGACATCAGAATTTCCGGCAAAGTAAACTCTGGGGACTATCTCTCGTGGATGTGGGCCATCGTACAACCCGTGAAGTTGGGCGCCATTTGTAGCGGCCATATTAAAATGTCCGCTGGTGTGGTAGAGCACGAGGAAAGAAGTACAACTGTTTTAAAACCAAAAACTGGTTTATTAACACAATTAGCAGGGGGTTTGAGCGAGCTCCACGAAATTTTCCTAAAAGTTTAAATTAACTAAAGATTTCTTGCTAACAATTTGTAGCTTTAACAAAACTGAAACAATATAATTGAACCTTAACCTTTAAAATATATAAGCACGATCCAACACTCTTATCCTTCAAATTAAATAAGCACTGATGCAGGTTCAAATGAGCTGTACAACTGCATAAAACTCCAGTATAAAATACTACGGTCGATTATTAAACCTGAGACTCGATGCGAGGTCTCAAGGCTAAATCTAAATCTCAGTCGCAATATTCAACTTCCCAGGCCAAGTATACTCTAGCTCCCCTGAGCTCTGAACTCAAGTATAAATTCGCTGCTTATATACTTCAGTGTCGATCGACCAGCTCCAGAAAATTTGCATAATTGAAATTACACGGCGACTCACAATTTCAGGGATTCAGCTGTCCATCGAAAGTTAAAGAAAGATAGAGAGCCTTTATAACTTGTACGCACATAGTCGGTTAATGGACAAAACGATCTCATTCACACATTGCCTACTCACGGAGTAGTCTATACCTTACAAATATATCAATAAGAAAAGTTTGAACATGAGTAATATAATAAATTGAAATTAAAATATTTCATTCCAAGAAAAACCATTTAAGAAAAAGATTCATTACTATTTTAGTAATTTTAATTTTGGTAATAGAGTTAATTTTTTTAAAGCAAAATATTAAGTTGGAGTATTCCATTTCTTTTAACTTTCCTTCTTATATATTCTTTTTACTTACTATGTGATACTGGTTACATGAAGACAAAAAATGCAAATCAAAATCACACAAGGCTTTATTTATTTTGTAATTTTTTAGTTACATATTTGATTAAACTATTTGATGTAAAATTAGATAAAACATTATTTTCGTTTTCAATTGTAGCTATTTCTTTAACTTTTAACGCGCCTACTTTTAAAATGATTGTTCTTCTTTTTATCTTAAATATTACATTATCTCACATTAGTTGCCTTCAAAAAGTGTAACAGAAATTACTCTCATAGAAAAAAATTGGCAACAATTTTAAAAACATAAAAACAGTTTAATAATAAAAACACTGTATTTTCTAGTTAGAATATTCATTTTTTTAACTCGTTGCAAATAGTGTGCTTAAAACTCTTTTTTGACTAAAGGTATACAACATATGTTAAAAATAGAAAATGCCTTGACTTATAACAAAATTATATTTGAAACGCAGCTGCAATTAACTCTTAATTTACTTTAGACAGTATTTAGGAAGTAGACATATGTATATATATATATATATGTGTGTGTGTGTGTGTGTGTATACGGCTAGAGACAAACAAAATCATAAACTCAGTACATGGCCTCACTTTTTAACGCTGGAACAAATTTTAAACCAGCATTAAATCCGCATTAATCTTTGAAAAATATATATTTTATAGTTAGTAAATTTATTCCCTTCTCTAAATTTTTTATAAAGTTTATGCTTAAAACCGCTTTTTTCAGCAAATGAACCAAATATATTAAAGGAAACAAATGTGTTTCAAAATTGCATTCGAAAAGAATCGACAAGTACTTTTTATGTTACATCCGAAAGTATTTACAGGGTGACAATTATTGAACTATATGAAATAAAACGTAAATTATTTAAAAACTACTGAGTGCACAAACTTTATTCAACATGTAAACGTCACTGCAGGTATTCGGATTTAGGTTATGACATGTTTGATACGGCTGCCATCATTGGTTATGATGTGGCGCAGACGAATAGCAAAATTCTGTATGACCCGCTGAAATGTCAAAACATCGATGCTGTCGATGACCTCCTGTATGGTGATTGTCAGCTCAGCAGTGGTTTTGGGGTTATTTCTGTACACATTGTCTATAATGTAGCCCCACAAAAATGTGTCACATGTGTTCAGATCCGGAGAATATGGCGGCCAAGCTAGTCCCATTCCAGTGGTCTCTGGGTACTTCAGAGCCAGAATGCGTTCCCCAAAGGGATCCTCCAGGACATCAGACACTTTCTTGGTTCGATGGTGTCGAACCGACATTGCCAACACTGTCATCACAAACACTACCAGTTCTCTCCAACTTACGAATCAAATTCTTGATTGTTAGCATACTTGGACCGGTTGTCTTCAGCTTGTACTCGGTCGCAAACTGCCTTTCAGTCGAAATCGGGCTGTTTTGCTCGCATAATAGTAGTCTTCACAAGCGATATATGCTCAGACATGCTGTACCGTGACATTTTCACTTGCAAATGGTCGACAGCAACAAGTTGCGTGCGCATGCGCGTACAAATTCCCATCATGCCCTGTGGCCAACCACGAAGTTTGAACTTCATCACGCAAACCGTTCAGGAGTTATGTCGGTTTAATCTCACATAGTTGAATAATTGTCACCTTGTAGATAGATGTATATTTGATACTTCAATAACTTTTAAAATTTATTAAAATAGAGAAGAATAGTTTCAATTTTTAGTGCTGAAATATATACATTAAATCCAGTTTAATCCTATAAAAATAATACTTTCTAGTGGGTAGATTTATTTGTTTTTTTTTCAAAACTCGTTATAAATGTCGTGCTCAAGACTGTGTTTACTTTCTTCTATCTTTACAAGAAGAAAGTATTGGATTCATGAAAAATATCGACTTCCGGTTTTCGACGGATTTATACGTTTTAGAAGGCCCTGAACACGATTTGACTGTTTTTAGAAAATGTCTGTCAGTCTGTCTGTATGTGACAAAAATTTTGTGGGCGCTCTATCTCAAGAACTAATGCACGAAATTTAATAAAAGTATATATTCAATTAGTACCTGATATAAATTAGTGCTCATTAGATTTTGGTGAAAATCGCCCAATAGGTGGCGCTGTCATGCTACAATTTTCGCGATCTCAAGAACTAATGCACTTATTTTCATCAAACTTCAGATTCATTTAGACCTTGACATAAATAGATGCTGATTACGTTTTGGTGTAGATATCCCAACAGGTGGCGCTGCTATACCACTTTTTTTCATTATTTTTACGATATCTATATTTCAAGAGCTGATTCACGGAATTTAATCAAACTTCAGATTCTGTTAGACCTTGACATAAATATATGCTGCTTACGTTTAAGTGTAAATAGCCCAACAGGTGACGCTGCTATGCTACTTTTTTCATTATTATCACGATAACTATATCTCAAGAACTAATGCACAGATTTTCATCGAACTTCAGATTCAGTTAGACGTTGACATAAGTTGTTATTGATTAGGTTTTGGTCTAAATATCCCAACAGGTGGCGCTGCTATGCTGAATTTTGCCGGATTTACACGATTTTAGCAAGAGTCATATCTCAAGCACGAAACTTAATAAAACTTTAGATTCAGTTAGACCTTGATATAAATTGGTGCTTATTCTTTTTAGTGTATGCGAAACCTGTGGGAGATAGAAGAAAGTTTTGGGGTTGGCACATCCAACTAGTTTTCGTTTGAATAAATCTACAAAATATATAAAAAATAAGAAATAAGTAGAGATATAACAAAATTATATTAGAAACGCAGCTACAATTAACTTTTAAGTTATTTGAGATAGTATTTAGGATATAGAAATATATATTTTACAACAAAAAGTAATCATAAAATTATTGATAATGCTTGGTCTCAATTTTTAACGCTGTGACAACTTTTAAACGCATTAAATCCATATTAGTCTTTTTTTTTTAAATATTTTATACGAAGTAAATTTACTCGCTTTTTGAATTTCGTTATAAACGTCATGTTCAAAAATGTTTTTTTCTTTCTTTTGACTAAATGTACAAAATGTATTTTGAAAAAGAAAAAATAACTTCAAAAAGTTCATTCGGAACGAATCTACAAGTTAAATTACATCCAAACGTATTTAGATACACGTATATTTGCTCCATGAATAAAATGGAGAATACTTGGTTTCAATAATTGGCGTGGAAAAAAATATATTAAATCTAGTTTTATGTTATATAAATCATACTTTGAAGTGGATAGGTTTATTTATTTTTCGAAAATAATTATACTAGCTTTTATCAAATTTTTAACTAAACATATTAAATTCTTCACCACCAATCAGTACTGTAATTGATCTTCCTACCCTCCTTCTCCTGACTTTTCCTTATTTTGGCTGTACCTTGTCAGTGTTTGAGCACCTTGCTGTGCTCCCTTCGCAGTCTTTAGCAGCGGTCTCATCTCTCCAACGCAACAACTTGTGGCGCCATCTGTCGCGTGGGAACTAGTTCTCAGATTCCGGCGCATCATTATTATCCAAGGACCGCCTTGGCCGCGAACTGTGTGTCATGACGCAGGAGCGTTAAGGACTGTTCACCTACAAGTTCTTCATCACTGCACCTGCCGCTGTCTGTCGCGAGGGAGTGCAGGCTCCAGCGGTTCAGGCTTTTTTCAGTTTCTTTTTGTTTTTTTTGTTTTTAGCTTTCTTGCCTGCCCCTTGTCGCGCTTAGGCTTGTCCTGGCAGTGCCGGCCTTTGGCCTAGTTTGTATTTTCTTTCTTTTCTTTTTTGTTGTTGTTTGGACCGTTTGCGCGTGCGCTGGCGGTCTCGGCGTCGTGCCTTCCCTTCCGCCGGTGGCTGGAATCACCCAAAACGAATCCCCGCGTGCCGGGGAACATCCCGGGGGAGGTGCTAACGCTCTACGGCCTGGCTTTGCTGGGCCGAGTGGCCCCCCTTAGGCATTCAATATAAATATGGCACTCTGATTTTTTAAAACTATACAAAATATATTAAAGAAGAAAAGTGCTTGTTTTAAATTGTTAACGCTGCATGTTTTCTAGAAGCTGTATTGATTTGTTTCTTAAAAGCCTTTATAAATCTTGCATTAAAAACTGTTATTCTTATTAAATGCACAAAACATATTAAATAAGAAAAATAAAGTGGAGTTCTTTCCAAAGTACATTAAATATTCAGCTGCAATTACTTCTTAAATCACTTAAGAAAGTATTTAATCAGACGTTTATCTGCTAGGTTTTGTTGCTTTTGAAAATAAAATATAAATGAATTTAGATGAAAAGTTGCAACAATGGGAAAAAATACCATTAGAATAAAATAATTACATTTTAGAGGACACAATAAATTATCTGTACAATAAATTGTCTGAACTAAAGCAATGCATCTGTATAAATGGAACAGATGTAATTTCAGCTGACGTTGTCAGACAATATTTAAATTTACTATTTATTAATTAAATGAGGAAAATTTGTCATATATATACTTTGCATGAAGGAATTAAAAAATTTTATGTGCAAAAAAGTCCAACGCAATAAAGAATAGCACACTTAACAATATATATTTTTATTGTTAAACAACTTTCACATTAGTTAAGAAAATAATTTTGTATATGTAGCAAGAGATGTGACAAAACTAACAACAGTTTTATGTTATAAGTAACAGTTTTATATTCTAACTAGCCATTTCTAGATGTTGCCATAGCAACATCGTACACTAAGCTGTATTGTAAAATGAATGGAATTATTGATATTACTGCGACTTGTGGACGCCATCAATAATTGAGATTACATCTATTTCACATGACAGCGAGGTGAGCAGTCTTACTACGGAAGCACCCCCGCTACCAAGTCAGCTGCCTGTCCGTTTCGTTATCTACACGATGTCATCTGTCATGCATATGGAAATGATTGACGCTGAAATTGTTTGTCAAAATGTGACGCTGTCTCACGAACTATAGTTATAAAAATACAATCAAATTCAAATTCAAAGAATATACAAATATACTTCATGCATGTCACAGGTGGCGAGTAAAACGCCTTATTTAAAGAAAACCTTATTTTTACTACTTTCTGGTTTAGCTAGTCCATAAATCAATAAATACGAAGATTCGTGTAAAACTGCATCTCACACTCCAACTAATAACAGGTGAATAAAAGCATGTCTTGAACCATGCATATAGAGTTTTTAGGGCATGTTTAATTAAAGTACATTACAAGACTATTAAAAAAAAGTTATAGATAATATTCTTTGTTAGCGTTTCAGAACTATGTCCTTTATTTGTTGAAGACATTTTCTTTACAATTAACTTCAATTTTCTAACTACTATTATTTATCAAAACTTTATTTAAAAAATATACGTCGGTTGTTTTGAACAGTGCTACAGTGATATATTGCGAATGCGGGACAAACAAATCTTTCATTAAAGTGAAATTCTACTCACTACAACCGTACCTGTATGAATTTGGATTTGAACCCGCACTTATATATTATTTAAAGCTCTAACCACTAAGGAGGATGGAGTTAAATTTACAGTAAACAAGCAAAAAAAAATCATGTTTATTTATTTGTTTCTAATGATCTCAAAGTATATGTTGAGATGAATCATTTGAATCTGTCATTGCTCAGATATTGTTGATAGCAGTTTAAATTTTTTTGCAAGGATAGAAGAAAAAAAGAAAATTATTAGCAATTATTTATTGAAAATATTAATAGAACCCTTATCCACAATAGAGTTCCTTTTAGAAATCATATCCAATTACGCTTTCAAAACTGAAAATTTTCATTAATGAAAGAAAAAACAACAACAAAAAAACACAGTACGATAGACCTTCGATTATGTGACAACTGTTTAAAATTATTGTATAGTAAATTACAATGGGACAAACGCTGTATTAAACTATCCGACAGTCGTTAAACTAAAAGTTTAAAGATAACTGATATGGTCATATAAATGGCAGGACTTATTTAAAGCGGCATTTATTTTAAATGAGAACACTAATATCTAACATTGACAACGCAGACTATTTTTTACCTTTGACTTGCATGCTTCATTTGCTTTGCAAGCTTCTGACCGCCGACTCAGAACACCTGTTATACACTATATTGCCAAAGGTGACCGGTCACTTGTGATTTTTGACGTTTTGTTAACTATCTAGAAAAATACATGAGGAATTAACCTGAAACTGCAGGTGTGGAAACAGTATAGTATAGCCTATATATTTCCGTGAAGATTTTTTCACGAAACCCCATAGGGGACTGTCAACAAATTGAAAAAAAACGAATATCTTTAGGATAACCCTGTAAAGACTAATGTAACAAAGGTGTTCAAACTCAAGATTATTAATAAGTGGCTTATTGTAATATACTGTGTTCATTTATATGAGGATAGCATGTATACTCGTAGAGAAATTAAGGTTTTTATAAAAACAGTCCCAAATTTCACATAGTTTTTTGCTTATAATTTGCAGAGTTCTTAATATAAAAAAACGTTCTTTTCAGGAAATATGACAACTAACATTATACATAATACCCTGCAATCAGAATTAAAAAATAATAAAAATTTGATGAAAAATGAGGAGGTTTACTAAAAAATTTTTCATTGCGCATGCGCGAATACAATCAAAATATAATATGCATAATGTATTAGCTAAGTATATAGAGCAACTTTTGTGAAAGTGTCAAAATCATAGCCTGAAAATTCTGAAAATGATCGTCGATAGAATAAGCTCGAAATCCGTTGTTCCCAAAAAGAAGCAAAAAGATGAGGGGTTGTATCAAATATCTGTTGATTAGTGCCAAGATATCGTACACAATATTGCACGTACTGCTATATTTGGATACAACCCCTCATTTTTTTTGCTTCCTTTTGGGAACAACGGATTTCGAGCTTATTCTATCGACGACAATTTTCAGAATTTTCAAGCTATGATTTTGACACTTTCACAAAAGTTGCTCTATATACTTAGCTAATACATTATGCATATTATATTTTGATTGCATTCGCGCATGCGCAGTGAAACATATTTTAGTAAACCTACTCATTTTTTATCCAATTTTTCTTATTTTTTAATTCTGATTGCAGAGTATTATGTACATTGTTGTTTGTCATATTTTATGAAAATAACTTTTTTTTATATTAAGAACTCTGCAAATTATAAGCAAAAAACTATGCGAAATTTAGGACTGTTTTCATAAAAACCTTAATTTCTCTACGACTATACATGCTATCCTCATAAAAATGAACACAGTATATTACAATAAGCCACTTATTAATAATCTCGAGTTTGAACGCCTTTGCTACATTAATTTTTACAGGGTTATCCAAAATATATTCGTTGTTTTTCAATTTGTTGGCAGTCCCCTATGGGATTTCGTGAAAAAATCTTCGCGGAAATATATACTCAATACTATACTGTTTACACACCTGCAGTTTCAGGTTAATTCCTCATGTATTTTTCTAGATAGTTAAGAAAACGTCTAAAATCGCAAGTGACCGGTCACCTTTGGCAATATAGTGTATATGGAGCTCAGTACTTGGATTTCACTCTCTTGTAACTAATATAAAGTCTTTCATGACTAATAAAGAGAAAAGTGAAAGAGGGAAGTGGTGAAACAAATACCTTTAATGGTGCCTTTATAATTGGTAAAATGTATTGTTTAGTAATGAGGGTGTGTTTTATGTACCATATTGTGTTCGTCTATGGCGGATAAAGCTAGAAGCGTGCAACAAGAAATGCGTCAACCTATTAGTGAAATTTTCAGTTAGTTCAACGGGGGATTGCATGATTGCAAATCGTCTCTGAAGGCTATGTATCGTTTAATAAACAAGATATATCAAGAAATCGCTCAGAAATCCATTATTCCCTTGTTGGAAAAGGTGTGTGATGACTACTTTATCTATCCAACCTGAATTAGCTTCTGACCACAGATCAGTGTCCACTAAGAACTGGTTTAGCTAACACCCAATTAATGCACTTTGCTGAGCGGCTAATTTGCTGGAATTTAACTTAATAGAGAATTTGTGGAGAATAATCAAGGAATTACTTCAAGTACTTGCATCAAAAACAAAGTTGATCTTATTTCCAGCATGAAATCGATATGGTCGTGTCTGGACAGAAATCGCGTTGAGAACCACTTATAACTAGCTTGCCAAATCGAGTTCTTGCTCTCATACAATGCAAACGTGACGCTATTAAAAATATTAAAAAAAACACTGTTTTTTACTTTATGAAGATAGGTGTGATTTTGAATGCATTTTTCTAATATTTAGAAGCAGGTAACAAACTTTTAAAAAATCAGTTTTTTTGTATGAAGAAAGGTGTGATTTTGAATGTATTATTGTAATATTATGAAGCAGGTAAATATTATTCTGATTTTTTCCGAGTGTGAATAATTTATTTTAATTTTTGTATTATTGCTAATTTTAATGCTAATTAATGTATTATTGCTAATTAAAACATTTTTCAAAACTCTTTTTTTCTTTTTCGAGTATTCTAATTTGTGGACTCGAAGGTGCATAATAAAAAATTAAAACAAATAACTAACACAACAATACAATAAAATGTTAATTTTCTTGGTATAATATTCTTAATATAATAAAACAACGTTAATAAAATTTAAATAAATAAAAATAAATCATGTTACAGTAATGTTATTAGTATGATTCACAAATTTGATTCTTTAAGCTCTCACACGTAAAATCAGGGTTGTAAAAAAACCAGGTTTTTTTCAAAAAAACCCAAAAACCAGGTTTTTTTGGTTTAAACCTGGTTTTTTTTGTTTAAACCAGGTTTTTTTGGTTTAAATGATTTTATATTTTAGAAGAACGATGAATATTAATATTTTCAAATATTTGAAGTCAAGCATTAAACAAAAATTACTTTAAGTTATTTTGTTGAAATTATTTAATAACATTTTTACTATTTTAATTTAACCATTATAATATTTTTTTATTATTATAATATTTAAATATACAATAAACAATAAAAAGTATCACTTATATATGTATATATATAAATCAATCCCTACTACTAACACACTAGTCTTTAATCTACATTTTCTTATAAAGAAAATTAAACTAAGAAATTTTAACTGACACAAATAACAACTATTTGAAAACTATTTGCAAACTGAAGATAAAGAATCACAAACTAATGAAATATATCCAAACATTTTATTAAGGAAAGAAGAAAAAAACTTGACATTTCTTGAATAGATATCTTACAGCAGTATTGAATAATAGGAATGAATAATAAATTTTACCCTCAATCATTGTTCATTTGTTTCATTACGACCACTAATTTTGATGCTTTCGCTACTCCTAACCTGTTTCACAATTTTGAATGAACTACACCAAATATTGAAAAAATCCTTTCAACACAGGCAGTCGATGCTTTGGCTGTAGTTAACATGTTCACAAATTCCAAATCATTCTCCGTAATCAAAGATTTACCTGAAACATTATAAAACTATTCCACCATTCAAAGTCAGACATTGTATCAACAACTTTGAGGTAAAAAAAAAACATTTTCATCACGATTATGAAATGGTTCCAACTTCCCCAAAAATTTTAATGTAAGTGCTAAGAAACCAGAGCCACATTTTTATTTGATAAATTCAAGACCCTTGTTTTTCTCTTCTTTTGTGACATTAATTCCTAGGTTAGAAATTAATACTAATGGGCTTAAAATAAATGCAACAAAATGTGCATCTACTAATGATTGTTCATATCTCTGTTTATACGCTAATGATATGGCCTTTTTATTGTTTGATGTTGATGCTTCTTTTAGCTTCAATTCTAGCTTTTTCCATGCTAATACACATTCAGCGAGAGAACAGCTATTCCTATGTACAAAATCATTAGTTTCGGCGATTAGTTTCAGAATCGCAATCATGTCCTCAACATTTCTTTTTAAACAGACACTTAAGATTTTACTGGAGATGTCACAATCAATCTCAGATTTGTGATCCTCACAAACTTTTGTAAGAATTCACTAATTTTTAACATAAGATTCAAGTGAATCACAATAAGTATTCCATCGTACCTCTAGAGGAAGTACCAACACACTTCCACCTTCTGCATGATACCATGCTTTCGGGAGATGATGATTGCGAAAATATTTTTAAATACTTGTAACATGTTTTGTTACATCCCTTTTAACCAAATCTTTGGCTAACAGATTTAAAATGTGGGCACTGCACCCATATGTAAAACCAAGCTCTTCATGCAGAATGTTTCTGGCAGAAACCATATTTGCAGTATTGTCTGTGACAAAACTTGATATATTACATTTGAACTTTTCTTCTGCTGTCTGCACTGAACTCAAAACCAAATTTGCTAAATAATTTCCAGTATGTGATGAGTCGGATGTGTCAATAGTATCAACAAGAGTGACTTTACCACACTCTTTGATAACACTTATATACACAATAGGTTCATTATGGATGTTCGATCATCCATCCATTGCCATGCAAACTGTTTTGTTTTCTAAATCAGCTTTACATCTCTGAAGTTCATCATTGTAAATCTTGGGCAACCATTTTTTTTTTAAATAAAAGTTTTGGTATTTCAAAAAAACCAAGTCTGGTTTTTTTTTAAAAACCATTTGGTTTAAACCAAGGTTTAAACCATGGTTTAAACCAGCGTGGTTTAAACCTAAACAACCCTGCGTAAAATGTATCATCGATAAAATCTTCTTGGTTTCATTTTTCTGTATTTACGGAAAGCCAAAAATTTTTTATAATTTCAGAATTATTATTTCATAAATCATGTAACATTACGTTATCTGATGTCGTGTTTAAAAGTAAATTCTATCAGGATAATAATAGTTTAAGAGCTATTACAGTTAACGTCGGAAAGATCCTATTTAAGAAAAACAAATTGTAGAAAATAAATCGTCAATCAGATATAATCCTTACTTATTACACAATGAATGCTGTAAAAAATAAATACCGAAATAAATTATTTTCTATATTTTCTTTTAAATAATGCTGTCAATTTATATAAAAAAAAGAAATTACAATGAAATATTTGTTAGTCAGTGTATATATTCATGTACTAACATGCCATCATTAATTACACTGACAGAGTTTTATATACGCATAAACTTACTTTTCACGAATATGTAGTATATAGTATATGCATTATATACTCGTATGTGGCTATGTATCAGTTAATGCTAATACAATGATATGAAGGAAAATTAACTTCACATTTCAATTTAATTCGTTTGATACTTTGAACCCCCCCCCCCCTCCTCCCTCAAAATAATATTCTTACTAATTTATCTTTAATATTCAGTTTATTGTCAGGTTACAAAATTATTCATTCCCAACCAGTCCCATTTTTTCTAAAGTTACGCTTTCATTTTAATTCACCCTTAAATCCTCCAACCGTAATGTTCTCTGCTAAATAAAATACAAAAGTATGTATATATATTCGCGTAATAACAGACAGAAATGTTCGTTCCCAATGTTATTTAGCATGACAATCATAATTTTCCCAGACACACCACGTATAATATTCTTTACCGTTAACACTACTTGCTGTCCAATTTCTTGTAATGAATAACATTGTTTTCTTTTTACTTACACATATGAGGAGGTTAGAATGACAGTGGAGTAAAACAAAAATTTTGAAAAATCGAGATAACCCTATTTTCACTGATCTTATATTAATTTCTGTTCAATGTGCCAGTCAAAAAAGTTATACTTCACTTAGGGAGTCGCTAGAGGGAAAAACAAGTTGGACTGCTCAATGCAACGGGAATACAACAAGTTTCATAAAACCCTTCATTTCTCAAATCACTAAATTTTTACTTGCTACTCAAATCACTAAATTTTGCACCACTGTCATTCTAACCCTTTCATATGGCTTTATATTTATTCTAAATGCAATATATCGGCGCCCACTTATTATAATTTTAGCTGTGCCCTTTTACCTTTTACATAGCAACCTTTATGGCGGTTAGTATTGAAATTCTCCAGATTACAATTATACAGTGTTAATCTTGCTGGCGTTAATATTTGTAATTCCCTCTTATAAAATTTTCATTGATTTAACATTAAAGGGAAAAGTCCTGTGTCTTTTCTCATCTCTTTCTCGCCATATAATACGTTGTTTGTTATTTTTTGATTTATTTAATTCCGCCAACGTCCCAGAGTCTGTGTGAAATTGTTCAACCAGAATCTTCTGTCTGCTGTCTGGTAGTTAACATTATGCAAAATATTAACTCATTTGCAGCATCATCATTTTCTATGTCGATAAAGTGTGTGTGTGTGATCTTGGTTATTGTTATTAAAATAAAGATAATTGTTATTAAAATATTAGTATTGTTACTAAAATAAAGCATCTTAAAAAGTTTCAAAGTCACTATGTTATATGATGGAAAGTAAAGTATTTTCACATCGTTCGCAATAATGCGAATACAAACTTTGCATTCATATCTCAAAACATAACCTGAACTATATATCAATTATTTTTTTTTTATTTATTTAAGGAATAATCATCAGAAAATTACAACATTCATATCCCAAGACATAACCTGAACTATATATCAATAAAAACATTGTTTTTTTTAATTTCAGGAAACAATCATCAGAAAAACCACGTGGGATATTAGTTCTCATGCTTCAGAGAGCAATAAATTCCCGTTGGGCGCCAGAAGTCTACAACCTATTGACACTGCGACAAAGGTGGATTTATAATACTTTCAACTGTTTTATGACTGAGAGAACTTAGAAAGGGGCCAAAGGTCAAGTGAATTTCAGGAAGGGGTAGGAGGGAAATGTTCCAGACAAGAATGAAATTAAACTCCGTCCATTCACATAGCAGCAAGAGGAGAAGGTGGACCTGAGAATCAGTATACAGCAGAAAGACAGAAGACAGATAGGTCAAAATTCTTCCATTGGACGAAAGCATTCTTTGCAACCATCATAGAGAAAGTAAGGGATAAGTACATTCTGTGTAACTTTTTAATTCTCTGTAGATCATCTAGAGCATGAAGAGATGAAAAATCCTTCAGAGTTTTCACATCTTAGAGAACATTCAGAGTTTTGAGAACCTTCAGAGCATGAAGAGCTTTGAGAACCTTCAGAGCATGGAGATCTTTCAGAACAATGTCTAATTAAATTTTAAAGTATTCGGATAAAGTTTTACGATGTATAACTTTTCCAGCATTGATCTTTAAGTCTTATGCTCATATATACAAATTAACTATTCGAGCTATACCGTTTTATTGCCGCGATACGTGTGATAAATAACACACAAATTAAATCAACAAACATTAAAAAATTACGCAAATAAACACTAGACTAGATATAAATTGGGTACTTACTCTTAAATCGGTTCATAAAATTCACAAAGATTTTTGAAAAAATATCATGGACTTGTGTTCTGACCATCTAATGATGCTCCATCCTCCAAGGAGATAATGAATATGAAAATACTATTTCATGTTATTAATTTTTCTGTGACAAATTATTTTTTTACATGGAATGAATCCAAGGATTTTAGTTTGCAACCCAGATCAGCGTAGAAACTTTTTATTAATATTTTAGATTCTCAATTTTAGAATCATATACTAAGCATTATTTTATTATGAAAGTTAAAGTGTTAAAATAATTTACAAGAGAACAAAAGATTGTTACCAATCTAATAAAAATGAAACTTGCAATAACTGGTCGTTGCGTGACCAATTAAAAGTAAATTTAAATGTCCTTTTGTAAATAGTCTTAAATGTGTTTGTCTTTCAGTGTATGTAAGGTTACTTCTTTTTCTGTGTTCTTGTAAATAAATTTTTGTTTTTTAATTAATTAATGTCTACTTATTTTTGATATTTCATTTTTTAATTTTAATATATTTTTAGTAGGTAAATGTGTACTAGCTGGGTGATTCATAAAGATCTCTGTTTTTTGCGAAATCACAGAACGCTTTGGAAATTTATTAATTTTATTTTAGAATTAGTTAGGATTTTTATTAATATTTTTAGTATTTTATGGGGAAATGCCTAACGTTTCCTAAGCAGAGACCCGGAATCTATGATCAGCTTTTTAATTTATTTTATAACCCAGATTACTGACACATAAGTAGTCTTAGGGATTTCTATATTGGGGAGATATATCAGATCATGAATTTTCGTAACTACCCTGCATATATCGAAAGGGGTAAAATGTCTCTCCAACACTATAAATGTTCACAGCCATAAGTGATTGAAGTAAATAATTCAGCTCTCTGGACCTAGCGAACTTCACCGTCTTTCGTTATATTCATCAATTTATAAGAATTCCTACATAATAACAATTCCACACTATAAATCGAAAAAAAAACTATATTGGATAACATACTAAAGTTTCCAAAATTGTTGGATGAATTTTCGCATCAATTATTCTAACATTTCATTTCATCCTCGATTGCCATTATAAATAAAGGGCATTTAGCTTTTATTGTTGTAGATATAAACAATATGTGTATGAATGTATGTGTGCGTAGCCATCTCTGCACAAATGCATAAAAATATTCGAGTGCGTTTAAATATTTATGTGTAACTATTGCAAGAATTTATTTAAAATCTACTCAATTTTACTATTAATTACGTTTTGTGATTTCATGTGTATTTATCAAACATTGCATTTTTTTTCGAAAATACATTACTAATAAAACAGTTTATGGATGAACAAATAAAATCACTATAATAGTGATTTAAATGTAACGTCGATTGATGCCATTTGGTGTTGCATTTAGGTGAGTCATTTTCTCCTCTGAATATTGCAATACTACGACAAATTTGGCGACAATCTTGGGATCAAAATAAAAATTTAATTATTATAGTTTGTCATATTAAACATTTTACATATTAAGTTCGTCACATTTCCGTCTCATAGACACCGATAGAGAGTTTTACGTATTAAGTGACAAATGTATCATATCAGCGCCAGTTATTGAACAAATAGACACCAAAATATTATCATCACTAATTTATGGCAGGATTAAGAGAAATTTTAATTTTACTTCTTTCCAATTCGTTCTTATTAATTAGCTGTGCTCACGAAATTTTTGCAACACAGACACATACGAACAACATTCCAAAAATAGACAAATCGTATCAAGACATTTCAAAATATAAAAATCTCTCAAAAACGGAAAATCTAAAATTTTTCCAAATTCAATGCTTTTTTTATATATGCAAAAGAAAACAAAAAAGGAAAAAAGAAAAAGCACACTAACACACAAATTTAATATCAGTAGAAACATCCGATCATTGCGTTATAGTATTGACAGATGATAAAGTAAACATGTTATGAATTTTAAATTCAAAGTTGTTACGATTTGTTTGGGGAAAATAAAATATTTCATAGATGATGTAAAGGCTGTCTTGTCCCTCTGTAGCTTAACATTTTTAAGTAAATACCATAAATATTTTACCTTTTAGTGTTTGTACGAATAAATTTTCACAATGCACAAACATAAAAGGATAGTCAGGAAAAGTCAATGCATCAGTTAAAAGTATTTTACACAGGTTATATAGTATATATATTATTATATGAATAAATTTTTGTTTGAGTTTCATAATATGTGAGTATTTAAAATGCGTTTATTGTTTAAGTTTATTTAAGTTTAACCCTAAAATTACATTTAATTATCTGAAAATTGAATACATGAATAATAAATAATAAAACAACAGGATCTAAAAAATAACATAATAATTAACATCAAATTAATGTTTTTTTTTTCCTTTTTTTCCTTTTTTTTTTTTCAATTTTGAATTAACAAGCACATTTTGTATTCTGATTCCAACCTATAATTAATCACAGGTCTACGTATTTAAAAAATCTATTTCTTTACTAAATAGATCTTAGACTATATTTATTGTTATGTAAGTATTAAAATAAGTTAATTATTTAAGTTTATTTCCATTTAAGCCAATAATTACATTTAATTATATTGATTTCAAGAACAGTAAAATAATTTTTCATTCAACAGTTTATTTTCCATGCATTATCCGTGAATCAATAGAAATATATTTTCGAAACGAGAACATATGCAATGAATCAGCTTCTTTTGAATTACCTAAACTTAAGCACGCGATGATATACAAATTAAAAAAAGAAATAAAATAACAATTTTCACGTTTTCAAGTTTGACCAAAGTTACACCTGCTTACATTAGACATGTGACCTGGTGATTTGTGTTTATCATTTTCAAAAACTTTACGATAATAGTTTATTTATCACTTCGATCGTGATGAAGTCGCAGTAAAAGAGCATGAAACAAATGCCATCTATACATTAAAAGGTATTTTTAAGCCTTTTGTGTTATGTTTTTTATCACTTTAATCAGTAACTATATTTTAATATAAAGTCAACAAGTGATTTTATAATAGTATTTGTAATGTTTTACTATTTAAAACATATTGAAATTGATATATATCACTAAGGTGCATTACAAGAGGCTTACTGTAGAATACTGTGTGCATAGTAATCATCGTTCAAAAAGAGGGATTCGGTTAAAATACTGTCCGTTAACAATAATTGCTGGAAGTGCGTTTCCAGTTGCGGAACGCGTTTTTAAATTGACCTAATTTTTTTGCCTATTACTTGGTGTATATACATTTTATAGATTATATACAGGGAAATACAAAATATCTCGAGTACCTTTCCTTTTATTGACGGAAATTCCAGAAGGAGAATTTCAAGCTAAGCTGTGCGTTTCCTAATTGAACTAAAGTATAATATTTTTTGAAGTATGTGTACAAATCTATAGATCATATACAGAGCTTCACAAAAATTTGTGTACTTTTCGAATAGTGTTGGTAATTCCTGAAATTGGGTTTTTAAATGTGTTATGCGTTTTCTAAGTTATTTACTTAGACATTCAGTCAAATAATTGTGCACTTTAAGCATTGTGAAAACTGTCTAACGTTCAACGCATTGAATGTATGTTAAAGTAAACAGCGAGGTTTGTGTCTTCATCCCGGGATTGCACCCATACTCTAAAGCGAAAGCTGGATTCCGGCGTTCATATTTTGCCATCCCCGTGTCTACTTACACATTATATTTCAGCTTATTAAATGGTAAAATTTATAAAAGTATTTTAGGAGTGTTGGAAAGTGTTATATGATCTTTGCTTGACGGATGATTTTCCTTTCTTATTTATATTTGTTTTAAAATTCAAACTTTGTTTTTGAATTATAGTATATTCTCATTAAATTTACTTTAAAAGAATAAGTAATTTCTCTTTTTAGGTGCGTTCGTAACTATATAAATACGCAGCACCTATTGTCGTCGTCTCGTCCGTCCGTCCGTCTGTCTGTCCGTCCGTCCGCTTGTCCGCATATAACAACGCAAAAACTACCCAACCGAATGGTTTGAAATTTAAGATCTTTGCAGAATTTGTCGAGACATTTCAAATTTTATGAAAATCGAATCAAAACGTTAGGAGATATTAATAAAAGTATTTATTAAGAAATTTGAATTTTTTAAACAAAATGGTGCTTTCTTGTTACAGGAGCTTCCGAGGTTTAATCGTACTTGTACTTATTTTATTACAGAAATTAATCTGCAGACGATATAATTCATTTCACAGAATTAAAAATCATCAAGATCTAAATATTTATATAACTAGCTACAGTACGAACGCACCTCATTTGTCACGTTTGACGCACAATTTCAAACTTGTTTATTATAAATACTTAAAAAAAAACTTTATCATGAAATTAGTTATCGTAAATACTAAAAGAAGCAATTAAAATGACGAAGCACATTTACAATATTAAATTTTGCCCTCCTTTTACTTTGGTTTAGATTATTTAAAACTGATATTTTAAGGAATATCGAATTTTAAGTTTTATTTAAGAGAAGATAAACTATTATCCTGATGTTCTGTATCGTATGAACAGAGTTTAAATACTTTTTACTTTAAAATTTAAAGCCATTATGGTATGTTTTCACTACAAAAAAATAATAAATTTTTCTAAGAATGCGTTATAGTTATTCTAAAATATCATAAAATTTATAACATAAATAAAAAAGTTAAGAGACATTTTTGTTCGTAAATTTAATGACAAGGAATTTTATTAGAATATCTGAAGTTTTAAATTACTCAAAAGTAATGCCAAAATTTCATTTATATCTCATTCATTAAGGACTATACTTAAAAATTTTGTAATTAAAAAAGGATTAAGGGGATAATTTTTCTCTCTTTAATTAAGCTGCAAACTTAATACTTCATTCTAAGTAATAAATTCGCTAGTCTTTTTATTTTCGTTACCAAGTGTTAGAAAAATATAATATAAACATAAAATCTCCCTTGAGTTTATTATAACAAAATTTTTATTAAATACAAAGTGTCGTATTTTCTCTTTTTCTTTAAATTTTTAAAATAACATACATAATATTAACATAAAAAAGTATGTTAGTATTTTTTATGTATGTTAGTATGTTAGTGTATGTTAGTATTTTTTTATGTATATTTAATGGTATTTTATGTTATAAAAATACTATGTAGCAGAAGGCATATCGTTTAATCATATATGATTTTAATTGTCAAAGTATTTTAAACGGAAATGCAGGGTGATTTATTATACATTAAGTATACATTAAGTATATGATATGGTATAAGTAAATTAATAATACAGTTTCAATGAAATACATGTTAAAATCTAGAGTGACTCCATTCTTTTTCCCAAACATTGGTATATGTTCAGAAAGTAATATATATATATATATATATACGGGCAGGGAAGACCGAGCTATGCTCGGTCAAAATTAAATTTGAGTTCAAATATCATGACCCATGACCAAACTGATCCACTAATTGAATTTTCTCGAACATGTGACTTAGCCCAACAGTCTTCTCGTGCCCGAAAACCATTGAATGCAGAATTTAGTGTAAATTGTGCCGCTTTTTAGATCTTGACCCACAATGACCCAGAAATGACCCACTAATCGAATTTTCTCGAACATGTGACCTAGCCCAATGATTTTCGCGTGCCCGAAACTCGTACGATACAAAATTTAATCAAAATCGTTAGAGCCGTTTTTTAGATAAAATTAATTTGACCCGCTTTGACCCAAAAATGACCCACTAATCGACAGTTCTCGAACATGTGACTCAGCCCAATAGTCTTCTCGTGCCCAAAATAGTCGGATTCAAAATTTCGTCAAAATCGTTTGAACCGTTTTTTAGATACAATTAGCTTGACAATGACCCAAAATGACCCAAAATGACCCACTAATTGAATTTTCTCGAACATGTGACCTAGCCCAACAGTCTTCTCGTGCCCTAAAACCATTGGATGCAAAATTTAGTGTAAATTGAGCCGCTTTTTTTATCTTGACCCACAATGACCCAGAAATGACCCACTAATCGAATTTTCTCGGACATGTGACCTAGCCCAATGATTTTATCGTGCTCGAAACTCGTAGGACACAAAATTTAATCAAAATCGTTAGAGCCGTTTTTAGATAAAATTAATTAGACCCGCGTTGACCCAAAAATGACCCACTAATCGAAAGTTCTCGAACATGTGACCGAGCCCAATAGTCTTCTCGTGCCCGAAAACCATTGGATGCAAAATTTAGTGTAAATTGAGCCGCTTTTTAGATCTTGACCCACAATGACCCAGAACTGACCCACTAATCGAATTTTCTCGAACATGTGACCTAGCCCAATGATTTTCGCGTGCCCGAAACTCGTACGATACAAAATTTAATTAAAATCGTTAGAGCCGTTTTTAGATAAAATTAATTTGACCCGCTTTGACCCAAAAATGACCCACTAATCGAAAGTTCTCGAACATGTGACCCAGCCCAATTGTCTTCTCGTGCCCGAAAATAGTCGGATACAAAATTTCGTCAAAATCGTTTGAACCGTTTTTTAGATACAATTAGCTTGATCATGACCCAAAATGACCCAAAATGACCCACTAATTGAATTTTCTCGAACATGTGACCTAGCCCATCAGTCTTCTCGTGCCCGAAAACCATTTAATGCAAAATTTAGTGTAAATTGAGCCGCTTTTTAGATCTTGACCCACAATGACCCAGAAATGACCCACTAATCGAATTTTCTCGGACCTGTGACCTAGCCCAATGATTTTATCGTGCTCGAAACTCGTAGGACACAAAATTTAATCAAAATCCTTAGAGCTTTTTTTTATATAAAATTAATTTGACCCGCGTTGACCCAAAAATGACCCAATAATCCAATGTTCTCGAACATGTAACCCAGCCCAATAGTCTTCTCGTGCCCGAAAATGGTCGGATACAAAATTTCGTCAAAATCGTTTGAACCGTTTTTTAAATACAATTAGCTAGACCATGACCCAAAATGACCCACTAATCGAATTTTCTCGAACATGTGACCTAGCCCAATGATTTTCTGGTGCCCCAAAACGGTAGGATACGAAATTTCGTCAGAATCGTTAGAGCCGTTTTTAAGATAAAATTTGCATATATATATATATATATAACCACACACAAGATTTGCTCGTATTAGAATATATGATATATATATATATATATATATATATGTTATATATATGTTACCGTGAAAGACCGAAATTGGAGAATGTCGACTTTCACCGGTGAATGTCAACAAACACCAAATACGTCGGTGAAAGATCGAATATTTCATTACATTCTTGTACATTCGGACCCTCACCGGTGTATGGCGACAATCACAGATATGCTCTGGTGGAGGTCGAAAAGAGAGGAGCTTGAATCTCTTTCTCCCTTGCGGTAGCTAGCGTGAAGGTGTGACGTCACGATCCGTACATTCAGGCCCGAAGAGAAGTGTTACTGACCTGCGCGTGCAGAGCGATCATCGAAAAGGCCCTGAGCCGACAATGAGGCGACTGACTGTTTCCCGCCAAATCCTTTGTTCTGGTGGAGTCAGTTAGCTTTGTCAGTCTTATGCAAGGTTTGATGGTGAAAGCAAAGTTTTCTTAATTTTTTTTCCGATACCCTAATTTATACAGAATGGATACTGCAGTGAATCGTGATCTTTTTCTTGAAAAGTTAAATGCATTAATTGCGGGTAAACGAGAAGACAATTGTTTTTATTTTTCTCAAGAAAAGTACTCTAAAATACTTTCTGCAGTGGTTTCTGCTAAAACTAAGTGCAACACACCTTTGGATTACAGTCGATTAAGACGTTTTGATGTTTTAAAAATTAATGATGAAGAGAAGTTAATTGTACCATTAAAACCAGGAGAAACGAATATACAGTATTATGTTACTAATGAGGAATTTGCAATATGTATACATTTAACGTCTGAATGTAAAAACTATTAAAAAACACCAATTAAAATATATTAAGACAGACATAAGCTCACTTTAAAAAATAAAATTTTATAAAAAATATGCTTAAAAACATTTAAAAATACAAATAAGTAGACGTTTCGCCATGCGATACGCAAGGCATCATCAGTACAAAAAACAATCCAATGCATAACAGACCACTGAACAATTCAAGAACAGTTAAAGTTACTTTAACAACAGACAATATTCACTCGGTACGGCACGAGCTTCATTCAGTGTCTCCGATCGCAATTCAGTGAGCCAACCCTCAAGGAATAATCTACCATGGTAGTTGTTACAGCCCGATTTCAAAATGCCAGCGTTCGCAATTAGCGGGATGTGATTCGTTTTAAGTGAATGCTGGACAATTTTTGAATTCAAATTACTATTTTTTAAAGCAGTAGTATGTTCTTTTAAGCGAATTTCCAATCTTGTCTTGTTCCAGTCTTGTTAAAAAAATCTTTAAAAATACTTTAAATTTTGTGAATTCTACTCCCCCCCCCTTTCCAACGTAGTAAACCAAATACTTTTATCTGTATCCCTTATTATAAAAACATTTCTGCTAAAATTTCTGGCATTCTAAAATCATACAATATTGGGGTTTCTTTTAAAACAATTAATAAAATGAGTTCCTTTTTCACTAAGCATAAATTTCAATATGATAAGTCTAAATTACCCGGTGTTGTTTATATTATTCCCTGTAAAGATTGCAATAGTGTCTACATTGGTGAAACAGGTAGATCATTGGAAATTCGCCTAAAAGAACATACTAGTGCTTTAAAAAATAGTAATTTGAGTTCAAAAATTGTCCAGCATTCACTTAAAACCAATCACATCCCGCTAATTTTGCAGGCAAGGGCTTCTTGTGTAATGCAAACTGTCATAATAGTTTAAGTTGTTGCAATAAATAAGATTTGAATCACATAATTTAGTAAGTTTTTTATTAATATTATTTTATTTTCTCATTCAGAACGTACTGTATAATTAAGTAAGTTTTTAACTTCTATTATTTTCCTTTCTCATTTTGAATGTACTGTGTGTTTTAAGTTCTTAGTCATTCCTCTCAGAAAGAGAGGCGAATAATTTATCGCGACAGAATTACGGAGAAAAAAATATAAATCTCGGACATGTTCAACATTCACCATTAGTGCATGGTGAATGTCGACATTTACCGGCGTAAGTCAGAAATAAGGGTATTTAGCAAATATTTCGGACATACACCAAGCGACTATGTGTTTGTTGACATTCACCGGTGAAAGTCAACATTCTCCAGATTTCGCTGTTTCACCGTAACATATATACATTTCTGACACAATAGAATCGATTGTATTTAAACGCTTGACCTCCAGGTTTCAAAATGGAGACCGTGCTTTGATTACATCACAGCAATATTTTTCACTCTTAGTATATCACATAGCCTTGCTGATTTTTTCTATAGAATCAGTTTTAAAATGGTTAGAAAATAGTTAAAAAATAGATTAAATAACTTATCCACCGCTGTTACATGAAATTCTACCCAGTCATGTGACGGTGGTTTAAACATATTTACCAAGTGGATGCAGAATCGGAAATACTATTTGGGTGCTATCGTATTCAGTCACCCACCCACACACAAATTATAATTATAATACTTTCCTTACAATATGTGTTCACTCCTGAGCTCAGTTGCTTTACACTATGGAGAGTAAAAATAAATAAATACTTTATGTTATCTATAACAGAATTTTAGGTCTATTTAGAGACTGTCATGATTGATCTATCTATGCACTTTTAGTCAAGCGTTGCATATTCAATCGTGAATCGATTTCGAACGAAGCACTTGATACATGTCTGTGTCAAGTGCGGCGATAGTGGCTGCAATGCATTATTCAAGGACCCCCTACAACAGCAACAAAAAAAAAAGAAGAGGGCAACTAGCCCTTCCTTAGGCAAAAAATTATAAGATTTAAGGCAATACTTCTGTCAGGCCATTTTGTTAGTGTCATGTTGTTTTGGCATCTCATAGAATTAATCGGTGATGAAGGTGCTCATCAAGGCAATTTCATCCTTTGCAAGACCAATCTGATGGTGTATTATTCATTTACAAAATAATATAGTGGAACATAAAACGTTTTCTCGTCTGAAGATAGTATCAATGAAACTTGAAAAAAGTCTTGCGAAACACGACAATAATTTTCAATTCTAAACAGAATTTTACACGTATCATTCTTCTTTACATCCTGCCAGAAATTTTACTAATGTTAATTTTCTTATAGCCAAGGATGAAGCAGATAAATAAGACTGTCCCAGATTCTATCCTGTCTTAACATCATAGTTGGCAATTATTCATATAAAAAACAAAATATAATTGACAAAAGGCTTACGCTCATTACTAATAGTGGTTTTATTATCAAAAGAAAGGATAAAATTCGTCAAATTGACATAAGTTTATGGCTGTCTTTTGTAGTCTTTTTATAATAATGTATTTGTATGACATATTAGGATAATTATTACAAGTTTTAGCATGTCATATTCATGGATTGTAACGCTTTTTGTAATGAAAATAAGTACAATTAACCTTTTAAGTATGATGTTGGGACATATGTCGTCGCAGAGGCTACTTTTTATTCTACTCGTATCAATTAAAATATATTTATTTGTCGTACACTTAAACTAGGATATTTTTAAAAGAAATCTATCACAAATAAATTTTTTTATAAAGTGTGGTATGATTGAATATAAAAATAGTCTCCATTCCTGGACCGTAATCAAAAGGTTAAATAAATTTCGTACATAAAAACGTCTTCCTTACTAGATCAAAAGAGCATCAGTTAGACTAGATTAATTTTGACACAATTATTCAAATTGGTACATAAATCATATGACATGTATTCTTCCCCACTAGGCGAAAAAATCTCATATGATTTTATCTCTCATGATCAGATCTCATATGACATGTCATATGATTTTTTTACCAATTTGAATAATTGTGTCATAATTAATCTAGTGTAATAACGTTTCCAGCGTTTATTGGAGTTCTCATTACCTGTGATTGATTTATTCTATTGTGCTGATTCAGATATCAGACCAGATGCTATGATCTTTAAGGTTAATTGGATGAATTAGTTTAGCCATATTCGTCCGGATTGCTCCGTTGGTAGAGCATTAGCAGCTTCAGCCAAGGGATCCTGGGTTCGTATCTTGGCCCGGACTTTTTCGCCCACTTGGGAAGAATACATCTCACAGAATCGGTTAGGTTCAGATTAAGGTTCATAATATGAATATAGCAAATTAACACTGCACCTTTGTGTTACTTAAAATTTAAATAGATTGCAGGATATTTTGTTAAATATACTTTTAACTATTCGGATGTGCCAATCCCAAAACTTTCTTCTATTTCATACTGATTAATTCATTAAAATTCGGTATCACAGTGCCAATAAAATCAATATTTTTGTGATTCTGTTCTACATCAGCAGCTTGTGAATCGTCGGGTTACCTGGATGTGAAGCATCCTTCGCTGCACAAGCAGCCAATGTACAACACAACTACGAAAAACTGAGAAAATCGCACAAAAATCGCTATCACACCGCCCCTCCAGGCGGAATATCACCAAATTCATCTAGATATTGCCTTCTATATCCAAAAACATATAAATGAAATTTTGTCCAGTCCTATGCATAATTTCATACACTTTCCAGTGAAACAATAATTAAAATCGGACAAAAATAGCTATCACAGCGCTCGTTTCTGGTAGAATATCTTCAGATTTAACTGGAACCTGCAGGCCTTAGTGAAAAACATATAATTAAAATTTTGTTCAATTCTATGCAGAACTTGATACACTTTTCGATGTTGCAATAATGAAAATGGAACAAAAATCGCTATCACAGCGGCACCTTCCGGCGGACTATCACAAAAATCAAGAGGGCCCTGCTGTCCATATAAAAAACACATAAATGAAATTTGTTCAATTCTATGCACAACTTCATAATGATACAATGAGGACGGACACACAGACAGACAGACTGACACACAGACAGGCGGACAGACACGCAGACACTCATTTGGTAAAAAGATGTTTTTCGTGATCTACGACCACTGAAACGTGTAAATCCGTCTAAAACCACAAGTAGAAAAAAATTTCGATTACAATACTTTCTTTTATTATAGATAGCGGAAGAAAGTAAACTAGTCGTTGGGGGCCTCTGTAATACATACCCATCATGGATATGCATAATGTAAAATATTAAAATAAAAAATGTGTAAACTACTTATAAAATGCATTGCAATTCGAATAAAATCGTGGCTTGATGACGTCCTAAACTTCAAAGGCTCGAATACTGAATTGCTTAAAAGAAACATCCTTATAACTCCAAAAACAATAATCCTATTAACTAGCGGTTTATTGCACCTGATTAAGCGTCTCATTTCCAATTAAATAGTATCTTTGAATTGAAATTTGGATAAAAAAGAGGGTTATGAAAAATCGAAGAGTGTGGTAAATAGGATTACATATATCTCGGGAACTCATCATCCGATCGACTTCATGCTTTATGCAAAATTTATATTTTTTTTATTGTCTTTTATATTCACTCCTTAAAGTACACAATTTCGAAAATTTTTATATACTTTTTATCAGAATGAATATTTCGAGAGTCCGAAAAAAATAGTTCCGGATAATCGAGGTTACTGAAATTCAATAAGCTTCTTCCCATTATTACATACTAAGTACATACCAAATTTCAAGTCTCTATCTCAATTTTTTCGGCAGATAGAGCGTTTACAGACACACAGACACACAGACGGATTGCAATTTTTTTTTCCTAAAAATATGTTTTTCGGAATCGTCAGTGTCTGAAAAGTATCAATCCGTCAAAATTTTTTTTTCGATTTTCAAAACAATTACAAGACTTACCCTATACTATGTATGATAGGTAAATAAAAGAGATTCGTCGTTTCCTTCCCATTTGCATCCGCGCTATAATGTCAACCGCAAAAATAGCAAAGATATGATTAAGAATGCTTTAATTTTATTAATGTAGTTTTAAAATGTAATTTTTTAAAGATTATTATTGAAAATTTGCTACCGTTTGTAAATTGAAACCAGTTCTTATTAGGTTTAGTTTTGCTATATTTAAGGATAAGATAAAATTGAGGAGTCTAGATGATTTTATTTGAGAAGCAAGTCCTGTAATTTTTTTTTCAATTTATCATGTAAAGAAAATAATATCAAAGATCACGCTTCTAGCGCTGCTTTTTTAAATGTTTAAAATCCCCTATTCAACATAAACTTATATTAGGAAAAATTTTTAAATACACCCTAGTTATTTTATATATTGAAAGTTTTAGAAAATAAATGACAAAATAGATAGCGCTTGCTATATATTTTTTTACCCAATACAGACAGTTGTAGTTGAAAAGTGTTAGCCAGTTTATTATATTTCGTTTGTCCAAAAGTATGCATATCTAAAATTGGAATGTCCTTGCTTCTTAATGATATTCTATTGTTGTGAAGTACACTCTTAAAAAATCACAGCAAACTGTCCAGTCATTCGACCGGTTTTATATAAAATGGTTACATAGCCATTATTTAACCCTATTCTGACCATAATGTCGACAATAATATGGTCAAAATAGAGTTAACTTACGCTTATGTAACAGTTTTCTATAAAAACGGTCGAATGACTGGACAGTTTGCTGAAAATTTTTAACAGCATAATTGGATAATAATTAGAATTTAGTACTTCAGTTTGACACGTTTTTATTCTCGATACAAAGAAAACAATCACTGTTAGTTTAATTAATTTTATCATATATTCTATTACGAGCAAATCTTGTGTGTGGTTATATATATATATATATATATATATATATATATATATATGCAAATTTTATCTTAAAAACGGCTCTAACGATTTTGACGAAATTTCGTATCCTACCGTTTTGGGGCACCAGAAAACCATTGGGCTAGGTTACATGTTCGAGAAAATTCGATTAGTGGGTCATTTTGGGTCATGGTATAGCTAAATGTATCTAAAAAACGGTTCAAACGATTTTGACGAAATTTTGTATCCGACCATTTTCGGGCACGGGAAGACTATTGGGCTGGGTCACATGTTCGAGAACTTTCGATTAGTGGGTCATTTTTGGGTCAACGCGGGTCAAATTAATTTTATCTAAAAAACGGCTGTAACGATTTTGATTAAATTTTGTGTCCTACGAGTTTCGAGCACGATAAAAACATTGGGCTATGTCACATGTCCGAGAAAATTCGATTAGTGGGTCATTTCTGGGTCATTGTGGGTCAAGATCTAAAAAGCGGCTCAATTAACACTAAATTTTGCATCTAATGGTTTCCGGGCACGAGAAGACGGTTGGGCTAGGTCATATGTTCGAGAAAATTCAATTAGAGGGTCATTTTGGGTCATTTTGGATAATGGTCAAGCTAGTTGTATCTAAAAAACGGTTCACACGATTTTGACGAAATTTTGTATCCGACTATTTTCGGGCACGAGAAGACTATTGGGCTGGGTCACATGTTCGAGAACTTTCGATTAGGGGGTCATTTTTGGGTCAAAGCGGGTCAAATTAATTATATCTAAAATTGGTCTCTAACGATTTTTATTACATTCTGTGTACTACGAGTTTCGAGCACGATAAAATCATTGGGCTAGGTGACATGTCCGAGAAAATTTGGTTAGCGGGTCATTTCTGGGTCATTGTGGGTCAAGATCTAAAAAGCGGCTCAATTTACACTAAATTTTGCATCCTATGGTTTTCGGGCACGAGAAGACTGTTGGGCTAAGTCACATGTTCGAGAAAATTCAATTAGTGGGTCATTTTGGTCATGGGTCATGATATTTGAACTAAAATTTAATTTCGACCGAGCATAGCTCGGTCTTCCCTGCTCGTGTAAGTCTACAATCCACACCTGCAGCAGCATTTAAAGAAATATTCTGCATGAAATACTAAAGTTACCTATTTTTTAATTTAAAGTTGCATTTATTTTTATTCAGAAATTTAAATTACGTTTAGTAACATGGCTAATATGCGAAAAATCGCGCTGTCAAATACTACTATGAATACTCCAGGAATCAGAAATACATACTGTCTGACAACTTAGAGAGTGGAAATTTTTCAAGAATCCATACCCCTTATGAATATCGAAGAAATTTTGCAGATACGTAATCATACATCAATTACTACTCAAATATTAGTAGTTATTATATTTGATAACATATTTTACTTTCTTAAATTGGTGGAAAATTTTTCATGCATTTATTCTAAGACATTGACACATTCTGCCAAACAATATTTAAGCACGCATATCATAAGAGGAGATTAAATGGTAAATAGAACTGGTCTGAAAATATTTTTAATAAAATTTGTAAGCCTATTTATTTATATGTTCAATTACCAAAGCCACGTAAAACTATTCAATTTGATCTAAGTCAAATAAGAATATTTCGAGCAGGATTTTTTTTTAATAAACGAAATTAAATGCATACCACGTAACCCCGAGAAACATTTTTTTTTAAGCTTCTGATTAAAACTTGTCTATTTGACTTGGGACAAATTGGACAGTTGTACGTGTTTAATGGCAAGCAGTGTACATGTATTATCATATATCTGACTTGTATATATTGAGTATTCTATATATAGCATCGATATATAGGCTATATGATAGATGATAGATGATATAATATAATATATGATATTTTATTATTCTTCATGTATACGTAATCCATGTGAAATATTTTGTTAAAATGCCTGTTCAGATTAATCTACTTCTGCTATTAATTACTAGCCAAAAACAGTTTCACCAAATAGAAAAGTTTTAAACAAAAGCAATCAAATAAATAAATATCTTATCTGCAGAAAAACAATTTTATGAAATTCCTTTATTGCACTGGCAAATAAAGTTTATCTTTAACCGACCAAATTCTCAAAACAATCGTTTTTGTTTCGCTTTCGATTAAGCAACAAATGATAAAAAGAACTGATAAATCCGCAATCGTAATTAGGTTTCTTTGTAGTAAGTAAAATTGTTTTAATTGTGGTTCATTGTGATAAATCTCTTTGTATAAGAATAAATTTCAAATTGCATTTTTCAATTTTGACAATATTACAGATGGCAGTTTGCGAATTTAATTTTATACGTACTTAATTATGTACATTGTTCGTACGCTTTTACCACAATTTTTTAATAAAATTTTTCGCCTTATCAAGGTGCGTACACCTCTTGGAATTTTCAAGTAGTCTGGCATCACTTTTCTGATTTGAAAATTTCTATTTAATATTTATATAGCAGAAGTTGTAAACAGCTCATTTAATTGGAAGATTTGTAATACTTTTTCTGCATTTAAATAAGGCGAAAACTGCTAATAAAAAAATGTAATAAAAGTGAACTATGATTTATTATTATAGATTGTGATATTTGTATTTCAACACTAGCAGTTTAAGTGGGTCTAATTAAAACATGTATGAATTACAGACAAACATACTATAAGAGACAAATGTGTCTTAATCGTGCTCTTATAATTCTTAAGGTTTACGAAAATATAATATGACCCATTAAAGTTTCGCCCAATTCATAAAGGCGTTGTTTAATCTACAGAAAATTCAGAATCAAACAGATTTGTGAGAATTAAAGAAACATTTATGTAATAAAAGCTTCTTTTCATTCCCGACATTTTCGAAAACGTTTCGAGTAGTTTAAACAGTGTATTAATTAGTTTTATAAACGCGAAATATTAGTTTTCCGGATTGTATGAATTCTCAAGGGAATGTTTTCGTGTTCAACAAACATGATAAATTAACATCAATAACAAAAATATTAAAATTTATACCATTATCACTAACACTAAAATTAGCAATATTTTGTTATCCTTGCTTGTATAAATTCAGTTGAAACTGTTTGCTTAAGAGTAACAAAATAATGTTAATTTTAATGTTAATGTTAATGCTGCACTGTAAAAAAAAAAAAACTCTCAAATTGACAGAAAAAAACTGTCAATTTTGGCGCCAGTGGAAAACCGTTTAATCTACAGAAAATGTCTGTATATTTTCATTCAAATAGTTTTTTTTTCTGTAAAACATATAGATTTTTTCTGTAAAAATTACAAAATCTACATATTTACAGAAAAAAACTAACTGTTTTTCTTTAAAACAGTTTTTTTTGTAAAAAATACACTTTTTTATGTCAAAATTACAGATTTTTTTTTTTTTACAGTGTGTTAATTTATTATGTTTGTCTGTAAAACATGTTTGTTTAGCATGAAAACGTTTACTTGAGAAGGGATAGCATACAAAAAAAATCTATATTCCGCGTAGAGAAAACTGATTAACGCTAGAACCACCGAGGAAGATTATCTATGAATCAAGAAGTGATTTTTCATTCGTATCACTGTTGTTTTACAGAATAAAAAGACTTTTCTTGAATATATAGTATAATGCCATAACACGAATTTAGTTGAAATCGAACGAATACTTTTTTATCTATATGTCTGTATACCTAGCATTACCGTGCGTAAAATATAAGTAAAAAATCATACAACTATTATATATTTAATTTTTATTCAGTTTTAATATGTTATTAACCTGTAGGAACATTATTACGAAATTCAAATTGATAATTAAATGTATATTATTTGAAAGATTTTCTTATTTTATATTTCATACGAGCTGTCAAATTCTGAAAGTATCTACTCTGAAATTAGAAACTAAAATTTTCTTTGATTGTATCTGATTATTATAGTTCATATTATAGTCTAGAAGTTAAATTTTATTACTCATTAATTAAAAATCATTGCATTAAACATCAAACCTTCTTGTGTGTCTGTATCACCCATACAAAACAAGAATAAAATCACTAAAGTCCATGCGTTACCTATGACCTACCCTGGTAGTTCTAGGCATGCAAGAAACACGCCAGTTCTAGTCTTATTACACCGTAAAAATAACTCGGAAATATTTCCGAAAATTATGAGCAGCAAAAGAAAGTTTTGTTTGAGAAATCGATTGGTTTCAGAGGCTAACATTTTTTAGATAACGACTCGCCAAAAAATAAATTTTATCTTAGAACTACAAAAGATTAGATATCTTAGAACTACACTGTGCACTTTGTATTGGGATACCACATAATTATTAAAATTATCGTTCCGTACCGATAAAAGTAAAATGACCCTTCAGAGTAAAAAGCTTCGTTAAAATCTCAATTCAAACAAAAAACTTCATAAACTTTTAAGTTGATGCAATACTTGAAAACGTTTAATTTTTATTTTCGAGGAATAACATATAAAAATGAATCAGTAATAGGTACGGATTCATAATACAGCAAGAGCACACTGTAAAAAAAGAGAAATGTTTCTTAATCTTCGAATACATGATATAACACACCGAACGGAAATATACAAAAATCTCTTCCGAGTTATCCAAGATTCCCAAGAGCTTTCTTCCTCTTCAGAAACCTCATAAACCTACTTACAAACATTTGAGCATTTGAAGTAGGGATTCACTGAGAAAAAGGACCCTTTTAAATCTGAGTAAATCAATTTTTTCCTTTTGTTATGAAACTTTTTTTTTCAAAAAGGACAACCCAATGTTTTTAAATCTGAAATACCAGAAATACTCAGAATATTGAAACATGGACATACTCAAAACTGAGCACATAGAGGTCAGTTCATATTCATTTTTGAAACATGGACATACTCAAAAATGAGTGCACAAGAAGTCAGTTCATACTCATTTTTGAAACATGGACATACTCAAATAGGAGCACATGATGTTTTATTTTTGAGTGTGTGCATGTTTTCCGAAATCAGTATATAAATGCTTCAAACTTTTGTTTTACATGTTGCACAGGTAAATTTAATATATTATAATTATACAACAGAACACGGGAAGCATTTAAAATCTGTATCAGTAATTTCAATTATTAATTTAAAAAACAGCAATTCAGAAGGAAATAAACCAACATTATGATACAAGAACGCTTGTTAAATAAAATGAAATACTCTAAAATTTCCACCGATTTTACTACTAATATATCCGAACTGAAAAGGAAATGATAATTGTGTTATTTCATTACAGCGATTGTAAATCGTTTTTCAAAACATTTAAAAATAAATGCAAATATCATTTATCAGTATATTTGTATATCTTAAGCATTTGCTTATCAAAAGCCTGACTGAAAATCTTTGAAAAACTTTTACTTTGTAAAAAGATAAATAAATAGCCACAATATAAATATTTTAAATGCAGTAATATAATATTTATTGTAAATCTGCGTGAAATGTGAGTCTTTTTATAAGAATTTTTATTATAGTTTTCATTTTAAATGTTACATTTTTTTTAAACACAGTTATTTTCTTTCTCTTACATGAAAAAATCTTCAAAAAAAAAAAAAAAGAAAGTTCCTTGTTTTCTTGTTGGAGTAAATTCTTGAAAATTCCTAAGCTAAACAGGCTTTAGGATTACATTTGGTACAAAAAAAAAATTCAAAAAATATTTTTTAATGCAAAACATAATCATTGGAAAAATGTAAATTTTTAAATGAATTTAGCTGTTTATATGAAGAATATAAAATGTACTTTTACTAATATTTAAAATATCTTGCATAGATAACTATTGTAAACCAGAATTTATTAAAATACACAACTATATTCTGCTTTTTAACACTTTGAACTTTAGAAAATATATTTATATTTAAACCTTTCAGAAGTAAAGCACGTCAGTTGCTAAAATATTGAAACGTAAGAGTTACAGCAAAATTTACGAACAAATTTATTCGAAAATAAGCAAATATGCTTATAAAAGCAAAATTTTATTCAGAATTTCTGGTGCAACTTTGGCATTTGGGGATTAAAAAAAGTGGTATAAATAATAACAACTGTTTTTGAAAGGGTTCAACGCTTTATAAAATAATATTTAAGCAAGGTATTATAATGTAAATTGTTATTTTTATACGTTACATGTTTTTTTCCATATTTTGCAATAGAAATATCAATCTAAATTTCAAATTGTTTCTACACCAGCCATTTATTGCATCATGGAAAAAGACAGGTGCAATGCTTATAGTGTTCAAGTATTTTTCGATCAGAATCATAAATGTAAATAATATGAAAAAAATCTTGCATTATATGAGTAAAGATGTGATTCGTTTACTGCAAAGTAAAAATATGAAATCCTCATGTTTCTTTTATACATTTTCTATCGTAATCATTCCACAAATATCCCAAAGCTAACTATACAAATCGCTCTTTAATGTATACTTTTATATGTCTATAGACAGTAACTAATAAGAGTAGTCATTTTTTATTCATAGAAAAGATTTTTTAAGAAAAACTTTTACAACATTGTAATCAAACTTTTGTCTAATATCAATGAAGATAGATTTCATTATCCGTTACGCAAAAATGTGAAATACGTGGGATACTTTTATATATAACATTTCATCATTTCACAAATAGACCTCAGTATAGATAACTATTACATGGGTTCCTTCTTATCAGTTAGAAGATAAAAAAATTAACCAGACAATAAAAGTAGTTAATTGTTTTTCTATATAAAAGCAATCACGAAAATCTTTTATTACAACTGAACATGATATATTTTATGTGGCCGTATTCAGGAAAATGGACTACTTGCTTTCACTAATATGTCTGGATGATAACTATGAAGAGAAGCAATTAAATAATAAAAGAAACGGAGTATTATTGTTGCATGTGATGATATTCAGAAATGCATGTTAAATACCAATCTAGATTTTTTTTTACATATAATTATGGCAACGCGAAATTAAATTAATTATTACTAAATAGTACGTGTCAACATTTGACGGTAAACAACTTGAAAGTTTCATTAGAAAAATGTTTGAATTTTTAATTAGTTGCTTTTACATTAATTAAGTATTGAAAACTTGAACAATTGCTATGTTGTATAAGCGATTCCTATAGATATTGCTTTCAGTCCAACATACTCAATTAATGTAGTGAAATTTTTTTTAAATTGTAATTTATAACATTTCATGCTTGTTTTCTAGCAGAAGTTTAACTAAAAGAAAATAATTAAATGAGTAGGGCAAATATCCTTACTTATCACAGTCTCAATGTTTTTGAAAAAATAACAATAATTAGTATTTTTTTAATTTTTTAAAAACTACAAGACCTTTAAATTTTTTCATTTATTTTATTTTTATCACTCTCACTCTAAAACTGTGAAATTAAAATTTACTGCTTACAGCTAACGATTTATAATATATATTTTTTAATTACTTGAATTTAATTTAACATTTTCATACATTATTTAATTATTAAATCATGGATATCAAGAAGATTCATTTTATAGTCCTTAAGGGGATATTTTCCTTCTTTCTATTTTCTCTTCTTTTCTTTTTTCTTTTTTACGAAAAATAATCACATATTTTTCTTCGTGTACATATAACTATATTCTTGATAACGGTCATACAAAATATAAAAAAAAGGTGTAGATCAGTTCAATTTATTTAATCGATAATTACATGCAATTTTTTTTAATTTAAATATTTTTAATACAGTATTTTTTATTTATATTATTATATTTTTAATACAATTATTAATTTGTAAAAATATTGTTGGGTGTTAAACTTTACTTAATTAAAAAGCAATCGAATAAAAATATACAAATCTTATTATTTACTTTCCTGAAAATATGACTGTAATTGAAATTAATTATAACCAAAAATATTGCAGAAATCATTCTGTCAGAAGTGTGCTCACGTTCGACACTAAGATCACTGCATGCGCAGTAACATATTACTGCTTATTTTACTGTTTATTACTATTAATTAAACCGTAAAATCAACAGTTTTATTTATTTATTTATTTATTTCAGTGGATGAGCTCGTTCCAAGCGCATACCTTACATTAAATTTTTATGCTATAAAGTTTTTTAAAAGTATTTTTCATTAAAAAAATATTTATACTCATATGCATAAATAAAACCATTGATTCATAAAATTATGTGTTTTATTCAGACCTCTAATAAGGCAGAAACATAAGCGCAAATACAAAAATGAATTTCAATTTAAGTACGTTGACGGTTAAAAAAAAAAGTTTACTGTCTATTCAGGGGTCGCGACAAAATTTTAAACAAAATAGGGGGTCGGAATTGAAAATAGTTTCCGCACAACTGTTCTAAATGATATTATTCGAAGACATACAGCGAATATCACTGACTTTCTTCTATATAGTATTATTGTAACGTTATCTAATAAGGAGAGGGCCAAGCTTAGTAATCACAGATTTTGATTATTTTTATATATGTTGTAGGGTAGACGGCTCTTAGTCTCAGATTCAACGGATTTTATACAACGTTCCTTAGTTTTCAAGAGATAAAGGGTCTAACATTATAACACAAGTTAAATACCTTAATTTCCGCATTATAATCTGCGGATCAAAAATCATGTTTCGACCCGGAATTTTTTTTTTTATATACAACGCAACTTACTAAACCGCTGTAAATATTTAACTTCAATTATTGAATAAAATTTCTGCGTCGAAACTTAAATACTGTCATTTTCGGCCTATAATTCGCGCATCAAACAATCATGTTTCGACCCAGAAATTCTATTCAATATTTGAAGTTAAATATTTACTGCGATTTAGTAAGTTACGCTTTATAAAAGACAATTTCCGGGTCGAAACATGATTGTTTGTTCCGCGGATTATAGGCCAGAAATTTCTGTATTTTAGCTGTGTTATAATATTAGACCCCCTATTTCTCGATAACTAAGAAGGGTTGTATAAAATCCGTTGAACCTGAGACTAGGGGGCTTCTGCCGTACAACATATAAAAAATAATCAAAATCTGTGATTACCAAGATTGGCCCTCTCCTTGTAAGTTATTTGTTATATTGACGTATTAAACTACAACTTTGTGTTATGTTAGTGAGATTATCCGAATAAAATTTTGACAAATTTCAACCTGAACATTTTAGAATCGAAAAAAAAAGAATAGAATATCAAAAGATAAACATTTATCTGTGCAAAATTAAATAAAAATATTCCTAATTGTAGTGAAGTTATAAAGTAAAATGAGTTTGGTTGTTTTTGCAGTTATGAAAAAAAAAGGGAAAATTATAGTAATACTTAATTAATGATACATACTTTACGGTGATATAACATTGTGGAAATCAGATCTCAATTACACTTTTCGGACAGAATTATGAAATTAAATTACAAAAAAAAAAAAACCTCTGATTTACTTCAGAAAGTATGTAATTTATTATCAAGTATGTAAAAATGCGAAATTAAGTGTTTATTTTATATATTTATATTGTATGTATTAAACAAATAGCCCAAGGTATAAATAATTATAACATTAACACCTTCTCATCAGCCTAGATCATAAGGCTACAGCATAAAAAAACGTGTTTTTTATATATATTTATATCGTACATATTAAACAAATAACCCGAGGTATAGTTAATTATAACATGAACACCTTTTCATCAGCTTAGGTCATAATAGTACAGCATCAAGAAAAAAAACAGTAGTAATGTTTCATATAAAAAAATATATAGAAATCCTATATTACAATATCATAAGAGTTTTTTTTTAATACCAGTTACGTAAAAATGTGAAATTCGTATGATAGTTTTATTATATAATATTCTATTATTCCATAAATGCCTCGAAGTATAGATAACGATTACATGGATAACTACATATCAGCGTGTAGATTGAACATTATCCAGTCAATAAAAGTAGTAATCTCTTTTCTATATTGAAGCACTTTCACGAAAATCCTTTATTTAAACGGAACACAATATCCTTGAACGGATAGTATTTAATGAAATAATCTTCTTGATTTCACGTTTGCTTGACGATATAACTATAAGGAAAATAGATTAAATAATAAAAGGAGTGAAGTTATAGTGCTGCAAGTTATGATTTATTGAGTATATATTTAATATCAATCTGGGTTTCTTCTATATGTCATTAAGATAAATCTGAACTAATTCAGTTGTTACGTTTTCTTATGTAGCTGTAACATTTCTGATATTATTGAGTTATAACTAGTAATAAAGATACAGATACGTATATATAATTTAATTACTTTGCTCAGATAATAAGTATAAATTTCAACTTTGTTCTCATAAATATGTATATACGATAATAATATAATTAAATATTAATTATTAATCGTATTAATTAATATTAATACGATTAATTAATTAATTAATTAATTCTAAAGATTCTAAAGTTTTCTAAAGATTTCTAAAGGTTTCTAAAGATTAATTAATTAATTAATTAATTAATCGTATTAATTAATAATACGATACATAAATATGTATATACTATAGAAAGTCATTATGTTTTATTAATTTTTGCATCATTATCGAAAAAAATAAATTCCAATTCACATCCATGATTAACTCTAATCTAAATACAGTGATCTCTCACTTATACGCGATGTTCAGTAATTAGTTTATCATACCACTATTTTAAAACAGCAAAATTCGATACATAAATTCTGAGATTTAACAAGCCAAAAATTACCTTTAAAAAAATCTGGTGTGGAAAAGTGATTTCCGTGTATCGCGTATAAGTGAGAGATCACTGTATAAAGAAAACTTGAAACCATAGAAAATTAGAATTTTTTTTAAAGATGGCTTTATATAGGATATGCAAGATATAATAAAAATGAAACGGTGAACCTGAATTTTTTATATATATATCTCTAAAGATAACTCACAAATAATTATATTTACATGTTTATTTTTTGCGCAATGTATTATTTAAGTAATGACCAAATTCTAGGATTCATTTTCTTCATTTTCCTTTTAACGTTGTTTCACAAATAACTCTAAAGCAAACATCTACAAGAAACAAACACCTATTTATTACTATAAAAGTTCTGGAATAGTTTATTAAAAGTCATTTTTTATTTCTTTTATATAGCGTTATAACAACCTTCAACTAAATCAGTTGCTGTTTTTACTTATGAATCTATCATATTTTCCATGTTAGTAATACAGCCTAATAATAAAACAAGATATATATTTATACCAATGTAGTTTTGGTACTTTTACGTTTACCGGGCGTAAATCTCGCCAATAGCATTTCTCTTTTCTCGCAAATAGCATTTTCTTTTTTCGCCAATAGCATTTTTCATTTTTCGCGCGTGTAAATTAGAATAAACGCGTTTGGTTTGTGATATAATTTCTCTTTTCCCTTTTTTTATTTATTTTTGTATTTTAAATGAAATGTGTGAAAGTTATGTAGTTTAAATGTAATATTTATATTTTAATAGCATGTAATATATGTATTTTAATAGCATGTAATATATGTATTTTAAATGAAAGTTATGTTTTAAAATGAAATAAGTGTAAGGTTTATATTTCATATGAATGAAGGCAATACAAATGACGACAATGGGAATAATAATACGTGATTTAACACCTGCGCCCAGCTATTATAGTACTGTATTTTGTATGCAAATAATAAACACGAATTTCATTCAGCATTTGTAATTACGATGGGAAAACATGTTAATTTTATCCTACTGTTCCATTATTTGTAAAATTAATATTTTCTTTTCAAAACCAGAATTGTTTCTTTGAAACCTTAGAAATTTTTCTTATAGATATTCAATAATACATAAAAAAGATAAAATATCAATCAACATTTTCTTTAAACAACTAGAGATACACCACAGCTCATTGCATTGATGTATGTATTTATTCAATAATGTATTTTTTTAATCAAGGAATTTGCTTAAATTGTTTTAGATATAAAAGGAATTACATCCAAATATGTACATTTCAAGATTTTATACATTAATAATGTATGCATTTTGCACATATATAACGTTACAAACCTTCATACTTTTTCTGAAAAAAGTTTTGTAATTCATTGTTATTGTTATTATCTATCCAGCGATTCCCAACTTTTTTCCTTTCGCGTATCCCTTGATTAGGCTTTTCATTTCGGAGTATCCCCATTTCTGTTAAACATGCCCCTCTCCCACTTCTCCTCACCCATATAACGCAAACATGCTTTTATTTTCATTAGTAATCTTCCTATTATAGCCAAGTAATAAATCAACATAAATTACATTGACATTTCTAACATTTTATTTTTTATCTTGTATTTTAAAGTTAATATTACTTTTTATAAATATTTTTTAAGCTTTTTACATTAGCTAAAAAACAACAAAAAATTAATATAGCATTAAAAGAAATTTTATCTAACTTACCATGAATATTTTTAACAATTTTGCATAATGATATACAATTAGTCAAACATAACTTCTCATGCTTTCAATGGAATTCTTGAGCTTGATACATGGAACTGGTTTCTTAAAATCAGGTGCAAACAAAGACAGATATCATCTTACGTCAGGAGGAACGTCAAACTTATTGCGATATTTGTTCTTAATACATGCATAAGACGGAAATACTCTTTCGAAAAGCTATGTATAGTATGTATATGATTGAGTACTTAATACTCCTCTTTTACTGCTGTCCAAAAGTCAATGATATTTCTTTTGTTGGTTAGATTGTAAAGAAGAATTTTTCTTTTTCAGAAATTGATAAATATATTTTCAAAACGACATTTTAAGCGAGCCATTGTACTAAATTTTACTTCTGATAATTTTAGCTTGTTTTCAAATAAGAAATAGTAAAGTGTCTCAAAAACTTGTAGTTGGTGTTTTTTGAAGTAAGATTTTAAAAAATCTAATTTGTTAACCGTGAATTCGATTTTGTCAGATACCTTAAGCATAGTTAAGTAACTGTCCTGTAATCCTAAATGAAGTTTATTTATTTCTGAAAAAATATCAGATAGGCATGAAAGTATTTGAAACCATTCTTTTTCATGAAATTTAGAGCTCAGCTGAAAAGGATGATTTGAAAAACAAATTTGAACTTCATGTCGCAATTCAAACGAACTTTTAGTTAATATTTTTCCTCGTGAAAGCCATGTCACTTTTGTATGCAACACAATGTGGTATGGATGCTGTCCATCTCTTTACCCAAAGATTTGGATAGTTTGGAGATTGTCGAATTGGACTTAATAAAATTAACAACTTTGACAGATTGATAAAGCACTTCCTTAAATGTGTCTGTTAGAGGTTTGATCATTACAGTGTCTGTGCAGTGTCTGTTCCAAGCTACATGGGGTACAAATTCTTTGATAAGACGAGTAATCCTCTATATCATCCAGACATAGATTTTTCGTTATCAGTAGAAACCCTAAAGCAATTGGACCATACAATTCCCTTTTCACAAAAATTAAGAATTAAAATTACATTAATTGTAATAATTGTAATTATAATATATATTAATTATATTAATTAATAATTATTAAATTTAAGGGGCATTAAATATGTCATTTCCTGTACATCTTTTTGTAAGAGGATAGCAGAGTAACAAATTTTCTTTCAGCATGTATCATTCCAATATCTTGTAGTAACAAGCAAAATGGACAGATTGGAGATATACTCTCATCCACCTGTATTGAAAAAGAGGGACTTTTTTAATTATTTTAATTACTGTGGATTCAATATCGGCAGACGTTCATTAATTCTTCGAGCAGCTGTATTGTTTGGAAAAGGGGTATTTTAAATTTTTTCACATGTTCTTCACCTAAAATACCTTGGACAGCATATTAGAAACAAGAATATATTAAATTTTAAGTGATTGTGTGATTTTATCACTTTTAGAAACAAGATAACTTATTCTGTACAACAGTTACTGTTATTATTTCAACAGCATTCTCATTGTCTTTGCTTGTAGTAAACACATAAGTTGCTGCATTAAGACTGCTTGATAGTCACTGAAAGAAACTGACATCATTTTATTTATAAATTAAATGTTTCGTTTGTAAATTACGCATTAATAAAGATGGTTTCATGCTACCATTAGACAATATCTCTTCACAAACATCGCATAGTGGTTTTGGAAAATCTTCATCTCCCGCGAATGAAAATCTATATTTCAAGTAATCGTTATTATATTTTCCAATCTTTAATGGAGCACTAATGGTTTCAATAAAGTATTAAGTTTATCGCTTACCAGAATATGCCTATTAATAGCTGTACTCAGGTTCTTTTACACGTCTAAATAATCAGATTGTTTCGAAGTACTTGCATTTCCCTACTCATCAGGTTGAATTTCAATTGCAGTTAAAGTTCTCTTAAGAGTTCCTGATTTCAACAAGTTATCCATTTTAAACACAAAACAAAATCACTCAAATAAGTAATAAGTAAATACTTCAAATTAAATATTCATTAAAAGGAAGGAAGATTTTCTATTAATATACAATAGTGATATAACTCGGTCTATTCGAAAATGAAAATAACGTCCAGCTTTTTAACATGTTTTAACATAAAACATTAAAACCTGAAGCTTTGACCTTCTGCAATTGTTATTTAAAACGGAATAATAATAAAAAAAAATGGTGAGAAAAGTATACTGCATAATGCTCAATGGCATTTTTTGCGAAAATGGTGGAAAATATATGAAGTACTCATGCATTATAATAACCTTTGGGTGGAGCTAGTGACATTGGATTTTCCACGAATTATTAGATGTAGTGCGCCTTTTCCTTCATTTTGAGTGTTACATATTGGATTCAAACATAACACTAACTTTGTAACCCAAAACCATTAACATTCTTTCTTTCTTTTCCATCAAATTTATATGTTTTCAGTTACATCATTTTTGTGATTTACGCCATTACATATATTATTTTCACGTAACCTCAGTAGGCGCGCTACGTACCCCAGGGTGGGAAACCACTGATCTATATTATTATATAAAGAGAGATCGCCCAACTGACTGACTGACTCATCAACGCCCAGCTGAAACGACTAAAGTCAGAATCACGAAATTGGGACAGTAGATTGCTGTAAATGACTAGGCAAGCAAAAAAAGGACTTTTGAAAATTCCTTCCCGAAAAAGGTTAAAGGGGGGGGGGGTCGAAAGTTTTAGGTCATTTCGCAATATTTCAGCAGCAGTTCTAGGTAGGAGCGCGAAATTCAGGGAAACAAATCTACTAAAAAAATTGTTAAACAGGTATTTCAGTGATTTTAGAAATTTACCCGCCAAGAGGGGGGGGGGTGGTTGGTGAAAGGTTTTTCGCCATATCTTGCAACAATACAGTTACAAAAATAAGTTCGCAACAATAGTTAAAACAATGAAATACATAAAATATAGTTAAACCAATCTGCTAAAAAATAGTTAAACACGTATTTCAACTATTTTAGAGATTTCGTCGCCAACATTGTAATGATCCCGAATATGGAAGATTACATGAATAAGACAACTAGATATTTTGAAGAAATTTTGCCAAGGAGGTCAATAAGATTTCATCTGAGAGAAGCCAGGACGGGCCGCTAGATTTTTTTATAAAGTAGAAAAAAAAGCGTTTAATTGTGAATAAAAATTACACGCAGTAGTGACAAACAAAACTCCTAAAAAACATATTATTCTTATTTGCTTGAAAATTTTAAATTATGTAATGCGATTGCTCTAAAATTGTAATAAATAATATTTAATCTAATGTATTTATTTTATGCTGATAATTATCTAGAATTTTTATCTTTGTTTTCACGAATGTAATTATAATAAGAAACTGTTATAAAATAATTGCCTATGTTTCATTACTTGTAAAATTAACATTTACTTTTGAACCAGAAGTGTTTACTTGATGTAGATAAAAAATAACTTTTGAAATCACAGAAATTTTTCGCTATTAAAAAAAAAAAGATATGTGCATCCTCAATAATAATTAGTAAAAATAAAACATTCATATTCATCTGTTCTTTTCATCATTAAAAGTGAAGCATACAACATATTTCATACATATATTTATACACTTTCTCACCAACATATTTTTTAAGCAATATTTTCCAACAAATGCAGTTTCTGTATGAAAATCAGTAATTAAAAAGTATACATATGTCATGAACAGGTCTTTACAAATTTGATTCTGGTAGCCAGCAAAATATTCTAGTCGCCAGTAAAAAATATTTAGCCCCCTTCCCCGTCATTTATTTTCAAAAAGAACAAAAGATTTTTTATGATGAATAAATTGAGAAAAAATAATATCAAGCATAGCTTATTATTATTAGTTACATTGTTTAGAGTAGTAGATAAATTAGAGAGATGATATAAACTAACTTTTCTAATGAAACTTATCAAAATTACATATCTCTGGGGGAAAAAAAAAGAAAAAAAAAGAAGAAGCAATACTGTAAAATGGACTAACCGGACATGTTCGTGAAAAAAATGTACATTTTTTTTTTATTTTACGGTATAATACTGGTAGCTGGGATGTTAGTATTATACCGTAAAATCAACATTTATTTTTTTTTCTTATCAGGAAAATAATTTTTTCGGTTTAGTCAAATAATTCTGATTTTATTATTTTAAAATTTGCATTTGATGAACTTATTTTTCCAAATTAAAAATAAAAGTAAAAAAAAAAATATTTGTTTAAGATAAAAAAAAAAACTAGTAACAAAGTAGAAATACCTGGTCGCCAGTGGTGACCTGGCGACCGCATTTGTTAACTCTGGTCATGAAATATGTATTAGGTATCCTAAAATGTACAGAACATTTAAAAAAATTAATAACAAATAAATAGTAACAACTATTGAAGTCATTCTTGTAAGAGATTAATGTATGAAGTCGTTAACTTTTTTACTATGCTTTCTTGCCTTAGTTACAGATATCACCGAAAGATGGCGCTTCGCTGTATAAAACTAACGTATAAAAATGGATCATAATTCACTCAGCTTTCAATCATCCTTCTGTTAATTGCTAAAACACCAAATAAATGGTTTGCATTTTAAAATCGCCAGATTACCGTATTTACTCGTGTATAGCGAGCCAATTTTTTCGAAAAGCTTAGGAATAAAAGCAGGGATGCTCTCCTGGTCCTGTAAAAATAGCATGAGGATCTAAAAAACATCATGTTTAATTGCCGGACTTATTTAATCTTATTTTCATTTTCTAGGTTTTAATTTTTATAGAAATTAGCTATCGATAGTAACTTTTAAGTAACACAGTATTACCATTAAAATGAATGATCGACGTAAAAATAGCACAAATAAACAAAATAATATAAAAATAACCGCAAAATAAAAATATATTCAGGCAACTTAGTTAATGATATGTCCAGTAAAACAAATTTTTCAAATGCCTGGCTACCTTTCAATTAATTCATTCTCTTCACTTCTCCCCCCCCCCCCCACCTCTTTCTCCTCCGTACTTAAACTCGTCCAGTCTGGCCGAGCTCTTCTATTGGTCTCCTACGACACATGTGACTCCTGAATTCGCTGTTGTTTTTAAAAAACTCACCGCTATTCTACCTTGGTCACGTGTAGAGACGCAAGCATGGTTTAAATTTTTAAATCAGTTTTTAATCTTTTTAAATTTGGCAATGATGATGGAGCTTTAGGGGCTTCGAAACAGCTGTTTTTTGTTTTTATATTTTTGATTTGTGCTATTTTTACGTTGATCATTTATTTTAATATAACGGCACAAAGCTCATCCACCTATTTTAAGCAGTACTATTATACATTTGAACGATAGTCATCGTATCGTATTGTTTTTTTAGAGATTCACGTCAGAGCCTCACCAGTAGTTGAGAGTATGTGCTCTTACTAGTAGACAGGAAATGCTGGGTTCGAAACATTCGTTGGCAATAATTGTACGTAATTTTCCATGGTTGTTTTCTTCGAGCTTTGCCGTAAATACAGATTAATTCCCTTAAAAACACCCCACGAAGTGCAATCTCTCTTCGTTCAATGTCCCTCACACATATAACCGGTTGTAACGAAACACCACACCAGATGGATGGCAAACATTTCATGAGCGATATTGGCAACAGTGGGATTAAAATGAATGTGGACAATAATAAAATGTTTCCTCAATTAACACTTTGTTGTGCGAAATAACTCTACCTAAAGTATACGAACTATCTTGGAATAAGTAGTATTAGTGTAGTAAATTTTGGATCAATCACTTAAAGTCTGTTTTTTCCTTTAAAATATTTTTTTGTACTTATTCCTGCATAATACGCTCTTTTTTCCAACATTTTGAGCTATAAAACTGTTTGCGTACTATGCATGGAATATTTTCGACATTTACGTGAAATCACACATGCTTTCGCTAAGTCATTGAGTCACCGTTTCTGAATGTATTTTTTTTTTTATCCTTTCAACATAACCATACACAAGAAAAAGACAAAGATTTCGTAAAATAATAAGAATTATATATATAATTCCAAGCCAATTTCTGGCCAATATAAGAACGAAAATATGCAAAAACCTCTTCCGAGTTACCCATCATTCCCAAAACTTTCTTTATCATTAGAAATTCCCGATACCAATATATTGTCAAGGTTTAAAGAACCATTTACCTTTGCTGCCACTCAATTTCGGAAACGTTTCCGAGTAGTTTTTATAATTTATTAGTCAATTTTCTCAAACCAGAATATCGGTTTTTAGGATGTTATTTACTCTCAATAAAATATTTTAAGCAGCGTTATTTACTTTTCTGTTCCAAGAGAGAAAAAGAATATTAATTTTTATATTAACGTTAATGCAAGTTAATTTTTCACGTTTTCTGTAAAACAGGTTTTCTTGAACATAAAAATGTTTATTTAAAATTTGATACAATCCTAAATAATAATATTCCCTGTTTAGAAAACCGATTAATGTGCTATAAAAACATCCTGGAAACGTTTCCGACTATTAGTGGCAGTAAAAGAAATTGGTTTTTATAAATGTATCTTTAAATCTAAAAAATATATCGGTTTTTGTGGTTTCTAAAGATAAAGAACGTTTCTCGGAATAGTGGGTAACTCGGAAGGGATTATTGTACAATTTCGTTCGTGGTTGTATTATATTTTCCTAGAATAAGAAGTATTTGTTTTTTACAGGGCATGCAAGAATCGACAACATCGAATTTTGCTATAATTTGTGTGGAGGGTTGCTTTATCATAGTAAAAACAAATGCAGTTATTTTTACCATCGTAATTATACATTCTTTGAAAACAGAATAAACGCAAGTACACAGTCTTATAACCTTGAATCATAATCACATTTTTCTCAAATATTTCCAACTTCAAATACTAATACATTTCCGGTGTCGCTTTATATTTTTAAACAAAATTTCTAATATGAGAAAAGAGTACATTGCGGAAACCTTAACATAGCTGCCAATTTTTGCCCTTTTTTATTACCACAAAAAAATAATGGAAATTTTTGTATTATTATATCACATGATTTCGGTGATTTAATAAGTAAAAATTTACTATAAAATTTTAGTGGTACGAAAAACGCGTAAAAATTGGCAGCTATGCCTTAATGTTATAGTATTTTAGAAGGAGGCAAACTATACAACATTAAAGCTGGAAATTTAGATTCGTGATTTTTTAAAAAAGATTTCTACAGATTGTTCTTTAACATTCTAGGATTTTCAAAGGTTAAAATACTATCGTTATACACCAGATATATATATATATATATATATATATATATATAATGTTTTCTTATAAAATACATGTAGTGCGCATTATACAGGATGATTCAAAACTGAAGGAAGAAACTTCTAGGAGGGCACTGGTTATCTGCGTGAGGGGACTTTCGCCAGAACTGTAGTTGGACCCCTCAAACGTGCAAAACTGTGGATGGTAAAAACCGGGCACGTAGGCAGAAATCTTTGGGGAACTTCATTATCAGAAATGTCATGATTTATTTTAAGCTTATAATCTTTAAATGGCAATTTTCCATCACCATGATTCAGCCCCTAGCAACCCCCTATCTCGTTAGGATTGCATTTCCGACCCTGCATTGCTATGTGATTCCAACTCGTCTAGGTGTACCCCATCCCACATAGAAGTTTTTCTTAAGTTTTCAATCACATTGTATATGAATCCACATTATACATCACTAAAACCACTCTAAAAATATTCGTCAAAAAAAGTAAAAAATACAGGCAGCATTGCCGGAAAGACCCTCTGATTGGAAGTTATATGTTTTTAGCTATTTGAAGAAATTTCCATCTTTTCACTGGAGGAATTCAGGACATTTTTAGCTTAGGCTTGCGAATATTTTGTATTTTGAGGGGAAAAGAACATACGTAAAAATTCCGTTTCTAATACAAAAATGTAGCAAGCAGCACAATTGCCAGAATACTCTGTGATTTAAGAAAATACAGATTTAGATTGGAGGTTTTGAGGCAATGTTTTTGTTAGATTCGCAAATTTTTCATATTTTGGGGGATAATGGGCATAACAAAGCAAATGTTTTTCGTATTTCAACGAAATACGGATTATTTTTACAGTACATGGTAATTTGATTTATATAACTTAAGACAATGCAATGCTATCTATCTGTATTGTTTGGTACTAAAACAAGAAAGTATATAAAAAAATTCCTGACTTGTCAATCCACTCTCCTGCAAGAATAATTTAAAAGATTGTCACTAACTTGTCATACTTGTTATACAAATTTTAAAAACATTCATCTCTTTTTAAATCACCTCGTATATTTATTATGACACTTTTTTTGCGCAAATATCACATTGTTTCATAATATATCTCCCGGTATCTAATTACAGTGGAACTACATTGTATAATTATTATTATTGCTTTCTTGATAAAGAACATAACCGTAAATTAAAGCAAAAATTTACATTAAGAAGCAATAAAGAAAATAATCTTAAGTTCAACTTTCCTTTTTCTTTGAAAGTATCAAAGTTCTTTAATGAGATTGTGCGTTTTCGTAATTGTAAGAAACTGTTTTATTTTATAATGTTGGATAACAATTCGTGTAGGTAAATGATGTGTTTTGCTTTGTACTTAGTTTAGATTTATTATAATCATTAAGAAATGAAAGCAAACCAGATAAAAACTTTTGCAAAACAAGCTAGTATGTTGTGACCATCCAAAATTTTCTTCTTTATCATTCTATTATATTAATTCATATTTGCATCAACGATTATGGATATAAAACATAGTGCATTTCTTCGAATTTAACACGGAGTTACAGTGATCAGTGAATTAAAAGAAAAGAGAACAACAGAGCTCCCTGCTCTGTATTCAAATTGAAAATTGGATCAACGTACAATAAAGAAAGGTGATACCGAAGTAATGGTACAAACTTTAAGGGTTCGTACAGGACACTGTAACAATAATAAAAAAATATATAATAAAAAAATATATTTATTTAGTCAAAATTACAGGGCATCTCACTCCAATCCGAAACCGTGTTTTAGTTCATAACTTTAATAGTAGTGAAGATATTTTAACAAAATTTGCAAGAGACTCATCTTTGTAAAATTTGTAAGAATATTGTAAAGATTTTCCTTAAAATGTCTTCACTATTATTAAAGTTATGAACTAAAACGCGACTTCGGATTACAGAGAGACGTATACATCTATCTATGCATTAATCTTTAAACTCAAATATAAATTTCAACACAACAGAAAATAATATTCATCTGTCATCGTATAAAGCACAGGCAAATATTGAATAAGTGGCTCCTTAGCCAAACGTTGGCATAAAAAATGAGCAATTCAGGCAACAATGGGGTTAAATGTGGTATTGCGGAAATTCTTAAACAATATAACATAACAGCAGCATCAGGTGGGCGATATACACCCAAAGCTGATGAGCATCTGCTTATGCTGAGATCTATCACAATATGAAGTTTGATGAAATTCCGTACATTGGTTCTTGAAACAGAGCAACACACACACAGAGACAGACATTTTCCCAAAATAGTCAAATCGTGTTTAGGTAATCCCAAAAAAGTAAATCCACCAAAAAACGGAAGTCAAAATTTCCATGATACAATTGGGCAACAGTTGGCGTCTATGAATAATGTGTTTCGTCTTGTACTTGTTTATACTATAATTTTTATTATATTATAAACTAATAACTAGCAACAACTTGAATAAAAAACACTGTGAGAAAGACTGATTTTAAAATACTGTAATACGTAATTTTATTAGAAAAAAAATGCAAACTTTCATCAAATAAAGACAGATTGAATCCACTTCACGAAATGTAACATGAGCCTAAAATATATTTTTTTTCCTGCAGTTTCTTAATCTAATTCTATTTTCATAATTATTGATTTAAATGATAATTTTTATTTATTTAAAATATATAATACATTATTACATTTTAGTCTTTATTCCTTACTTTATTTTGCAATAGTCGTGATTTTATCAAAATTCGTATTTCTCACTTATCGCAACAAAATCATCCTCGACTGAAACTAAATATCAAGTTTGATATGAAAAAGGAAATGAAACAAAAACCAATCAAAACTGTAGTTTATAAAAATTAGATTGGATGGGGAGAAATCCTACATTCTTTGCATCACTGTTTTTAGATTTTATATAAAGTAGATTCATGACGAACAGTTAGAAAAAACAACATTTAAAACTAGAGAAGCAAGTTATATGCTTCACAGTTTATATTAGTTTTGAAACATAATCTATTTTCAGAATAACTAACTGCACACAGGTTTTGATAATATTACTAAAATTCTTCAATAAAACAACTACTCTTCTTTTAACCCATTTGTATCATTAATAGGTATATACGTCCATTTCAAGAATTGATTTTTTATTCAAGAATAATTTGTACTTTATGTAATTACGTAACGCCTGTCATTAAACAAAGCAAAAATCACTATTCAGAATTTCTGATAGGAATTCAGATTTTTTTTTTATATAAAAATGAACTTCCTGAAATGCAGGCTAATGGACCAAGAAGACTTATTACACCTAAACAGTTGGTTTGGATATATGGATCTATACAATCTGTATGGAAATATGGACATCAAAATTTGGGTTTATAGGTGTACTTCTTATTTAAAAAATGTTTCAATACCTGTTCTCCATCATCTTGGATACTAATTAAGTTTAGATAGTTAGTTTTGCAAAAATTACGAAATTTAAATTTGTATATGGTTCTTGCACCTATAAGTTATATATTTAGTAAAACATATATGCTCTCACAAGTAAAACAAATTAATCCCATTCTTTTGTGACAAGTACAAATATAGTGTTATTATAATTTGATTTTATGAACTTTCAACGTTTTCTGGAATTGAAATCGCATATTTCCCTTTAAAAATAAAATAAAATAAAATAAAATAAAAAAGATACGCTTATATAAAATACAAAATAGAGAAACGGGTTAATATTTAAAGACTGTTGAAATAGGTTAATATACCCTTCACTGTACCGCGTGCCATATCTGGCACATACCTAAAAACATTACGTTATTTATTATGTGGCATGAATTTAGCGGGCATGATCACTGTCCCTGATCAGGAACAATCCTATGGAATAGTACTTATGGAATAATACTTGTTTTGTCCATGTTAGGTGTGTACACTAGACAACAAATTATAATTTGTTCTTCTTTTACTACATATCTTTTTTTCACCTTATTTAACGTTGAAGCTTCGTCACAATTTTCTGTATATGTTGCGAAATGTTTCATAATCTATACTTGACGCATTATTTTTCGTTCTTGTTTTAAAAGGTATAGCCTTTTATTTTCAGATGCAGTTTTAGTTTCATTATTTCTTAACCGTTTAAAAGACGGTGGGATGTTTTTAAATCACTTATTTAATCAAGATTTGAACCATAATTTTTGAACAGAATTTTACTTTTATAGTTTTGGTAAAAAAAAAAAAGTGTAAAAGAGCTTTTTTCTTTTCTATAAATAATTTTTTCAAAAATTCTGGTGTTAATTCAACATTACAGACACAATTATTTTCTCCTGAAAGGGTTAACTCCTACTGGAGAGTCGTCTCTTAACGACCTTTTAGTTTTTAATACGATTAACTCCACATAGTATTTATCGCCTTCTTTAATACTATAATTCTACGATTAGACAAGGTAATGATTATGACTAAAATATTCTGGTAATAAAAAATAACAAGAAAGAAAAATTATACCTCAAGAATAGATTATGCAACATTTAGAATATTTCAGAATAGATTATTCAACACACCAGAATACTTTAACAAAACTTCGTTGCTTAAAATGTATATAAGGTAGCTAAAAAAACATTCTAGAAAATGTATAACACATTTGAAAACCATATTACAGTAATTACCGCCCATTGCCGTAAATGTACTCCAATTCTTCTGCACAGCCCTGTGTTTGAGCTGTATATTTGTATACATTCTACATAGTATGCTAATATTTAGTTTGGTAGGAAAACGACTAATCGGTTGAAAATTCACCTTCAGCAATTTTTATCAACAGGCGGAAACATACTTGAATTCTTTTATACAGCCCTGTATATTATCTAAAGATTTTATACAAGCTACATATTAAGTTAATATTTAATAGGCTAAAACACGCTAAAAACTACTAAATTAACAGTTACAGGAATTATCACCCATAGGCGTCCATGTATCCAGTTCTTTACGTAGCGTTGTGAATGATTTTATTTATATTTTAACAAACATCTTTTAGTATACTAAATATAGTTCATCTTAAAAATGCATAACTTAATTAAACACTACCTTTAACACGTTCACTGCAGGGTTAAAATTACCGGAATTTTATTTTATTTAGAAAGTTCAAATTCATACCAGAAAATACTAATAGCAATATTTACTTTATTTAATTACAGACATTTCGGGATTACATGAAATAAAAATTCTTCTTTCGAAATTTCCGGTGCTAATTCGTAATTTTAGATTGAAAAAACACGAGTATACTCGTTGTTGGCAGCGAATGGGTTAAGCAATTCCGGCTTATATTCAGTAATGCTTACGAATTTTTTTGTGTGGCCCTGCATAATATCTATAGTACTCATACACACGACGTTGTATGAAAACAATTATTTAGACTTAAAAATCCGTATCATCACTGTCAGCAATTATCGCTAAGAGAAAGTACTTCAGATTCAGTATAGAGAGTTTGCGTCATAAAACCTCATACAATCAACCATCCATCATTATTAAAAAAAATATCTAAAGCATATATTTCTTTTAAATGCTAAAAGATGTAAATTAACAACATAATAAATATACAGTAAAATAACTTTTATTAGGTTGTTTGACAAGTTTCGGCTCACTCAGAGTCATTTTTAAAAACAAATGAGAATATTCCATAATTGCACGGCCTTTGAAGTTATTGTTAAAATGCTATCATTTAATTTTGATGTACTTTTTTGAAATTTACGCACGTTATCTTTCATTTTTACTTGGTTGTTTATTTTCATATCTAGAGCCATGGAGTAGCTCGAGCCACAATTTCGGTAAGTTAAAAGATGTCGCATCGTTATGTATTTTTGCATGTTAGTATCTCTATGGTTTCTCTTATTATGGATGGATAGTATAGACTGGAGGGAAAAATCATTTTACTTTCATTGAAATTTATTTGGATGGTCCCTTCCTGATATAATCTTGCCAGGGCTGTGGCTTTCTATTATAATTAATATCAGCTATATGCTCCTTTTTTTGGTAACTAAATTATATTGTTAATTATACTTATTATATTGTTATATCTAAAGCCATTCACAAAAATAATTCTAGTTATGCATGATTAAAAATGACTGCATGCAGACATGACAATTGTTGGAAATGTATACAACTGACTTTTTTTTCTTTTTTAATGTTTCATTAAATTCCGCTATCTAACGAACGCCACCATATTCGCGACAACAGCGTTTTATTATCCAAATGAGTTGTTTTTAATTACTATTTTTTGGCACCACTTTTTCTGACATTTTACATTATTCAATTGCCGAAATTTTCCGAATGGATAAGCGAAATTGTTTCTGAAGAAATACTGGTGTCCATTTGAAAACAACACATTTCGACAATAAAAATTGCCAATCGGCATTCGTGAGCTAAATGTTAATAAAGAAAGTAATGTGTGTGTTTTGGTGTTTTATTATTAACATTCAAATGTACGGATTTGCAATTATAGAGCGCATGTTAATTAATATTAGTTATTTAATGTAAGCTAAAAACAATTATATAATGCATGTATTCATGTTTTATGTAACAATTCCATCCATTCAAAATATGAAAAAAAGTTAAGGTATCTGTATATACAGGGTGATTATAATTAAAGTCGCACATTCAAAATGCTGTAAAAAAGGAACCACTGGTCAGAATGACTTCAAATTTGAACTGAATATGCTGGAAGAAGGGGGAAACGGTATGACATAAGAAATAAAAAGTTCCATAGATGGCACTGTACGCGGCATACTATGCAAATTAAAAGACACTCATGCGCAAATTAAAACCGAATCATTATGTGTTTTTTATTCGATTTTTGGCCCAAGGACAGTAAAAAAACAATTTTTCCCATCCAATTTGGTACGACCTTGTCATGGGGGCTGAGCTTTCCACTAAAAGTACCACAATTGTTTACTGATTTGGAAGTCATTTTTTCCGTCAAACAACCGAAACACTCATGCACATTGAACAGTACGATTGGTTTACTGTGCAACGCATGTCAAAATCACGGTATTTCGATTAAAAATGTCGCTTGTAGCCGAATCCACTTTCGTTATGCCGTTTACAGCGCCATCCATTGATGCACTTGGGAACTTTTTCTTTCTTATGCCATACCATTTCCCACATTTTCCAGTATCTTCAGTTCAAATGTGAAGTCATTCTGACCAGTGGATCCTTTTTTACAACATTTTGAAAGTGGGACTTCAATTATAATCGCCCTGTATATTGCTAAAATTTTATGTGCGTAAGAATTATTACGATGTTCAAATAAAATTTATGAAAACATGCAGAATTTACCAATTTATAGTCGTTTACGTAAATATATGTACACACTTAAACAACAACTATTTAAATTATTTAATTATTTCCCATCTCAATTAAATTTAATTATTCTGTTTTCCATATTTCAATTTAATTTAGAATATGCACATAATCCTAAGTTTTAGAATTTTATTTTAATTGTGAATGACATTTGACAATAACTCAGAAATCATTTGAATAAATAACATCGAATGTAACAGTAATCTTTTATAGTTAAAATCTAAAATTATCTAACGATAAGGGTTATACGAAATTAAATTAATTGCGAATTCTGTTTACATATAATTTTAAAAATATGTTAATTCAGTGATGTCTAGACATCTTCTTCATAAAATAAAGCTCTAAAGTTCTAACTTTAACGTTGCATATTGGGTATGAAAACAATGTTTAATGAAATTGTTATGTTTATATGTAGTTTTGATTATTTGTACACCATTTAGACTGAAATAACGTAAAACCTTTTGTATAATACTTATTTCTCAGAATTGCTACGTATGTGATATTTTAATATATATTTTTTAAATGTGGGTTTAGTCTTTTATAAAACATACCGAAAACTGCAATTTTCTTAAAGGTTTCATTAAATTTATGCTTCAGAGCTGATTCTTTAAAATTGTTAAGCAATAAAAAATGAAAATAATTCCTGTTATGACATTTATTAACAACTTTTCTTGGAAATGTTATTATATATGTAATTGGAAAATAGCACGTACATTTTAGAAAAAAAAATATTTATATAACTCTAAAAAATTTTGTATGCATATATTTTGTAAAGAATAGAGATATTTATCGCATGTAGCACAGAACCCTCTGACTGTCCAGCAAAAGGGCTGAATTGTAATATTGTTTTCTCTGTATTTTACTTTAAATGTTAAAAAAAGTTGATTATTTTAAAATTATATAAAAAATTTAACTATATTATATGAATGTAAACCTTTAGGGTATCAATCATTACTCAATGTATTAAAACTACATTATATATATAGAATTATATTAGTTTAAAAAATGCTTGTATTGCAGAGAAAACTGGAGCTTGGTGAACGCATTAACACGGCCTTGTCAGTGAGAAGGTTAATACACATATGTAGTACGAGGGATTTTCGGAAAGTAAAGATACAATGCCGCATACTTATTCCAAAAACTTTTAATTGATAAAATGTCCATTACAAATTACTTACTGGTATATGCCTTATTTATCAACGTAGTTGCCATCATGTTTTAATCATTTGTTAAGTCTGGGTACAATTTTTTGTATCCCACAGTCATATTAGTTTACCGCCTGCTGTCGAAACTACCTTTGAATTTCGATTTTGATCTCATCAAGTTTTGCGCTGAAAGGTGTTTGGTAAAAGAATATGCGGTCGTCACTGGGAATAAGGTCCGGGCTGTAAGGTGGCCTACCTGTTATTTTTCTTCATGAGCATTGGTTCTGCCTCCAGAGAAAACACAACACCATTTGTTATATTTCGTTTACACCATTTTGTGTTGTTTTCATCATAATGTTCCCATAGACAGAAATAATTTCTTTGTGAATATCCGCTGGACGCTCACCTTTTGCATGAACAAAACGTATGACGTAATGCAGGGGAAGGTGGCCTAAAATGATCCCCTTAAGGGAAAAACTTGTGTAAAATAACATAAATGTTTAAATATAACTTTAGCCCTTTTCCGGTATGTTTTACACTATATTTTGCATTACCTATTTTAATAATATTTTAAACCCAAATTCAGTAATGAAAAAAAAAGATTATTTAAAAAGTGTCCGAAGGATCATTTTACCCTCACCAAAGGGCAAAATGATCCTTCATTTAAAAATAATTGTAAATTGTTTGCAAAATAAATGATATAAAAGTAGTTATGACAATACATAAGTGCACTTCACATCTAAAAAAATACTCAGCTTAAGTAAACCAAGTCATATTCCTGTACTCTAAAGACTGTAATCTAAATAAATATGAAAGTTACTGCCTACCTTATGAAAGATGTTGTAAAAACCAATTTTTCAAAGAATTCTATTCAGACGTGTAATACTGCGATCGCTTGAATACCGCCATTGCTTCGTCTTTACATATCAGAATTAGTTTATGTGTTACCCTGTAGATAGTGCGAACTGTCTGGAAGAAAACATATGTGGATCGTTTTGCCCGTTAGGATCATTTTAGGCCATCTTCCCCTACTTCTCAGTTGGTGTGATTCTGAATTGACGTAGCCATTATAAACACGTGCTACACGAAACAGACTCACCGTACAAATAACGAATGATGCGAGGGAAAGGTTATATGTTCAGAGTTACAATATGTGTTATCAACACGCTCATTAAAGCTTTTTCTTTCCTGCTGTTTGAGATGTATCTTTACTTTTCGAAAGCACCTCGTATATGGCAGTACTAAGCTGGAGGTTAATCATTGCTGACGGACATTTACGGATTTGCTGTATAAAAGATTAAAATATTTGTAGCATAATTAATTATCATTGCGTTCATTGTATATACATGTTACATCCTTTTTCGTTATATTATATATTTCTTTCAGAAGAATAAAATAAACAAAGTATAAAATTAATTGCAAAAACCAGATTTAAAAAAAGGGAAAATTAGTATCCAATTTGTTAATTTTTCCAATAAAATAAAAGTGGTTTAAGAAAAAAGCATATGCTATTTGAAATAAATTTCAATCGTTTTGGGAAAACTAAGCATAGGTTTGTTCATTAATTAAAGTTATTTCATTAATTAAAGTGTCTTTATATATTAATAAATAAACTATTAAATCAACACAATTATAAAAAAATAGAAGGAGAATTTAAAACAAAATAATCACTACTGTTTTTTTAAATTTATTTCTTCATTGATCATATACAGTGTAGTGTGATACTTAAACAAAATACAGTAAATGCCTGCTAATTCGAAATACCGGATTCCGCAATTCGACTTTAACCCAATTGGACCATTACTGTGCATTTCAGTATTTTTTTTTTCATAAATTCCGAATTCATGCCAGAAATTCTAAATAGTAATATCTGTTCCTTGTCATTTTGTAAAAATACAGAGACACCTCTAATTTGAAATCTATTCTCGTGTCTGAACAGGTTTCTGAGCAGCTACGGATGGACCACTTTTACGCCTCTGATAACAAATGGTGCGGCAAAGCAGACATTTCTTATTCCAGGCCAATGAGTGACAGCAATTAGCCAAAGTTCGTTGGCCCAACCATTTTGAACTTTTGTACTACGTGGAGATGCAACTGGATTAGCTTAAATTTTAAGAAAAAGAAATAAAAAATAGCATTAAAAGATTAAAATAGGCGTTTCGTGATTAAATAAAGTAAAAATTCTACTTTTATAATTTCCAGAATGGATTTGGATTTTCTGAAATAAAAAAGAAATTCCTGGAATGGACGTATATACTATGTGCTAATAACCAAAGTAGCACAAAATGTTGACCCATCCTCGCCATATGACTTGTAATTTCCCAAATGGACGAAAAACGTCTGTGCCATGATTCGAACCAGGAATCTCTTGGCTGAAGCTGCCAGTGCTCTACCAACTAAGCCACCCCGGACGAATTTGTAGAACCTAATTCACCAAGTTAACCTTATTGATCATAGCATCTGATATTTGAATCTGCTCAACTCAATAAATCGCAGGTAATGAAGCTCGAGTAAACGCTGGATACATACCATTACCTGCGATTTATTCTGTTGAGCTTACTCAGATATCAGACCAGATGCTATGATCAATAAAAGTAACAGGGTGAATTAGGTCCTCCAGATTCGTCCGGAATAGGACAGTTGGTAGAGCATAGCCAGTTTTAGCCAAGAGATCACTTGTTCGAATCATGGCCCGAGCAGTTTTTGCACAGTTGTGAAATTAACACTCATATGATTTCTTTACCAATTTTGAATAATTGTGTTAAAATTAATCTAGTGATCATCCTTGTCACTTTGTAAAAATTGTTGCGAAATGATAAAGTACAGAAACACCTCTAATTTGGAGCGTATCTGAGCAGGATTCTAAGCAGCTACGGTTGGACCACTGTTACGCCTCTGATTGCAAATGGTGCGGCAAAACAGACATTTCATATTGCAGGCCAACAAGTGATAGCAATTCGCCAGCGTTTGTTGATCCAACCATTCTGTGCTGTTTGGGGATGCAAACTGTTTAGCTTAAAATTTTAAGAAAAAGCAAATGAAAAATAGCATTAAAAGATTAAAATACATTTTATTATGCATATTATTCTATTACTTAAAGAAAAAAATAATAGAAAGAATCATTGTTAATAAAAAAAAAACTCAAAAAGAGCTTTTAAAGTAAAATGGCACATTGTATTTAAAGTAGAATGACCTTGTAGTGAAAATAGATAAAAAACTTATTAAAATTACTAAAAAAAGGGGCATAAAATTTGTTTAAGACGTATGTAAAAGATGTTATTACATACTTTAACCCCAAAATTTTTTGATCTGCTTGATCATTTTCAACAGGATACGTTAACTGAACTGAAAAGCGTGCTGTTACATAACGGGTTTGAACATTGCCAGTCTATTAATCTGTAGGGGTGTATTAAATGTTCGTACGTCCAGGTCCTGGAGTCTTTGATATTTCCAAAATATTGAACCATTTCTCAGGTATGTTATAAGATAAACCATCATTACATGCGCTATTTCCTTTACTCAGTATTTCTAAAAATTATCTGATTTTAGGATAATAGTTCGTTGGGGATATTATAATTTTTGCGTTTTAGAAATCTATTTTCATATTCTGCTGTTAATGTAACCATTATAATGCTGTAGACAGTCGGTTGAATTTGATGTCAGTAATATTTTCTTAACAATGTGTTCTTAAACATTGTTAATTCATAATTTTCTATCGATTTTGCATATTGTTTTTCTTATTCTATTTCTGATAGTTCGAAATTTTACTAATCAGAATGGGTAGTTGTTACAGTTAGTTAGGATTTGCGGGTTTATATTATATAAAAAAATAAGAAGAATATATGTATTTTTTAGAAGAATTTATTACTAAAATTGAGTGAAGCTTTATTATGTTGTTTATGCTACCAATAGAAATGGTTTTAATTATTCAAGCATTATTTATTTCATGCACATTTATAGATTTTACATTGCTAACTTATATATCCTCGCGTTTTTAATTATGTAAGACACGACATACAAACAAAGCATTTTTAAGCTATTTTATGTCAAGATAAATCTAATATTTGAAGATGATTTTTCTTAGACTAAAAATATTTAACACATATTGTATTTCGATTGTTTGTTATTAGTCTAGACATCAGTCGTTATAACAAAAATATATTACTTCGTTGCACGAATGAGACAATGCGTAGCTGTAATTTTCTATTTTCTTATTTAATTTTTCCCCATTCCTGTATAAGCCTACATTATTTTGCTAATTTGATATTAAAGAACAATTGATGATGGTTTGAATTTACTTTGACAGGGATAAAATTTGAATATGTCCCTTTTCTTGAAGTTATTCGTAATTCCAATTAATGACAGATTTTTTTTTCTTTTTACACAATGAGTTTTAAAATAATTTTCAAAAATAAAATTGGAATGTTATGTTGCCGAGCGGAATATAATCTTACCGATCTTAATAGAAAATATTATTATTTTAGAATATATATTTGTATTTTTCACTGTAAGAGATTAATAAAAAGCAATAGTATTAAATAATTTTTAAAGCGTGTCATACAACTTATATTTATTAGATGCAAACATTGCTAACCAAATAATTTTAAAAATAATCTGCAATTTTTTTTCTTATTTTTGCGAGTTAAGAAATTCAAGTATTACTTTTAATTCAGAAGAAAAAATTAGAATTACAAAATTTAACTTATTTATTTTATTTCGTTTATTATAAAACTGATGAACTATTGTTATGGAAGAGTATTTTGAGATCCTATAAGACATAAAAATAAAAATGTAAAATTATTATATTTTGTTTTTCATTTCTATATCCATGCAGTAACTTCTAACAAAAATATATTTTATGGATGTCACTGAAACGTGGCTTGTATTTATAAGATTCTCCTCCTTCAGCTTGACTTTTTTGTACAATTGAACATTTTAACATTAACTGTTAAAAATTTTGTGCTTCGCTGAACCAATTTTTGGTAGCTGCAACCATAAGATGGTGAAATTGCTTCCAACATTTGGATTTTTGACTCAATTCAAGCTCCAAATGTTGGTGCAAGATTTCACTATTTCATTGTTGCAGCTACTGCAGCACAAAATATTGGTTGAACCCAGCACAAAAGTTTTAACAGTGTTTTATTTTTTTCATTTTGTATGTAGTTAATATACTTGTTTTTTTTTTTTGTTGTTAATTTAATCATATTTCTCATTTTTAATCATAACCTAAACTTTTTCTATCTTTATTTATATTTATAATTATACTCACCCGTATGTAGTTTAGACTACGGTTGGCTTATGGCTCCCTAACTTTTAGAAATACAGCTTCTCCTAGGCTGGTTTAAAGTTGGTGTTAACTAGAAAGCCTATGAAATACCTAAACTATTGAACTGTTCATGCATGGGTTAGTCATTCGTGTTTATCCATACTTCACCTTTACGAAAATAGTACACAGTTCAAATTAGACAATCTCGGAAACCAATAAAGTTTATGAAATACCTAAACGATTGAACTATTCATGCATGGGTTAAGCATTCGTGTTTACCCATACTTCACCGTTCTGGAAATAGTACGCAGTTCAAATTAGGCAATCTCGAAAACCAATAAAATCTATGAAATACCTAAACTATTGAATTGTTCGTGCATGGGTTAAGTCATTCGTGTTTACGCACACTTCACCGTTATGAAAATAGTACACAGTTACAATTTATACAATTTTCGCAAAAATTGCCACATATTTTATTTTTACCATGCTACTAAAATATATGTTGATAACTATTACTTATAATCATTTTAAGTTAAATTTTAGTAACTGTTTTTGGATTTTCAATTTTGGTTATTTTTTACTACTTTATCGACATTTTATTTTATTAAATATGTTTGTAATAAAGAATGACAAAATTTTAAATATGAACGTACAACATGATAAAAAACATTAAAGTTAAAACATGGCAACTCACATATACGAGGGTTACTCTGAAATTATTGAGATACGCGCAGACGAGAATTTACAAAATAAAAATAACGGTTTAATTTTAAAATACAAAGTATTTTATCACAGCAGACGATTTTTTACTGACTTACTTCAACTTGTTTAGCGTAGAATAAATTTTAAACAGAAGAGAAAATGGAGTTGACGCGAGAACATTTTCGCGCTATTATTTTCTACGATTTTAAAGCAGGATTAAATCAAGAAGAATGCGTTCAACGGTTGAAATTGGCATTTGGTGATGAATCTCCAGCTCGTGCTACTGTATTCAGATGGTTTAAAGAATTTAGCAGAGGTCGCAATTTTCTTCAGGATGAAGAACACACAGGATGGCCGCCGTCGGCAGTAATCCCGTATAATGTGTCTGCCATACGAAAAATGCTAATGGATGAAAATCTCTGTACCTATCAAATGATACAGAAGGAACTTAACATTGAATCCGCAGCCATACACAAAATTATTCATGAAGAATTGCATATGAAAAAAGTAGTTTGCCGTTGGGTTCTCCATAATTTAACTGAGTATACCAAAAAGAGGGACGTGTCAGAATCAGTAAAGAAACTCTTAAATTGCTAAATGATGGCCACCGCATCATTTCTAAAATTGTAACGGGTGATGAAACGTACATACCGTTTTTTGACGTTCCAACATGTCGAGAAAGCAAAGTATGGGTCTTTGAAGATGATCCCACGCCGACAATGGTGAAAAGACAACGCGCACTGAAAAAAGTGATGTATGCCATTTTCTTCAGAAGTACGGGATTGGTCAAAGCCATCAAGTTGGAGGGACAGAAGACAGTAACAGCAAACTGGTATACCACTAAATGTCTTCCAGAAATTCTACAAGAAGTGAATGTTAGTGGACTAATGCTTCACCATGACAATGCATCTTCACATACAGCGGGATTGACAGTTGAGTTTCTTAAACATAAACGAATTAAAGTGATAGAACCTCCGCCGTATTCACCTGATCTAGCTATGTGTGACTTTTGGTTATTCTTTAATCTAAAAAAGAACTTACGTGGACGTCGTTTTCATTCAGAAGAAGAGATTGATGGGACTATAAATGCATTTTTTCATCTATTCCAAGAAATGAATGGCTTGGGGCATATAATCTGTGGAACATTCGTCTACAAAAGTGCATTGATGCTGGAGGAGACTCTTTGAACACACCTAAAATTTTGTAAGTATAACTTTAAAAACCTAGTTGTATCTCAAAAATTTCAGAGTGACCCTCATATGAACTAACCTTTTGCATAACAACATGCTTATGTAGTACTGTTAAGCAGTGAAGTTAATTAAGAATTTCGTAATGATTAAACACTCTAAAAACGACATTTTTAAAACTGTGCAAAAAACTCTCAAATCTCAGTTTGTCGCATAGTCAAAATGGCTCCGAATCAAAGTTACTCAAGTTTGAAATTTTAGTGACGTATATACTCATTTTTGAAAATATGCATACACTCAAGAAAAAAACATCATGTGCTCATATTTGAGTATGTCCATGTTTCAAAAATGAGTTTGAACCGAATTCTATGTGCACAGTTTTGAGTATTTCCTTGTTTCAAAAATGAGTATGAACTGACTACTTTAAAACATATTTTTAAACACATATCTTTTAAAACAAATCTATGTGCTCAGTTTTGAGTATGTCCATGTTTCAATATTCTGAGTATTTCAGGTATTTCAGAATTGAAAGCATTGGATCGTCCTATTTGAAACAAAAAGTTTCATAACAAAATGAAAACTTCGATATACAGGCATCCCTCGACTTACGTAATTAATGCGTTCCGCAGACTTTTACGTAACTCGAATTTTACGTAAGTCGAATGTATAATTTGCTTAAGTAAAATTTCGTAAGAAACTGCAATATTTATTATATATATAGATTATTTACCCAGTATTCATTTTAAAATAAAGCATCATGCTGCAGTATTTACTCGGATATACAAAAAATATAAAGGTAAACTGAAAAAACACTTTTCAAATAAAAAATATCTTGTGGAATTTGGGATTTATAAATTTAACATTGATGGAGTGATTTAAAACAATTTTGAGACTACTTCAAACGACTATAAAAATAAAAAATAATTAAAGAGGACTGACTGTTGTCATAGAAACCATCCCATTCCAATTTTCGCAGGTGAAGTTCGAATAAAAAATATACACTCGTTCCTCTCTATCGAAACTTTAAAATTAAGTTTTGTTCTGGTTTTGATTCAACTAACATAAGGATAACGGTTAAACCCGAACTTTTTTTGGCCCATTTTAATTTGTATATTACCAACAAAAATATAACTCTCTCTAATATATAAAACTATATTATTATAATTATAATTTTTATCTACATATTTTATTTATAAAATAATTATCAAAAGTATGCAAATGCGTATCATATGTGCTCGAGAGTTCATAAATGTAATTTTCAAAATATTTTTACGTAACTGCGAATTTACGTAAGTCGCAGTATACGTAAGTCGGGGGATGCCTGTACTCAGATTTGAAAGTGTCCATTTTCTCAGTGAACAATGTACAATCCCCAAGAAAAAAGTACACTCCCTACCAGAAATTAAAAAAAATTCAAAAAATATATTTGATCCGATTTTATCTTTGCCAACTTCACACTTACCAAGATGCAACTATTTTCCAGTAAAATGTGTGTTAATTTGTTCTAGGTGAAACATTTGCATCGTGATTATCTGCAGTAGATCTCCTTCCTCGCTCATCATAAAAATATTTAAGAAAAGAACAACGGTCTCTTAAGGGTCAGTGGTGTTTTAACGCATTTATTAAATAAGAGTTGGAATAATGTGTATACTAAGAAATATTTCAAAATAGTTTTATCTCTATTTTAACCCATTCGCTGCCAAACACGAGTGTACTCGTGGTTTTTCAATCTAAAATTACGAATTCGTACCGGAAATTTCGAAAGAAATATATTTTTTTTCTGTAATTGCGAAGTGTCTGTAATTAAATAAAGTGAATATTGCTATTAGTATTTTCTGGTATGAATTCAAACTTTCTAAATAAAATAAAATTCTGGTAATTTTAATCCGGCAATGAACGTGTTAACTGTGATCTGAAAAAAGTTCTTTGATTTCAATTTACGCTTCAAGATGGCAAGTCTCATCGAATAAGTATTCTCTTCGTTATATTTACGTAAGCAACCTACTAAATCACTATTTCACAATTAAACACCAGAAAGATTAAATTAATACTTGAAAATAGATTAAAGAAATTTAAAAGATTTTCATGATTTTTATAGCCAGTCATTACTTTTTGTTAATTTCTTACAATAGAGTGATATATTATCCAAAGATTAAATTAAACAAAAATGCACAAAAAAATACAATAATAATAATTTTAAATCCCAAACTTAAAAATCTCTCATCCAATCTTCGGTATTGTTTTAAATAATAGTACATTAGGGAAAAACCCGATGAAATAAACGCAAAAAAAACTTTATTCAAATAACTATTTTTTTGTCAATATAGTAGAGAATTTATATCAAAATCAATTACTTCAATAGAAGAAAAAATATACATGGTAAAAACTTTGTAACAATGAATTATATGCTTTCTATTTTTACTACAAGAATTTATTGATTCATAATAAATTAGCCGTTGCGTGTCAAATGATGACATGCATCGGAGACATGTAGTAAAAATATGTTTTCTCATCAGTTATTATCATGCTACACGATATTTGAATCCAAGCCATATAAATCACATCAGAATAAAATTCATTTCTTTATTTAATAAAGTACTGGATAAAAGGAGAATAGCTGATTATATTCATCTTTCATTCTTTTATTTAAATTATTTCTGAAATTTTAATAAAATGTTCTACTGATACAAATGTTAAAAATATGTTTAGAATAGATATTAAGATAATACTTCTTATTAATAACTCCTTAACACAGAGAAAAATAATAATGTAGTATGCAGATTTAAATCTTTCTTTATTTCGAAACATTAAAATCCGCACGTAAGCGTATCATAAAAAATGGTAATTATAGTTTTAAAATATTGTAACATGTATTAGGATTTTTTTTAAAGTAAATTTCAAAAGAATAGCGTGCTTAGAAAAAATTATAACTCTTTTTTGGAAAAAGAAAAAAGACTGAAATTGTAAAAATGATTTATTGAACATAATCTTGTTTAATACTTTACTAGCCTTTTACATTTTTCATATTGACTTTTTCCTTTAACTTTTATTTATTTTAGTTTAAAAATAAGTTTCTTTAATTACAGTTACAGATGTTTTATGTGTTTTCTTCTATAATAATACACCTCCAAAATTTTGCAAACATTTCCCCGATTCTTCCCTTATTTTCTTTTATTTTGTTATGCAAAAAATCCTTTATTATACTAAGTTTATTATTATTCTTTTATTTATAATTTTATATTGTAAAAATGTTCTGCAGAAAAATATAACCATTGACATATATTCTAAACTCACTTTACCATTTATTTTAAAAAGGTTAGAAAAACTTCTAATTTACAAATATTTCATTTTGTTACTTATAAATCATACCACCATTAAATCTAGTAAGGTAATTGTAATTTGATCTTCATTCTGACTGATGATAACTCTTTGTATCATGGTTACGTAGCCAGTATTTTAAAATACAGTTGAAGGACTGGACAGTTTCCAGCAATAAGAAATTGTAAAATCTAAAAATTTACGTCAATGACCATCTTCTTCATTGAAGAATTGACGTGCCGCCCATGTAGCCATAACAAGATGGAAGCAGTCTGGCATGAACATCCCCTAGCATTCTCCCCCAACTAACCCATATTGTTGGAACAAGTTGACAGTTTGTGGAAACCGTTATGAAATAGTTGAGTTAAGAAAGGTAGAGATGGGAAATGGTTTATAAAAGGTAGTTTAAGAGAGCTCTCTAATTAAGAGCTTTTCTGAGCAGAATTCTGAGCATCTAAGGCCATTGTTGAGCCATTGTTGGTAAATGGTTCTTTGGGCAGCGATATGGTAAGGAAGACATTGCTTACTGTGGGCTAAACCTGGACAACAATCACTAAAGTTGGCCTAATCATTTTATGCTACTTGGGTTTTGAGCGCCCTCTAGCTTTCATAATCTTTAATAACAATATAACAATTACTTTGAAGACTTTAAAACTTTTTATTACAAACACATTTTAACCCATTCGGCCCTGATTTTTTTTTTCAATTTTGGGAAAAAATTACTGTTATGCTAACAAAATTAAAAATAGTTATCGGAATAACAGAAGTTAGGATTTAATGAAAGTTAACGAATGCGTTTATTACCAAAACCTCACAAATGTAGTTATTTTGCGTGTTTTTCATATAACAATAGTCTAAGGAAGAATTTTTGAAGACGTTTGGAAAATGTTGTATTACAACTCAATTAAACAAGCATAAAAATTTAGTAATATTTTTTATCTTTTATCACAAATTACCAATTCGGAAAAGGATTCCCTAATTTTAATTTAAAGAGAGAAACGTATGTTTTAATTAAAAGAAATGCCAACGGCTTGCTAATAATTATGAAAATTATTATTATTATTATTATTATTACTAAATGCTAAACATAAGTGAAGTCATAATAGGAAATGTAGAGATTCATACTATCATTATTAGGTACTGGAATTAATAAAAATAATGTTTAAGACAAAATAATACTCAATAAAAGATATGTCCTATTAGTAGGACGTCAGTGCCGAAGGGGTTAAAATTGTCCAAATATATAAAATACATAAAAAAATGCAAGATTGAAACTTTTTACGTATACTAGTGTTTTATTATTATTCAATATAAATGTATTCAAAATGTTCAACAGCCAGTACCAATGGTATTTTATATCCTGAAAGGCTATTTAAGAATGGCGAAAAAACTAAAAAATGTTCTGAATTATATAATTTTATTTAGATATTATTTTCTAGCATCTCCAGATCTTGGATTGATATACCGTAATTTCGCGCGTATGCGCTGCATCTTAGTTAAGTCTGTTTCAAACCGGAAATTTTATTGAAAATAAGAAGTCAAATTAGTGCTAAGCAGAAGTAAGTCGCATTTTATTTAAAATAAATTCTGGTAGGAAATCGAATTGTCTGAGGTGCGGCGTATACGAGCGAAATTACGGTAGGCTGTTGTTTTTAACATGCATTAATTATTGAATAACTTTTTTAAATTTGGGAAATTTTAATTATTTTCATTTTACAATTTTTATATAAAATATGAATATAGGTAGAGTACTTGTCCTCTACTTATATTTAAATTTATTTTTGTGGAAACGAAAGAAAATAGTACAGCAGTGAATTAGCTCCATCAATATATTTTAAAACACTCTCGGAATTCGCTGTTTGGTTACGACACTGTGCCTCTGAATATAGCATGCCAAATAGCCACTCTAAAATTCTTATTGCAACCGTGTGGAGTTTTGTAATGGAGTATATGTAATGAACAAGGTAGTTGCCATTTCTGGTATTGTTAGCGTATGAAACAGAACAGACAACAAGCATTAACATTACAATTAATTCTGATATTTCAACTCACTTCGTGAACGAAAGGGATTACGGTTATACGTGTGTCACATGCGTAAGGCTGCACAGTTAGAACATTTGTGACAGAATCTAAATAAATTTCGGTAGGGGAGTGTAAGAAAAAACCGGTTAGGCGGGTCAAACCGGTTACCCTGTTTTCTCGATGATGGGTGTTTCCCTATAGACACCCGTCTTAAAAACACCCGTCTTAAAAACACCCCTTAACGATCCCTAGCAGTGTGCCATTGGCTTTTGAAGTGGGTTAATCTGTGTGTCCGTGCGGTGTAATTGGAAAGACATTCACCTCAAAAGTTTTAAATTTCCGTCGTCTTTTCTGCCCTTCAAATAAATTCAGCATGACGGATCAATTTAGGTAATTAAACCACTGTTTTTAGTTTTCACACGATATTTTGATGCCAAGTTGAAATGTCCAGCTATCTAGGAGAACGACCATGTTGATTGTTCATCGTTTGTTTGGCAAAGTTAATCTCGGTAATCTACATTACCTTCCCATTTCCCAAACCTATTGTTTTCCATTGAATTCTACAATCAAATGTTTCTTTATTCATCAGGTGATTAAGGATGAATGCAATGTTCAGTCTGCAAAAAGTTGGCACATGAAGAGTACAGCGGATACGAGAAGTAACAGCTGTAAAAGCCATTACATGACAACATTAAAAAAAAAAAAATCTTGAAAATCTATCAAAAATGGTTCTGAGATTAACAAATGTATAGTTGTTTTAAAGTTTAATTCCAAATTTATTACAATAAAGCTTTTTTTTCTGGAAGTTTAAAAAATTAATTTCTGATTAGTTTCCGGTTTTACCCTACCACCACAATTCGGAGATCTTTTATATGATCCTTGATAATTACTTTTGCCAAGTAGAGAATAATTTGTCAGTGCAACAGGTGTGGTTTTTAAATAGTCTTGGTGATTTTAAACCTTTTTGTGTGGTGTTCCGATTTTTCCACTATTTTTAAACATTTGTCAACAAAGGAAATCCATTAAATACTCGATTTTACCCTACTTTCTCCTACTTTTTTATTAAAGTGTCCTTGGTGCAATAGATACACAGCAAGGTCGAATTGGGTGAGAAAAGCAAAATTTTAAAAAGGACTTTCTGGCATCCTTAATTTACATTTTAAAAACGACACCAGATTATTATATCTTAATGAAATAACTATCAATGTATCAAATGCACAAGCAATTTGCTTTATAATTGCAAAATTTAATGCATACATTGAGAAGCAATTTGTTTTATCTATAGATTAAATAAATTGTCATGAAAAAGCCATTTAATGATTAAATCAAAATATATGACATAAATAGGCCGTATAAGTTAAGAAATTTTTTCATTGGTCGCCGTTTCACTTTCATGATTGTTTATAATATTTGGCGCAAAATTGCACTTTCTTAAGACTGAATTATGCCAAAGTCTCTAACTCAAAGAAGTACTGAAAGTTCAAATATGCTTCTAAACCATGTTGCTCAAATAACATAGAATACCTTAAATTGATTTTCCTTTATATTGTGTCGAAATAACATGCATATGTATGATCTACCCTCTATATGCCAAAAATTATTATAATCATAGCATACCATAAAAAACAAGAACATAATGGATAGCAAAATCGATCACCAAGGTATTAAAGAAAACAACTTCTTATACAAACTCAAAACTCAAAATGATAGGAAACACAAACACAGAAGTTTTGTTATTAGCAGCTAGAAGCAATTTCAATTTTGAATTCAAATCACGTTTCACTTTATCTGATTATAAAATCTCTAGTGAAGTCATTTTCATCAGATTGTTATCAAAAAGTATTTATAAAAAAAGTGTTCTTATAATTTCACTGAAATATGTACCCCTAGAAAGCAAAAACATTTTTTTTTAACTATAACAAATACTCTGACAATTACGATTTAATTTTGTAATATTGAATGTATTTGTTTCTAAAAATGGATACAGAAATACGTCAAAATATTACTACCTTATTCTGTATATATTAAAATGCAGAGTTCGTCAGAAAAAAAAATGTATACACATTTTGAATGATTATAACTCCAGTTTTTATTCACATATAATTAATATTTAAATTGCAAAATAATCTACATAAAATGTATAACTTTTCCTACTACCGGAGATGTTCAAAATTATTACCGTTCTTTCCAATACACTGCTTATAATGGCGGGCTATTGATTCGCAAACTGAATCAAGCATTTTATTTGGTGTTGTGGCGCATTCTTGCTCTATTGCGGTTCCAGAACGTTGCCTATGAACATCCATTCGGTTCAATCTTATATTTTATCCGATGAATTGTAAGTCGCATAATGTGGATCTGCCTGAAACTGTCCGCGATATTGTTTTTGTACTTCTGCTACATTTTCACACTTACAATAGCATTTTAAAATAAATTTTCTTTTTCCAAAAGTTAATGCTGATTCACTCATTATTTCCAATTAATTACACTTTGAAAAGAAAGAAATATTAAAAATTCATGACATGTTAAACAGTGTCATACGTTATTCGGAAACACTCTTTCAATTGAAAGTGCTAGAATATCCTTTTTTTTTTACATCAAATTTGAATTTCATTTATTAAAACACATTATTATACTATACATTATTAACATTATTACATCCTTACACATTATTATCCTATTAGTAGAACGTCAGGGCCGAAGGGGTTAAAAGATGGTGGAGTGCTGGAAACCTAAAGCGAAAAAGCGCATTTTTCATGCCAGAAAATGCTAAAAAGTAATAAAATTCAACATATTATGATTTGGTAGGTTTCAATCGTAGAAGAATGGTATTTTTAGTTTTACTTGTTAGAACATGGAGAAAGTTGTTCTAAAAACATCTTACAGGGATTGTATAAAAAGTTAAACTTTGAAACTAGTTAAAAATTATCTATTTCTGGGTGACTACAGATCAGAGAAAAACACAATACAAACAAGGATATATACCAGTATTTTCTTACAGAAAAGGGCGCCTTTTATTATCGCTTGATTAAAAAATGTAAATTTTTCTATAAGAAAATACTGGTGTTTCCCTTTTTTTTGGACTATGTTTTTTCCTGATCTGTCGCTACCCTTTATTTTGACGTAAATGGATTTTCTTATGATGAAGAACAACGTTTGAAATATTTTTGCAACTGCAACTTTACCTCTAAAATTAATGGGTGTTAGCTATTGGTTAGACTCTTCGTATTTTATTCTTAGTTCACTTTCTATAATCTAGAAACTTGTTTGTTTTCCATGATCAAAGCATTTTTTCGTACAAAAAATAAATTTCTTAAAATAAAAATTATAAACCATAATTATAATGTAGTTATAAGAAAAGTACGACGCGTCTTAAATGAAATGATACATTCAATTAAAATTTATAATTCATTGCTTATGGATTTGTTTATTTTATAAAAAAATTTCGATTCAACTAAAATGTAATAGCGATAAGAAGAGGCACTCTGTATATTGCAATACGGGAAAATATTACTGTTTATGAAAAAAATTAAAATTTCAAACTCTCACCATTTTATTAAAATTCTGTACATTTTAAAGTAGTAAAATTATTTTTTAATCATAAATACTTTTTAAATAAATTACTTTTTTAGAAATTTTATGCTCGCAAATTTCTAATTATACTTGTGAAGTTGATTTATATTATTATTACAAACATTCTGTCTGTCCATTGCATCGAGATAATACCGTATATACAACATAAAAATGTCTCTAAATTTGTGCCTATAATTAAAAAAATTTCTTTCTTGGGATTATAATAGACAATGCTAATATTTATAGGCTGTTTATCTAATGTGGAAAAATATGTTCTATAAACCAGCAAAGTTTTTCTTAAAATAAAAGTATTCTCAAATTATGTATACATACAAATCATGATTAATTTACATAACAAAATTGCAGCCTCCCCTTAAAGATTTTTTATCTTTAGAATTAGGTTTATTTTACATCACTTAAAACATATATTCTTCGTATTACAAAGTAATGTAATATTAAATTATCTCCTATAATCACAGTTTTACATAAAAAATAACCTTTTTCCCCCCGCCAAAGTTTTTTAAAATTCTAAACAAACATCAATTAATTATATTTTCAATATAGATAATGGCTTAATTTAAAACAAAATTAGCGGCTTAGACATTATTTTTTTTTAACTTTCTGTAATATGTTTTAGCTGAAATATAATTACGTGTTTTTATATTTTTTTAGCATACAAAGGCATTATTATTCATTAAAAATTTCTATCAAGACGTTTAGTGTAGAAGCATAAAAAGTTAAACTGAAAGTTTACGATTATTTTTATCGTTAAGTAACATTATTTTTAATACACTTTTTTAATTTTAAGTATTTTATCTATGTCTTTATGTAAAACAAAGTACACATGTGCAAATGTTACTAAGCTCAGTAAAAAATATATCTATTTCATGTGTTAAATTTTCAGTAAAACTCATCAAACTCATCCAATATTAGTTTGATGTATACTTGACCATTTTCTCTAACTTGTTCCTGCTAAACTTCTTTTATCTGAGCAGACAATCTCAGCACTACAATATTATCAGTCAGAAATGTTTCCTCTATTGTTATATGAAGGAGTTAGAATGACGGTGGAGTAATTCAAAATTTAGTGATATGAGAAATGAAGGATTTTGGGAAACTTGTTGTAACGCCGTTGCATTGAGTTGTCCAACTTGTTTCGCTCTCTAGCGACTCCCTAAGTGAACTATGACTTATTTGACTGAGACATTGAGCAGAAATTAATACACTTTCAGTGAAAATATGGTTATCTCGATTTCCAAATTTTTGACTTACTCCACAGTCATTCTAACCCCTTCAATGTATACGTCTTCTTGTCTAGTATCTACATTGTAAGTAAAAAATCCGTGAAAAAACAGAAAATCTACAGGGGGCAAAGTTGACGTCTGTTCTCCGTTTTTTCACAAAACTTCCGTTTTAGTATTCTCTCTTTTTACTTACCCATTATACGTAATATAGAATAAGCCATGTAATCGTTTTGAAAATCGAAAAAAAAAATTTGACGGATTTACACGTTTGATACACTGGAGATTCCGAAAAACATATTTTTAGAAAAAAAATTGCTGTCCGTCTGTCTGTGTTTTTGTCTGTGTGTCTGTGTGTCTGTGTGTGTGTCTGTAAACGCTTTAGCTCCCGAACAAATTGAGAGAGAGAGACTTTTATACGGAACAGGTATCTGTATTGAATGTTATCATATCTGTTTTTTTAATCGCCATGCGTTCCTCGGAATTGGAACTTCAGTATTGGAGGATGAATGCTCTATCCTGTTCACCACCTGGCTACATCCAACGACTTGGCTATAGGCCAAAATATCAATTACGAAATTTTAATTGGATATATTACATTTTCTCTCAATTGAAAAGGAACATTTGCGTTGTCCGTCTTGGAAGGAACATTTTTGTTTTTACCATTGAACGAGTAATAATAAAATTGAAAATTTCCGTTTATTCCGGGAAAATGTACGATTTCCCCTCCAAATGACATATTTCTGTTAAAAGACAGAAATTTCACTTAATAGCCTACGCTAGTCACGCGAAGAAACGCTCAAGCTAATGTTAAGTCTATGGGAAGGTTCTTGCGCGATTTCTCGCTCGCATTTTAATATTTTTAAATGATTTTTTTTGGCATAGGATAGCGGAGGTCGATCTCTAACGTTGTTAGTTTTTACTTTTTGGAATTTGGTTACAGTTTTTTTTATAAGCGGACATTTTCAATTTTGGAACCGGTTGGAACCATTTCTGAAAGTGACAGTACCCTTATATAAAAAAAAACTGGAACCAAAATCAAAACAGTAAAAACTAACGACGTTAGAGATCGATCGACGTGAACTATCCTATGCCAAAAAAATCATTTAAAAATATTAAAATGCGAGCGAGAAATCGCGCAAGAACCTTCCCATAGACTTAGCTTGCGCGTTTTTTCGCATGACTGATGTAGGCTCTTAAAATCGCTCGTATGTATACAGATTTTTTTTGTCACAGTGTAAAGCGTTGATCTCTTGTCAAGAACTATAGGGATCAAACTCTGTTTCAGAATTGGATGTTCATAGTCGGCCGGATTCATCATTAACACTCTAAAGACATAATTAAACTTATAATTTCTATTCAAACCTATAAGTTTTATTGTATTGTTTTACTGTATTATTGTATTATTGTATAGGTTTTATTGTAGAAGGTGATTATAAAAAAACTTTCCCGATATATAAGCCCCTAGCTATCATACCGTCACAGAAACTGAATGAAATTTTGGTTTGAAATGTTTTGAGGTATGCGCTCAAGAATAATATAAAAAACAACAGTCAAACTCTAATAGTTATGGTTAGAGTGACAAACTTTTGAAAATTTCAAATAGCAACACCTACTTTTTTATATTGGAATCTGATCTTCATAGTGAAAATCCATATAAAACGTTGAAACGGTACCTGTAACAAGAAAATCATCGGCGCTAGACAGACTATGAAGAAAAGCGAAAACAACCAATAAAGGACAGAGAAGCAACAGAAAGTAAAACATTTTATTGTTCAGTGCTATCCACCATCTGCCGCATGGAAAGTGTCATCGTGTGTGAAGTGGAAAATTTGTGAAACACAATAAAATGTTTTGTTTTCTGCCTTTTATAGTTTTTCACTATGAAGATCATATTCCAATAAAAAAATAGGTGTTGCCATTATAAATTTTAGAAATTTGGTTACTGTAACTGTTATTGTTAGAATTTAACTGTTTTTTTTCACATGATTATTAATCGCATACCTCAAAATACTTTAAACCAACATTTCATTCAATTTCTGTGAATGGTATGATAGCTAGGATCTCATCCATCGGGATAGTTTTTTTTTATAATCAACCTGTATTTTATTAAACAAGGGTAACAAAAAGCCAATTTTTATCAAAACGTACATGTCATATATGGGTGAGACACAAATTCCAGATCGCATCACAGCAACTAATATAATGAAATACTCGAAATTCTTCAAATATCAATACAACTTTTAGTTAACGTTAACATTCAGGCAAAACAAATTGAGACTTGCAGCTTTTTTGAGATTTTTATCCCAAGAATAAGAGCAACTCTGGTACTTTCTCGTTCGAAAGAGATATAGAGCTTTGGAAGGTTATAGTATCATATCTGAAAATCCGAGAGATACGGGACTTTTTTCTGTGATTAGGTAAACTCTTCTAGATACCAATAAAGTCGCTGCTGTACGTGTTCACTTAAAATTTAAGGCTAGATTTTCATTCAAAGATGTGTCACCTGGAGGTGACAATAACCGTTAGCGGGTTAAACTGCAAAGCTCTAAACTAACTAACCAGCTTTACTATTAGGGAAACTTCGGGTATTATGGAATACCATTTACGTTTGAGGCAATAACACAGCTCTATATTGTTTAAAACTCGAAAACCGAATACAGTTACAAACTTCAACTATCCGTGATTAGTTAGTTGTAGAAAAAAAACACTTTACGAAATTTCGCCACATGCAAACAAAGAATAATAATGAAAAACTTTTTTCGAAGGCATTATGAGATTATCGGGAAATATGGAATAAGGGGTTAAAAATGAAGAAAGCGAACAAAGTTTGGCAAAAAACAGGTCAAATGGTTGCAAGAGAAAATGATGAAAATACAGTGTGTAGGTAGTCACCAACATATTTCATTTCATACATCAGCTTTGCACATTATAAGGATCTGTCTTTGCGCCACCATAATAATGGAGTATTATGAGATATTGTTTTTTTTATATAACTCGACACCGCAGGTTTGTCAAAAAATTATTCTATATTTAGGGGTGTGAATCGCGAAATAAAAAACGAGTATTACATCATAAAAAGTTAGTATTTGCAGTGAACAATATGCTTAATTTCAATACAAAAATATTACTTCTAATAATGAATAAAAAAATTTGAAAAATTATTTCCTGAAACTTCCCAAAGACGAAAAATATATATTTATTAACACAACTTGCGCTGACGCCGACCGACAAACATCGCGTTCTGAGGGAAATTCTGGATCCGTTCTTACGTAGTTTATGATATTGCTGCTTGGTGGCAGCACTTTACGAATCAGAAATTTTGGTATTCCATATTACCAGACTATTCCATAATACTCCATATTCCTCTACATATTCATAATTCGTTAAACTATACTACATTTAATTATTAAGTAGATGCGCAAGCATGAAAAATTATTATCGTTAATAGGAAATTAATGAAAAAATTGCTCTACACTCAGGAAAAGGAATTGATTAAAACTACAAAACATTTTTGTTGAGTACATTTTGGTTGTTTTAGCAAAATTCAAGTAAAATTGAACCATTTTACTTCAATTAACAAAACATTTTTTGCTGGCGATACAAACATTTTTTTGGAATTGCAAAAAAAAAAAAAATGGTTTTCAACAACAAAAAAATTTTTGTTGATTCAAACAAAATTTCCATTGACCTATATTTAAACAAAATTGTTGTTTAAATATAGGTCAATAAAAATTTTGTTTGAATCAAATTTTTTTTTTTTTTTTTTTTTTTTTTTTTTTTTTTTTTTTTTTGCAATTCCAAAAAAATATTTTGTATCGTCAGCAAAAATGTTTTGTTAATTGAAGTAAAATGGTTCAATTTTACTTGAATTTTGCTAAAACAACCAAAATGTACTCAAAAACATGTTTTGTAGTTTTAATCAGTTTCTTTTTCTGAGTGTATCATTAATAACTACCATATATTCATTTTTTATCAGACATGCACTTTAATAAATGAAAGACAGAATAACAAAATTATCACCTTATGCATACCTGTAACAGAACAAATATAGGAGTTTTTCCTTCCACAAAAGGCTAATGAAGACATTTTAGCAAGAAAAAGCACTATTAGATGTGATTAATAAAATTTATTTTATTGCTTTTCATGCATTAATGTGTATGTTCTATAAAAATAAAGTATTCGGAACACATACCCCGTCACAAATTTAGCATTAAAGGTACAATAAAAACCATGTATCTTTTACCTCGATAACACTGCACTACAATTGTATTTTCTTGAATTATTTACAACTCATTACATCAAGTAGCATACATCAGGCAAGATTATTAGAAAGCTATTCAAATGATATACTTTTGTGCTTTACATAATTATAAAATATGTCATAGTGCATTCCGTTACTAAAATAAGATGCATAAGTAACATTAGAAATAATCTCTGTAAATTTATAATAATATCATAGGGCAAAGAACGTATGTTATCCATTTAAACACACTAATTCTATAGAGATAATTTTAGGAATAAAAATAGACAAGTATTTCAATTTAAATTCATTCATTAAAAATCCTTTTTCATATCATCTATATAAATATTTTTAGTTAATTCTACAAATAATATATTAGAAATTCCTCAAATGTACAAAGTTTCATTGAGATAAACTTGGCACTCTACTGCAGTATATGTTTTAAAATCCGTATATATTACCATATATTCTCAGCACTGCACCGTTAACCGCTATATAAATCGTTTCCTTTATTATGTTTTCAATTGTCATTATACAATTATGAAAGGTAAAACTATATTTTATAACACTAGCATTCATTTAATCGATGCGCCTTGACCTATAAAAAATGTTAAAGAGTATCGTTAAAAGTAAATTAATGTTTCCTTTTCACGAACTTATCATTAAAAATATAATACAAACGTTGATGTTTTAACTCGATTACACTGTACTACACTTTCGTTTTCTTGAAATAATTTTAACTAATTATATCAACTTGTAAAAATATCAGGGAAGATTGTTAAAAAGCTACTTAAATGACACACTTTTGCACTTACAATAGATTTAAAATATGTCAGGATGCGTTTCGTTACTCCTATAGATGATATACATAAAATAGCGTGACATAAATATTAATCGAAAAATCTGAAAGTAAATCTACAACAATGTCACGTAGCAAAGGAGATAAGCTATTTATTTAATTTTAATAGATAGCTTTAAAAAGCAGAGCAGTAAAAAAGAGAAATTGAATCATTTCAATTTAATATATATTAAAACGCATTACGATTATGGAATTTTATTATGATGATATATTTTTATTATATGATTTAATCATTTCAAACAAAAAATTATTTTCGGATATTTTATGAATACATAGAGAGATGCCAAGCTCTCAAAAAATCTTCCGTAATATG